>MQSX02000002.1:0-600000 GCA_001939105.2 Sugiyamaella xylanicola (nom. inval.)
CCACATAAAAATCCTGGCCTTCGCACTTTTGAGCCATCCCCTCAATGGCTTTGGACCGCGTTTTGTGGCTCTTACCCTAATCCCATCGACAAAAAGTGCCAAAATCACGTTTTTCCCCCTTTTATCCTTCTGTTGCTGTCCTCCAGCCGCTTGTATTAGCTTCTCTATGCTTCACATCTCGCTTAATTTTGCTCAATTCTTGCTCTTCAATTCGCTTTCTCACACCTGTTCTGCTCGTCTACTTTGCCTGCTCCGGCGTAAGGCAGCCTCCCAGCTCCCAACGCCGCCTCTACTCTACAGTACTACCCATAATAACTCCCAACCCCACATAAAAATCCTGGCCTTCGCACTTTTGAGCCATCCCCTCAATGGCTTTGGACCGCGTTTTGTGGCTCTTACCCTAATCCCATCGACAAAAAGTGCCAAAATCACGTTTTTCCCCCTTTTATACAGCTGCGGGGTTTCGTATCCACGCCACGTTGTCTCGTTGACGTATTGTAACAACTCACTCCGGCCCCAATCCATTCGTGCTCGGTACTGAGGCTCCGTCTCTTGTTCTTCTTCGTCTGACACATCTTCTTCGTCCAACGGCTCGTCCAACGCCACTCTCTCATCTCTGTAGGATTTCATATGCTGATGGGCATTCTGCTGCTTCTGCAGGGTGTCGGCACTAATGGCCTCGACGTCAAGTGCTTCGACGAGTTCTTGATGCGCTTGTTTTATTCTCTCGCTGAATCCAAAGATCTTGCCCCCGTCTAGGTATAAGATCTGAACCAGCTCCTCAAAGTGGCTCTTGAATGTCAGACATGTGTCTTTGCTCACCAACGGCCCGAACCGAGATGGGTTCCGCTCTTCTCTTCCTGGCCGCTCCATAAGCGAGCCTCGCAGCCAATTAAAGCTGTCTTCATACAAGTCATTATAGCCAGCTTGAAACATGAACCGCGCCAGCGACGCCACCTTTTCGTCCTTTGCTGTCGTCAACGCTCTCAACTGCTTCATGCCAATCTTCTGTACAAGCTCGTTCCAATTGTTGACTTTGACGTAATGTGGTAGCGCCTCCTCCTTGACCGGATAGTACTTCTCTTGTCCATCGACAAGGAACCTATGACTCCATCGGACTGTCGACCCCCGCTCGTTAGGATGGAGCTCGTAATGCTTTTCTAAGTCAGCATTCACATCATACGATTTCATCTCTGTCCCGAAACAGTGGTCACAGTATCGTCTTTGGACCGGCGTAATGCCTTCTAGTCCTCCAGGGACGCCCGCCCTTACGTGGTATACTGCTGAAAGGATCTCTTTGACTTCTTCCGCAATCTGTCCATACACGTCAAATCGGTCAATCTTACAGCATTTACAGCGGTGGCTGTCAATCTCGCTGCCTCTTATCACGCTCTCGGTATTAAAGCATCTAGCTATACGGTACTTGTGGTGGACTTTAATAGCGGTGTTTCCCAACCCTTCTGGTACAAACCATCCCTTTGGTGCGTCCTGATGCCTGCCTGGTTTCAGGTGGGCCAAAATCGACTCCTCGTTACTGAATGTTTTCTCACATCCATCCAGCGGGCATTTCCATTGATCGCCTACTTTCTGAAGAATCACCCTCTCGCCCTTCTTCAAACCCCCATGGTCAATTGGCATAGTGATTGTCCGTCCAGCTTCCACATTCTCGCTTGTCTGTTAGTACCCAGATGTTTAGGACTAGTCGTCTACTTACCTCAACTCGTACGCTTGAATCGCTTCTTCGATGCCTTCTAGCTCTCGGCTGTTCTGTTAGTACTCGCATGTTTAGTAAGGTCGCACTACTTACCCAGTCGACTCGTGGCTCATTTTGGATTCTTCGATTCTCTTCTCTGTAAATTTCAATAGCACTAGTACCTCTCGTTAGTTGATAGTTTATAATTGAGTTTAAAATTCTTACGCGTTCTGTTCGCCTGACTTCTTTGCAGGAGTGTTGCAGCCGTAGCACTCCAGGTGTGCTGAAAGCAAACAACTATCTGACTGGTGACTGGTGGGAACTTCTCCTTATCTTCTGACTCAGCCATGGGTTACCATACTTTACCTGATTTTGCCGCTATGTCCACCGGAATCCGTGACTCTACTCAGATAAGGGCTACCCCTGATCGTCACTGTTCAAATCTGCTCCACCCAGATCTTGCCATAGATTCGATAATCAATCTCTTGTAAATATCATGTCGACTACTTCTCACGTATCTTGCAATTCTATGTAATCCGTCGATAACCACTTTCTAAATCGTAGCTGGCAGCTTCAGGAAGTCGTAGCATAGCTTGTACATAACATTTACTGGCCATATATAATTCTATGCATAATCGACACATATTGCGAGTCTGGTTAAAGCCATTTCAACAAGAACAGATCTATTCGTCGAGTTGATAACTGACCAAAACAATGCCAGTATTCCAGCCTTCTGGATCAATCAAGCTGACCAATGTGTCGCTTGTTAGAATGAAAAAAGGTGAGTGGCATGGGTAGTCTCGCCAATGATGGCATTGTCTAACAAGTTCAGGCAAAAAGCGCTTTGAAATTGCATGTTATCAGAACAAGGTACAAGACTGGAGAAAGGGAGTGTAAGTATTAGTAGCAATATCGAATTTTCAATGGTTGCTGCACCTGCGAGTACACCCAGACTCTTTAGCTTTTCTCGCTTCGTTTGAATAGGGCGTGGGTATCTTGGTAACGCTTGCGAAGCACAACCAGGTCTAGGCGGAGCCCAGCCGCCGGAGGCAGACAGAGTCATGATGATCCGATAAAATCTAACCAGACAGGGAAAAGGATCTAGACGAAGTACTTCAAATTCCTCAAGTGTTTGTTCATGTGTCCAAGGGACAGGTCGCTAACAATGACGATTTAAAGGCTGCATTTGGCACTACAGATCAAAATGTTATCATTCAGGAGATTCTCAAAAAAGGCGAGCTCCAGGTTGGAGGTAAAGAACGGGAGGCGATGTCGAACCAGATGCATGCTGAGATCGTTCAATTAATAGCTGCAAAATGCGTAAATCCTGGCACGAAACGACCGTATTCAACATCGATTATTGAAAAGGCTCTGTCTGAAAGTAATTTCAATATGGTTCCTAATAAGTCGGCAAAATTACAGGCTCTCGAAGCGATAAAACTTCTAATGCAGAGCAATATTATTCCCATTGTTCGTGCTAGAATGAAAGTTCAGGTTAGAGTCGATTCGTCAAAAGAAGCCAAGAAGTTTGCTGACAAAGTCAAGGCATTGGCAGCAGAAGTGGATGATGAGGATTGGTCTGACAAGTGGGAACTCACTGCCTTTATTGATCCAGGTAATTTCAGAATCCTTGACGAACTAATTCAGAAAGAAACGAAGGGTAGAGGTTCTGTGGAAGTCCTCGATACCGCTGTTGTCAAAGAAGGAGATCAAGATCTGTAAGGTATATTACAAATAAATAAATAAAAAAACGACAGTAATACTATTTCGATCTCATAGGCCAAGTAAGAGAGGGATCATACTACCACACTCGACATTGTTGAACAAGCTTCACAATTTCAAGAAGCTGTCTTCGATGATCTGCCGTAATTTCTTCATCGGGACGAGGTCCAATAGATGAACCAAGGCCAACGAGGACAGTGCGACTCTCATCTGGCGACTGACGTGAAACTAGCGAGGCGATCATAGAAGCATATAGTCTTCCCTGCACATCATGGTCACTTGAACCACCGACTAATGGCATCGGGGTTAGATGTGCCAAGGGCAATAGGTCCTTTTCTGGATTACCGTCTTCATCTTGCTCTTCAACGTTTGTCAAATGGGATGTTGATGATGCTTGTAAAGGCACATAGTATACTTTGCCTATCCGTCCATCGTAGTTCACCATGACTGAGATCTTGTCCTGGAACCCTATCGTCACTACATCAATTATGTGTCCATCTTGCAGTTTAATCGAGCCACTTTTTGTTGCCGCTGGGAAATCTACTCTGTCCTTAGTCTCTGCCATTGTTTACCTTCGTTGCGGTTTACTGAAAAGATTGTATGGAATGAATCGAATAACATTCCTAGGAATACCCCTACCCACACCCCTGAAATTACTCCAGAAAGACAGCCAGCAGCCTCTTCGAAAGAAAGCTTTATTTGATCCCGACTTAATTCCAGTTCAGATTAATGGAAATAAAGATTTATAAAATGCGACGAAAGCGACCGAGAGGTTGTGGTTGAGTTTTGTTTACAGGTCAATGGACAGTGCTTCACAAGCAATGCTGTGCCTTAACCAATATAAACGGATAAACATATAAACATATAAACATATAAAAATGCGTGTTATATTATTAGGAGGAGAAGACTTCTGTTTGTAAGTGCGCCTAAAAGATGAAACCAGTTCTAAAATCCAGAAATGTTAATTCATAGTAGAGCTTGGGGCGTCAGGCCAGACGCGGCTTATTAGAATTGCCAGATCACGAGTGGACTGCGCTTGCTGCATGATCTCTATTTACATCTACCAACAACTGCTACACCTAGCATTTTTAGAAAATTTTGACAGAATTCAGCTAACGATAGCGATCCACAGACTGAATTAGACGTCACCTATTGCTTTGACCTCTATTTATAACGTCTGTCCTAGAAATGGCTTCTAGGTATACGTCTGGACAAGCTCACCAAAGAGATAGAACGCAACTGTTTTCCAATGTCAGCAGCTATAATCCCTCTGTGGTGATAAATTCGGGGACCAATTCGGCGACTTCTTCACGAGCCAGTACGCCCTACAAAGCTGCGACGCCGAATTCCAAAGGACAGTATTCAGATCAGGTCCTATCACAATTGGAGTCTCAAAGTGACGAACAAATCGAGGGCCTGACTGCGAAAGTGCGCATGTTAAAAGACGTATGTACGCGAGCCAAGATACCCCCAGCGGTTGACACGTAGTATGCATCTTCCTATGTTTGCAGAGCCATCGACGTAATACCATGATGCGACTCCAGCAGCTAGAAGTGGTGCGAATGTGGCTTTAGCCTCCGGCGGTTGGGGCTCTCCCATGAAATCCTCAACTGCTGTTGGGCCGATGTTTCGACTCGAGCGAAGCGAGAGGAGCAGCGGGGTCTGGGGCAGCGCCCCAGCCGCCGGAGGCAATAAACCATAATCACTGTGAGAAGCACCTTTGCTGGTGGAGGCAAACGATAGAGGATCAACGAAAAGGCATATTTGAGTGGCGCTAACTTTGCAATTAGATTACGGTTAAAATAGGAGAAGAAGTTCGTGATTCGAATAAATTGCTGAACAATATGGTGAGTATATTTGAGAGGTGCTGTTTGAACTGTTAGATACTAACTGGTCTCAGGAAGAAAACTTCGAAAATGCAAGGCTGCGGTTAAAAGGCACTTTCTCTCGCATGTTGAGGATGGCTGAGCGTTCAGGAGTGGGCTGGAGAACTTGGTTGGGCTTTTTTGCGTTTGTATTTCTGATTTTCTTCTATGTTTGGTGGAGATAGCGAGGTAATTTATTTGCTCTGCAATGTTTTATTATTTTTATTTTTGATTATTGTTATTAATATTATGACCGGCATCTAATTTTCATTGATATCGTGGCTCTCAAAAAGCGCGCAGAGTGTGCTGCTGAGAATCGGACAGGGTCCAGTAGCCGCAGATTCACATTTGTCTACAATACACAATACTTGACGATCTGTCTACCATGCGCAGTATTTGACGAGCTTTTCAGCGAGCAGTTCAAGATATTTTTGATCTTCTTCGTCAAAGGCAGACAGTTCTTGGCAGTCAATATCAATTACCCCAAAAACTTTGCCTGAAGCTTTGTCTACAATGGGTACGACGATTTCCGATTTAGTATCGCCATCACATGCAATATGTCCTGGAAACTTCTCGACGTCCTTCACCAGTTGTGTTTCCTTTGAGGAAGCAGCAGTTCCACATACTCCTTTACCTATTTTGATTATCTGGCAGGCGACCTGTCCATGAAAGGGGCCAAGAATAAGTTGGCTGGAATCTTTCGGGTCTAGCACATAGAAACCAGACCAGTTCACCTTTGACAGCGGGCTATTCTCCAAAGACTTATACATATTCCACAATAAAGATGCGACATTCGCAGTATTTGCAACCCAGTTGTCCTGGCCCTCTAGTAGCGCATCAATCGAATCGAGGACCTGCTCGTAAGCCTCTGTTTTGGAGGCATCTCCCTGGAATTTGGAGAAATCAGCGTGGTGCTATAAGTCTGTTAGAACGAACACTATAGCCATAGCCATTATTTACTTACGACCATACTTCGTTGTCTATTAGAAATCTGGGGAAGACAGCTCTGATAAATATTTCAACTCACATCATCGAGTGGGCTAGGGTGAGATTCGCACTGGCGTGTGATTTCTCAGGGGTAATTGCCGGCCCCGCTAAATCCGCCATGTCCGGAGCATGCCTCCGGCGGCTGGGGCTCCGCCCCAGACCGGGTTGCTCCTGCTTCGCAGGAGGATGGGGCCAATCTCTGGAACCAGCAGACGGTTTCTGGTGACCAACTTTGCCCAATGCCGTTGCTCCTGGTCTGCAAGATTTACTAAACTCTCACATCTCGACTCGAGCGAAGCGAGAGGAGCCCCAGCCGCCGGAGGCAGTCGGGCCCGAATCAGAAATGCGTACAATGAAATAATTTATAATATATATAGGAGAGACTAGTTTACCGATCTTGCTTCTGTGGACGCCTCGGACAGTACTGGGAGATGGGCCTCGAGCGCAGCAGGGGTCTCTTCAATGGCGTTTTGCTGGCTTTCGTTCTGGTTCGAGACTACCACAGAGCTGATAAACTTGAAGAATCGGTCTCCGTATTCTAATGCAGGAATGGCTGAAATAGTAAGATGGGCATTGGACAGACCTTTGAAAAATGTCTCCACACGCTTTGTGAATGTGTATGGAGTAAGGCAGTCAATTATTCCAAGATAATAAATATCGTCCAGAGGCTCGTTGTTTTGGTTTGTAGCACGAAACCCTCCAGAGTCGGCGTAAAAAGTGAAATCGTTTCGCTCATACTGGTTAAGAACCAGGTCGAGCTGTGCTAATGCAGTGGGACTAGCGCTGGTCAGTGCTTTTCGCAATTCGTTAACTTTTGTTTGAGATATTGTAGCAGATCCAGGTTCAAACACCTGCAGAGTGTTGTCTCGAATATTCTCGTTGTTTCCTCTTGTCAAGTCATGAATACCGATGAGAAGAGAATAGTCCATAATATTAAGTCGTTTAAGCAAAGTAACGTCAATTTCTAACTGCTTCAGAAACTGTTGCTTCTTTGTTGGTCCTAACATTATACTTTGCCTGTCGTCGATCCAGTTCAAGTCTTTATAGACAACAGCTTTTCTCGAGTCTTGAGGTTGCAATTTTCGTCCTTGTGTTGAGCCCTTGAGATCATATGTTCTATGGATATCGCGGTGGGGAGGAAACAAATTATTCATGACGATGAAATGAATCTTTCTACCAAATGGTAGCTTGACTCGGTGAAGTCCGTAAAATTGAGAGATCAACGTATTAGGATTGTTCTTGACATGGTGGTAGTAATCTTTGAGAATCTTTCGTAACATTTTGTGTTCGGAATGGTGGATCGTCTTGATGATGAAACGATAGTCTCTCGAGAAGTAAAAAAACGAGCCTGATTTACCAGGCGATCCTAGTTCTGACACAATATACTTTGAAGTCAATGACATCAAGTAGTCGGCCGGATCGAGTTTAAAAAGTTCTCGAAGATGTCGGAAAACCCATGGAGCATAATCTTTAAACTTGAAGTCGTATTTTGCAGAAGGAGTTAACTCGTTACCGGAAACATCAAAAGCTAACTTGTTCTTGGCTACGAAATCCTCGTCGTTTAATGGGCGGTCAACTTTACCGTTGCACCGGGATACAGATACTCTGATACCCGTGAGCATGTTGTAAGCAGTGACGTAGTTGACGTGTCCTTCAGATACTTTAGTGCCCATTAGAACCCGCTCATCTTCAAGAAATTCTCTTCGTCGTCGACGAATCTCACGCTGGGCTATAATTTCCTCTCTCAATCTTTCAATCTCCATGGCCGTCGCTGACCTGTCCAACTCTTGACTGTTAGTAGGAATTGGAGGTCCTGCAGTACTCCGACGACGGGAAAAGGAGAAGGAATTTCGATGTGAATATAGCGACAATCGTCTGGAAGGCACCTCTTGTGACGAGGCTGCTGATCTCTGGGAGGATAATGAATTGCGGTTATTAGTCTGTGCGCTAGTTGAAACAATTTGTTGGCTCAGAGCCCTTGTTGGCAACTGAGGCGGGCCCATGGATGTAGTCGGAGTAAGGCTCGAAGAAGCTGTAGTTGTAACGGCAGTAGCTATATTACCGACACTAGAGCTGGTTGCCTTGTCTCGAACCAAGCTGGGTAATGAAGATGAAGAAGATGCAGATGGATTAGGGGATCTTAGTAATGCTAATTGTTGTGCTGATATTTGAGAAATGGGTGATGCAATGCTATGGTGGCTACCAGTACTACCACGAGAGAGAAACCGCTGGTCATCAAAGGAAAATGCCGACCCAACTGATGTTCTGAAGTTAGGTGATGGCGGAGTTGAGTCTACAGATGCACGAATGTGTGAGGGAATGGGATCTAAAAGTTGTGGAGACTCAATTCCAGGTAGAGACCCCCGAAATGTTGCAACTGGTCTGGGAACAGGCGAAACAGAGATGCCATTTGGCAAGACATTGGCCGTGGCTAGGGACGACGTCGATATGGTCCTGGCATTAGAAGACGGTGCAACTCGTGGAGAGTCACTAGTACTGGTGTTGTTCGCAGCACTGTCATTTACAGCCGGTTTCGTAGTAGAACTCGGTGGTGGTGTAAATGGCAATGTGGAAGTAGATGCAGATTGTGGTTGAGGTAGCTGTTGAGTTGGCGGTTTATGCGGTTGCTCGAAATATTGCGCAGATTGGCCTTCAGTTTGAGGAGGGGTAAGAGGAAACGGGGTCTCACTCACAACCGGTGTTGTTGTACTACTGTCAGAAGTCGAAGTAGCGCTCGAAGTGTTGGAAATGCTGGTTGAGGTTGACGAGGTCGCAGAGTTTGTGGAGGTAGTAGCAGATGTCGTTTCGGCTGATTCTTCTCTGACAGCAAGCGCACTAGGAGCAAGCAGCATCTCATTCTGTTTTATAGCTCCAGCTCCATTTGGTATGCCATGACTACTACTCTCTGCCTCGTTTCCGGCTACATCCTTAGAGCCGTAAACTCTCTTACTGTCTCCATTGACAATTCTCGATCCGTTATGGAGACTGTTTGCCTCATCTAACACAACATCAGGAGCATAAGATACAAGCGGAAAATCGCTTTTGGTCGTAACCCTCAATCCCTTGTATGTTGCTAGCTGTGGTGGCTCGTGTGCTTGGCTTGTTGTCTGTTCATGAACCTGCTCAGCATTATCTGTAACAGTCAACAAGCTATCTGCTGCTAACGACGAGCTGGTGTTGTTGCTATTAGGCGCATCGTAAAAGGTATCGCTACCAAACCGTTCTCCTCTGGCATAGTTTGTCTCGTCATTGTCAAACTCACTAGTGCTAGCAGTTTCTAATTCCACAGTATCGTTCAAACTAGAAACCTCATTGGCATGAAAATCTGTTACTGGTAGAAAGGTAGTACTCAAGGCATCAATCGAACTAGCACTACTGGTCATCTGTCCCTCTGTCGCAGCAGCCGGATGGACGGCGATATTTGTTGATAGCGTCTTGTCAAAGTCTCGTGAGTCAACAGTGGTCGCTAAAGAAGACATCGATCTCGCTGACAGCGAATTATGCGAAAGAAAAGCGTCGTCGATATCGTCGCTGGATTGATTCTCACTATCGGCTACTAGTGTTGCTGAATTCGTGACAATCGATACTTTGCTTATGATTCTATGGTCCTCTTCACTCCCGCTATCGCTTCTTCTGCCACTCCCACTCTCACTCCTACTGTCGTCTATGCTATCGCTTTTGCTAACACTCTTACTATCGCTTTTGCTGCTCTTCGAATGCTGGTGGCTCTTGTCGTTATCTAACTCACCGTTACTACGCCTTTGATACGAAAAGGGTAGTTGTAGCTGAGTTACCGATGGCGTCGATGCAGCCAGCATTTGACCGTATAATAAATGAGAGGATGAGTGATGTCGAATGTTAGAGGCGAATCAGCACTCGGATAAACCACACTATTTCTGTTGAATGAATATATGAATAAAAATGCCAGAAAATGATGAACAAGAACCACTATCAGATGCAAACAGCTTATAAATATAGACCTATAGACCAGTGCTGGCTTGATCTGTAAACAGTATAAGATGAAATGAAGTCCAGATGGGCCGCCGAGACTAGGTTCCCTTACCGATAAGATGTAACTACAAATAACGATAATGAAGCCCTTATCAATGTTGCACAGCACAGCTCTCCAATTTCTTTATACCTCAACACGAGATTTCCAGCCTGTTACTATTTTCGTGTTCGTTAGTACTTTGTTTCCCATTTGGTTATTCCCACATGCTCACTGAGAGGCTCACGGTACGGGCTGGGTCTGATAGTGGGTCGGTTTGCCCCGTATTTCCGCTCCAAAAGCACAAGCTGATAAAGCCAAAGCAAAATAAATATCTCTGGTACTTACAGTGTGCCTGATGCTATTAAATTGCTGGAAAATAAATCGACAGCCAGTATCGAAGAATATTCCCAATGTCAATTAATAGATAGGATTATATGTTGATGTGCAAAAAAGAGAGTGTGTATGTTGATGATTTCCATTTCCAACTCTTGATAGATTTCTCCTTGTAAGGCGTCGGCGTACCCTCACCCACCTAAAGTGGGTTTCGGCTACTGGTAGTAGTCTAATGTCAGCCAGCTGCATGCTACTGTATCACTGTTAGCTGCTGCCGTCCAATCGATAACGGTCTGTATGGGGGTGCCTTCCCTATCGGACCATACGACCTCACTTATCGAGCCGTGCCCCTGCCTGTAAATTGGGGTGGCAGTGTCGCGGCAGCGGCTTTTGGCTGGGCAGCAGAATCCTGCAAATAAGCTTTCCGTTTTTATATTATCATCGGAACCGTCGTCCATGGGCTGTATATTTATTTTTTCTTCTGTTCTTTTCTATCCCGTGCGAAATCTCACCCGTGCCGCTATCTGTCGTATGTGGTTTTATCAGTCCATGCCAGCTGGGACCTACTGGTATGTGGGGTCAGCCCCCAAACAGGCTGGTCGCACCAGCAGAGCGGTTATGACGGAGATTGCATCATGTGGGGTGGTCCTGGCCGGTGGCCCAGCCTGCCAGCCTGCCAGCCGTTGAGCCCCTCCTCACTCTCATATACTATAACGTTCAATTCTAATTCTGTTTGTTTGTTTGGGGGACGCCTGTCTCACTGTCGTCAACTGTGCATCATCGATGCTACATCGACGTCCGCCAAGCATCAATGTTTCAGGTCCGCGCTGGGGCAGGGGACGGCTGGGTGATATTTGCCTCCGGCGGCTGGGGCTGCGCCCCAGACCCCGTAGCTACTCTCGCTTCGCTCGAGTAGGAGCTTGGGTATCCCTGAGTGACAGTATTTTGTAAGGGTTGTTCCTGTATATTGTGGTTCAGTGAGTTGTTTACACTTTCGCAATTCTCGCAATTCTCGCATTTATCGCTGATCATTGCAGAAGTCACAACTGATATGTGTTGTTAAATGGGCGATCATCAGTGCCCACCGCGATCTGACGTGGAACCCGCCTACTATCAACGATCGAGATCGAGATGCTGGATCTAGGCTGCCGTAATCAGGTTCCCTGCTGACAGCGGGCCAATCGGCAGGATCTCGCTATATTTTCTCTCCAACAGCCCTGAAATAGAGCTCTATAGTACGCGAAGTCGCTCGCGAAGCGAGCACAACGGGGTCTGGGGCAGCGCCCCAGCCGCCGGAGGCAGAGTTGGGAAGAGTACGAGTTCAAAGACGAGTTTATTAAATAGATATTCGTGTAAATGACTTAGTAGTGTCTGATAGTGACTTCGTCTGTCGAACGGAGGCCGCGGATGATGACGGTCTGGTCGTCGCCGGGGAAGAGATCGATGCCGTTGTCTTCTAGGAAGAGGTCCTTGTTCTTGACGGTGATTTCGACTCCTTTGACAGGCTTGTTTGTGGAGAGACGGACTTGGCCGTCTTCGACGGTGATCTTGACGTGACGGTCGGGGAATGTGAGGTATTTGAGAGGTTGTGGCCAGTCTCCGCCTCGAGCGATGACCTTGGTCTCATCTTCGGCATCCACTAGACGACAGTAAACAACGTGGTGAGTCTTTGATTCAACTGGCAGGTTCTGAATGATCTCTGTAGTCTGATTAGCCTTGAGAGTCACTGGCTTGGGTGGTAAGGTGTCTACAAGCTTGCCGGACTCGATCTCGTAGACTTGGACATGAAGAACGACCTTCTTCTCGTGAATGGTGTTGTTGACACCCCAGATGTCTTCAAAATGCTCACGCTTGAAGTAGTCAAAAGTGGGGACTTCTTCAGCAGCCTTTTTGTCTTCTTCGGAAAGATAGTTGACATTGCGATACATGCCAATCCAAACAGGACTTGATTCACGCTTGACGGCGTAGTACGACAGCTTAGGACGGTAGTAGAAATCGACAATAGCCCAACTAGTAACGGGCCAGCAGTCATTAACTTGCCAGACAAGAGCACCTGCACAGTATTCACGGCCAGGGCCCTTCCATTGTCTTCTCCAACATCTGTAAGCATAGGCAAGACACTCAGACTGCATTAGTTGAGTGGCATAGATCCAGTTATCGATGTCCATACCTTCGACTTTAATATTCTCCATAACATAGAGTGCAAGACGTCTTTCAAAACCGTCAGATTTGTTGTGGAGGTCCATAGTACGACTCTGAGGATACTTCTCCTGTTCTTTGGTAACAAACTGGTCAACAGTCTTACGATCAGGAAGAGCCTCCATACCGAACTCAGAAACAAATCTACCACCAAGCTTATACCAATCTTGGTACTTCTCTTGGTTTCCGTGCCAGACGTTCCATTGATGAATGTCACCAATAGTGGGGTCACTAGAAGTCTTACCTCCCCAGGGGGATCCTGGATGGTATGGCACAGCGGGTGAGTAGTCAGAAACAAGCTCTGGGAACATTTTTTCGTAAATGTGTCTAGCAGGGAAGTTGGTCTTAAGATAATCAGACGTAGTATCATTAGGATCATACTCAATTTCGGGATAGGCTTCAGCGACTTGGTAATCCTCGTTATTGCCAGCATAGAGGACGATACTACAGTAGTTACGAAGACGCTTCAATTGATCGACAGCCTCTTTCGATACTGATTTAAGGAACTCAGGGTATCCAGGATACTGTCCACAAGCGAACATGAAGTCTTGCCAGACCATGATACCTAATCTATCACACTCTTGATAGAAGATATCCTCCTCGTAAATACCACCTCCCCAAATACGGACCATGTTCTGATGTCCATCGATCATCAATTTGATCCATTTTTTATAATCGTCGTTGGTCAAACATGTAGTGAATGAATGAGCAGGGATCCAGCAGCCACCAGCACAATAGATGGGGATATTGTTGACTTGGAAAAAGAACGTACTGCCTTCTTGATCAACCAAGGGACGCTGGATAAGCTCCACTTTGCGGAATCCAACATCCTTTTCAATAGATTGGATAGCTTCACCACTAGACAAGACATCGACAGTAACGTGGTATAGGTGTTGCTCACCATAGTTGGCAGGGTACCATAATTGAGGATTCTCAATCTTGAACGAGTTCTTGGAGATGCCATCTTTGTCAACAGAGACGTCAAAAGTCTTATTGAACACATTCTCCCCATTAGGAGACTTGACGTCAACCTTGAACTGAAGGGGTAAATTGCCAGCATCACCTTTCGAACCTTCAATTTCACCCTCTACTGATACTGAAACTTCCTTCAAGTCATTGGATACCGTAGCATTGACGAAGACGTCACTAACAAGATAACCATAGGTCTCGATCTTCACAGGTCTATAAGGCCCACTGGTCATGAGTAATGGACCCCAATCCCAACCATAGTGATATTGAGATTTTCTCAACTGGACACGACTAGTCTCACCATTGAACAATCTCATTTTACCATGAATCTTCTCCAATTCTCTGGATCGAGTCAAGGCGTTGGCAAAGAAAATACGAACAACATTCTCTCCTACCTTAATATCCTTTGTGATATCAACACGACCGATATGGAACATGTTCTCAGAGTGAAGAATCTCCTTATCGTTGAGGTATACTGTAGCGACAGTGTCCAAACCTTCGTAGACGAAATCAGTCTTCTTGCCAGATTCGAGCTGTTCAGAAGAGACAGTGAATTCTGCCTGGTATTCCCACTCTTCCTCAGCAACCCATTGAACTAATTTCTCATTTTCATCAATAAAAGGATCAGGGATTTCGCCATTATCTAACAGATCAACATGGATCTGAGTAGCGGGCCTGCCATGTTTCGAAGCAGTCCATTTTTCAGTACCGGATTTACGATACGACCATTTGGCCAAAGTAGTAGAATGAATTGGTTTAACAGGACCCGACGTCATTGTTAAAGTATATATCAAAGAGCTTGCAATAATACGAATTTCAAACCAAATCGACGGCCAATTGGCAATTATATAGGTTTCTCCGGGTGTTTATGTCTCCCCTCACCATTAGCCCCCACACCTCAACCCCACTCTATAGACACATGCATGGAGACGGAATTTTAAGCGGATTTTTCCATTTCTCCGCATATCATCCCTTAACGTCTATCTAGTCCACACCCGGCCAGCTAATTCCCCATTTCCCCACAATCGGCCGGGAGAACACATTTTCCGAGAGTAAACCACTAAACAAATCTAATAACCGCGTGGCGTCGTCTGGCGTCGTATAGCCGGCAATTATCCAGGATTTCTATACCACGGCCACTTCACTCTATGCATCGGGGACTGCATATTCTGGGAGAATACGGGGAATTGCGGCTGCATCACCACTCTCTATCATTCCTCAGGGGAACATGTCCGGGGTAACACAGGGACCTTTACCGATGTCTAATCGATCCTAGCCACGGGAAGGTGTGCCTCCGGCGGCTGGGGCGCTGCCCCAGACCCCGTGGCTCCTCTCGCTGCGCTCGAGTCGTTACGTGATGTCGCCCGCAGTGATGGAGAAGGAGTCCATTGATGGGAGTGGAAGACGCAGTGCTAGAACCCGTCAGGACGCTGTGGTTCTTTCCTCGCAAGCAGGACGTGGGATAACGACTCGAGCGGAGCGAGAGGAGCCGCGGGGTCTGGGGCGCAGCCCCAGCCGCCGGAGGCACACCTGGCACCAGTCGGATCCCCGGCAAGACACACATCGTTGGAAGTGGGTCGATAATATTTAGATGAGTCCCGTTCAATTGAACCTAGTTTGGACAGGGTCTCATGTTGAACTCGAATCAAATTTCACCTAACCCAGGTGGAAGTTTATCGCTATCTAAACTTGGCGATCTTATCTCATAGCGGGTAAATACGTACCTCAAGTCATAGCTACCATAGTGTTCCATAAGGTACAAGATATAGTTGATAGGGTGGGGCAAAAGTGTGGGCAGTTTGGGAGAGATATAAGGCACGGTGGGTAGCCAACACGTTTTTCTGGAACGTCGATGAATCGGAGCTTGGCCGTTGGCTCCTCCAGCAGCCTGATTTGCCGGCCGGGAGAGGCATGTCTCAGATATGAGCCACCGCCAATAGCAGCAAGCCGTGCAGCCAGCCAGGCCGTTAATTTTTTTGTTCGACAAAAGATTCCATCGCTGATCCCGGCAGCTCAGTTAAAAACGTGCATGGAAGCACGTCAACGAAATATTTTTGGCACATCTAATCTCTCATTTGTTTCAAACCGACCAAGTGCTACCAGCCTCTGGAATTCCCCGGGACAAGAAAAGTTTACAGTACCTGTTGAAGATAAGTTCTATACTATTTTCAAGGATACTTCGATAGCCTCAGTTTTTTCACAAGATTCCTTGTCACTTCGCTGGATTGATAAGACCGAAGAGTAACTACTCGGAATAGCGGTTCGGCTCGTACTCAGGATTGCCAAGAAATACAATGTCCGACAACCGCGCTAACAATGACAACGAGCGGTCGCCGTTATTGGCCTATTCCCCAAACGATGAATCCGCTCCTCATCCTCTGCCTCGTTCCTATACCATCTCTGAGGGCCAGGACGAGAATGGTATTCTGATGAACGCTGGCCATCATTCCCACACTGTCAATGAGTATCAACCCTCATCGCAGTCTAGTCGTCGGGGATCTGGCAAGCTCAACTTCAATGATGTTAATTTTGGAAATAATGCTTTTAAAAAGAGAAATTTCAGCTACAGTTCTGGAGGCACTTCTCCCAGTCGCCATCACAGTTTCTATAGCCAGCTTCAACAGCATGGCAGTAGGATTTCGTTAGGCGATGCTGCTGCTTTAGAACTGGATGTCGAAAGGCTGGAAAATCTTCATGAGAGAAGGCCATTTCGACTGATTGGTAAATCTTGTCCCTTGAGAGAGTGGGACCGATACTATAAATCAGCGGAACAGATTCGACAGGTTTCAAGGGCTTCAGCCATTCAAGACTTTTATGCCAAGCAAAACGAGCTCATTGACCGATACCAAGCAATTGACAGGCTGTTGGATTCTGGTATTCCCCAGTCAATGCTCAAAGTATATGGCGATGATATTGACCTGGGCCTACCTAATGGATCGACATCTCAGAAGCCAGACGACCCACCATCGCCCCCTGGTGCTCGTCAAGGTGTCCCTGCTAATATTGACGAAGAAAGTAATCTGTTAGGAGGTGCCTCTCGCGAGGACAAGTCGAACATCGTCATGTTTGCTATTTATGTGAATTTCGCTATTAATTTTGTTCTACTAGTCGGCAAAGTGATTGTTGTTCTGCTAACCAACTCGTTATCAGTCGTTGCATCGTTAGTCGACTCGATTTTGGATTTCTTGTCTACTTTTATTATCTGGATAAGTACCAGATTGGTTGACCAACGGGATTGGAAGACGAAACACCTCTACCCAGTTGGCAGATCTCGATTAGAACCCATTGGTGTGCTAGTGTTTTCTATTTTGATCATTGTCTCGTTCCTCAAAGTAGGAGACGAGGCCGTTAATAAGCTCCTGGAGGGTCGTCAGGGAGTCGCAGTTGACATCGGCCTTCCTTCTGTTATCATCATGTCGCTGACGATTGTAGTCAAGGTGTTCTGTTATCTGTGGTGTCGAACAATCGACTCCAGTGCCGTTCAGGCTCTTGCCCAAGACGCCATGACCGACATCGTCTTCAACACCTTTTCGATGCTCTTCCCATTGATCGGACATGCATACGACATTTGGTGGCTCGATCCCTTCGGTGCTCTTGCGCTGTCAGCCTATATCATCCACTCATGGGCTTCCACGGCGATGGAACACATTGACAACCTCGCAGGATCCGCAGCATCACCAGAAGACCGCCAGGTGGTACTGTATCTCTGCATGCGATTCTCAGACTCCATCAAATACATCACCGCCCTCAACGCATACCACGCAGGCGACCGCATCACCGTCGAAGTGGACGTCGTGCTCGACGACAAATACAACCTTCGCGACTGCCACGACATCGCCGAGGCCCTCCAGTACGCCATCGAAACCCTCCCCTTCGTGGAACGAGCATTTGTACATCTCGACTATAGACGAGGCAACTTCACCGGCCACATAGACAGGTAGCCCCCACCTCAGGCCCAGCCTGGGCACTCTGTAACTCCCTAATATATTTATTACTACTACTCTGGGTCTCTGCCTCCGGCGGCTGGGGCTCCGCCCCAGACCCCGCTGCTCCTCTCGCTCCGCTCGAGTCGATGCCACGACGGCGGGAGATGTGCAGGAGGAGCTCCACCCTCGAGAAGTTCGCCTTTCGCAGCTGCGACACCGCCCAAGAACCCGTTTCTCCTGCTTCACAAAAGAATGCTGGGACAGTCGACGCCTCGACTCGAGCGTAGCGAGAGGAGCAGCGGGGTCTGGGGCGGAGCCCCAGCCGCCGGAGGCAGAGAGGGGAGGGCAAAGAGACCCAGCCCAAGATGCAGGAGACCAACTGATCCACAGGAGAGATTGCCGTGGTTCTGCGCCGTGTGCGCCAACACCTCGCGGATTTGGTTAAATAGCTGGCAGTGGAACGCGTCTAGCCTGCCCTGGAGATTGCAGAAGGCAGCTGACAGAATCGTGACTGGCCGCATGTGAGCCAGTGAAGCTATACCAGAACAAGGGCTCGAAGACTAATGGGACCTACAAGGTTTAATAGTAGGTATGTATGTGATTAGCGGCAGTGGCATTGCTGAGTACGGATTGGGTTGACTGGGCACGGTTGCGTTGCGTCTTCATCTGGGGGTGTTGAAATGAAATCTACGTGCCGGGTGATCCTGCCTCATCAGATGTGATGGGATGCGAGGCACTCTCGATGCATATCCGATCGCAGCGGTAGGTCGGTAGGGCCAAGCGAGAACAACGGCAGTTCCGGGCAGACCCCGGTTATTAGCAGTGTAAACAGACCGTAGCCAACGTTCTTCGATAGAGTTTTAGAGTTAGTTGGCCTGACGACTCGACGCGGTGCTGCTGTCATTATACTGATGTTGTCGCATTAACCAGCCAGTAACATAACCAGCAGAGGCCCAGCAGCAGACCTAGCAGCAGATCCTCAGCTCATCAGCCGAACTAACACCAACACCAACGTCAGTGCTACCGCGCCCCATGAGCAGAACAAGCAGTCTCAGAACCAACCCACAAACACCACACGACCACCCAACTAACGCTCGCGAAGCGAGCACCACGGGGTCTGGGGCAGCGCCCCAGCCGCCGGAGGCAGCGGGTCACCCCCCTGATCAGTCCCTAGCCAACTGTAGACCCTTCTATACATGGAAGTAGAACAGATATGCCGTCTGACTCCACTAGCACCCAAACAAAGTGGCTGCAGCCCTCACCCTGAAATTGAAATCTTGTGGGTTTGGGCACGTCTATTTTTTGATCGAAGAAACGTAGCGTACCTTTTTTAGCAGTATCTATCGTCTCTTGTGCTCTGCTCTATTTGTCTGGTCGATTTTTCTTGTTTTCACGTACGCTACATTCTCTCAGTTGATTTTGTTTTTTTGTGGACTGGTTTGGTTTGATTCTGTTTATTTATCGGTTAGGCACGTTTTCGTTTGGCAACCGTATTGATTAAATATTTCAGTCTCCAGCTGGTTTGTGAAATTGTCATAGCATAGTGAACGTCAGCTTGGGTATTAATTATCAAGCAACAGGCTGAAACTGATTTTTTTAGTTTTCTTTTTTTTCTGGTTTATTATTTGCCTATTTGCCTGACTTGAATCGTTTTATATCTTTTTTTTTGTTCTTTGTTTATTGTTGATATCGAACAACAAAAGTATCAGGTTTCGCTTCTCTTCTACTTCTACTACTAGTCTAACAACAGAGAAGCTCTTCAAACACAACATTTTGAACTACGACATTAACCTGACATCTGATTTGTTTTCTGGTTGATCCTATTCGCTTGATTTGTTGATATTTTCGTTTTCTGGTATCTTTGGTGGTTTCTTTGCTACTTTGTGTCTAAATCTCTCGCCACTACATGGGTATTGCAGTCTGAAGAGTATTCCTTCTGTTTAAACATCATTTTTGCGTTTGATTTGTTTGCTTTGCGTCGTCTACGTTTCTGTTTCTAGTTTGCTACTTTTGATTTCGGGAGTTTGAATTTCGTTTTTTTGAAGATCCGTCTTTTGTTTCGTGGTGATTTATACATATTTTATTCCTGCTTGCCCTGTTTTCTACTCACTGAGGACATTCTGTATATACAAGTGATTGTGGTGTGCTGATTTATTTCTTTTTTTCGTCTCGTATTATTGCATCAACTTCGTCCCTCTCATTTCACTATGTCGTTTTCTTATGATTATTCTGAGGCCCAAGCTCAACAGCAGCAACAAGCTTCTCAAGGTTCTGGTGATATCACTGTCCCCAACCCTGGCGAGGTCAAGGTAGAGCCTGCCTCCATTGGTTCTGAACACCAGCAGTCTCCTGGTTCTTCCACCGGGGCTAGTTCTAGCGCTGCCAACAACGGTGCTGCCGTTGGTTTGGACGGTGCTGCCCCTGGTAATAGCACATCTCCCACCGTTCCTGTTGGTTCTCCTACTGCTTCGTCTGCTGACAGCAAGTCGACGCTCTGGATGGGTGAACTTGAGCCGTGGTATGACGAAAATGCTATTGGCAAGATCTGGCAGACCTTTGGTGAAAATGTCACTGTTAAGCTGATTCGTGATAAATATTCTGGCGTTAATGCTGGTTATTGTTTTGTTGATTTCGGTAGTCCTCAGGCTGCTGCAAAGGCTCTTAGTTTAAATGGACAGCCGATTCCAAACACTCAGCGTGTATTCCGTTTGAACTGGGCTTCTGGCGGTGGTTTGATTGATAAACGCGATGATCGAGGACCCGAGTTCTCGATCTTTGTGGGAGATTTGTCACCCGAAGTCACTGAATTCAATCTTCTACAACTGTTCCAATCACGTTATTCATCTTGTAAATCTGCTAAAATCATGACTGATCCTTCAACAAATGCGTCTAGAGGCTATGGATTTGTTCGTTTCAACGACGAGACCCACATGCAACGAGCTCTCGCTGAAATGCAAGGCTTTTTCTTGGGCAACAGACCCATTCGCATTTCCACCGCTACTCCCAAATCGAAGCCTGGTCAAAATGGCTTAGTAGGAGGCCCTGGTAACGGAGCTGGTCCTAACGTGAATGGTCCGGGTGGTTTATATCACCAGATGGGTATGGGAGGACCTCCACCTCCTCCTGCTGGCTATTACGGAACTCCTCAAACTCTCAATCAATTCACTGATCCCAATAACACCACTGTTTTTGTTGGAGGATTGTCCGGACATGTCACTGAGGATGAGCTTCGCAGATATTTCGCTGGTTTCGGCGATATTACTTATGTTCGCATTCCTCCAGGTAAAGGCTGTGGATTCGTGCAGTTTGTGCAACGTCACTCTGCTGAAGCAGCCATTACCCAGATGCAAGGCTATCCTATTGGAAGCTCTCGTGTGAGACTTTCATGGGGCCGTTCGCAAAATGCTGTTGCCAACGGTGGTCTCAACGGCATCCCTGGAGCTAATGGTGGTAATAATGGCCCACCACCTGGTGCCTACAGACCAGCACCCCCACCACCAAATGTCTATCCCCAATTGAACATCCCCAATCAACCACATTATGGCCCATACGGCCCTATTAA
The DNA here is from genome assembly GCA_001939105.2 of Sugiyamaella xylanicola (nom. inval.). NCBI lineage: Eukaryota > Fungi > Ascomycota > Dipodascomycetes > Dipodascales > Trichomonascaceae > Sugiyamaella > Sugiyamaella xylanicola (nom. inval.). Next base: position 21,248 of record MQSX02000002.1, read on the forward strand.
CCCACATGTTCAAGGCCAGGTTGATATTCACGGCCAGCAACAACAGCAGCTAGGAGGACCTATTCCAGGTGTTGCCGGAGCTGCTGGTGCTGCAGTTCCTGTTCCTGGAGTAGGCCAAGTCAACAACGGTGCTGACCCCTTGCTGCCTTTGGGTCAAGATCCGTCGGAACCCGTTCCTGTCGCCCGTCTTAACGAGCTCTACCTTGCAGCCCGCGATGGTCGCTTGGACCGCATGGATGCTGATGGACGCGGTTACCACGGAGTATACGCTCAATAGGCACAAAAATAAAAACGGTTTCCCGCTCTGTGAAGCGATTCATTATTATTTTATTTTCTCATTGTTTTGGTCTTCTTGTCTCACTCTTCTTTGTATGGTGTTTTGTTATTCTCAATATTTCCTCGACACCCCTTGGTCCATTTATTATATATATATTTGTCAGTTGCGTTTGTCGTTAACTTGGTCCATTGCTTGGCGATATTGTCTCATTTCCATTTGCTTCTGTTTGTGATGTCTATTTTCTTCATCTGATGCCACGCATCTGCTCACACGTTGTATACGTTTTGTCTATATTTATATCAAACAAGAAATTCATTACTTAACATACACTTGCGCTAGGGGTGGCTCTGCCTCCGGCGGCTGGGGCTTGCCCCAGACCCCGCTGCTCCTCTCGCTTCGCTCGAGTCGAAACGTACAGGTCCTCTTGACACAGAAAGCGATGTCTGAGAAGTGCAGGTTGTGTATATGACAGCCTACTGGGACTGAGACTATGCCTCAGATCCCGCTGCTTCTCTCGAATTAGGACTGGAACGGCCCCAGCAATCTACTACCAAGTAGGTGCTACGGACCTGGACAGATCCCCAACCGTGAGACATACTAGATTAATCTGTTATTTTATTATAAATTAAGAGTACTCTTCGTCGACGTCAGCTTGGTACAGTTCCTTATCCTTTTCGGTACCGCCAAGAGCTTTGTACAGACCGCCATAGGGGTAGTTTCTCTTCACGGCTGGGCGCTCAGGGTAGAAGAAAAAATAGATCATGCCAAAGAAGGAGACTACGCCTCCAATGAAGTAAAGATTGTATCTGACGGCCGTGCTGTCAGGCACCATGTCGAATCTGTCTGGGGACCACACGTCCAGTAGATCTTGGTTGTGGTGGAGGGGCTCATTGAATTCTCTTCGAGCTTGTTGGTCGTAGTACTTCTTATATTGACTTCTGTGATGAGAGTATTCGAAGGGCACGTCTGGGTAGTCTCCAATCTGTCGCAGAGTTAGTACATACACATTGAACCTAGTATTAACGTAGTTGGAGCGGTCTCCGGCGGCTGAGGCTTTTTCTTCCGACATCGCGCTCTTCTCACGGACAGCACCGAGACCTCACTCCATGGTGAAGCGAGCGCAACGATCTAGGGGTCTCGAGGCATATGGCTCGCTTAAAATACGAACTTTAGCTGGAATCAATTCGGTCCCAATAACTCCTGCGAAGCAGGAGCAACGGGGTCTGGGGCAGAGCCCCAGTCGCCGGAGGCAAGTCCAGAATCCACGTCAAATACTTACGAGACGGTCGTCACTCTTAGTAGATGCTTGACGAATGGAGAGCGACGTGGCCCGGAGAACTGGCGACACTTGCTTGATAGAGGCGTTCAGCACTCCATTTAATTGTAGCGATCTTCTCAGCATTATGCTTGTCTGTGTAAATAGATACGAGAAGTGTAATTGTCGACAAACTCCAGTATCAATCTATCAACCAATCTACCAATCTATCCACTATGAACCAGATATGTGATGATGATAATTCAGTTTTTTACTCTCCTGTGGTTGGATGGTAGCATACGGCTATTGAGTTACGCCAATGCTGGAGAGCAGTTGGGACTTTTGTTATAGAATATTGTGTTCGAGAAACTAGTGCATTGGAGGAGGATATCCTGACGTTCCCCGATAAAGAAATAGAGAATTGGCACAGATCTCAGATGCCGGTTCTATGTTGTGAGAAACGCTACCAGCATATTCAGATATTCAGAGCAGTCCATGTGCCTTTTCCCAACTTTTGCATTATTCATTTTCGACACCACATTTTAACGCCATACAGCGGGATTCTGGACTACAAATACAGGTAACAGGCCCAGTTTTAGCGATTACCACAAGGAAATTTCTGTGAAGAAACTTGTCGGCTGTATGTTTCCATTGATGCAAGTTTTGTGGAATTTGATCTAGATTGAAGACCACAGCGGCGATATTACTGATGTCGTCGCCCGCATCACGGCTTCGCAGGCGTTCTGAATGTAAGTTGCTTGGGAACTTTGAGCTGAGAGAAATGGCTTTGTCATTGGTTTAGCGTTGTGGATTCTTTGAATAAGTTTGAATGGACTGTGTAAAAGCCATTCTATAATATGAAAAATATACTAACTAATCAAGTAACGGATTCAGAGCAGCCAAATAAAAGAATCAAAGTTGAGGATGGTGAGGGTAGTTCTCGATCTGTGCGCCATTCTTCGCGGCTAAGAACCAATAGCACGGGTAGTAGAAATGATATAGCAGTTGCTGGAACAGGTTATTCAAATGGATCTATTTCAGATGAAGTAGGGACTGTCGTCGAAGCAGGGAAGAAATCGAATTCGAAATCCAATACGAATGCCGTTCCCAGATCAGATGTTGAATCAACGCGTCAACTACTGGCAGATATTTATGACCGTCATGATGATCACGTAAGGTTGCTATTCCATTTGGAAAAGTTCGTTTCTTTGGTACATTACGACCCCGAAGTCGCTAAGCAAGATCATAGTAATGTTTTCGAAGAATTTCGACTGCCTTATGATTTATGGCAAAAAGTATCTAACTCTCGCGATGGTGGATCAACTAGACACACTAGGCGGCAGCTGAAGCAAATTGTCGATGAAAAGAGTGCTGAGAATTCTAAATCGTTAGTGAAGACAGCAATTGCAAACCGACTAAAAGCGGCCCCCACTCCAGTCGCCACGCCTACAAAATCCAGCCCGAAGATTACTCCAAAACCAGCCCCCAAATCCATCACAAAAAGTACACCAAAAATCTCCAAGAGTCTTAAGGAAACACCCAAAGCTACCCCAACTAAAAAAGGAAAAGTGCTCTCAAGACGGCCGGACTCTACCCCCAGCTCGAAAAAGAGGCCCACGGTCAAAAGAGAACGTGAAGAAGATGTAGCCGAAGAGGATGAATCAGAATCGGCTTCTAATGTGGATTCTGACGATGAATCTCCAGAATATTATAACGACTTCGGAGAACGAATCTTTATTCCTAATTATGAGTCTGACTTCAATACTGATGAACTCAGTTCTGGTGAAGATATCAAACTTCCTCGTCTGAAACTCAAATTTTCCGTCCCAAGCCAAACTGTCACACATCCTTCACATCTCTCAACCCCCCAATTTGGCGGCTCTTTAGAAAGCTACCTCGAGTCGTTTGTGTCTTTAGACGATGATCTCACCCTAGAAGAACGTGACAGCCTGATTCAAGATCAAGTTGACATACGGAATCGAATTGAGGTGGCCAAAAAATCCGGTTTGCTTCAAAGCAGCAGTGGAGATAGCTCGGAAAATAAGCTGGAACACTTTGCTGACCCTGCTTCTTTCAACACCTCAAATTCCCATAAAAGTCATCTTGTATTGCATGCTAAATACTTTGCCAGGCTAATGAAAGATGAGAGGCGAGCCCATATATCTCGTGCTCGTCGTATAGCGAACATGATCGACGCTCACTTCAAGCGACTGTCTGGAGCTGAGGAGAAAGAGAGGAAGCAATTCGAGAGGTCCATGCGTCAACTGGCTCGTAGAACTGGTGCTGAAGTACTTAAAAAATGGAAGGTAGCAGAGAAAGTGGTTCGCCAACGTCGTCAACACGCGCTTGAAGAGCAGCAGAGAAACGAGGGCAAGCTTCAACTGAATCAAATCCTGGAACAATCAGCTCAGCTGTTGGAGGCCAGGACTGAGAAGATGGCAGCGAGCCTAGGGCTAGAAGACGTATCTGATGTTACAGACGAGAATGAAAGCGCTGATGACATTATGGCCGACTCTGACGACGAAAGCGATGTCGGTGGAAGTGAATCCTCAGAGGCTGATTCTGAAGTCATGTCTAGTAGTGATGAAGATTCCGAAGCAGAGGAAGAAACAGCTCCAGCTGGTATCGATGATGAAAACCTTTCCGTAGAGCAGCTCAAGGAAAAGTATTCCAATCTGAAGTCTGTTACTTTTGACGATCTGGAAAGTAACATGGAGGTCGATAAATCGCAATCTGAGGAAGATGATGTGGAGGTTGAGGCAGAATCCGAGATTGTTGAGATTGATGACCAGGCCAAGGCTCTTTATGAACAAGAGCAATCTGGGGACTCGGATGAAAGCATTGCTATGGATAGTGAACTTGATAGCGACGATGACTCTGAAGTGTCAGATTCTGGATCGGATGTAGAAGAAGAGCCTAACTCGCTGGCATCTCTATTTAACAAATCCAAACCGGTTGATGAGGAAGATGAAAATGAAGGAGAAGATGAACAGGATGAATATAATGAACCTGTGGTCCAGGTTAAGATTGAATCTCAAATCAATCCAGAAGATCAAGATTCTGATGCTTCTGACAAATCAGTCAAACATGACTCTCCAGACACGCCAACATCTACGCCTGAACGCGAGCATGAGCATAATGAGGACATCGACGGCACTGTGGCTACTACAACACATATTCCTACACCGTTTCTTCTCCGCGGCAAGCTTCGTGAATATCAATCTGATGGTCTTGACTGGCTAGCAGGTTTGTACAGTACTGACACGAATGGCATCCTTGCGGACGAGATGGGACTGGGCAAAACAATTCAAACCATTTCGTTAATTTCATACCTTGCATGTGAAAAGCATATCTGGGGCCCCCATCTTATTGTTGTTCCCACCAGTGTCATGTTAAACTGGGAGATGGAATTCAAGCGATTTGCTCCTGGATTCAAAGTAATGACCTATTATGGAAATCCCACTCAACGTAAAGAGAAGCGTAAAGGATGGAACAAGGAAAATACCTGGCATGTGTGCATTACTTCTTATCAGTTGGTTCTTCAAGATCGAAATGTATTTAAACGGAAGAAATGGCATTATATGATTCTCGATGAAGCCCATAATATTAAAAATTTCCGTTCTCAGCGATGGCAAGCACTGCTTAATTTTAACTCTGAACGGAGATTATTACTAACTGGTACCCCACTTCAAAACAATCTAATGGAGCTCTGGTCACTACTTTATTTTCTCATGCCGTCATCTAAGGGTTCTGCGATGCTCCCAGATGGCTTTGCCAATTTGAAAGATTTCCAAGAGTGGTTCGCTCGTCCTGTTGATAAGCTAGTTGAAGGAGGTGGCCAAGATGCTGATGATGAGACCCGTGCTACTGTATTGAAGTTGCATCAAATTCTTCGTCCATATCTTTTACGTCGTTTAAAAGCAGATGTAGAGAAGCAAATGCCAGCTAAGTATGAACACGTTGTATATTGTCGTTTATCGAAGCGGCAACGGTACTTGTACGATGATTTCATGTCCCGTGCTCAGACGCGTGAAACTCTTTCATCTGGCAATTTCTTATCGATTATCAACTGTTTGATGCAGCTACGAAAAGTCTGTAATCATCCAGACTTGTTTGAAGTCCGTCCCATCGTCACTTCTCTTGCCGTTGGTAAATCAGTCGTCTCAAACTTTGAGCCTCTGGACATCATTGTAAGGAAGCGGCTGTTGACTGAGAGCTACGAGGACCATGTAAACCTCTTGACCTTAAATCTCCTGCCAATTAGAAACGAGAAATATTCCTCGCTTGACTGGCACACTGTTCAACAGATACAAGCCCATGGTCCAATGGTGAACGAGCTAAATGAGTTGGTTACCATAATCAAAACTTCGCCGGCTTCAACAGATTATGTCTCAATCGAAGGACATACAAAATATCAAGAGTATTTAACCAACCGACTTCGTTCCGAAAAACTACAGCATGCAATCTACCTCAATATCTTCCGGTGTGCTCGTAAGCCAGTGTTTGGTAACGATTTGATTTCTGCTGTGTCACTTCACGCGGAAAAGTACCGTCGTTCTGGTTTCAATTGGGCAAACTCAGATGCTCTGGCCAACTTGAAGATGTCATACGATCAAAGGGATGAGCAAATGAAAGAAATTATTACTCGATATGCTTTTGTCACACCGAAGGTTGTGTGTTTGAATATGACCCAGCTAACACTGGGTCCACTTATTGACGAAATCAAGTCTCCAGACAACCAACTAGCACTCAGTCGCCAGCAGACATTTCACGAAGCACAAGTGAAGTTGTCTATTGCGTTCCCAGACAAACGACTGCTTCAGTACGATTGCGGTAAATTGCAAAGGCTTTCCACTCTTATGCGTGATTTAATTGATGGTGGCCATCGAGCACTAATTTTTACTCAAATGACCAAAGTCTTGGACATCCTGGAACAATTTCTGAATATCCATGGTTGGAGGTATCTTCGTCTTGATGGTGCTACGAAAGTTGAGCAGCGTCAGGTTCTAACCGAACGGTTTAACACAGATGCTCGTATCCCAGTATTTATCCTCTCAACCAGATCTGGTGGTTTAGGTATCAACTTAACTGGAGCTGATACTGTTATTTTCTACGATTCTGATTGGAACCCTTCTATGGATAAACAATGTCAGGATCGTTGTCATCGTATCGGACAGACAAGAGACGTTCATATCTATCGATTTGTTTCAGAGTACACGATTGAGTCCAATATCCTGCGAAAGGCGACACAAAAGCAGATTCTTGACAACGTTGTAATCCAAGAGGGAGATTTCACAACCGACTATTTCCATAAAATGTCAGTTAAGGAACTAGTTGGTGATGTTGCTGGTGTTGATTTAGACCATAGCTTGGAAGAGCCACCTCAGAACAGCCGAAGCCTGGCAAAGGCGCTCGCACAGGCTGAAGATGCTGATGACGCTGTCGCTGCGTCTGTGGCTATGAGAGAGGTGAATCTCGATGCAGAGGATTTCAGCGAACGGGCAACTAGCGTTGCGCCCACTCCTGGTCGATCTGAGAGCGAACAACCTAGAGCTGCCAGCGAGCTAAGTATGGAACCCGAAGCTGGTGGTAGTGTTGACCCCACCGATCCCAGCGTCGAGCCCAGTGTCGAACCAGAGATGGTGCAATCCGAGCCAGAGCCAGAGCCTTCGGATGATGAGGAGTCTGACGACGGAATCGGCCATATCGATGACTATATGATAAGATTTATCGAGGCCGGCTATTTTGGTGATTAACAGAGACACACCAACGTGTGTTGTTATCACTGTGTATGCATAGACATCTGTATTTAATTTATTTATTTAATTTTTTTACTCATAACCGAGAAACATAACCGCAAGCGTAAACTTTCTGGTGAGTTTCGTGAACTGAACATGGTAGCTTCTTGTTCACGTAGGCTGGGCTTCGGCCCTATTGGGACACCATAAAAGCTCTTCTCCTTGCCGTTGTTCATATCTTTATCGTCACTAGTTACATATAATTGGCTTAGTTTTGACTGGTATTATGACTAGACACCCATCAATATCGAATGTGTAGTTGGTTATATTGCTCACCACTATATACAACGCAATTAACGAACTGTAGAACTGCCGTCAAGTTCATATTCTATTGTTACATGATCCACTACTGTTATAATATATTTCTAATCGGATAATTAATTCTTTCTTGCATTTCAATCTACGGATATATTCACACCCCACTTCAAGGCGCTGCGGGTTTCCCCAGGTTTAGTAATGCTTCATCTGTCTTCCTGATGTAGGTACAGCCCTTTGTGGCTAGACTCGTATTATGAGGGGTCATACAAAGTATATTTCAAACCCATGCAACTATGACCATCAAGGAGTAATAACATGCATTCGTGACTGTGTTGGATTTTGGTCGAACATTCCATGTATTTCCAGTTCTTGAAATTCTTAGCTATGACGTTCGGTTTGGCCTCGATTGCTGCTATTATGTCTTTTAGAGCAACTGATTGCTCCGATACCCCAGGATTAAGAAGAGTGAGCCTCGTAGAAGCCGCACCTTTCGCATGACATCAGCGTTGATCATCACACTAGTCATGGGATATTAGAGCAACTGCGCTTTGTTATAGAAGAGTATAAAAGGGGACGATTAGCAGGGGTTATACAACGTAATTGCCTACTCAAGAATAAGTCACACGATTTCGATTAAATATTAGTATCAGCTCAATTGACTACAAAGCGCTCAGTTCAACACATTCACAATGCACACTCAACCTTCTGACGATGTATGTACTACTGCTTGCTCTACAGCTGCTCAGTTATCGGGTCACCACTGCATACATTCAGTGAGATACCTGTTACACTGCTACCGCTCCATGGGAGAACCCGGTCGACATCGGGGCTGAGGTTAGATCCTAAGGCCCCAAGTGTAGATAAAGAAACGCCTGAAGAATGGTAGTACTAACTCGATACATAGCTTAGAATCTTTTACAAAGGCAAGACTGAAGACTTCATCGTCTTTGCTGAATCGGAAGAATACAAGAAATACAAGAAGGATCCTCAGTCGGTGCCACTTGTTGATGTAGTGTCAGTTTTTAACGTTTATGGAACACGTACCGGAGGTGCTCACGCATATGGAGACGTAGCTTCAAAACAAGATTTGGAGGTAAGTGCTAAGCCGACATGCTAAGACATGCTGGATGCAGGCCGTTAGATCCGATTACTAACGTCTTCAGAACGAGTTCGGCACAGGAGATGTTGACACAGTGATATCGAAGATCCTTTTGGGCGGTCAACCTCAAGGAGGAAATGCTGCTAAACCCGTCAAATTTAGTAACACCAATGATTCCAATGGATCCAGAGGCCATTACCGTTAAAAAGCCGTGAGGCCATAGGTGGCAAGGCAAAAAATTCCAATTGCCATTGCCCTTGCTCAGACAGCTATATAATCACATAACCGACGTAACAGCAAAGCAAATATAAGACCCGAGTATGGTATGCAGGTCCCACCTTGTCTTGCCCACATGGCACCGACTAAGATCTACTTCATATCCCAGTTGTGCAGTGACACAGATGTATGTGGGCATACCCGCCTAGAAGCAATCAGGGGCTCGGAAATGACATGTGTACAAACACCGCCTTCACAAGTACAGGTAGAAGCTGTATGACATACATGAGCGCGGCGTCTTGGGCATGCAATGTGTAACGGCTATGCACCTGCCAGAGATTCGAATTTCCATAAATAGGCGCCCCAAGATTAAATTTGCCGATCGGAACAAGTTGGGCCATGTTCCGAGCATGGAAGCTTCTGCATACCTGAGCAAAGTCTCCTCAGCAAGCTTTGACCGGGTTGTCGCGTCGCATTTCCCAGTGTATAGCAAGGTGATTTCGGGATCGATGCATGTTCCATGGCTCCAAGTGCCGAAAACGAGTAACCGAAAACTGTCCTTACAGCTTATGAAAAAGAAATATAGAATCAACCCATCAAAACGAGAAAAAACGAATTAAACCTTTAATCTGCGTTATGTGTCAGGTACCGGTAACCGCTTAGGTAGCTTCCATCAGGAGGGCCAACGGAACTGGGCGCGACATCTTGCCGGGCTATTTTCGGTTTGTCTTTATTACACTAGATAGGTATCCCGGAACAGACAAGGCAAGGGGTGGTCTGATATTTCTAGATATGTGTGTTGCAGTCACTAATTTTGGTAAATACAACCCAACAGGACTTGTCAAGGGACTAAAATATAAAAATAAAAAAAAGTATCCTTAGCAGATTGGCTTACAGAAACAGGGTTGACAACCTAATCTGCTAAATATTGTTCGTTGCATAACCATTCCAGATCGTTGCGAGTCGCGAACTTTTTTTCCGAGCAATTTTGTGTATTCAATACCTGTACTATCACAATCTACGTTCCGATTTAACTGTTAACGGGTCTTTTGTCTCAGTTTTGGTCTGCAGCTTGCTGTACATGCAGCACATCCTTGCCTCTGTTTGGCAGTATACATGTGATATTATTATCAACGGCCGTTGAGGACTGCATGAACAAGGAGAGAAAATAATAACGGCTTTTAATGTTAGCCACGTGGATAAATTACCATGCAGCTTGATGTGATAGGTACCAAAGTCCGGTCACGATAGACGTCGTTCCGATATTCCAGGTGGCGAGATTATCACTGTTGTTTTCTTTTGCCAGTCTTTGGGTATCCCTATACTTTCTAGGTACAATGTCGCAGCCTGAAACATAGTCAGACCTGCTCTCTACTAGAAAATCCCCACTTCGACTTCTCTTCAACTCTCTTCCCGTCCCCACTCTGATCTTCCTCGCTGCCCTAACCACTTTGTTCTACCCCTCCTGCCTTTTCTTTTCTTTGAAACCTCTCAGCTTGCTTTTTATCAGGGATCGCCTCGCCGAAACCGTATAGGGCAGGGGTAAAAGGAACAATTTACGAATGTTCCCGAAGATCGAGACTAATGCTGCCACAAACCACACCACCGCTATAGCCTAAATATTCCTGCACCCTACTACTTACTACTACCGGTACTGTGTGGTGCCTTTCTTTCAACCCACTTTTCCCAACCTTAACTCTACAGTATACATAAAAAAGACGAAGCTAGCTCTATATAGAGGGCATTACAGCAGGGGAAGGTCACAAAATTTAAGATATTTTTTTGCTAATAAAAGAAGTTTGGTTTGTATTCTTTTCTTTTATTTTCTTTTTATTTTTGTTGGTATCCTTGAAATTTTTGTTTATCCTTTCTACCTTCTTGTATATTCGTCTTTTTAATTTTTTTTGTTTGTCTACTTTCAACTGTTGACAATTTGTTATCTCCGCTATTCTTCGAGCTCCTCTTATCGCCCTTGAATTTCTATTCTTCATATTTGTTGGTTAAGTTCTTGTTGATTGCTACCGTCAAATAGGATCTCTCTATTACAAACATCAATACTTGGATCATACAAATCCGACCCACGCTTATTGGTTTTGCCGTTCCAACAGTTTGGTCAACTGCAAAGCCAGCGTTTTACTAAGATCGTTGGGCATTCTCGTGGCACTAAAACCGGAAGACAAAAAGCGATATTCAACCTATTGTCCCCAACAGACTCTTTGATATAATATTTCCCTTCCGCGACGAAACCGTCGCCACCGCAGCCGCCTTTCGACTCATAACTTCATAGATGTTAGGCCCAGCCGGAAAGCCAATCGAGCCTCCTTCTAGTCCCACAAATCCCCTTCGAAAGTTCACTGGAAAAGTAGCACAGGTGGCATCACAGCTCTCGCAGAAATCCATGCCCAGGTTACGGCAGAGTACCAGTACTAGACATTTAAACAACCGTACTTCGACAAAAGCAACTGGAACGTCGAGTACTCTTTCTACTGCCGGTGATCGAGAGTCTTCGCCTGTGCCCAACCACCATAGCTTAAACGTGTACAATCCATCTATGGGTTCAAAGAATTCTTCTCCTGCATTATCTGTTAATTCTTTTGTTTCCATATCCACTTCTGCTGGCGTACTCTATTGGGACGTTCGTGTGCCTAAAGATAACCAGGTTTATGATAGACTTTCTCGATCTCTTGATCAGGATATTCCTAGACTTAAATATCCCGAAGTGTACAGTAATATCTCTCTGTTACTTGAGCAATTTCCTGAAGTTCACGTACTGAATACTTTCCAATCGCTAGCTCAACAACTTTTTGCATACAAAGAATTTGCATTTACGACATTATTCTATGTTACTACTTCGGATCTTGTTTATGTGAATGATGATCAGACGATAAAGTTCGTGTCGGCACAGTATGCTCACATCCCTGGTGCTTTCATTGTTCTCAGTGATGTTACTAGTCTATGGGCTTCGTTCGCTAGATTGGGTGCGGTTGATATCTCGTGGGCCTCAATTGAGTCTGTGAAAACGACAAAACCAGCATATTGGGCTTCTATCATCGGCCATGCTCGACAAGATCAGTTTGAGTCTCGTACTAGACAGCTTAAAACAATGCTTGGATTGGAGCAAGAAGTAGAGTCGGATGCCTGTGCAAATCTTATCACCAAGTTTTCATTTCCCAGTCGACACATTTTAAAAGAGTTTGCACCGTCTTTGACGTTGCTAGTTGCCGAGGAGAAGCAGCCTGTAATTCACTCATTAATAGGGTCTTGGGACTTTTATGCCCATGACCTGAAATACGATGAACTACTGGCCGCTACGTATATGATGATCAAGCATGCATTGAGTAGCCCAGGTTTAGAGCTCTATAATATTCCCGACAACAAGCTGATTTCGCTGCTGCTCGTTGTGCGAAACTGTTACCATGCCACGAACCCCTATCATAATTTCCGACACGCGGTTGACGTGGTTCAAGCAACATTCTTTTTCCTTATAAGCATTGGCGTATTCGAGCGCGTGGGCAGCGAAGCTACCAACAATAAAGTTAAGAGCACAAATCCATTAACCCCTGTTGATGGCTTGAATCTGCTCGTTGCTGCTTTGGGTCATGATGTAGGACACCCTGGTGTGACAAATGCCTTCCTCGTGTCTAGTAATGCGCCGTTGGCAAAGATTTATAATGACCGGAGCGTTTTGGAGTCATATCATTCTGCTGCATTCAATCAAATTTTGAAAGAATACTGGCCTCAAATGGTCCAGGATTCGAATGCTAGAACAATGATTACTGAGTCCGTTCTGGCCACTGACATGGCTGTTCATTTCGACTATATGAAAAAAGCAGAGGAAAAGGGTAAACAGGACAAGTTATATGATGAAAATATTAGCGAACCAGAGCTTCAAAAGCTGCGCCTCTTACTAGGCTGCTTGATTCTGAAGTGCGCTGATATAAGTAACGTGTCTAGGAAGCTTGACATTTCGTCAAAGTGGGGAACTCTTCTTGTTGCTGAATTTGGTGGATTAAATGACCTTGAAATTGATCTTGGTCTTAAACAAGCTCCTTCGCCAGCGACCGAACCGATTACTGCTCTTCTACGAAACAGACTGCTTGGAGAGGGTCAGATATTTTTTATTGAAACCTACGCGCTTCCTCTGTTTACTGCCGTCTCTCGGATGATGCCAGAACTCCAATTTGCTACTAAGCAGATAGAGGAGAATGTGAAGGTCTGGAAGTCCAGAGTTGGAAATAGCACCGAGTGCTAATAATGACCACAAATGATGATGATATTAATACTAATGATGACGATAATGATGATGAAACGACAAACTAGAGCTGTATGAAGATGTTCGATGATGTTTTTATATATTATTTATTTTATTACACTGACATATGTAAATAGATTGACATAGACTGACATAACAAAATTCGGTTGTACTGCATTAAGTCATGGTATACAACGGTTGTAGCATTGCCAATTCTCCAATCTAGAGAGAATAGGTACTCCTGGGGTTACGACACCACCCCTCAAACGAGTGTCTATATAGTACCAACGAGCTGAGCCTCTTTCACTTGCTCGAAAACCTTGAGCATTTTCCTTCTTGCTCCCAACGCATTGACTCCTCTCTTTTCCAAATCGGCGTCAGTTAATTCAACCAAGTCCTTCCAATTGAGGTCAGATAGATTGTCTGTATATTTATGGAGTCTCAAAGAGCGTAGCCAAGCCCCAATGTCTTGTAGTAACTCAATATCCACAGGAGCATCCTTTTTGGGTGTTCCAGAAGGAGCTGGGGACGTAGTCATATCTCTAGATGGCGAATCATGGTGACCATATGATACTCTCGAAAGTCCAGACTTTCGGTCTTGGGGCGACGTTGATACATTGTGCTTGTTGGACGTCATGGGAGAACCGTTACCAACATTGTTGTTGTTATTTATTCCAAGAGTCCACGATGCAGGTGATGGTGTGGATGCAAAAGGAGAACTAGCATTGCCATGATTGTTGGCTTGTAGATGAAGATTTTGAAGTTCGCGATCAATATATTTCTGGTCTTCATTGGATATGAGACTGCCCCGACGACGGAATTTTTTGACATCCGAGTCAAGTACGACTCGGTTATTGACAGTGGAAAGTGCTGCCATTTTCATAGCAGTACTGTTTATAATCTCTGAATTAACTTTACTCTGAGGGGTACCGATATGACTAACAGGTGTATTCACAATACTGGACCAATTTGTAGAGCCATCAGGTAGATAACTGGAAATGGAATCGTCAAGAACCGAAAGTGATTTGTTGTGCTTATATGTATTAGAACTGCCTCCACCCACAGAAGGCGTGTCAGAGCTATTACTGGTGACGCTTAGATTTGATAGCCTGCTACCAGCCCCGCCAAATTGGCGGAATCCTTGCAGTCCTTGAAGTTGCTGCTGTTGTTGAATTAAGGAGTGTAGTTGGCTATTCTGACCAGAGGGAGCGTCAGCCGACTTGGGTCGGTTAATTTCTTGAGCCGCCCAGGGACTTATTGGAGGGGCAATCGGTTTACTGAAGCTGCCTAAAAATGAATTATTATAAAGATCATGCTTTGGCGGTGGTGTCATAAACGGAGATGTTCCAGTACCAGACGGAATCGGACTATGAAGATGTGGATAGTTTTGAGTGAACCCAGCCGAATGAGGCTGGGGCTGATGAAGATGATGTTGCTGCTGGCTTTTTGAGGTTGATGTTGAATTATTCATTGAAATGCTATTGTTTGATGGTGATGTCGAACTGTTAGCCTGTTGTCCCTGCTGTTGCGTTTGAGATTGCTGCCTTACTATCGCTTCGTTAAGTTGGCTCTGTAGAGGCTCCCGGTCCAGATTAGTAGGTGACAGTACTGCCGAAATTGGATCACGATTGGCAATCTTTTGTAAAACAGTGATGAAAAAACGAATTTGTACAGGGGTTGTTTGTTGTAACAGTGCATATAGAGCAGCTGTCCTTTCACCTACGCTCAGAACCTCAAACCACCGCTCAATATCATTAAGCTCTTCTTTAAAATTTTTATCAAGGCTGACTTCAGCCATTTCCTCTAAAGTTTTCTGATACAATTCGAGATCGGCCAACCATTTTTCAGCAGCTAGGTCCATCATTTGATCTTCAGGATTAATATGATTAGCCAGAGCTGAGTTAGTACCACTGCCTGGTCCAATAGACACGCCGCCAGGGCCAATTGTATTCATGCCATTACTCGTTCCGAACTGCTTCAAAGGAGTTTGGAGAAATATTTCAGAGGTGGGTCGAGTCCTTGCAGCCAGAGGACTGTCAAATGGTGGCAGTGAAGAGCTGCTATTGACCTGTTGGTGCATTCTATGTGACGGTTGTTGGATACGAGATGACATATTGTTGTTGCCCGAATTTCCTGCGTATGAGAAGTCTTCCATTTTAAACTGTATAATGATAAATGTGCTATCTTGAATTGACTTGTCTCCACTACACTAGACTCCACTCGTCCTTGTACACTGCAGTTCACTTTTCTCGGTAGTAACAAACAGGAATCACAATAATCCAAATTCCACTCTGATCTCACCACTAAAAACCTGAAACCTCGCGTCTCTGATCTCGGAGTTTAAAGGCTAACCAGGATGGGAACAAACTTTTAATAATCGTGAACCTTCACACTCTGCTACGCGCCTGTCAAAAGTAGAGGTGGGTAAGAAAACAGTTGCAAACTCTAATCTCTGTGTTCACCAGTTAACCTCTGATTCTGCAACCATGCAAGACTTCTTTCTGATCAACTACGAACTGAAACCCAATGCAAAAAATGTCAATTAAATATGTGGATCAAATAAATCCTGCCTTTGTAAGTCGACAATCAACGTTGGCAACGAATTGTTCACAGTCCTGTTAGGTGTTTCTTAGAGTTGATAAAAGAGGTACCCTTACCTTATTCACGACTGGGTAACGGGGCTAACGGGGCCCTAACCGGGGTAACAACATGACATCATCTCCTAAAGCTTATCGCCAAGTCTATTATTATCAAAGCACCTGAACGTACCTCAATAAATATATTTCGCTATGGATATAATGGGAACAAAGTTTCCTTGCTGAATGGAGTTGGTCAGAAGGCAGATAAAGTGGGACTGCCGATTAGACTACCATCTATGCATCGCGTCTCAGATAATCTCAGTACCTCCGCATTACACCCACTTCCGTTCTATATTAGAAGTCAACGGCAGATTGTTCTAGCTTGCCAGATTTCGTATAAGTATTCAGAACTGATTGGTGGGGGTATACCTGTCTGTCCATGGAAGCAGGAGGGGCGGGTCTGCGCCTCCGGCGGCTGGGGCTCCGCCCCAGACCCCGCTGCTCCTCTCGCTGTGCTCGAGTCGAAACTCGACAATCCCTGTCGTCTCTGCGGCAGGCAGGAGTAAAGACATCTGGAGCAGAGCCCGAGCCGTCGGTGGCCTCTATACATCAACGGCTTTGTATTTATTCATCTCCGATACACAGCCGCACTACTATCATTGTTCACCAAATCGCGACTGAATGCATATTCCTAATTATGCCTCATCTAAACAAAAGTAAACAAACCATCTCAAACTGCAACCACAAATATATCGACCAATGTCCTCATTAGAGCACACTTCGTCTGTGCTAGCAGATTCGAACTGTTCGTTTGGTAAGTACTATTAGATGTGAGCAAGCGGTTGGCTATATTTTTGACTGTGTTACAGCTTTTTTAAATGTCTCTAAACATGACTAACAATTTGCTTAGAATCGGACAGCTGGGATGACGATTTCACTTTAACTGGAGATTTATTAATCCCTAAGACTATATCTGATTTTCATGGCAAGCTGCATTCAAATCTGCAAAGAGTCAAGGCATTTTCTGACTCAAGTAAACAATTGGAGACCTTATTGCTATCCA
This sequence comes from Sugiyamaella xylanicola (nom. inval.), assembly GCA_001939105.2. Classification (NCBI taxonomy): domain Eukaryota; kingdom Fungi; phylum Ascomycota; class Dipodascomycetes; order Dipodascales; family Trichomonascaceae; genus Sugiyamaella; species Sugiyamaella xylanicola (nom. inval.). The sequence continues at coordinate 38,045 of MQSX02000002.1, forward strand.
TTCCAGAGCCGCAAATCACAACATCCATATTCGAGAACCCTTGTATTTCTCAGTCACTTGATGTTGTGGCCCTCTCTCATGATGATCCCAATGCTTCATTCTTTCAGACAAAAATCGGTTCCGAATACTTAAAGCGATCTCATGGCAAAAGGTTATCACTCTCATTCATCGAGCCCCCCCTCTCAGTAGCCTCTTCATCGCCTTTAGCTGAAGCCGCTGCTTCTCAACCAGACTCTGAGCCGATTCTGGCAGCTCCAGCCCCAACGTCTGAGTTGGCTCTTGCATCTAAACCGTCATTTTCTTTGTACGACAGTGAACTGACTGACTTTGATTTCGAAGACTTATCAGAGCCGTCTACTCCACAGCTGGGTGGCAGTCACGACTTACGTTCGACATCATCGAAGATACTGGATATCAATGATGATACTCTCAGCAAACTTTCAGAAAAATCAGAGTCTCTTTTACCAGATCTACAGACAAATATTCTAAAACTACTTAAAAGTTGATTGCAACCGACCTTGCTGGACTCTGCCTACTCTCTATTAGCAAGCTTATTCGGCTCCGCTTGGTTCTTCTGAACCTCCTTCATCTTCGTCATCACTATTTTCATCCTCATCGTCATCATCATCATCGTCGTCGTCGTTATTGCCTTCGTTCTCAGATTCGCTTCCGCTGGCTGACTCACCAGAATCTGATCCGGACTCATAGTCTTCATCTCCCTCTTCGTCTTCATCGTCGTCACCAGCTGGATTGTCCTCGGCAATGACCTTTTCAAGCTCATTCGAAAACTCTGCCTTGGAAGTGGCTTGTTTCGCACGACGAGCCTCACTCATACTTTGGTTCTCCAGAGAATTACTAATTACATATTCATTGATTGGGTCGTAGTCGTTATGATCAATCATTGAAAACTCATAGTTTTGTATACCATCAATAGGCTCTGTCAATTTGACATCGAGGTTGAAAGTCAAACGGGTGATAGATGAGTATGAAATAGCAGCTATTTTATCCACTGGAAACAACAGCATTGGCTTTTTAAAACCGAAAAATATCCACTCCTCGAGTAAATATAATAAACCTTCCTTCGATCCTCTGTGGGCTGTTACACACAGCGAAGTGTCGGACTCGATAACCTTTGTAAATGAGGCTAATGTCTCTAATAAAACTCTTTTAAAAGATTGTTCGCCATGTTTTGGCTCTGGTGATACTAAGTGTTTTTCGGCACTGACATCCTGAGCAACGAACTGGATAATTGGCTCGGGTTTTGGACCACCTGTACAAAGCGTTATGTTCCACTGAGGCTTAGCTTTGTCAGGAACATGTAGAACTAAACATGTTTCTAATGAGCTTTTGTTCACAGTCAACACAGGGTTAAGCGGAGTTGTTAGTTGATGTACAATTGACAATGTATCCTTAGTAATAATAATGTTGGATTTTTTTCTTTCTGGAACAAGCAATGAAATTTCTTTAAAAGTGATTAAGGATTCTGCAGAGGAGACCTCAGAGGTAGAAATGCCGTTTGTAGGGACCTTTCGCCGTTTGTTTTCTGTGTAATGTTCTATCAGTTCCAAAAATACAGCCAGTACCGATGGGGATGAACCTTGTTGAGTTAGTTATAGGAATTTCGCTTAGAAATCAGAGCCACGTTGATAAATCTGATGAATCCGATCTATAGTTTGAAAACTTACTGGATGCATAGTTGATTTTCATCCTGAGAGCTTCAGGAAGCTCGTTAAACTGGTCCATATTTAAGTTACTCGAGGAAATATTATTGTTCGAGATTAACGACTACTCAGCTGATTATAGGAAACAAATAAAACTTCCTTTGTGGATTTTTGTTGTGGAATTAATAGATAGATATCTCGATCCAAGCGCAAGTGATGTGGATGACCTATAGAATAGACAGTTGCAACCAGCAAAGAACAGATCACGTCGATCAGTTGGCAAGGAGGATACCGAGATTATTGGATTTGCGGATAGAAAATCGCTTAAAACCTTTTCAGTCAACTTAATATACCACAGTCGCTATATATGGTAAATTCGAATAACAGAGACATATATGTCAATTATATATATATATTCACTTCCATTTCTCGGGAGTTTATTCTCGCTGCAGGGACTGTTTGAGGCAGGCAGAGCCGCTTCCGCGCGACGAGAAGCTGAAACGGCAGTAAAATGGTATATTTGCCAGTTCACAAGTCAACATCCATTTCTATCCAAATTTAAAAAAGCCGAAAAAGTGTTAGCCACCGTTCTGGCCTTTGTAACTAAGTATTGGGAATGCAAGGATGGAACCAATTCCAATTCCAAATTCGAAATTATATCGGTTAGATGAGGAAGCCCTCGAATCCACCACACCTGTTGTGGACAAATCTCGATTTGTGCCAGTTGCAAAGAGCTCTAAACATGTGGTGTCACCCTTAATCGAAGCCAATAAGTACTTGATTGTTTACCCAACTTCAAAAAGAGGTATACTTAGAGTAATTGGCCAGGAAGATGCTTGCCATGTTACCTTAGATGGCAATGTTGGACAAGGCGCTGTGACAGGCGATGACGGTGAAGAAAATGAAGATGCTGAAGATAGCAGTATATCCAGACCAAGATTAAACGCGTCGAAAATGGCGTTGTATCATAGAACCGGTGCAGACCACTCTTTATTAGCCGTGGCATTCCCCAATATTTTGGTATGGAAATTGCCAAATAGAGATCTAGACACAGCCGATGCCATCAGTTCCCCAGTTCCAATCAACTTAGAAGCATCCAACACTGTATCATGTTTGAAATTTGACCCGGCTACTGGTAACCTAGTGGCAGGATGTCGCAATAATGCGGGTGGGAATCATGAAATCTATTTAATTAATGCTCAAGAAGGTCGAGCTTCCTTAGTTTCCAAATCTCAGCTTTCCTCGCCAGCTATTGACATCAGTTTCAGCTCTACTGAACAATCGGTTTATAATATCCAGTGCGAAGACGGTACGATTGTAGTTTGGAATATAGAGAGTGAAGAAGTAAAACCTGCGGTCTTCTCCTCCACTGTGAAAACCCATACTTTATCATTTAGCTTGCTTGAAAACCACTCAAAGCCAGTAGCATCTCAGCTCCTGTTTAACGAAGCTATCAATGCAACTATATTAACCGGTGCTGTGATTATCACTGATTCTAAGTCTCCAGAGTTGCTTCAAAATATCGACATGGTTAATTTGGCTATTCGCAAAGTTGCATTTTACCATGATTTTATGATACTCGTCGACTCAAAACAGCGTCTGTTATTTATTAAGCCATCAAAAGATCTTGTGAACAGGAATGCGCTCGAATCTGTCTCGTCTAGTTCATCAATATCCGCTATCTATACAGGATTGGATATTCTAGATATTGCTATTACCAAGAATCTTGAAAAGCTTAAAGACATTGCATTTGACATTTACATATATCACTCATCCGGTGTATCAATCCTCTCAGTCACAAAACAAGAGCTTTTAGCTGTAAATAAAAGGGCTCTTAAACATATTACATCTATAGAGCCATTGTCGTTTATTCCTGCAACTACACTTGGCAACAAAGGTACATCCAGCTCAGTATCATCTCCTCTGGTGGGCCCTGCTATTGGTAAACTATCTCCTATTTTTTCTCCATCACCTTCTGGAGGTACTCCTAGTAAAACCCCTGGAATTGGTCATGGTAAGAAAAGTGCCAATAATAATTCAACTGGCAAACAAAGGAGAAAAAATAACACTCCTGGTTCATCTTTCGTTGATGGCAGTAGTTCCAATCTGCTTGAATCGTATTCTAGACAGAATTTTGAAGAAAGAACGTATCATATACGTGATTTGCTAGATTCCGGCAAGTTCGTTACCAGAGAGATGTACGATGATATGCAGCAGCTTCATCGTGATGAGATCAAACGATTAGAAAAAAGAATAGATGTATTATACGAGAAGTTGAGGACACAGCAGGTTCCGAGGCGTCAACAGCAACAAAGACCGAATCAAAATCAAAGGCAGACTGTGCGAAGTAACTCCAGGCCAGTACGAAACACGGACCAACAAAAGGCAGATGAATCAGCCACACAAAATGAACGACGCACCAATGGTGGTTCTTCTACAAAATTCGACAAACCCGTAGAATCAGTAGATGATGATAAGTATCAAACTGATGAGGAAGAGGAAGAAGAAGAGCTAGAGCAGGAGCAGGAGCAAGAAGAGAGTGAGATTGAACCTGCTCCGGTTGAAGAAGTCGACGCTGATGAGAACAACGAAGCTGAAACAACTGACGACGATTACGAGAACGACCAGAAAGAAATCGAAGATGATGAAGATGAGTCCGAAGAGGCCAAAATACCTGCCCCGGAGTCTTCTGAGACCTTCGAACAGGCTATCTATCGACTAACAAGAATAACTGATGATAAAGGTCTTTTTGAACTGGAGTTGTCTGATGTTCTTGCGGACCACGATTATGATGGGGAATTCCTGCCTCAAAAGGCTAGCGATTATAACCAGCAATTGTTAATTCTTAGTGCCATCGCATGTATCTCCCTCGGAATCGACAGCACGCAGTTAGACACATACACAACCTGGCTAACGCGTCTTGTTGACAAAGTCAAGCCTCAGCTGCCTGAATTCGAAACCAACCCAAACTTCCTGATATCAGTCCTAAGTCAAGCTAAGCGGAACCTAAGAATGTTTGGCAGCGGAAACCATCTCGTTAACGAAGCCATGGCTAGAATACAAAACATCATTGGACACATAGCTATGTGATAGATAATGAACGATAGATGATATTTAGCACTCAAACCAAGGCATAAGCCTGTGCCTCCGGAGGGGGTTCTGCTCCAGCCGCCATAGCTCCTGCTTCGTGGGAGGTACCAGGGACCGTATACCTTCGACTCGAGCGAAGCGAGAGGAGCAGCGGAGTCTGGGGCATAGCCCCAGCTGCCTAGAAAGGTCTATTTTCAACAGCGTTGATTAAATATAAACTAACAAAAACAATACAAGTAAAAAATATATATTTATATATAGAGGCAGAGAGTTACGGCAGCGAGTTATAGTCTTCAGGAGAAAATTAGAGCTTTTGGAAAAACAACTCCGTGTGACAACTTCGATATAAACTGGGTGGTTTGGACAGATCCCTTGTTTTAACGATTAATGCAAAAAAAGATATTGTGCCATATACAAGGAGACTCAAGTACCAGAACCTGTTCATTTATATACAAGCTCGACAGAATTCTGCGTCATCACGGTTCCTCCGTTTTATAAAATGTTCTTCCTGCTAATTGTGATCTTGTCTCATGATAAACTAGTTGGCTTGCTGTGCTATAAATTCATATCTCCATTAATTGTGAGGTCATGCTCCTCACTTGATAGGACGCTTCTGTTTCCTGGGAGGCGTCACTGGTCTACTGGTTCCCACACTAGTATATCCGTACTTTTTCTTCTTCTCAGCTGGCTTAAGGATCTGGAACGAACAGAGCAAGCTTTCATCCACCCCCATCATGGCCCCCGCATTATCGAATTCACCACAGTAATTAGGTGCCGAAAATAGTGTTACTAGTTGACGCTTGGAAAAGAACTCGTATCCGTCCTCCACAACTTGGTGAGCTCTACATATGAGGTCCATATCGTGTTTTGACAAGAACCGCGACACCACATCTGGACCAAAAGTAAACGAAACACCACGATCATTCTCACTCCAGCCAGTAATGTCCTTATCTGGATCCGACCACAGTAAATCGCACAATAATCCGATATCAGGGATGTCAGTAGGTCTCATGACGCGACGGATTTGCTCCATAGAATTGAGATCGGGTGACAATCCTCCATGCATTGTGAAAATCTTCTCGTCAATAATGGCTGCTATAGGCAAACAGTTGAAGCAGTCTGTGAACGTCTTCCATAGTTTGATGTTGTAACGTCGCTTACATTCATCATAAAATCCGTATATTCTATTAATTGATGCGCACTCATGGTTTCCTCGGAGAATGAAGAAGTTTTCGGGATATTTGATCTTATAGGCTAATAGTAGACAGATTGTTTCTAGTGACTGTTTTCCTCTGTCTACGTAATCACCTAGGAACAGATAGTTTGCTTCAGGGGGAAATCCGCCGTATTCAAACAGTCTCAATAGATCGTAATATTGGCCGTGAATATCGCCGCAAATCTGGGCTTGTTAGTACCTAATCAAACAATTGACAAGCAGCATCATACAGAGGACTATTGCCTTGAATATACGCTTGGTTGCTTTACATATATTGCATTGTTGACGTTGCTAGTTCCGATTCACCCGGTGAACATGTCTCCAATCCTTCAAAACGCGTAGCACGCAAATGAGGCTTCGATATACCGGTTTGCTCACTTCAAAACCGCACTCACAACACAACAACAATCAAATATGTGCACGATCCAACTTCGATTCAACAATCCTACTTCCGTTCGAGTGGTGTTGTCACTTGTCATTACTTACCTTGATGGGAGCCTCTAATTCCAACAGAATGGGCTGTTGAATGAAGATCTCTCTAGCCTTTGTACAAAGAAAACGAATTTCGTGCTCGTGGAGCTGGACTTGTTTGCCTGGCCTTGAGCCACGGACTTCCAATAGTCTATCGACAATTGAATCGAGGTCGGCTTCTTGGACGTCAGTCATTATAACGCGTGAAAAATATTGATTGGTAACAGAGTGTGGAATGGCAGGGAATGTAATCGAAACAGTAGATTCTGATGATTCACAATGACTGAAACAATATATAGTCTGGATACTTTTGAAATCGAAAACAGTTGACGCGATTCTCCAACAATTCCTTCAAAGTCTATAATTTATCGGAGCCACAAACAGATGGATAATGAACGAAATCCAATATACTAAAAAAGGGTAATGTTCAAAAAGGAAATCTACCGAAATAACCCGAAAGTAATGATAACCTCGCGAGTTGCTGGAAAATTAGCTGTACTAGTGGCGTTCAAAGGTGCTGTTGATAATGGAATTAGTCAACCACAAACAAGTGCAGTCCGCTATATCGCTTTGACTCGGGTCTCGACAAAAAGGACTCAGAAAGCACACCAGGTACCAGCACAATAACCACTAAATAATCGAAGTGGCAATTTATAAATAATGTGCAAGAAAACAAAGTGGGTCGACCTTTTTTTTGAAAGGGTGCGTGTCGTGAAGAGTGTTGTCTTCGATAGGGTAGTGTCTTGTGTTGGTGCGTTTTTTTAGTAAAATGAAAAAAACGAGGAAAGAAAGACGTAGTTGGGTTGGGTAGTTTACCGTGTGGCTTTAGCGAGGAATTTGTGATGTGTTCTCAAAGCAAGGAGGTTGCACCACAGCGAGCGCGCGCGGGCCGTTGGGACAAATCGACGAAGCATAACAGCAGCACCAGCAGAAGCACCAACCCAAGCATGGCCCTAGTCTCGCTGGTGTTGGGACTTAAGCAGCAGGCTCGCCTGCCGCCTGCCTGCTTACCTGTTTGCCGCTGGGGCTCCGCCCAAGACCCCGTAGCTCCTGCTTCGCAGGAGATTTCTGGGACCGTAGACGCTCGACTCGAGCGTAGCGAGAGGAGCAGCGGGGTCTGGGGCAGAGCCCCAGCCGCCGGAGGCAGAGATGTCAGAAATACGGGGGGGGAGAAGCAGGTAAACAAGCCCGGCTGGCCGCTGCAGCAAGCTGCCGGTCGGCTGATGATGTTCTGATGCTACCCCAGAACATGCAGGCCCATGGCAGATGCAGAAAGCTGACTAGGGAAATTATTAGCCTCGTGAGAGTCTGTTGCGTTGCGTCCAAGCGAAGCGCGTCGCCCAAGCACTGCCAGGCTCACTGCCTGTAGCCATCACATTTGCCATTGCCATCGCCATTGCCCATTGCCACAAACATGGATCTAAAGATAGCTGTGGGAGTGGCGGTTCGGTGGCGAGCTTGAGGCTCAGCTTTGGGCCACAGTAGTAATACGAAGATATTGTGATAAATATTGTAGCTATAGTGATAGTATATGCTTGCCTCATCTGGATGACCAGGGTGAATCTCGGTTTTTCTTCTTTCTTCGGCCGTCGCCTGAAGCCTTTCCTTTAGGCAGTCCCTTTTCTGCTGGTCGCAAGATCTGGAAAGAACAGGTGAGATTCTCGTCCAGGCTCATCATCGCCCCTGCATTATCGAACTCCCCGCAGTAATTTGGGGCAGAGAAAATAGTGACAAGCTGACGTTTTGCAAAAAACTCATATCCATCTTCAACCACCTGGTGTGCTCGACATATCAGTTCTAAATCATGCTTTTCTAAAAACTTGTTGACAACATCCACTCCAAACGTATAGGACACGCCTCTGTCATTCTCGCCCCAGCCGGTCACATCTTTGTCTGGATCAGCCCACAACAAATCACACAGCAATCCCTCATCTGGGATATCAGTTGGCCTCATGATACGTCGGATCTGGTCCATGGATTGAATATCTGGCGAAAGTCCGCCATGCATGGCAAATATCTTCTCGTCAATAACAGCAGCCACAGGCAGACAGTTGAATACATCAGTAAATGTCTTCCAGGTTCGAATATTGTATCGTCGTTTGCATTCATCGTAAAACCCATAGATCCTATTAGTGCTTGCTGCCTCATGATTGCCTCTTAATATAAAGAAGTTCTCTGGGTACTTGATTTTGTAAGCAAATAGTAAACATATAGTCTCTATCGACTGTTTTCCCCTGTCGACGTAATCACCAAGAAATAGATAGTTTGATTCCGGTGGGAATCCTCCGTATTCGAAAAGTCGTAATAAATCGTAATACTGGCCATGGATATCGCCACAAATCTTCAATGGCGCTTCTAATTCTAACAAAATGCTCTGCTGTATAAAAATCTCTCTGGACTTCTTACAAAGAAAATCAATCTCTGTAGATAAGAGATTAACAAGCTTCCCAGGCCTGGACGTGCGAACCGTCAGCAACTTATCGATAATGGTGTCTACATCAATCTCTTCAGTAGGCTCCACCATCATAGCTGGGGCAATTTTTTTTCAAAATGGTGTGTTATACAAGATAAAAAAAAATGTGGAGTTGGCTGATTATGCAAATACGGTGTGTAGCAACCCCAGACAACGAAATAAAAAGAAACAACGCAACCGAACAACTAAGGACGGAGCCAGAACTTGTTTACTTGTAACTACAAAAAATCTAACCTCAAAAAGATAAATAACCAGGATGGTTTTTGCGGAGAAGCACGCGCTCTTTTAATGTTATCAGTAAGCGGCTGTACGAGCGGGGTGCGAGATATATATACATCTCCAGATTTTCCCTGATAATCTGTGCGTTGCACCCCTGGCTCAAAAACATCACGCTTATCTTGGGCCAGATAACGTCCTTGTCTGCAGCATGCATTTGCGTCGGGTGGGAGCCATCCGCATCGTCGCACAGACCCGGATCTTTCCGTCGATCGCTGGCGAACTGTTTCTGGGTCTCTGCCTCCGGCGGCTGGGGCTCTGCCCCAGACCCCGTAGCTCCTGCTTCGCAGGAGAGTGCTGGGAGCGTAGACGTTCGACTCGAGCGTAGCGAGAGGAGCAGCGGGGTCTGGGGCAGAGCCCCAGCCGCCGGAGGCACCACCCGTGCCCCACAGAGTCTCCGGTTCCTGACGAGACCTGGAGGCAGTGTCACGCATCGGTGGTACTGTGGAGGGCTCATTTAGGTCTTTGGGGGGAGATCTATTATGAGTCGCGGTGATCGCTTCCTTAGTCATGTCCACGGCGCTGGCCAGCTCCTGGGATCTATGTATGAATGGCAGGAAAGGGAAAATGTTGAAAATAGAAGTGTCTAATTATAGAATAAATAAGTTGGTTGCGGGAAAGATATAGCGTTGGTGGTGGTTATAGGAGTTCTTGAAACTTGGGCCTGTCGTTCGTCGTAGAGGATTGTATAGGGGGCCTGTCTCGTTGAACCACTCGCAGCTCAATGTCAATTCGAGCCTCTGTAAATGTATCAGCGACGTCGGCATCTGTGTGGAGGATCTTCCCGGGTCTGTTGCGGTTCTCGATTTGAAGCGGTTGCTCTTTGTTGATTGAGAATGCATTGCGGCCATTGTCCAGGACTTCGGACACCGTTGGGGGAGATGATGCCCGTGCAGGCGAATATGTGAATTCCAGTTTCTGCTTGCCGAATCGCAAGGTGACGGGACGAGTCAGAGGAACTTGTGACTGGTTCGCCGATCCGCTTGATGAAGTAAGAGATGTGATTGTCGAGCCTGGCGCCGATAGCAGACCAGTATTCATCGGAACCGCTGGATGTGGTGCTGCACGGGATGCTGTGGTTGATGCAAGTATGGATGCCATTTTATCGTAGGATGACTCTTTTGTCAAGTCAAAGGTTGGATCGATATTGAACATCTCGTAATAGAATGTGCTGAGTGAGTGTATTATGGCATCAAATCCATATTCTCGGCAGCATGACGCGAGAGTTACTTTTAAAAGTGCAAATGAGTGCAGCCCTAGAGCTTTCACCAGTGCTGAAGTTATTGCGAATGAAAGGACATATGAACGTACTGTCTCTGATCCTTCGTGGTTGGGAAGCCTTCTTTCAACTGCAGATGCCGCAGCTGTAGACATAATAGACTGTCCTAGGAATTCTGTGTTAGAATTAATTGCCATATGAGACGATAGTTTGTTTGTAAATTGCTGTAGTCTTTCTAATGCCAGTATAAATAGATCTTCTCTAGGGCCTGGAGATGAAAGCGATAATGATGACACAGGCGGGAGGATGGTGTGGCTCGAAGACGGCACCTGCGCTGATACAGGAGGCGATGGAGATATCAACGAGGTAATGGATATTCTGTCGTTATTCTGCGATATAGGACGCACTGGTCTTGGTCTTTTTAATGGAATGGAGTTGTTATCCTCATCGCTTTCGTATTGGCTAAGTGGTTTGTACCTATCAGCTGATATGTTTTGGAATTGCACGCCTCTGGCCTTGTCATTAGATTTGTGAGGTACAGCCAAGCTAGCAACTGGGTTAGATGAAGACAATCGTGAGGTTGGTATGTCTGGCATATGTAGATGAGCTGGTGGCAACGTCGGGCTGTGTCCACTAGTTGGGGTACCAGCGCTGGGGGTAACAGGGCCACTACCTGTGCTGCTAATATGACTGCTGGCACCAGTTCCCGCGGGTGAGCCCTTTAAATAAGATCTTTTTCTGTTTCGACGAACAGATTGTATTCCTGCTCGAACTAGTCTGTGAAAATCATTCAGCGTGCTTTCTGGGAAGCCATATTCCTCCCTTAGCCTGTTGGCCACAAGACTGATTTTTTCATCCTGTTCCGACGCTTTTCTAGAACTCAGCTCCAGCTCATCGATAAGTTCTAATCTTCGTGCAGAGAATCTTTTCCATTTATAATCATCCGTGAAATTGAGTCGCGCTCGAATCGATTGTGTTATGCCCACTCCATACAGGACCATATGGTCATTGTCTGACCCGTTACCATCCCCATCTCTTTGAGACTGGTCTATTTTATCTTCTGAACTCGGCGCACTCATGTTACAATCCCTTATAGTAGATCAAGCCTTCGTTATAAATACATCATAAATTCTCGATGTTTGAATGCTAACTTAGACGTCGTCGAAGTATAGTGTGAGGTCTAATTAGAACTACAGGGGTACGGCAACGATGATTGAGCGATCTTCTGTATTATTACTTAATTAGTAGAACTTTATGTAGATTGTTTCGTGACTCACGAGTCACGTGCAGTCAAAAACGGAATTATAGCAGCCAGGATCTTATTCTCTGTCTAGAGATACCTGGACGAGTGACCTCTATTCAGACGGCTATACCGTATACTAATCCCGAATTGTCACTGAGCGCCGAGGACTATCTGTTATTGCCTCCGGCGGCCGGGGCTACGCCCCAGACCCCACGGCTCCTCTCGCTACGCTCGAGTCGTTACGTCGACGGTCCCAGCAAACGGTCCCAGCAAACGGTCCCAGCAAACGACTCGAGCGCAGCGAGAGGAGCCACGGGGTCTGGGGCAGAGCCCTAGCCGCCGGAGGCAGGCTCCTTCTCTCCCTTTAGACCCACTCGAGACCCCGTCGCGTTCTCGCTTAGACCTCCGCCATTCTAAGCCTATCTCAGGAGACTTGGTACCATGGTTTTAGCTATAGCTATTTGTATCGCTGGCTCTCGTGTGACTTGTTTAGTAGAATCAACTATTCCGACGATTGTGCTCATGCGTGCGCTTATAATGCCATGCTCCAATTAGACGCTTCAGCTAGACTTTAGAGAAAGCCACTACTCTTGCTTATTTAGAATTTGTCTTCTGATAAATGCTCCATATTGTAGCATCACAATATGGCGTAGATTACAATGTTATTTTCCGTAAACAACTACCCCTGATGATCTCTGCAGGTGGTCTAGACCGGAAGTAACAAGCCATATTCTGAAGGGGCCTCTTCAAACTAATAGAAATCATACTCAAAGTACCACACAACGAATAAAAGGATAGACTGCTCCTGATTTCTTTCTCAATGATTCACCTTGGTCCTAAACGGTGCAGTTGCTTATATTCAACGATGGTCGGGGCCCAATCCACGCGAGATCCTCGCTCTGCGACAGCTTCATGCATGCACAATTGTGTCAGCTCAACCGTTTTTCTACAACAAGCACTAACGGTATGTAACGGGCATCCGAAATACAGCATATAGTTAAGAACTCCCTGCCTAGCTTGCTAAAGAGGATTTATAATAGACTCAAGCAACTGTTGAAAGGGTGCTGCCTTACGTCTATAGATGGAAAACACTACCTTTTTTCTCGACAGAAGCCGGGAACTCGGCTCATATTGACAGGATGAAAATAGCTTTTGAATTCTAGAAGACCATTAGGGTGATATTTAATGCAATTCAGGATAAGCAGGATAGTAGAGAAATTTGCTTGGCCCCTGAATATCTTTTCGTTGGTGCCGCACAATTTATCCTCTACCGCTGTGAATGTACATCCCCACCTAAATGCATATGCACTTAAAATAGCTTGATTCCAGCCAACAAGCGACGTAGATGATGCAAGCAGTCAGATACCGCTCAACAGTGGTTTCAGACTAGGAAAGACTATCTCGTCTAACTTTTATCCGTTCACAATACATGCTACTCTACTTCATTTATGTTGGGATAAATAGAATCGCGTAATTGTCAATTTCAGTGCGCATTTTCAGAATTGCAACTGGTATTTTTGATATCAAGCCTAGGTACGACGAGCGCTAAAGCTCAGCAGAAATTGCCATTTTGATACTAAAAATTTAGGCAGCCCTACAATTCAGAGAGAAACTCAGTAAGTATTAAGACTGATGATGAATCGAGATTAATAATGGTGTTTAGGGAAAATGCTGAAGACCATAATACAAGCAATTTACCTATAATTTAGCCTAAACTCAACCCTTCGGCATATTGCATAATATATCGCGATATACTAGAATTAATCTGAGATAGGTTGAAGGAAAGATTCCGATTTCGAACCTATTATATTTGGGCTCACCTACCCAGGTCAACCTATGAAAAATATACGATGGTTAATACTAACTGAAGAAGCTAGTTAGACTTGTAATCATGTCCCTACAAGATCAGCAAGTGGCAGGTAATGCCTTTACTCCAAATTTGTCCCCACTAGATTTACTGGAGCAAAAGAGTCGCCAATTGGCGCACGATTTGGATGGTGGTTCGAAGTCTACGAACGGCCATAGACGGGACCATGCTGGCAAGGTTAAGAACGTTAGTAAATCGGAACTCTCAACTCCTGTCAGAAATCAGGGAGTGAACAGAGCTGTAGATAGAGGCCATTCAGGGAAAGGCCCGTTGGATGAATCGCACTCTGGATTGAGCCCTGTTGCGCACAATCGAGGTACACAACCGAAACGCTCCGGTCATCGAGCGACGACGTCTGAAGCGTCTATTATTTCAACGACGTCATCGAATCTACCGGATCCCCAGAACCAACGCCAATACCAGGATCCCACAGAATCTGCCAACCTTACAAAATCATATAAGGAACCCACGCAGCCCAAACAGCATTTTATAGAAGACACCAGTCACGAATGGACGCCAAGGTCACGAGCATCCATGTCAAGCCTGTCTTCTTTTGGGGCTGGTGGGGGGATTTTAGATAGTTTCAGGCTATCAGCATTACCATCATTCGATCGCCAGTCTATGCTTGATAACGAGTTTACTCCTGACAACTTTTCGGACATTTCAAGAGCTGGTAGTATCCAAACTATCAGATCAGTTACAGGAAATATTCGCACTAACGAGTATGCTCGATCTGCTCAAAACGTTGTACCAGGACAGGAACTGGCAGCATCCGCTTCTCCAAATCGTGATACTAGAAATAACAGTAACATTCGTGGGGACATAAACCATTATAATGGCACTAATGTACCGGATCAACCACATAATGTGGAAGAATCGCCATCTCCAGAGTCACGTCCAGCACAGGCTACTCGACCGTTATCACATCATTACACGCCATCACGGCCAAGCATTCCTACAACTAACTCTTATAACTCGCCAGCAAATAAATCATCTCGTGGTAATGTGTCCCCAGAATCGACCCCGTCAGCAAAACCGCGCCCTGTTAGCGATGCATCTTCATATTATTCGTCAACCTCGCGGTTCTCGCAGTCGTCTATCAAAGCTCCAGCAGCTCTTTTCCAGCAGTTCAGCCCTCCTACTCCTAGCAATGGAGGACCTAAACCAAGGTCCAGTGGTTATTTCTTTCCCGAACCTACTTCGCGGCCAGCAGCCAGCAGAAATCATTCACAGCAGTCAAAGAACGGAGCGGGGTTACTAATACCTCCTTCTATTAGAAAAAGTCCCCCTCCTATTCAAACTAGAAAGACGTCTGGTGACTCTACAGGTAGTCATAGCCAGATTCCTCAATCGCTTTTGGAAAAACCATTTGCTGAAATGACATTAGAAGACCATGTTACTATAGGAATTGCATACCACGAATCGGGCAACCTTCGTGAAGCATCATATCATTGGCAACATGCTGCTTTTAAAGGTGACCATACAGCCATGTTATTATATGGGCTATCACTACGCCATGGCTGGGGTATGAGACAAAATCCTACTGAAGCAGTTCAATGGCTGCGTAAAGCAATGGAGAGTAGTATCGCTGAAGGCATGTTTAAAGAAGGCGGATACCAGAAGGGCACTGCTCCAAAGGAAGTATCAGAGGATTCGGGCAAAGTGAAGAAAGCTCACATTGGGTTGGCTCTCTATGAGCTTGGTATGTCTTACCTTCATTCTTGGGGTATTGAGAAAGATGAGACAATGGCTCTTAAGGCTTTTGAATTAGCAGGACAATTAGGAGATGCTGATGCTCTTTGCGAAGCGGCAGCATTATATATGCATAATGGCCCCAAAGGACGGAAGAAAGACCTCATGAAGGCTGCAAAGCTGTACAGGCAAGCTGGGGATCTAGGGGCCAACATGGTGGGACAGTCATGGGTGTACAAAGACAAATACATGGGAGAATCCAAAAAGGATAAGAAGAAAAAGTAGATCAAAATCTAATCCCCCTGCATATATTAATGACATGAAATTTAATAGTCAAACGATTACCAAGAGTCAGGCTCCGCCTGCCTCTCTGTCTGTCTATAATGGTTTGATATTCGGAAATGCAATAATTTATTAATATGTACAGAAAATGTTTGAGATAGGTCAATCAACCCTGGCAGCTCTTTGGACTGGTTCCAGGCTTACCAGTTAAGGTGTTTCTCTTCATGTGATTCTTTTTGATAGTGTCATTATCTCCAAGCTCCGTCTCGCTGTGAATGTTTATCACTGCATTGTTAGTTCCGAGTCTCCAGTTATGGGGAACCCACACATGCCTCCCGTTTTTGGGGCTTTTCCCCAGACCCACAACTCCTATAGCTTCGCTGGAATCGGGTGTTGGGCTGTTCACCGTAACTCCTGCTAAGAAAAAACCTAGAGTTTGGGCACTCCCGCCGCCGGAGGCATGGCTCGAGGGTCATATCGAAATTCCCCAAGACCTACCATATTTATTCTCTTCGTCAGCCCGTTTCTGGGCTTGAACGACATTCGTTCTTAATATTAATGCGATATCTCGGATATACTGGATCTTCTCTTTGATTTCCGCTTCATCGGTGATTGCTCGGTCAGATCTAAAACCAGCTCGAATCTGCGACCTGGATCCATTCAAGGCAACAGGGTCACTATTAAAGGCTATCCTAGTGGCTCTGAAAGCGTATCTATAAGCGGAAAGTGCCGCATTTCTAGTACTAGCAGACATCTTGTTTTGTTGACCTGATATTTATCTTCTTCGTCACTTCCTGATCGTCAGCTTCGGCATTTGAACTTGAAATTTCACGTTTACCCTTGCCCTTATCTTATCTTATCTCCTGCTTTGTACCCTGGATATTAGGTCATTTGCGAAGGTGAGGCCAGCTATACAAGTGTTTCTAAGAGGGTTTGACATCTGCCAGATTTTATAGTCCGATCTTTGGTCTCGATTATTGACCTCTGAGGTGATTATGTCGTGTGGATTTGGTATAAGCAGCACCATCGGAATCCCAACCATAATTGATATTTCGAGAGATACATAGCCTCTTCTGGTTCAATTGATTGGAAGACACCTTTCCTGATTAGATTATTTTTCTAAGGCAATTATAAAAGTCGGAAGGAAATAAAAGATACAAATGCCGTTGCGCTCAAGAGACGTTAGAGACGTTATATACGGCTTGCCGAGAATGCGCGTCTCGGACGCGTAAATGCACGTTGTCTCAACAACTACGAAGTAGTAAATAAATAGTCTACCTGCATCGACAATTATTTATATTATTGTTCGAATAATTTCGCTGATCCGAGAACCTCTCTATAACATCAGTATACACAAT
This sequence comes from Sugiyamaella xylanicola (nom. inval.), assembly GCA_001939105.2. Classification (NCBI taxonomy): domain Eukaryota; kingdom Fungi; phylum Ascomycota; class Dipodascomycetes; order Dipodascales; family Trichomonascaceae; genus Sugiyamaella; species Sugiyamaella xylanicola (nom. inval.). Next base: position 54,893 of record MQSX02000002.1, read on the forward strand.
ATGCCACCACGAAGAAAAAGAGGTGCCGCTGCTAAGGCGTCTACCGAGGAATCAAAAGCTGAACCTTCTCCTAGAACTACTAGAGCTTCGACCACAAAGAAAGGAAAAGATACCAAAAGTAAACGGGCTTCTTCTCCTACTGGAACCGAGAAACGAGGAAGAAAATCTGCAACTCCAGTGGCCGAAATTTTGGACGAAGAAGCAGCAAGTGTTCTTCCAGATTCTGAGGATGAAAATGGACCAAACAAAGAGAATGAAAATATCAGCTTTTCTGGACCAGGTATCAAGAGTAAACTAAGAAAGACACAAAGCCCAGCGCGTAAGAGCCAACTCAGCACTGCTGCGGCACTTGGAATCTCTCTTGAAAATACTCCTGTCGCCAAATCAAAAAAGAGATCGCTTGGCTCTGCTAAAGACGTCGAAGACAGTCCGTCTTCTGTATCCCGTTCAAAGAAGCAAAAGAAAGAGAATGTGTTGGCTGAAGATGATCCTAATTTATCGAGCTCCCAACTGAAGCGAGCTGTTCAGAAGCCTTGGAAAATAGGAGCAGGAGCTGCTTCGACCAGTGCAGCATTGGCAGCTGTTGGTACTGTTGCCAAGTCAAAGCAACAACCAAATGCTACTAAGGAGTCCAAAGAATCGGATGAGTCTAATAAGGCCAATGAGTCTAAGGAGTCTAAGGAGAGTATTTCAAAGTCAGAAACAGATGCGGAAATATTGTTAGAAGAGAAAGAACTTTCTTCCGTGCGTTCCTCGAAACCTCAAGAGACAACAGCAACATCTCCTCCTCTAGGAAGCAACTCTGCTGTCAGCAATACTTCCACTAGCAGCACTCCCGCAACAAGCCAACCGCCAGCATTATCATCATCGCATACGAATCCTAGTAGTCCTTTAAAACCAGCCCGTCCTGGTCATTTGGCAACTGCTAGTACTCTGAGCTCTCGTGCTCGATTATCTCCTATCAAACCATCTTCAAGGGTAGTAGGAGGACTTGCTTCAAAACACAATACACAGTCTTCTGATTCCTCGCTCACGTCTGCTCTAGATAGCCTCACTAATAGTACGAACAGTGAGCTGGTCACCAAAATTGAGAGATTACGAGATTTGAAGGAAACAAAAGCTGAGCGATTACTCAATGAATTCAAGCAGGCTGCTGAGGCAAGGTTTCACGCGAGTGATGAACTGATTCGTGAACTTACTTTACGTCAAGACGTACACCAGGAAGATGATCAGAAGCAAGCGCAACAATTGGCAGATGCTGATATTGCTATTCAAACTCTCCAAGTTACCGTTGCTAATCTCAACGGAGACCTGGAGGCCGCTAATGAAGAAATTGCACTGTTGAAAGCCAGGCTAGAAGCTAAGGAAAACCAACAGTCTGACGACTCCAATCGTCTTGCATTGGGCATTTGTAGTGATCTCAGTGGCCTGGTTGTACTCAAAGTAAAGAGTGAGGAAGCTGCTACTATCTATGAATGTGTTCAAAGCGGCCGAAATGGCGTATTTAGATATGATCTTTCAATCGCCAAATCCGATTCCAACCAAGAACCCAAGGATATAACATTCACTCCTCTACTAACAGACAGAGATGAACATCTCGTTTCTTTACTACCGGATTATTTTACGGAGCCACTATCATTTACCCGGGAAGCTGTAAGTATCTGGCCTGGTCTGTTAAATACAGAGGTGATTCATTACTAAACTAACTAACATTATATAGGCACCCCAATTCTATTGGAAGATATCTCAAGCTCTCCACAAGAAATAAATGCATCAGTTCTTCAGCGTCAATACAAGCTCCCCTGATTCGTTTCTTGAAACAACAAGGCTTTCTAGTAGCTTGTCTTTGTCAGTATTGTGCTCCTTTCTAAGTTTCTTAAGTACCTTTTTGAGTCCCAAACTTTCACCTTTTGGCACAATATCGTTAATGGCTTTAGATTTGGTCTTTGTTTTTGCTGGTTTCTCTTCGGGCTTTGGTGTTGAAGTGGGAGTGGGAAGTTCTGGTTTGCTACTTGGCTTAGTTTGATTTTGCTGCTGTTTTTTGGGCTTATAAAGAGCTTTCTGGTATTTCTCTGCTTCTGAAATACAACTGGTATGTGCTTGAAATTCGTTACCTAAATAATTGTTAGAAAATATTAATTTAATAATGAGTGAATGAGAGGTTGAGGCGGAGCCCCAACTGGAGGCTGGCCGTTTGTCATACAGCTATGGCCTGCTCTTTAGCAGCCGACTGCTGTGCTGGACCTGCCCCCGTGGCTCCTCTCACTACACTCGAGTCGAAAAATCGAGGATCCCGGTCCCCTGCAAAACAGTGCAATACAGCCTGGTGTGGAATGCTCCTAGCTTTTATACTTACCTTGAAAAGTGGTGGAACAATCAATACAGGTGAAGTATGCGTTGGGGCATTGGCGGAAGTGCCCCATCAGCTTCTTCTTGACAAGGGTGTCATTACAGACCTGTAGAGGTTAGTTATCAGATCCACATCCTGGATTTATAGACAAAACCTACTTCACATGAAAAGCTGACCATCTTGGCGTGTTTTTTGATATGATAACGGTTCTGAGTTATGAAATGAAATCAGATCTCGAATTTTTTTCATTTTTTCTTTTTTCTCCACGGCGAGCTGCATTATCTTTCATACCAGATGTACCCTAGCCCTTATCAATGTTGATGTGATGCTGATGTCCGTTATTGATTGTTATTAGTGTGAGTGTAGATATTATCGTCCTGTTTTTCACAAAAAAAGTTCTCTTTAGGCTTTGCGTGTTGGGTGCAATTGTGATAAATAGCAGTTTCATTTTAATCTGAACTAAAACAATATATGTACATAACTTATTTACATGGTACATCATAAGCCGTCAATGATTTCATCAACCGCATCTGGCGGAGCAACTTCGTATTTGTTGAAACTCATAAGAAACGTGGCTCTTCCTTGAGTCATACTTCTCAGTGATGTAAGATACCCTACCATTTTTCTAAGAGGGATTTTGGCCCTGATTACACTTTGCTGGGAAGTAGCACGATCGCCATGCTTGGACATGTACATGGTATAATCCGGAGGCACATAAACAGAAGCAGCCAATTCTTTGAATTGGTTCGAAATATCAGTTTGGTCAGATGAGCCATCAACGTCGTCTTCGTTGAGCGAGATTACGTGACCTCGACGGGTGCTGGAAATATCATTGACCACATTTCCAATGTCCTCCTCGTTTACTACAACACGAACGTCCATTATTGGTTCCATAATTGCGTAATCGGACTTAACGAGTCCACTCAAAGCTTCTTGGATAGCTAGTCGAACTGCAGGCGAAATTGCGGTTGCGCTAGTGTGATCTTCGGGTATCTCTATGCTTTCAACTCTGACGCTAATAGAATGCAACGGCAGTCTAGCCAATTTACCACCAGCAGCCAAAGCAGGGATAATTCCAATTTTAATAGCGTCATAGATTTCTTCATTAGACAGATGTGGATGTGTCACATCCGGAGGAAATATAGCGAAATGATTATCGTGTGAATCTATTTTCTCACATAGCTCAGTTTCTTCAATTCCCTCATATGCAGGTTCGACTACTAAACCAACTTTAACAGACATATCATCATTATTGGACTCTGAATAGGTCTGCTGAACGGTTTTTGAGCTAGCTTGGATGGATTCTTTGTATGAAATCATAATAGGTCCTATTTTCACCTTTGCTTTTAGGTCATTGACCAGTCTATCGTTTGCAATTTCTAAATGCAATTCACCCATTCCGGAAAGCAGAGTCTGGCCAGAGTCATCATCATAGCTCAGACGCAAACTTGGATCTTCACGTAACAAAGTATCCAATGCCTCTTCCATATCTCGGGTATCCGAAATACTTTTAGGGGTAATCGAAGCAAAAAACACAGGTGGTGGGATATCAATCGGATGGAGATGTAATCCTAGATCCCGTTTTGATAGTGTGTTTATTCCATCCTTCTTTAATCCATGGGCTACTAATGTATCTCCAGTGCGGATTTCTTTTGAACCCACTATTACTCCAATATTACCCTTTTCAATTTTTGAAATATCTAATGGCATATCAGCTTGCATCTGTAAAAGTTTTGATACCCTTTCTTTTTTACCATTGGAGGTGTTGACGATGACACTACCAGTTTGTAATGTGCCAGAATAAACTCGGACATAGACCAAAATGCCTCTGATGGGGTCGTTGACGACCTTGAATGCTAGAGCACAAGCCAGCTTAGAGTCGTTAATATTCAAGGTAACCTCCTCAGAATTCATTATTTGGGTACTGTGTTTTCCTTTCGATGTGAGAATTTTGCTAATGGCCCTCGGAGCCTTTCTCTCTTCTGGAGACGGCAAATAGTCTACGATAGCTTCCATCAAAGGCTGAACTCCGATATTACGGAAACTAGCACCACACAGTACTGGACTTATGTCTTCTCTAATAGTACTGTTTTTCAATGCTTTCCTCAGGGAACTAGCGGGAACAGCCATATAGTCAGATAATTCCAAGAATTGCTCCACAAGGTCGTCGTTACCCTCACATTCACAAAGAGTCTCAATCAAACTGGTTCTGACCCTCTCACATTCGCTATACAAATCGGATACAGTATCTAGTTCTTTGACCTCTACAGACTTTCCATCTGAACCTTCATCCCAAAGAATCAACTTTTTATTGATGACATCAACCACCCCTTGGAATCGGCCCTCGCTACCGGCATCCACTTTTCCAAAGTATGGGAAATTAATAATGCCCACTTTTGTGTTTAATTTTGCAACTACTTCACGTACAGTTCTACCAAATCCAGCACCAGGGCGGTCCATTTTGTTAATATACACAATCTTTGGAATCCCTCTTTCTGTTGCTTGATGCCACACTTTTTCAGTCTGAGCCTCCACTCCCGCAACGCCATCCAAGACGGTGACGGCGCCGTCTAACACTCGAATTGATCTAATCACTTCAAAAGTAAAATCAGCATGGCCAGGAGTATCGATTAAATTGATTTTATGATCTGACCAGTTTAACGTCACTGCAGCAGAGGTGATTGTGATACCTCGCTCCCGCTCTGCCTGGAGGTAATCTGTAACTGTATCACCTTGATCTACATCTCCTATATGTGAAGTCAAACCTGAATAATAGAGCATTCGCTCCGTGGTGGTAGTCTTGCCGGCATCAATGTGGGCTATGATACCGATATTTCGGACTTTCGAAGGCAACGAGCAGGACGATCTCGACGAACTGAACGGCCTACTTTTGGGTCGAAGTGTATACTGGAGTACTGCCGACCTTAGAGCGGCATTTCGAGAAAACATGCATCTCCGTAGGATTGAAATAGAGTCAGCTTTGAGACCCAATCCCATTATTTCAACCACTGCGTAGTCAATCAGGGGTAATCGCAGTTCCCTATTGAGATAGGTATGAAAAATATATTGATCTGCACGGCTGATTAAGTCTGATAAGATCAGACGTCGTTCTAATATAGACCAATTTATATCACGAAACCAGGGATTTAATAGAAGGAAATTAAAGAAACAAGTCGAAATGGGAGGCCTTCGAGATCAGGCTAAGAGCTCAGGCATGAGTTCTGATGGAAAAGAGGTTAATCCTTATATGCCAAGTAAGTACATGTGCTCATAAGAGACAAGTACACGAAGAAGTCAATCTAACAGTAGCAGAGTTTATATCCAGCGCTCCTTGGTATTTGGCGAAAGACGGAGAAGGCAGCGAAGACTATTTAAAGCATCAGAGACAAACCAACACGGAGATCGAAACAGACTGGTATGATCGAAGCAAGAAAGGAAAAGCAGCTACAAAGTACCGGAAGGGAGCATGTACAAACTGTGGTGCTATGACACATAAAGCCATTGACTGTATGGAGAGGCCAAGGAAGATTGGTGCTAAGTTCAGTGGCAAAGATATTGTTGCAGATGACTTAGTACAAGATATCACGACAACATACGACAGCAAAAGAGATCGATGGAACGGGTATGATGCTGCAGAATATAGAAAAGTCGTAGCAGAATACGAGGAGAAGGAAAGGCGGAAGCGAGCTGACGGCGAACTAGATGACGAAGAAGAACAGGATACGAAAGAATCTCTAGCAGATCAATCGAACGACAAAGTGCGGAGTTTACGTGAGAGAGGCGATAAAGCTGCATATCTAGAGGACCTGAGTGAGGATGCCTTGGAATTCAACCCTAAGACCCGAACTATGAGAAGCGAAGATGGAATTGTAAACGAACAAGGTCAATTTGAAAAGAAACTGAGTGACAAAGCATTAGAGCATGAGCATCTACGACAGACGGCCGAAGGCCTTTCTGAGCAGGGAATGCACATTCACATGGAAGCATCCCCCACAGAAGCTATTCTAAAACTCAAGCAATTACAACAAGAAAAGGAAGGTCAAAAGAACAAACTAAAACAAGAGCTACTTGAAAAATATGGCGGTGCCGAGCACCTGGCGCCCCGACCAAAAGAAGTGGAAGAGGTCCCGCTAGAAGTCTCTGTCGTCAACAGCAAAGACCCAGCACCAGAGTCTAAACAAACATCAACAACAAGCAGATACCCCGAAGATATATACCCCGGGAACCACTCATCAGTATGGGGCTCGTACTGGCGCAACGGCAAATGGGGCTTTGCCTGCTGCCACTCTCTCGTCAAACACTCGTACTGTCTCGGCGAAAAGGGCATCGAGATCAACGACAAACAACAAAACAAGCAAGACCAGCAGCCCCTCGACAATAACGACAGTGTCGAGGGTAGCCAGCCTCAGCAACCTGCCAAACGCAGCTACACTGAAGTGTCGCAATAGACTAGCACCTCGCTTATAGCTAGCCTACTGGCCTCCGGCGGCTGGGGCTGCGCCCCAGACCCCGCTGCTCCTCTCGCTTCGCTCGAGTCGAGCATCGGCGGTCCCAGTGATCTCTTGTGAAGCACTGCTAAGCACGACCACGAGCAGCAGCGTCTGGGGGCAGAGGCCCAACTGTCGCAGACAGGCACGCGACCAAGGGAATTCGATAGCGGTTAGGGAGCTGTATCAGATAAGATGTCTTGAACTCTGTTTTCCCAGTACTGTGATCGCACGCTTCTCGACGCATAGTCACTGCAACAGTCACACCAAACGTGCATGCGATTGATGCATGGATGAGTGAGACACAACAGACGCTCTTCTGAGCAGCACGCGCATTCCGATCGTGGCTTCTGATGCTGGGGTCTGGTTCAGGCTGGCTGCGTGGTGAAGGGGTGGTGGAGTCCGAGCCGGGTGTAACGGTACTGCTATCAGAGATAGAGACGAAGATACCACATTTGATAGTAGTAGTGACCGATATCGCGGAGAACAATTCAGGTTTAAGCTTTTGACTTGACCAATCCCTCGCGATCTGTAAAGAGATTTCGTCAAGTGATCCAATTGGTGGAGTTCCTGGTAGTGTAGTCCTGGTGCTGTTGATAGGCGTACTGCTCGATTCTAAACAAAGCCTCTGTCGGTAGTTCACAGACAGGTACCACTATGTAGTTCGCCGTCACCTGATAGTGGCCGATGAGATACTCTGCAGCTGTGTCGGTCAGCCATGTTTACTTCTGACCTCCTATGTATTTTATTGTTAGTGCTCGGTACCTTGGTGCCTATAGATCGCCCACGTGCTGTTAGACCGTTTAATTCCTCTTGTTTAGGGCTGTACCAAAGCTGGTATCCAGCGTAGTGGTTCATTTGGTCTTTATGCTTGTAATAAGCGCTTACATTGTCTAAGTTTTAGTTTCAGGGTATATCCGGGTTCCAGTTCCGTTTGGCTGGCTCATTGTCATTGTCTCCCCGATCCAACCATTGGGACTAGCGTCTGTTAACGGTTGACCGGCAGGCATGCTACCTAGTTTCCAGGCGATGGTTCCTCAATATGCATGCAGTGGACCCGAGACAATCTTCAATTCAGCCTATTTTTCCAGCCTCTTCTGTTAACAGCTCCCTACAGTATCATTCTACGATGATGTCGACGTCCCCATTGATTTCTGATCGGCTACAGGCAGCACGTTTCTAAGATTCTAACAGGGCGGCTGTAGCCAAGAGTGAGGATGGCCGTGCTAATGGCTGTATCCAGGATACAGCCTGAGGGGGACCTAAACAGACCCAACCCGCTACCCAACCCGCTAACCGCAGCCGAAAAGAAACATTAGTGAAGCCCCTTCCTGCATCTCAGTTGCATGTGGCTGACTGGGGACATAATAATACAAAAATAAAAACTTGGCTGCCAATCTCGTCGATAAGTCTGTATAGAGTGTTTATTTATTAGTACTATTATTCTTACGTCTTGATTTTCCTCGGTTCTCACATCTACGTCACATAGAATCTTAATTCCAAAATAGATTCTAGCTGTGTTATTTATTATTAAAAAAGATTCAAAAGAAGAAAATAGTCGACGGGTATTTGTATCTATTGATTCTCAAAAGTTGAAATAGAAAACATATAGAGGCCTGATATCACCAATTTTAAGTTTGAGGGAAAGATTAGTATAATTTGGATTAAATTTCTGTGTGAGCTTAACTCTAAATCTCATAGACTGACGATATCTCTGTTCGTTATAATCATTTATTCTACCAAGACATTATTCTCTCGTTTTAAACACTATAGACTTGTGTTTCGGCTTGTGAACTTGAATTCAAATTTCAGAGGTACTGGTCCGGCATGAAATACGGCTCGGAACTTTCCAAGCGTTCTGTGCCAGAGTGGAGGGCCCACAATATCGATTATAATGAAATTAAAGGATTCATCAAGAAGGCTACGTCCAAAGGTACCGATAACTCGGCAGCTCTTACTAAGCTTTTAGAGACCTTAGACGAAGAGTATGAAGCGGTAAGTTGAATATTGGAGAAGGTGAAGATTGTTTGAGACTCTGCTAACATTGGATATAGGTCAATTTGTTTGTAAGGTCAAAAGCCGGTGAAATCGACCGACGAATTGATGACTGCGAGAAGATAGTTGACGCATTGGCCGAGCAAGAGGCCTCGTCACTGAAGTCAGGCCTTGGCTATTCTCTAAACTCGAAAGTGCGCCAAGGCAAGCTATATCGTCTGCATCAAGCTATCACAAGGTAGGTAACTGGACCATACGATCAGGGCCAACGTCAGCTGTGTAGCTTAGCTACAGGGCTGCCAGGACCCCGCTCAACTCGGGTTCCGCGAGAGGTGCCAGGGGGTCTGGGGCGTAGCCCCGAGCCGCCGAAGTCTGTTACATGGATCTAACAAAGTAGGTTGACGAGAGACATTCAAGCACTCTCGAGATTCATAGGGGCACAAACCACAGGATTTAGAAAGCTGGTGAAGAAATATCGGAAATGGACTAGCTCTAAGACCGACGATATGGCTCCGTTCTGGAAGAAACTAAACTCACCACAATCGTTTGCAAACCACGATTTCACATCCAATTTCCTGGAACTAGCATTGCTGTATGATGTTCTCAGAAATGCAAAGTTCACCACTGTTCGCAAAAGGCTGGACCTACCCCATGACTCTTTATGTAAATACGATAGTGACATGGTCAGTGCAGTGACCCAATCAAGCATCTTTTTAGTTCATTCTGATAATGTCATGGAAGTCAAGGTTGCATTATTAAAGGAGCTGATGCTTGTTTCCTCTGATCATGGCACCACAGGATCTGCGTCCAACACAAACAATAACAATGATCTCGATACCACAGAAGTTGTTTATTTAGATACCCCTAAACTCGAATATGCACAGACCGGTAAAGAGCCAGCTCAAATCCGCAAAGTGAATGACTCGTCTAGTGTGCTGTGCTCACCTACAGGCGGTTTACGTCACTTTGCAAGTGCCAACCTCACTCCTGAAGAATTGAAGCTTATTTTGAGCGAACAAGCAGCTGAAATCGATTTCAACCAGCTAGATGGAGCTAGGAAATTGGCTATTGGATGGGTTCAAAGAAAGCAGGCTAAGCCCCTGTCAAAAGTAACCTATTCCCGAAACCGATTTTCTTATGTCAATGATGATGATGATGCAGAGGGAGTTATTGGTGTTAACGTTAACAACAGCACTGAAACTAATATATGGGCTACAATGGACTCTAATATTAGACTTGAGAAAACAAGCAAGAGTGGGTCATCGCCCACAACAAAGAACTTCCCTCATTCAATTCTGGAGATTCGATGGAAAGGGACATCGAAACCACAATGGCTTTCTGATATTGAAAAATCGCATTTGGTTTATCCCATGAGAGAAGGCTTTTCATTATATGCATATTCAGTTGTCTCCTTTTACGCTGATCAATTACAAAGCGGTCCCTCGTGGCTCGAAATCATTGACGACAACGTTGAGATCCGCAAGGCTCCAAACGTGACTCCTGTAAGACGTTCCTTGAACTCGGGTGTCAATCTAGCTGGAGCAGGCAGGGCAGATAAAACTGTTTCAATGACACCTAGCATCCTACTCAATGACGGCCACCCTCCAAATAACGACTTTGACTCTGCCAAAGGTCAGGAAGGCTTATCACGTCAGTCAAGCATGACTGCAGTAGAGGATCATGAGGGTCGTCCGCAGATGTTGAGTAGAGTTTCATCATTTTACAATCCTACATCAAGGCAGCGTCATAAATTGCAAAACCAGCCCAGTGAAAGTAAACTTGCAGTAAGATACTGGAACGAGTTTGATGATCCAGAAGACGGAGAAGATCATGGAGTATTTGTCATTCATGATGACGACCCCTCAGGAAGTTATCAAGATAAACTTTTCAGCGAAGCCAATATCGATGCATTAGTTCGTATATCAGATAGATTCTTACAGGGGATCGGATGGTTTACGAGTAAAATCACTGGAAGCAGGGATGGCTACGAAGCATTGCATGAAGGAATAGGCTATCGTCGTGGAAGTAATAGTGAAAGTGAACCTGATGAGGAGGAAGATGACGACGACTATATCGATGAAGAAGCCAGTGTCGGCCACTACTCACCTCGCATCAAACCTCGTACATCTAGTGACGATAGTAGCGAGTACGCATACCGTTCATTCGGGGAACGACAGACTAGCGCAGCTGCACAACGGAGAAACAGTGTATTGACGTTTTTATATACAATGTGTCTATCTCTTGCGGCGTTGATTATTCTGACTTTGTTCTCTGTGACTCTTTTACAAGACATCTCAGAGATATCGCTGGGCACCTACGTTTTTATGATCAGTGGCTTCATCTTCGCACTCGCAATTAGTATGCTGGGGCTCTCGCTTTATCTCTTGTGTGATGCACCACCATGGTGGCAGCAAACAATCGTATTTTCATCTTTCTTCTCCATTGTATGCTTTGGAGTAGGCGGCATTGCATGGATACTTACATGAGACTGACAATCTGTTGATTAATTTAATAAATATAGAAATAAATAGTTCTCATTTTGTACAATATTATCCTGTTATATCCCATATTAGTCGCACTTATCACTCAGTGCTGATGCTGTTATCCATTTTTTTGATACCAAATCGAGATAGACACAAGTTGACTCCATGCTCCATATAATCTTGCTTAGTGACATAGGCCTTGGACAACATTTCTCGCTGTGATCCAAGTCTACAGCCACCTTGCCAAGCATAGGAGATAGGATCATCTGGTGTACCTACTCGCAGGTTCACATGCTGTGGAGACCAGCTCCGTAGCTCCTCTAATACCCGTTCTTTATAGCCCGGGAGATTAGCGTTGCCGCCTACTAGAACAACGTTGCTTAGCAGCATAGATTGGATCTCCTCAGGCATGGATTTAACACAGTTTATGGCAGTTTCAGGGATACCTGCTTGATCGAGGTTAAGCTCGCTAGGACGAAATAACGCTTCAGGGATGGTAAACCTCTCGTTCACAAGAGTCAATACTTGTTGCGAATCGTGTGAACCAGAAGTTCCCTTGACGACATAACCCAGCTTACTTGTCTTGTAATCTGGAAGAGCATAGTCTATCCGTAATAAGCTCTTTCGTTTGTTAATATGAGCTTCTTCAAGATCGAGTTGATATTTGAGCGATACAAAGCACACTCTTTCCTTTATAACATTCATGAGAAACGTCTCCTCCATCATATTATAATATCGGAACGACACTGTTTCTTTAAGATAATTCGTGAGGTGTTTACCACCAATATTGATTCTCTTCACCGCTGGCCAGTATACTTCACCCAACACCACTGGTAGAACATGTGTGCAGCTGAAACCACTGTCAATAACCAAAGCACATTCAGACACAGGCGAAGACCTAGGCGATGCATCGTTGTACAGCTCTCGTATATCATTCCATGGAACCAAGGAACCAGGCGTACACCTATAATACGAATCAAATCCATACTCTTCAAATACAATCTGATCCATATTTGATGATAATGCTGGCAAAGAATAGGGCATTTCCGTCAGTATCAGAGACGTATCTGATGGATCAACAGGCTTACCACCATTCATTTGTACAAGTTTGGACGATTTGCCATAAAATTGAGAGTCCCAGATAGCCTTCTGTGCTTCCCAATTGACTAATTGACCCCGTTCATGGGGCCTTCGATAAGTCAACCCAGCATAATCTTTGCAGTTTTCAATTTCATCTCCGATATAGGTTCTCCGATCTTTTGACCTTGTAATTGAATTCGGTATTCTGAGATGTTTCGGCTTTTTCTCGTCTGTTGCAAAGCCCAATTTCAGTTCATACGCGCCATTATCTATAACGAGTACGGACATTGAACGTACTATAGATGAATTATTGAATATGTTTAAACATCGGATCCTGTTATAAGGAACTTGCATCATTTTTTCACGTGACATATATGGGCTCGAGAGAGGATGAGTGAGCCTCCGGCGGCTATGACTCGGCCCCAGATCGCGTAACTGCCCTAGAGACTGTTGGGACCGCTGAGATTTCGACTCGACTGAAGTGAGAAGAGTCACAGAATCTGGGGTGAACCCCTGCTACTGCTAGCAGAGGCTGCGCGCTATGAGACGCTTTACGAAAACCTCCACACGGGTGCACCTAACATATAAGACCTATTATCTATAGCTATTAGAACCTTTAGGAAGAAAAATCAGCCTCTCTGGTAGGCAGACGTCGTTTAAATCTGAGCTTCTGCTGAATTATCTGGTCTCGGCTGAGATTTGACATGCGCAAATGCAGGGTCCGAGCTATTTGCCGTTGACGCATGCAGGTTCTCCGTTGCTGTGGAAACCAAAACGCGACAGAGATCAACAACTGCGACCAAAGCATGGTTATATGCCGCGTTTGTTTATTTTGTTCTTTACATTTATATACCTATTTACCGACACCAAGAAATCAACACCCAAACCATAACTGAATACCACTAATAGTATTTAATAATGCCTCGTGTTCGTAGTCTTGGACAGGTGACTACTGCTCCTCGTCGGCCACCTCGAGTTATTGAGGATGATAGCGACGAGGAAAATGCCAGTCTTGACCCCAGAGATTACTCGAGGCTTTCAGATGGCCCTATGGTGCCATTGGTCTCATCAACTCCAATGCGACCAAGTACTGTTCAGGTCGCCCATTTGGAACCTGTTTCTCGAATGCCGACGATTCACGATGCTGATTCCTCGAAAGAGAATGAATTCTCACACTTGGATGCCCTAGGTAAACTTCCTCCAGTCACACCAGCTAGAAAACAAAACCGAGTTTCTTTTGCTCCTCTGCCTTCTGTAGTACCTAGCTCTGAATTACCACCTCCCACATTGGCGCCTTCACATCAAGCCATTGCTCGTAATTCTAACCGCCCTCTCACTGAACTTGATCTGAATAATGGCCTACAGCCTCCTCAACAAGCCATACTAACGCCTCCTCCTTTGGTACCAGCTGAAGACATTGAGAGCACGATCGAAGCTGTTAGAAAAGTTTCCCTTGATTCAGCCCTTTCGACAACTTACCGCTCTCCTTCCAAAATCGCTAGTATTATGGAACAGCCCTCAGACATACCTCATCAACGACTTACTATTCATAAGCTCGTCCTCACCAACTTCAAATCATATGCCGGTCGCCAAGAGATTGGACCTTTTCATAGCGTAAGTGCGATATTGTTTTAACTATGTGACAAAAAAGCTAACATTATTTTAGTCGTTTTCCGCAGTAGTCGGCCCAAATGGTTCAGGAAAGTCCAATGTCATCGACTCTTTGTTATTTGTTTTCGGCTTTAGAGCGTCAAAAATGCGTCATAGTAAAGTATCTGCTCTGATTCATAATTCTGCAGCTCACCCTAATTTGAATTCTTGTAGCGTCGAAGTCCATTTCCAAGATGTAATTGATTCTGCTGATGGGGTTTCAACAGTTGTTCCTGGTACTGAACTAGTAGTCACCCGTAAGTCATTCCGGAACAACAGTTCAAAATACATGATAAATGAAAAGGAGAGTAATTTTACAGAGGTTACCACGTTATTACGAGAGCGAGGCATTGATCTAGATCATAAGCGATTCCTTATTCTTCAGGGAGAGGTTGAAAGCATTGCCCAAATGAAACCTAAAGCAGATAATGATAACGACGACGGACTTCTTGAGTATTTGGAGGACATTGTTGGTACCTCCCAATACAAAAAGACGATTGAAGAGTCTTTGGCAGAAGTTGAGGTTCTCAACGAAGACTGCGTTCAGAAACAAGATCGCCTGAAGATAGTGGAGAAAGAGCTTGATAGTTTGGAAGACCAAAAGAACGATATTGTTAAATATCTTGATTTGGAGAACGAGCTAACTCTTAAGCAATCGGCTTTGTGGCAGCTACAAGCATATCTCTGTCAAAAGAAGATCGAGCTAAGTAAATCAATTGTAGAAGAACAGCACGCGAAGCTGAAAGATGAGCTTGATCGAACTACCATTAACGCAGAAGAATTGGACCAACTGAAAAAAGATTACGCTGTAAAAGTGAAAGAGCTGGATGGCATTAAGAAATCTTTGACAGAAAAGTCCAAGCTGCTTTCAAAGCATGAGATCGAGAAAGTTAAAGTAGAAGAAAAGAAGAAACATCTTGATTCTAAAAGGAAGAAACTTGAAAAATCTATTGAGGCAGCAACCCATTCTAAAGCTGAAGCTGAAACATGGTTGTCAAACTACGAAGAAGAGTCTAGTCAGTTATCCGACCAGCTGAAGGGTCTTCACAAGTCTTTAGAAGCTGAGAATAGTCAATTAGAAGCTATCCAAGACGAGTTGAAAGATAAAACAGCTGTCTTCACTGATGAAATTGAAAAGATTCAGAAAAAGCTGGAACCATGGCGAGAACAAACAACTGCGAAGGAATCCGAAATTGCAGTTGCGAATAGTGAGCTGGATCTGCTAAGAGAGAGAGAAGCGCAAGGAGAAGCTTCATTGAATGAGTCCAAAGAGAATGTCACCTCCATTATGAAGGAGGGTCGTGCAAAGGAAAGAGAAATGGATAAGTTAAAGAAGGAACTCGAACATGTGACCAGTCAAATTAGTATGGGGGTCAAGGAATGCGATCAAGCAGCAATTAAGTTGGCGAAAATGAAACAACAGCTAGTCGACGGAAGACAAAGAGTTGATGCCGCCAAAGAATCGCTAAATTCTACGACCTCTCAGAATAAAGTCCTTAGTGGATTGACCAGACTCAGTGATTCTGGAAGAATTCAAGGGTTTAGAGGAAGACTTGGTGCCCTAGGAACTATTGACGCCAAGTATGATGTTGCTATTTCCACTGCGTGCCCCTCTTTAGATAATATGGTTGTAGACACTGTAGTCGCTGGTGAGCAGTGTGTCGAGTACTTACGGAAACAAAATCTTGGTCGTGCTAAATTCATTTTGCTCGAAAAGCTGCCTAAACGTGACCTTTCACCCATTCAGACCCCAGAAAATGTTCCTCGTTTGTTTGATTTAGTTCAACCTTCTGCCCCTGAATATGGACCGGCTTTTTATAGCGTGTTATTCGACACTCTGGTTGCTCAAGATGCCGAACAAGCCAGAAGAATTGCCTATGGTAAGAAGAGATGGAGAGTTGTTACCCTTGATGGTGTTATTGTTGAAGCATCTGGAGCCATGAGTGGCGGTGGTGAGATATCAAGAGGTAAAATGGCTGCGGGTCTTACCGAAGGCGCAGTTTCTGCTGATCAGCTAGAAGAGCTAGAGAGAGTGCAAGCTGAGCATGAAAAGAAGTTTAAAGTTGCTGAGAATACTGTTCTGACAATGCAAACTACGCTGAAGGAACTGCAAGAAAGGAAGCCTGAACTTGAACTAGAGATATCCAAAGTTGAACTCGATATTTCTGCCCTGACCTCCAGACTCGGTGATGCAAAAAAGCAGGCTACTGAACTTTCGAAGTCATTGGAAGCCAATCGTCCAGATGCTAGTGTTTTGAAGCGGTCTGAGGGCCACGTTGCTAAGTTAGAGTCGGAACTCGAACAATTGAAGTCTCATAGTAAAGGATTGGAACAAAGTGTTGCTGAGTTGCAAGAAAAAATTATGGACGCTGGTGGTGTTCGTCTAAGAATGCAGAAGTCTAAAGTAGATGGCGTTAAAGAGCAGATCGAATTAGCCAATACAAGACTCTCGAATGGTTTAAAAGAAAATGCCAAAGCAAATAACGAGTTCAAGAAGCACTCCAAGATTATTGAGAAATGCGACGCGGAAATTTCAGCTTCTGCTCATGAACTAGAAGAAGCCAATAAGGATCTTGCTGAGAAGCAACTGGTTATTCAGCAATTTGAACTGTCAGTTTCGCAACTTACCGATAGTCTCGAAGAAAAGCAGGAAGTTCTCGACGAGCTGAAATCCGAACTTGATACGAAACAAAAAGATATTGACTCGCTACGTTCGCGTGAGATCGAGATTAAAAATACTATCGAGCAGCATGAGAAAACTGTGAGGGACGAGTCCAACAACCAAAAATCTTGGGTGGCACAACTTCAGAAGCTCGAACTTCATGATTTGAGCGAAATCAGAACCGTACGGGTGAAGAAAGAGAAGCGCTCTAAAAAGTCTCTACCCAAACAAGATGTTGATGAAGGAGAAGATGCTGAAATTGCCGAGGAAGAAGACGAAGAAGAGGAAGATGATGACAACGTGGCCAATAAATCGATGTCCAGCAGAGCATCTCTCTTTGAATATTCAGCAGATGAATTGGAAGCAATGAACAAAACGGAGCTAAAGAAAGAGATCGAGGCACTTCAAGTCAGCGGACAGAATGCCAAAGTTGACATGCAGGTCCTCAAGGACTATCGGCGACGAGTAGAAGAGTACGAATCGAGAAAACAGGCCCTAAATGAATCGGTTTCTGCAAGAGATGCTGTCAAGAAGGTCTGCGATGATTTACGTAATCGTCGACTGGAGGAGTTCCTTACGGGTTTCAATACAATTTCTGGCAAACTGAAGGAAATGTATCAAATGATTACTATGGGAGGCAATGCTGAGTTAGAACTGGTAGATTCGTTGGATCCGTTTTCGGAAGGCATTTTGTTCAGTGTTATGCCTCCCAAGAAGAGTTGGAGAAATATCTCAAATCTTTCTGGTGGTGAGAAAACATTGAGTTCATTGGCACTAGTTTTTGCTCTACATCACTATAAACCAACGCCTCTCTATGTAATGGACGAGATTGATGCCGCTTTGGATTTCAGGAACGTTTCAATCGTTGCAACCTATATCAAGGAGCGTACCAAGCATGGCCAGTTTATTGTCATATCCCTGCGAAATAATATGTTTGAACTGGCCAAACAACTGGTTGGTATCTACAAGGTGAATAATATGACGAAGAGTATCGCTTTGCAGAACGACGACTATATTCACGCTCAGGACAATTCGAGTATAGAAAACACCACAATTCTGCCTTAGATGATTTATAATAATTTGTAATTTTAACGTTAATGAAATGAGATGATATGTTTTAAGATGAAAGATTAATTAATATGCCTCAGACCCCGTTTTACCTGCTCTCAGGAGTATTCAGCTCTAGTTCTAAGAATTAATTTACCACTATTTACAAATACACATGTTAAAGTCATTACTCTATAGTTTGACACCAGTGTGGATGGCAGCAATACCGAAAGATAAGTTCTCGTAGCCTGATCCTGCCAAGGTGAACCCGGCATTTTGAATCATATTAGCAAATTGCTCTTGCGATGGGAATCGCTGGATACTTTCAACCAAATATTGGTAAGAATCGCGGTCGCCTACTAGTACTTGGCCCAGAAGAGGGATGACGTTAAACGAATAGCTTTGGTATATGGTATCCAAGACAGAATTATCTACCTTACTAAACTCCAAACACGCAAAAACTCCACCTGGCTTTAAAACACGATGTGCAGTGGCTAATGCAGCTGGAATATTAGTGAAGTTTCTAATACCAAAAGATACTGTATAAATGTCTTGTGAATTATCTGGAATGGCATCAAGAATCTCTGCATTTTGAACCTTAAAATTGATACGGGAAGAGCCTCCATATGGAGTTTGCTTGGATCTCTTCTCTCCCTCGGCAAGCATTTCAGGATTAATATCAACAACATTCATAATACTTTCATAATCTCCATGAATCTTTGCGGCGTGGTCAAGGATTCTAAAAGCAATGTCACCAGAGCCGCCAGCAACGTCCAAAAAGGACAATGGCTGACCACCTGCTCGTTTGCCAGGATCCAACTTGGAGACAAAGTGGTCTTTCCATAGTCTGTGAATACCTAAACTCATGGCATCGTTCATATAATCATAGTTTGAGGCAACGTTTGAAAAGACATGCTTCACAAGGTGCTCTTTATCCTCTTCAGCTACTGTCTTGAATCCGAAATGAGTAGTCTTACTGTTGTCAGTTGAATACTGGCGATTACAAGGAAGCGAAGAAACTCCTGGAATCACGGCGTTACCCCGACGCAACAGCCCCAGTGAACGAGAGCAATATTGGGGACTTCCCAATGTTCTTTTAATAAACATCTTGAAATCAGAAGTTTATCAAGAAGTTACACAATAACTTAAACTTGGTGGTATTGCTGCTAGTATTGCTGCCATAGTACTGAAATTCTAGTATTCGGCTATTACCTAGCCCTATTTTCCAGATCAGGTGATAAAGCTCGTATTTTGAAATATTTCGTGTGTTAAATAAGAGAGGCTATTTAGAAGCCGAGTTTTCATTAGTTTAATCAGTTTGTACTCATAGTTATATAATAGGAGTTTATAAATGCAGTAGATATATCGATCTGAGATTTATTATTGCAAGAATCTGAGATTGTGTCCCTTCGCCCATATTTAGATTTAAGGTTCTCGGAAAGAACATGCAGGCGCGGCGGGGATCTCCGCTGGGGGCACTGCCTCGAGGGGTGAATATTGAATCTACAAGTGTTCACCGATAAATAGGGACAAGGGAAAGAATGCTACGGCACTATAAGTCTGTACCGAGAGCTGTCTTGGCTTCGCCATTACTGATCAAAAATGTCAGGTCTAATGTTCCAAGAGCTCTTATCTCCCAGTACGCTCTGTCGAGGTCGTCATTCCGCGAATTCTCGAGTACCAGCTCGAGGAAAATAATTCCTATGACTCCACTTCCTTTTGATGACCCACTAGGTGGTGAAGAAGAAGAAGATTCCAAGAAGCAAAAAGACTCTAAGAAAGATAGAGGTCGGGGATATGATATATTAATGAAATGCTTGGAAGCTGCTGGTATAATGGTAGCGTCATTGTCAATGCTTGGCTTGGCTGGATTAATATACCATAGGTCGTACAAGGAGCGAGCATTGGCGAAGATGTCAAATGCATTTACTGCTGGAAATCCAGCATTCGAGCTTACTATGCATAATAAGTCCTCGGGTGGAGACAGTAAGGGGGATGATTGGTAGGTATCTTCTGTTTGAAGCTCATTCTTATGACTTGTATGGTATTCTAACTAAGTATAGGGTTGTCCGCGACCACCAGCAGACTTTAGATGATGTGGTTTCTGGAAAAAATATAGGAAGATATTACCTTTTGGTAAGTAGTCGAAAGCTGAAGCTATTACAGTATTCTAACTCTGATATAGATAGGTGAAAAGGGAACGGGAAAAACATCAATGATTTTAGAGTAAGTATATCATTACCAGCCTGTTCATGAGTATCTACTAACTTTGTATAGAGCTATGAAAAAGACAAACTCCCTGTATTGTACAATCCTGGATGCTCATGCTGACCCTGAAATCTTCCGTATTAGACTCGGAAAAGCTCTCAATTTTCAATTCCATGAAGACTATCTAGGCTCGTTGTTCTCCATCAGGGGCCCTCGTGATACTACTGCTATTCTGGACATTGAAAGAGCCTTCAACACTTTGGAGACTGTTGCTGTTAAACATGTCAAAAAACATAAACGACCTCTGATTCTTATTATCAACAATGCTCATATGATTCGTGATGATCAAGAGGGCCAGAATCTGGTTGAGTTACTACAGCAAAAAGCCGAAACTTTGAGTGGTGCCGGATTGGTGACTATTATTTTTAACAGTGACGATTATTGGTTGTATGAGAGACTTAAAAAGCTAGCTACTCGTCTGGAGGTTTTGACAATTAACGATTTTTCACGACAGGAATCTATACATGCGCTGAAAAGAGCTAGAATGAGGTTTTATGGACAATCAATTTCAAACGAAGATGCGAATAGAGTCTACAACTTGATTGGCGGTAGGCCACAACATTTAGCTGCCGTTGCTTCCAAAGAAGATCCTGTAAATGCTTGTCATAAGCTTATCGACAAGGAAAAGACTTGGTTTTTAAACCAATGCGCTCTTCTGGGAGAGTCAATGGATGACGATGTCATGGAAAGCGGTAAGTTCTCTACTTCTGCCATGTTTTTAATGAAAGAGCTGGTGAGAATAGACCAAGAACGACTTGAAAACATGACTCCTGAAGAATTGGCAACATCGAACCACGAAATACCCCGAATTCCTCTATGGCGTGCCCGACAGATTATGACCCGGCCTGACTATATTGAACACTACGATAACCTAAATATCTTCACAATCGACTCCCTCTCTAGAGTCAAAGCCGATTCTGTGGTTATGATGCAAGCCTTCCATGAGATTGCGTCCTTGCCTGGGTTTGATGAGCTTTTGGAAGAAACTGCTGATAGAGTCTCAGCCATTGAGAGTTTGGGTCGTACTAGAGAACTCGTCGCGAAGGATTTGGTGCTCAATGGACAATACAGGATTAATCGGGGAAGAAACGAAACAACTATCAAGCTGGAGATGCCTGAAGAAGCTGAGGAGGAAGACGACGAGCATTACAAACTTGATCGTCGTGAAGGGTTTTGGTACAAGGGAAGAGCTGATAAATTTAGAAAACAAAAAGAAAAGGAGAAAGAGAAGGAAAAGGAGGCTTCTGCTGAGTGAATCTGGATTGGTTCTGGTAACCGTCCTGTGTAACACCAATGATACAACACATTATTATAAGATTACTATAATATGCTATAATAACATAATAACTAATACAATACAGTACAATATGGTGTACAATAATAAATAAATTGGAAGAATGGCTACTTCCCACCAAACACTTTAGATAGATCTCTATCTAAGCGATACTTAGCATCGTCTAATTTTTCGACTTCCTCATCCAGTTTGCGCTTCTCATACGAAAGCTGACGTTGTTGCTTAGACCTCTCCTCTTGAAACCGTCTCTGGCGCTCTTGAATGCTCTTTTGTGGAAGAGACTCTTTTTCGTTTCGTACCCTATCAATAGCTTCATCGACTAACTTGCTTGTCACCTCATGTGGCAAAACATAGAGGCGCACGTCGTCAAATGTTGTATCTGGAAGCTGAGCTATTGTGATATTAGACCTAATCTTTGATGACAGAAATTCCTTTACAAGTTGAGTCTGCTCATTCTCAGTTTTCTTTTTGTAAGAGGAGAACTCTCTGTAAATTTTCTCTTTATCCTTGTCTGTCAATTCGGGAACGTCGAACGAAGATTCATTTCGATATTTTCGTTTGAAATCGATATAGAAGTATTTTGCTTTATATTTTCGACGCACTAGATTCAAAAATCGACTAACAGGTGACTCCTCAGCTCGTTTTCTAAGAGTATCTTCTGTTGAATTGGGTGTAGCCGGATGGAGATTCTCGTTCTCATTCTTAGTTTGAAGTTTTCTTTGCTTGATCTTTATTGCTGCCCATTTATCAAACGCATCAGACCTAGCGGAATTACTGTCTAATATATCATACCGGTCATCATCGATAACTTTGTTCAGCTCCACTTCCCAGACTCCGTATGGATTGATTGAGAAGTCATTTAACAGCTCATGAAATATAGCGAGCTTCTCTTGTGCAGTAAGATCATCTCCGTTATCCAGCTCTCTATCGTTTAATTCGTTATCAACATTGTCCCAGTCCAACTGAAATCCACTGCCCAATGCTTCGTTTTCATCATCCGAGGCATCCTCGCTCGCACCTCCGTCCTCTTGAGCTTCATCTTCGTCTTCATCTCCCGCTTCATCATCGTCTTCTTCTTTTTCTTCTCCTTCTTCTGACTCGGCTCCTTTTTCGATATCGTCGTTACTGATATCATTCTCATCTTTTTTCTCCCCACCTTCGATTTCACGCAAAGTAATCATTTTCTCGTGATCATTCTCTATACCATCACGGCCATTAGAGGCTTCAGAGGTGTTAGTCAACCTCAACCCTCTTGCCTTGGCTATGAGTAACACCAGCTCGTCTCGATCCATTGCCTCTATTTTTTTCATTACATCCTCTGGGACATCCCAAGAGGATTTATTTGTTAAACTATTGTGTATAAACCACCTGCCTGATTTTAAAATTATCATACTCCAAGGCTCCGCATCTGAAATTGCAAGTTTGATTTGTGGAGGATCAATGGTTTTAAAATCTCTCTTCCGCTTCTTTTTGACCTCAAGGTTTTTGTGCTCTTTCCCTCCACTCTCATTTTGCTTTATTACTTTGGCACTAGGACCAGTTGGAATATTCTTAGGGAGTTCTGAGGGTCTGCTTTCTGAATGACTTAAAGATTCCTTTCTGTCCTGAACATGTTTAGGTCGTTGGTATGTTGAAGCCTTAGTTTCGTGGTTATAGTAGTAATAGTGTCCAGACGGAGCTAAATGCTGCGTCCATCCCGCTGGCAGTGGATCTTCTTCAGAACTGGACATTCATATATAGTTTGACCACAAAAACGCAAAACGCTTCTGATTCCAGTTCAACATGAGAGTCTACCTCTTCATGAATATATATTTCATATGGACTGCAAAATATTGTATTATCGCGCTATTTTGAAGGACAAGACTGGTTCGTCAATTCCTTATTTTTAAGCTCAACCAGACAAATACAGAGCGATTATACAGAGTTGCTACGACTAATGGCTCTTACTATTTCTCTCGGTAAATCTGGAGTCGTTTTATTATCTCGTGGGATCACTTCACTCCTCAACTAGATAAACTTCTTAGGTGTGGAGGTTAAGTGCCGCCAGCGCGCTTAATTCCTGTAAGGCCAGAATCGCTTTGGGAGACTATCAACTTCACGAACCTACTCTCGATTTGTACTACCCCTCCATAACATCACAATGAGTAGAAGATACGACAGTAGAACAACCATCTTTTCACCAGAAGGCAGACTTCACCAGGTAAGTGCTGTCAGCTCAGATATGGAGTCAATTGAGGTATTGGAGGCTATTGAAAGTCTCTCATAGTCGCCACTGGTCGCCACTGTTGATTGCTGATCAATGTTAACAGGAGCCTGAATGGTGATTGAAGTCAATCATCATTCCTCCTCAGTATACTTTCCTTTGCTCTTCCTGAGTTATTATTACTTTCTTTGAGCTGGTTGGAGAAATAGCCCAACACTGTACTAACTTCATCAGGTTGAATACGCTCTAGAGGCTATTTCACACGCAGGAACTGCTATTGGCATTCTGGCCAAGGATGGCATTGTGTTGGCTGCTGAAAAGAAGGTTACTAGTAAGCTCCTTGAACAAGATGTCTCTGCAGAGAAAATGTATATATTAGATGATCATATCGTGTGTGCCGTTGCTGGTATCGATTCTGATGCTAGTATTCTTGTCAACAGAGCCAGAGTTTTTGCACAGAGCTATCTGAAGACTTACTCTGAGGAAATCCCTTGTGAAGTTCTTGTTAAGAGACTTTGTGATATCAAACAAGGATATACTCAATACGGTGGTTTACGACCATTTGGTGTTAGTTTTGTATTTGCCGGCTACGACGACCTTCATGGTTTCCAGCTTTATACATCCAATCCTTCCGGCAATTACAGCGGATGGAAGGCTACCAGTGTTGGTGCCAATGGTGCATCTGCTCAAACATTACTCAAGCAAGAATTTAAAGAAGACCTCACCCTAGATCAGGCCTGTGAACTGGCAATGAAAGTGCTCAGCAAAACGATGGATAGTGCTACCTTGACCAGCGAGAAGCTAGAATTCTCCACTGTTGGCAAGGACTCTGCCAGCGGTAAGGTATACCAAAAGATCTGGAAGCCAGCTGATATCGATTCTCTGCTCAAGACCACCGGCTTGGGCAAGGTTGAAGAGGAGGACTAGAGTAGATTTAATAAATGCAAATGTTTCCACGATATGCTCCTTGTGGGTTAAGAAGCTGGTACCGGCGTCTCTGACTACTGGCGCTCTTCCCCAGAGCTAGACCTGGCGGCTCCTGCTTCGCGGAAGTTTACTCACACCGTTGTTATTGTGGGATCCCAGCACCGAGTTGAGCGCAGTGAGACAAGACGAACCACTGTGTTTGGGGCAGGCCCCGGCTGCCGGAGGCACGCCAGGGTAGAAAGATGTTTTTACGGGGATAATTTAGTAGTGAATTATGCTGTCATTAAATATTGTAAGAAAACAAATGGTCCCTAAGAAATTGCCAAAAAGCGCTGCCTTAGCGCCGACACCCCGTCATAGCTTATACCAGATATCTGGTGTACAGGGGACGGGGATGAGAGGGTTGTTGCTACTGTAGAAAAAGCATACGGTCCAGAGGAGCGGGATGAGGTTAGAGTAGAAGTGGTGAAACAAGATGACCGCTCGTTTCGCGCTAGCTCTTCAAACCATTCGGTCATTCTATGTACATTTGCCCTAGTAGGCGGGTCTCGTAGCATTCGTGATGCGTGTGAGGATCTCGATGGCTCTGCTGGTTCCCGGAAACAATATGAGAATATCCTCGTTAGCACTCTAACAGGCTTATTTTCTTGATCTGGAGGACTCACAACGCCTCGCTTGATAGCCACTTCTAATGAAGGCCGCTGTGAATCACTGAAGAAGCCTCGAATTATATCCACTACTCTTTGCCTTTCTAGTGATCCGATCTTATCGGCAAAGATGCTGCCTCCATGCTTCATGACCCCCCTGTCGATCAGCTCCTTCCTTGTGGGACGTCGGCTTAAACCTCTACGTAGCGAGTCCTTCACGAATATCCTTGCTAATCTTGTACTTGCTAGAATATGCTTCTGACATGGACTAGGTGCAAGTTGAATTCTTGAAAGAAGAATATTCCTGTCAAATAAGTCTTTACAGGAGGGACGTAGAGGATATGCTCGTTCTAGCCATTTCGCCGTCTCAGCTAGCCTACGATGCTGTAATTGTGGATCTAGAGCTAGACGGCGGAAGCGGTGATCCACTTTTGAGCAGCTACATAGTTCTGGGATATCAAGATATTCAAATATTGCGAGCCACAGTTCATCTGGCAATTGTGGCGGGAAAGTGACAGTATCAGTACTAGATGGCACCGATGTCGTTCTGTTCGTATGAGAAATGCTTCCAGCTCCCTTGTTTAATATATGGTCAGATTTATTTCTCTTCATTACGCTGTGTGAAGAACACTCATTGCCTTTCACCGCACCCTTTGGAATTGACTTCATGGTGGAACATATGTAGCAACTCAATCAGATTCCAATAGCTGTCACAGCAACACCCTCACAAAAAACACCACAAAACGAATATTAAGCGTGTGTTCCAAATTAGACTCCAAAATATATATGTTGTTGAACTCAAACCCGTTTAAGCCAAGATCAATTTATATCTGATCACACCAATCTAGTTGACTACTCTATGGTGATATAGATGATGTATGAATATGATGATATCAAGCAGATAAGAGAATAAATAAAAAAAGAAATTAGGTCTGGTACCTGCGCCTGCTTCTTTCTTAATAATCCGCTCTCTTATAGCCAGTGTGATACTCCCTATTTGTATATTTTTATGAGATTCCTATGAACCGATTGACCCGTCTTTATATTGGCGAGAACCCTCCTCCTACTATATTTATACACCTCAGGGGCCTAATTCTATAAACAGTATAAGCAAACAGATGGCGGCATCTGCCCCCTCATAAGCGCGGCAAGTTGGTTATCTCCACTTTGATTGTGCGTCCTCCTGCAGTCAGATCATGCGCGTAGCGATGACGTTATGCCAGGGTGAATATATGCAACACCAGATACTACGAACCTACTAGCTGGGTCGCGAGAAGATTCTGCTCGTCTCTAGCAGCTAGGATGCTTTCCCAGACCTCGTGGTTTCCTCTCGCTGTGCTGTCGTTGTCTGTGCTATAAAGCTGAGATAGTACAAATAGTTTAATAAATAAATATAATTATCTAGTGCAGATATATCGTACACCACCTATCTTGTAGGGGGGAATTGATAGGAGCTTTGGCCAGCAGAACTCTCCTTATGTCTCGTCAATGAAGATACTGATGATGAGGCAGACATTGAATTTGGACTGTTGGACAGCTTGGTGCTGAAGTTCATTACACTTGATCGACCATTTCGAGGCTTACTTTTCGATCTTGGCTCTTCTTCTTGCCGGGGCTCCTCTTTCTCTTTCTCTTCCCTGACATCTTTTTCCTTCACTTTATCGAGCTTTGAAGCCTTCTTTTTTACTTTGCGGATATTTGCTCCTCTCAAGAAGCTTTCTAATCTAAACGAGTTTTCTTGAGGAGCGGGAGGCGCTTCTGTTTGATCACGCTTGGTTGGAGATTGTATGATTTGAACTGGCGAGGTGGGATTCGATGACGGGGATGACTTGGTCCTAGAGAGCCTTGGGACAACACCACTAAGCTTCTTGCTACTAGCAGAATTGGGAGATGTGACATATTTGGTGAAAGATACGGTAGAACCACCGTTTTGATATCTAAGATCATCAGTGTTGTCATCAAAATCTTGTGGACTTCCATTCTGATCGTCATTAATATCAGGTGATGACATTACTGAGCCAGAAGAAACGCTATTCGATCTTGTATGTCTGCCGAAATCCACAATTTCTCTCTTCCTTGGGGTAGGAGGGCCCCCACTTCCTCCAGTAATGGACACATTAGTGCTACTACCAAATCTTGTATCGGCAGTGGGTGTTGTAGGACTATTGCCAAACGAATCCGCTAATGACGTTTTAAATGAAGTTGTTGAGGGGGTTCTAGCAAGCGATCTGTTTAAAATAAGCGAGACCTTTTTATCATATAATTGCGGAACAGATTCGACAGGATCTAAATTGTTATCTGTACTCATATCTGTATCTGTAACCGAAATATTATGCTCATGTGTAGGTCTTTGCTGTCGCGACTTCTTCATGTCTCTAGTGAAAAATGAATCCAAATTATCTAGAGCTGTCCACATATGACTAAGAGATCCGCCTTCTACGTCTTCTGCCACAGATGCACTGTCCGTTCGGTCTAGTTGGTTTCCGATGAAGCCATACTCCTCCTTATGGAATTGGAATTCTTCAGCAGAAACGGGAATCTGTTCGGTATTAGGGACTGTGTTGCAAGTGTAGAAAACTGCATGGACATTGTTCCTCGTAATATTAGCCGTAACCGCTGGCATTGGGATTGCCCAACCACTCTCGTCAGGAATACCAAACATAGTCGCTGTCTTTTCGTATTCCTTGCGAATAGTCCGATTCCCTAAGCTCATTCTCAAAACGTGCTTGTCCATATTACTCGCTGAGATACTTATCGTTTCATCCAGTACACCTAATGCCTGCTCCGCGTAATCGGTCTGCAACAATCGTAGCAGAGGAGATATAATGTCGGCACCTACTCCAGCAAACTCTTCCTTTTGTAAGTCTACCATTGGTAATAATTTCCTTAAAATATCCATTGTCTCTGTTTTAACCCATTTGACTTTATTGGATAAGATTCCAAGCAAAAATGTCAAAACAGAGCCTTCACATGAAGGGAAGAAATTATTCTGTAAAGCTTGTACTGTCTGGTTCAAAAAATCCTGCTTAGATCTAAAGCGACCCTTTCCAAATGAAACTAGAATACGCGATAATGCTGGTAAACCTCGCTCATCACACATCTCCCGAAGCCTCTCTGCAGAAGCTTCTATGTCTGGTGTGTTTTGGCCCGTCTCCAAAGCATGGAGGTAGCGAGGGAGATTGATAGAGATTGCCAGTGCTAATCTATCGGGGCCAGCAACGATTTCACTGTCTTGAAGCTGATTAAGTCGATCTAACACACGAAGCGACTGCTCCCATGCCAAAGACGACCTCAATCCAGGGGTAACCGCATGCTGAAGACCTTTGAATTTAGTTTCCCATTTTGGTGGGAACGTTGCTATTAGGCAGGCAACAGTTTCAGCTGAGTCTAGATCAATTTTTGAAATAAACTTCTCTAGGATCGATAATACTTCAATAAACTCTTGTTCGTGAACAGTTCCCAAACATGCCACTGTAGCCCAAAACAATTGCGGATAATTTATCAAGTCTTCGGACGCCAGTTCTGCTGTAACAGCATTTAAGGTCATCAATATCTGCATGGCAAAACCCTGGATATCAGGGGTACTGTCTGATATCGTATTCGATAACCTAGCGAGCATATCAGCAAGCATGTTTTGGTCTAAAGTAAACAACAAGCACCGGAAAACTTGGAACGACCGGCAGGCAATATGTCTAACTGGGCATGTTGTCGCCCACATTAGAGCCACGCGAGACCAATTTTCACGCAAGTCGGGTATCTGGTCGCAAAATATGCCAAGAATGTCTTTTATCATCTGCACCATCATTTTGGGAGTACGAGCACCATTCTTATCGCTATTTAAATTATCATACGACCAGTTAAATTTCGAATCTTGCGACCTTATCATTTCACAAAATTCTTGTGCCTGCTCCTTGGACCCTGCGAATTCGTTTACAACATGAACCAAAAGCTCTCGAGACCGATCGTTAATAATTGGTAGATAATGATCAAATAAAACCAGAGACACGTGTAATATTAACGGCAAATTTGCCTTCACACTTTCTAACGGCGACACAATGAGGTCGACTAACAGGATTAGCGCCAGTTGACCATGTGAAAAAGTTGCTTCTTTACTGCCAGTAGGTAAAACTGCAGAGATGTTGGCTACATAAGTATACATTCTCTCCGCTATCGACAGATCATAAGGCTCTGGATGCTGAGGAATCATTGCCTTCGGTTGTAGATATTTCATCAGGGCATCAATGAGCGTCGTTCCTGCTGGTGGAGCCGCCAGATAAGCCAATATTTTTCGCGAGTATTCAACAAAAACGGGATCCCGTCTTTCAAGACTGTGGTGAAGAATAAAGTTCATAACAGCCTTGACGTTGTTAAGGTATTTGCCATTTCCTAGAGCCACCCAAAGCGCTTCAACCTCATTCTGAATCCTGTTACTAAACGTAACTGTGATCTCAAAGAGGTTATTCATAACCATTGCAGTCGAGGGCGTAGGCATGTCATTAACTTCAACTTGTAGCTCAACCGCTTGAATCCAGGGTAGCAAGACGGCCAGAATATCCCTTCTTGATATATCATTGACAACATGAAAGAATTTAGTCAATTCAGAAAACACCATATATGTTTCTTCGGGGTGATCTTTAGCAAATCTACTAGAGAGATTGAACATGGCCCTTTTATAGACTACTGGAGTGCTATTGGTAATATTAACACGATACTCTTGTAAACAGGAAGTTCCGTAAAAGCGTACTTCCGTCGCCTTCAAAAGATCTACCGCAAGGGAACGGACTTCATAGTCTTCATCTCCCGTCTTAAAGAGTCCCAGAGCAAGAGCCTGACGAACCTCACAGGGATAATCAGGAATTTCAAGCAAAATCTCTGCTAGGGTGACAAAATAGCTCTTCGATGCTTTGGGCTCATTGTGTACACGATATCCATTTGCTACTGTCTCTTCAAAAATAATTGGATGATCCGGATTATGTATAAGCAAGTTTTTTAAAGCCCGTTTGCCAAGAGTGTGCATCTCATCGTTTGGACTCTCAAACATTGTTCCAATCCATTTCAACAAGCCAGAGATATTAAATGCAACATTAGACTTTCTACGGCCAGCAACATCTAATGGCTGCATCAATGGGCCGGCACATAACGCTGCTAACACGCTTAAAATCGCAATATCAGACTTCTTCTTTTCTAGTTCCATAGAAGCCAGTATAATATTATGTTCTCTAGAGTCTTTCACACTACTGAGTGCTGCCCGTTTCATCTTGGTTTCTCTGTCGCGAGCCACATTCCAATGCTGTCCAACAGTGCACCAGTCTTCTATTAGAGTAAAATATCGCATACGTGACTCGAACGAAATGGGATTCGATCGCTCGGTATTACGGCTAACGCCTAGAAAAACATTTTCAAGAAGCCCACAAAAATATCTGCGAAGTTTTTGAAAATTATAATCGACTTGGATTCTCGGTAACGTCAGAAAGTTTCGCAGTGTGTTCAAGAAGCCAACCAATTCAGATATTATCCATTCATCTTCAGCAACAGAAGGTAGTTCAAGATAATGGGAGGTTATATATTGTAGATGAACAATTTCGGTAATAATTCTCTCCTGTCGGTAGGCTAAAGAAATGGCTGCTGACGAATCTTTTCTAATTCCCACAGTCTGTCTTTGCTGTGTAGTAGACTGAGTGTTTTGCATCTGATTCAACCGCTGCGACTCTTCTGCCCAGGATTCAATTGCCGGTTGTAAGCACTCTATCAATGCTTTGTAGATATTTACATTGATACAGCCGATACCAGTAATTATTGCATCCCGTATAACCGGATGGTCTACGCCCAACAATGGAATTACCATTCGAAAAACAGACCTTACTGAAGTTATTCGCTGGTGGTGGATGGTGATTTTTTGTGCAGACTTTTTGCGACCATGCTGATATCGGCTATCAGGGATATGAAGTTTCTGTTCATCTGTGAGAGTCAGGGTTGAACACGCCACGATCAAATACGTTCGCCACTGTTCAACAACGACTTCAGGGTGAGTTCGCATTGGATGCTTAAGAATAAATGCATAATTAGAAGCTCCTGATGTAGCTTCTGATCTCGAAAACTCGACAACAACGTCGTACATACGCACCAATCTCACGCAGACGATGTTACGACAAATTGCGATTGGAATAGGATAGTTTTCAAAGCATTTCTTGACAAACGACGGGAATGCCTTTAGCCACAGAGCGGTATCCACACCATAATCAGACTCTGCCAGTGCGACCAAGTTTTCTTTCTTCTTACCGTGAAGCTTTGCTAACCTGCTACGTTCTGGCATACTCAGTTCAATATTGGGTTTCGATGCTTCAAACAATTCAGTCAAATCAGCAGTTTCCATCAACTCTATAACTCTACAAGGGGGTGTTAGAGTGCTCTTCGAGGGCGTTCGCGAGTGAGACTTAGTCACATGCTGTCCATAACATCGGATAGCTTCATCAAAGTCAGTGGTCAGACGGATGATTTTGACTGCCAGAAGCCTAATTGCTCTATCTTGAGAACACAAGAAGAATAGGCCGTTTCCTTCTATCTCTTCAACGGCAGACCACCAGTTGTTCAGAATCATCTCTTCGCTTCTCCTCGACGAATCGTCGTCATTTGATTGAGATACTGTTAGATTTGCTGAAGCTTCGACTTGATTTTCATCCTTTTTAGAAAGAGCAATGATATTCTCAATCCAAATTTGCAGCAGAGAAACATAAACTTGGAGAATCTTTTCAAACTCTGTAGCAGAAGACGGTGGACAATCATAACTAGTAAAAACCTTCTCGTCGAACGAAAACATCAACTTAGAATAGATATTAACAAGAGCTCTTGTATCTCTAGTTCTTGCTAAGCACTTTAACGCCGAGATAGATGCTTGAGCAACTTTGAAATTGTTGTGAACAACATTACGACACAGAATTTCTATTGTTTTTGTAAGAGTCTGAGTGTCTGGAAAGTGGCACCAAGGAATAAAACCGATTACAGCAGAAAACAAATCAAGATATGCCATTCGTTGGCTTTGAGCGTAGCTATCATTGTTTCCGAAATGGAATGATACTGACATGGGTTTTATCTGAATTGGACGATCATCAACAGAAGTAATATGTGCACCAAATTGTGAGTCACATAGGATCGCAAGCTTGACGATGCCTATACAGAATCTTTCATAGAACTGCTGCAGCGATCCTGTTGGCGTAGGCACAGCTTTAGGTTCAAATGGATCTTTATTTGACAAAACAGACTGTAAAACATTATCATCCGGAAAGGGGGGTCGTGAGCCATTGGCAGATTCATGATCAGATAAAATATACATAAATGCTCGCACGCCAATAGCAGCTCGTTCTGGAATAATGGATTCTAAGGTGATACTATCCAGAGGTCCCGAATGTAACAGCTGTAGCAATATATTATCCAAAACATATTGCAAATAACCATGAGAACCGATTCGGATTAAATATACACATGCAGCAGTTGTAACACCAGGTTCCCACGATGTCCATAATTTCTTATTTCCTGGGTTGAACAGAGCCTTTGACACAATATCCAGCTTTTTAGTCGTACTATTGAGAGTTTCAGACCATCGGAATACGAATACCCATAGCAGGCGAGACGTTCCCGCATAGATCACAGCCCTATTTGCTTTGTCTTTTATTTTGGATGCATTTGATTCGAATAATGCTAACCAGTGACGGGCAAATAATTCCTGTGGGGATACGCTTAGAATCACAGTTGCTAATTGAAAAGCAACAGCCCAATATTTTGGTTTCGCGATCATTTCCATGGCTTTAGCGAATATGGTCTCAACTGGTTTAACCCACATGGGATGGTTGAGTTCGGCAGTAGCGAATCCGGCCAGCGGAAGCAATATCTGTGCTAAAGCCTCAGAGTAGGCAACCTTCACGGTTGCACTATTAGATCGACTGAAAAACTTTCCAAGAGATTCGATAAATTCAGCGGATTCTTCTAGTGCATCCATAGGATAAATCTTCAGTTTCAAGTATTTCATGCCTCTGATTAATAATAAAATATGCGGCTCTTGTTCTTTTGGAATGACTGAAGGCACTTTTTCCAGCTCAGCTATAAATCTGTCTCCAACGCTGAGAAATCTTGAATTGGACATTTCACCTAACAATTCTGCAAACAAGTTCCAGTTTTCTCGGCGAATAACGCTTACTGATAAGGTTTTAGGATCTCCTGTTCTTAGTTGTTTGAACACAATTTCCTCTAATTTCTCGCTTAGATCGTCCCCAAGAACATCCGCTGGGCTTTGCTTCACAACCTCCATAAGAACTCTGCACAGAATATAAATCGAAATGAGACTCTTCCGTTCCATTCGTATAGCAGCCTCTTTTAATTCTGATAGTCTACTTGCACTATTGGTTTTAGAATTTAGCTGGTTAGTAGCAGCCTGGGCGGCTGTGGCTGCTGCCTCCGATTTACTCTTCCTCCAGAACATTACGGAGTCGATTATGGGCTTAGGTTTACTTCGCGAAATGTATCCTAGCGATTCGATAATCTTGTCAAACGAGTGGTCAACACCTAATCCGAGTATACCTGATATCTCGGGCTCTGAATCATACGAGTAGTTCAAACAGAGATTGAGTTTCCTCTCTGCTTGCCGTACGAACTGGTTATGTTAGTATTTATAGTCGGATGGTCAAACCATCTTCCAGCGGCGGAGCGACTGGTATTTTAGAAGTACGACTCGTCCCAGCAAGAAAAGCTACGCGGTCTGGGCTAGGCCTCAGCCTCCCAAGTCAAGGCAGACAAGTGCCTCCAGCGAACTTACCTGTGTGAATAGGATATGCAGGGCATATTCCGAAGGGGTTTTTGGCTCGGAAGATCTGGATTTCGTGTTGTTGGCACCGGCAGTTGCCGCCGTCATTGTAGCGGGGCCACTCACGCTTCGGTGAGCCATGGTTGAACCTGTGCTGTCTGGCAGTCTTGTTTGCATGGACTGGAGTGAAGGAATTGCAATAGAGCCAGAATACTGGTGGCTCTGTGTCACCACGCTTTGTATAGACTGACCCATTCCTCCAACGCCTAAACCTACGACAGGAGTAGGTCCCGCAGGTGAGGGGATAGACCCAGGATTGCCTCTTGTTATCATATGCTGGGGCTGTGTTATTGGCTCTTGAAGCTGTTGCGATCCCAAGACAGCGGCAGGTGAAGTAGGCGTAACAATCTCATAGCCAGACCCTCCTGGTAATATGTGATCAGGTTGGATATTTTCAGCCGACGGTAGTCTTTCCCTGTCTACCACGATTTGCATAGGTGGGGAATTGCCATTACTATTCGTGCCGCCATTAATTGGCATCCCAGAAACCGTGACTCTAGATGCAGCACTATCATCTTGTTGTAACGAACCATTCTCACCATTAGTTCCTGCGACATTGGTCATAATTGTAAGTGGAACTTGACTCGGGGTTGTAGCTGGCATTGCCAGAGGTATGTGTGATACAGGTAATGGAACTTGTACTGAACCTGGTAGCGGAACCTGAGTTTGGCCCGGCTGTGTTGGATCTAGGACGGGAGTCTGACCTTGTGTCGAGACCTGTTGTTGATATTTTTTCTGACTGGGTGAACGAGATACCGCCGCTCTACTGAAAGTAGCTGCTCGGGTCGGTCTGCCTGATATAGCTGCGTTATAGGAATTTTCTCTACTCAGAGTGGCATTTGGCATTGACTGATTCCTGTCATGTGAATATGACCTCGTAATACCGCCATTCACATTACCATTTGAATTGATCCCATTGCTTATTGCTGCTACTGAATTCTCTGAATTCTCCGAGTTCTTCCTCTTAGGTCCGTAGGAGTCGTCAAAACGAAAATCTTGATCTTGTTGCATCTACTTTATGTTAGTACTGATAAAATCGGCCTACTATAGCGTGGACCTGCTGCTAGCTTATCCATATAATATCCCCTAGCTTCAGGGAACTTTCCTGCCTACCTTTATCTGAAGATGATGGAGAATGGGAATTAATATGCCAATTGAGGTTATATATCTAGTATGTTCTGTTCTACTGTTAGCTCTTTTCAGCTCTTCATTAATTATCATTTACCATTTGCCGTTCCATAACTCTTACCTTGACACACAGAGACCCTCTAAAAATAAATAAGCACTACAAATCGAAAACTGGTGTAATCAAATCAAATAATGCGGTAAAAGCAGGAGAACCCATAGATTCCTTCCTGTGAGCTTTTCAGCTATCTAGTATGTTCCAGGATTGGCTCGTAAATCCAAATGAACTCAAATTACTTGTCAAGTTTCAAAGCCTTCGTTTCTGGTGTGTGTTAGTAAGAAATCTGTATTCTGTGGTTTATAGCTATCCGCATATTCGAGATCATAGCTTCCAGATACAGAGAATAGAGACTCGTTTCAGCTTTTCACTTTAGAGAACAGTTTCTCCCGCCAGATCCCCATTGCTCAACTGCTATGCTTACCCAAATACCGTTTTTATCCTATGTAGCGAAGTAACTACTGTATCTACACTTTGAAATCCCAAGCTACAGCTATAACTATGCAGCTAACTGAGAGATTCCCGTTAGCTAGTGTATATATCCACCTCATATCTGATAGCTGCATGTGCTTAAGCGCGGCAGCTATGGAATGTGTCGAAACCTGACCATACGGCTTGACATCTAGTGGCCCTGGTATATAAAACAGAGGCCCCATATATTTAGAAACATATTGAAACATAAATTTTATAGAATTTGTATTAAGATTGTATTAACTTGTAAGTTTGGCTAAGGGCTCGACAACCCTTGCAGGACATGGTAAGAGGTACCCTGGTCGCATGATCGCCTGATACAGCTCTCTCCTTCTTAGCGATTCACAATGTCTCAATTCGCATTCAGCAGATCCACATTCTGTATAGTATAAGAATAAATACATCGCCAAATTAAACTTGATTACATTGTCGCATAATCAAGTTTGCGTCTCGCTTTATAAGTCTCAGTCTTTGCACAGGCTATACTTAGCTCATGGCGGAACCCGGATATGCACCTGCTTTTGACACATCATATACGAGCTCAGGGCCAGTCGGATGGATTTCTTCAGATTTTGAGCTTTCTTTAGACTTTTGATTGGAGAGCTTCCTTGCCAGCTCTGGCTCGGGAATCAGCGACCCATGAACCTTAGCCATTGCAGGGTGATCTAAAAGATAAGAGTCACGTGAAGATAAGTCCCATATCTTACTTCCCCATTTCTCAGATCCACAAGAGCGCCAGCCTCCTCAGGCAACTGGGGCTTTGCGCCAGATTCCGGTACTCCTCTCTACACTCGAGTCGACTATTCACGGTCACATCGCTCCGCGAAGCGGAGCGCAACGGGGTCTGGGGCAGCGCCCCAGCCGCCGGAGGCACCCTTCCAGCATCTGAAAATTAGGAAACAACTTAATAAACTATAATAAAATAAACAAAACATAAGCCAAATAATACGTGCCTACAGGGTATAGTAGAGCAGATCTGTATATAATATAATACATAAACACACCAGATAATAATAAACTTGGTACCAGGACGAGAGAGGTATGCATTATGAAGGAGAAATAACAGAGACCCAAACGACAAGAACTTTACAACGTCATTTTTACCCGTTACTTCCCGTTCATTTTAATTTTCTCTCCTTTTTTTAAACCATTTTTCAAGCCACTTTTCTATGAGGATCTGACATATTTACCGACCACAATACAGTGATCTCTCTCATAAGGCTCTAAGGTCAATTGTTCCAATGGTTTCACTCTCTCCTCACGTAATTTTTGTACTTCACGAGCAAACACAGTCTCAGCCTCGACAGTAGAATCAATACAGTTGGCCTTGATGGAGATGACTACACCACCTTGGTCTTTAAGGAAGAGATGTGAGTTAAGGGCAATGATACGGGCTTGATCAGGTTGGGCAACATCGGCGAAAACGACATCGACCATACCAACAAGCATACGGTACTTCTGAGGATGACGAGCATCTTCAATGATGGGAATGACATTAGGACGCTTCTTAGCCATAGAGATCAAATCACGACCAGAACGGTGAGAGAACTCAACAGCATAGACAACACCTTCAGGACCAACGACATCAGCAACATGACTGACAGAAGTACCAGAAGCAGCACCCAAGTAAAGAACCTTCTTACCAGGAGCAACAAACAATTCGTCTAAACCACCCAAAATACCAGCAGCCAACTTGGATCTGAAAGGATTCCAAACTCTATATTCGACCTTGGTAGCAACAGCGTCCTCTCCTTGGCCAGGGACGTCGATAGAAACTCTCTTCTCACCATATACAGATTCACCAGGGGTCAAGTTCTTAGTGACAAGAAGATCCTCTTTACCACGGGCAATGAACACACCAGCGTGCTTGTGGGGTTCAATGACAACCTTGGCACCGCCAGCAGCGCCGCCACGGCCACCTCTAGCACCACCACGACCGCCTCTGGGGGCTCCACGACCACCTC
Source organism: Sugiyamaella xylanicola (nom. inval.) (assembly GCA_001939105.2). NCBI lineage: Eukaryota > Fungi > Ascomycota > Dipodascomycetes > Dipodascales > Trichomonascaceae > Sugiyamaella > Sugiyamaella xylanicola (nom. inval.). The sequence continues at coordinate 92,458 of MQSX02000002.1, forward strand.
TAGCACCACCACGGCCTCTGCCGCCAGGAGCACCACCACGGGCACCACCACGACCACCGCCAAATCCTCCTCTGCCTCCACCAGGAGCACCACCACGGCCACCACCGAAACCACCACGACCACCGCCGAAGCCACCACGGCCACCGCCTCTACTTCCACCACGTCCACCAGGTGTGAATGCCATTATTATAGTTTTTTTAAGGGAATTGTTTTGTACTTTTCCTAACGAAAATTGTTCGATGTGGTTCAAAACAATTGAGTATGCTGAACTAGAAATTTTTATTATAAAAAATCTTTAGAACCTGCAGATAAAAAAATTGAAAAGTTTCCTTGCCCACGTCAAAAAACCCATGGGATCAACCCTAACCCAATGATTATACAGTTGTTGGTGAGATTTAGAGAGATATTGGTAAGCGGAGGACAGCGCCCCGGTCAGTTGATGTGGCTCGGTAATTGACAGTATATTCGCAACCACGTGCAACTACTACGATGAAGAGGATTGTAGTGAAGCAGATCGGGGATCTGGTATTGCAGAAAACAATTATGTGTCTATGCCCTGCGCCAGCTCTTTCTCCGACATCCTGGCAGCGATCTGCCAGCTTCAGCCGTGGAGCCCATTTATACTGCACATCTGCGACTACCAGCTCTCGAAACAAAAGCCTGTCTGATGGACGTGCCTCCGGCGGCTGGGGCTCTGCCCCAGACCCCGTTGCTCCTCTCGCTTCGCTCGAGTCGACACGTCGAGGGTCTCATGATGTTCCCTTTGCAAGTAGAACGGGGCCTCGTTTCGGCTACTGGAACCGCTGCCCAGTATTGAATGTTGGCTCAAACTCTCCTCATTATATCAACAAAACTTCTCCATCATGTTGCTACTACCTAAGTTATAGTTGGGCATTTGATTTCGATTGGATAGGTGGGCTAACGACCCCAGCAGACGGGGTATAGTCTCTTCGTCACGGTGTATAGTCGAGCGAAGCGAGCTACGGGGTCTGGGGCAGAGCCCCAGCCGCCGGAGGCAAAGTGACCCTCCGCTTAGAGATAGAATCGATTCGCTTCTGCGCTTTTCTGGAGCTCTGCAGCAGCATAAACCGATATCTGGCAATGCAGGGTCCTAGTTTAAAATCTGGGGTGCAGCTCTCGACCATGCATCCCAGCTGGCATGCTTTCAAGGGCTAGGGTCAAGCGTTTGGAATCGATACAGTCACAAGGTAGCAGGGAAATTGCCTGATTAGGAAATATTTGTCTGAAGATGCATACGCAAACCGACTCACAAACCGCTTCACAGCAGTGACATTTTCAAGGTGCCGAATATACACATACAAGAACTTTTGTGACATCGACAATTTCGTTCAACCAAAAACAACAAAATAATGGCTCGTTACAGTACCACCCCCGTTAACCCCGCCAAGAGCGCTTCTTCTCGTGGTTCTTACCTCCGTGTCTCTTACAAGAACACCTATGAGACTGCCCAAGCCGTTAACGGCTGGCCCCTTACCAAGGCTTTGACCTACCTCGAACAAGTTTCCGACAAGAAGAGAGCTATTCCTTTCAGAAAGCACGCTGGTTCTATTGGCAGAGCTTCTCAAGGTAAAGAATTCGGTGTCACCAAGGCCAGATGGCCCGTTAAGTCTGTTAAGTTCGTTTCCGACTTGCTCAAGAACGCCCAAGCCAACGCTGACGCCAAGGGACTCGACACTGAGAAGCTCGTTATCAAGCACATTCAAGTCAACCAAGCTCCTAAGCAACGTCGTCGTACTTACCGTGCTCACGGTAGAATCAACCCTTACCAATCTTCCCCATGTCACATCGAGATCATCTTGACCGAAGCCGATGAGGAGATTGCCAAGGCCCCTGAGACCTCTGTTGCCAGACTCAACAGCCGTCAAAGAGGTGCCCAAGCTGCCCAAAAGCGTCTCACTGCTGCTTAAATTCACTGGATACAAAAAAGCCCATCACCCCCAAAATGAAATGAACCGCATCATCCATTCATCTGTAGAAAATTGTTTTTAATATATATAGGTGCAGAAACCATTTTCCCACCGTCTTCTTCGAGAGCGGGTGGTGCTTCAGCAATGAATTGTTTTTTTATATTTGTTTATTTTAAGTGGAAGTTAATGATCATACCTTTAAATTGATTTGTCCTCTGGGGTCTCTGTGTTGCCTCCGGTGGCTGGGGCTCTGCCCCAGACCCCGTAGCTCCCGCTTCGCGGGAGTCTAAGCCTGGTCGAGGTCAGTACTGGGATCCCTCGCACGACTCGAGTGTAGCGCGGTCTGGGTCTGGCACAGGGGGCTAAGCGCCGGAGACAGTGTCTCACGGCCCTATGTAAAGGAGTATTTATGGCTCCTCTTGGGATAAAATGCATATATATTTCACGTTTATGGATGCTCAGCTAGTTGGACTGAAGGGTCTGAGACCAGTGCTTCTTCTACCACTGTTCCTGGGAGGGTCGAGGGCACTTCTAGAACTGGGCTGGAGCTGGCACCGTACATGAGAATGATCATGACCAGTAGATGAAGGCCCAAACAGTAGAGGAAAAAGAAATTGCGACTCAGTCTGTTCGATAGTACTCCTCTAAAAAAGGAGTAGACGATCCTTTCTAGTGGTCCCATCTTATTAAGGGCTCGTTCCGTCTCACGGCCACGGAATTGCTGGAACGGAGTCAATCCTTCTTCGTACACAGATTTATATCTATCTTCAACATTGCCTCCCCGGTTAGATTGCGCTTTGTAAGAGGATGCGTATCGAGTTCGTTCATAAAGTTCGACATTGTCTTTCTTCACTGCTTCGACTTCTTTCTGCAGAGACGATATTACAGCCCAGTTCTTGCGAAGCTCGCTTTCTAGCTCTGCATTTCGTTGACGGAATCGATCTCTTTGTTGGGTAATGATGGGTAGAATTGAGTTGTCTGAACTGGCGGGGCTACTTATAGGTGCTCCTCTTATATCTCTACCATCACGGCCTCCTATTATAGAGGATGTGGGCGAAACCCTGCCATTAACTGTACTAGTTCCCCAAGAACTGTTATTCCAACCTGACACTGTTGACATGGTTGGCGAATTGCCTGATTTTTTTAGCGTCAATAGGTCTTCTTCCAGCTTATTATTTAATGCACGTGCTGCCTCGAGCTCGGATGTCAATGTGCTGATTTGTCGAGTCGTCGATTGATTGGCTTCTTTAAGCTCATGATTGGCGACCCGTAGAGTGGTTAAATCCGAGGTCAGCTTTTTATTTCTTGCTAAAAGCATTTTTTCTAGTTTGGTTTCCTGCGTGTTGTCTGTATTAGATGTTATCGACTCAGTCTGGCGGTCATTGTCTTCGTCTCCAACATCGAATTCAATTGACTTTAACACGTCTAGCTCTCGCTTAATCTCTTCGTAATCCTGTTGGTTATGTAGGCGATTTCTTAATGTTGTAACCTCTTCTGTCTTCCTGGAAACTTCTCGTTCCAAAACTTCAATTTTTTTCTGGCTGGTAGCTGTCTCACTGGCCAGTTTAGAATCTAAAGATTGGATCTTGGAATGAACAATTGCGTTCTCGCCCTGAAGATCGGAAATTTTCGACTCTAGGGCTACCTTTTCGTCGTCAGCCTTGGCTTCTGACTTAAGGCCTTCTAATTCTGACCGCAGCTCGAGATTACGTTTCTCAACTTGGGCCACTTTACGGTTAGCTCTTTCCAAGTCACCTGCAACCAGTTCCAATTCCAACAAACGTGACCTTGCTCCTTCTGAAGGATCGATAGAACTGTTATGGGCAGACAACCTCGCTTCAGCCACATCTTTGTTAGCTCTTAGATCCTCGATCTGTCGTAATAGCTCTTCTTCACGAAGCTTCCAATTGCGCTCTCTTTCGTCAAATAATGCATTCATTTCTGTCTCTTTGGCATTGACCTTTGATCTTGCCGTTTCAATAGAAGACTGCTCGACCTTTAAAAGTCTAGCTTTAACAGAATCGTAATCAGCATGGCGACTGACCAAGTCATTCAGACGGGCATTCTCACCCATCAAACGTGTAACTTCTGAGGCAGATATCACTGAATCAACTGATGCTTCTAGTAATGGCCTTGGATCTGGTGCCTCCGCCAATAATTTGTAAACATTCATAAAGCTAGTCTCGGCAAATTTACCTCGATTTGTTAAATTGTCGATCTCTGTCTGATACAGCTTGAGCAGAGATTTAATCTCAACCAATTTCTCTTCATCTGACAGCTTTCTAAACGTTTTCGTACGAGAAGCCAGTTCTTTTCTGCCTTTAACAGAGGTGGTCTGATTAACTAAAATCTGGTCGCCTTCATCATCTAGAGTCTTTTGCAATGAACTGAGATCAATATCGGACCAGACTTTAATTGCTTGTTCAAAAGGATTCGAATTCTCTTTCGAAGTGCCAGAAGTAGCTGAATCATCTTCAGTATTGGCGGTATTAGTAGTAATACTACCACTTTCTAGACCTGTTAAGTCGCTATTGACGTCATCTTTCGGGATTATAGGCGAGCTACTGCGAGACATGTCCAGGAATACTTGAAGTAAAGAGAGGCCAGCTTTTCTTCGTCACTTGGCGAACCTCCTAGCAATGACTTTCAAATAATTTATCAAAAAAATTTAATCAAGCAAATGGCGGGATTTCTTTGCTAAATGAAAGCTTTACTAGATTCGTTTCCCCATACAATCAGCTACGTGTTGATGAATCTCAAAACGGTGCGCATCTCAGATATCGATACTTACATGCAACTAATGCGGCAAGTGCGGCGTTGCTGTGATTAGCTGATAGATTCGTTCTCTAGATGCCCCTGAATCTTATGTCGAGCATAAGTTGATGACAGAGTACTTATAGCAATTGGCCATAACTTTATCTAATGGCGCCATTGTTACTGTGATTTCAAGCGGAGAGTATAGTATATAGTATATATTAGGTACGTGAAACAAACCTGGTGGAGTTCCAGCCAAGTGCGCACACGATACATCCATCAGTTGGGGTTGACAATCACGAGGTTAGGGGCTTTTTGTTTATTTGTATGGCTGATGAGCGTATAATGTCGGTAAGACTTGGTCTGGTTGATCTACTGTTTACTGGACCCTGAAGGCGGATATGCAGTGATAAGGTATGGCATTATGCAGGGTCTACTTGACTAGCAATATTATAAACCGCAAACAAACAAGCAAACAAAAACGAGTGGGTTATTCATTTCAATAAAAAGATCTTCTCTCTATCCAGACTTTCCAAAATTAGGACTCTCACAGACACTCCTTGTTTATTTCTAGTATCCCCTGCTGCTATGAAGTTTAATTACCATGTGTTTATCTTGTAAATCAACGCTTGTCTCTTTTCGTCTGAGATTCCGAGAACAGAGGTATTATTTGAGATTCACTCTTTTATAATCTTAGATCAAAGACGTATTAGCATTTATTTAGAAAGAGTTTAAAGTAAAGAAACGACAGTCGAGGTTTCCTATATCACGTGACTATGACACAGAATCCAGCGCTGATAATGGACGTAATCTTACTGGTAAGCAGATCACTTCCTCACTCTTGACTCTATCCATAATAATGCCGATGGAAAATGAGGAGGAGGCAGGGGCCGAAGCTGTCTACCTGCTAAATGATGATGGTGTGGCGCTGCCTAGTTTAACAAATACACCCACTCCTCCCAGGATATCAAACCTCGATTATGCTACCTATGCTACCATTGGAGCTTCCTATCTTTGGCCATGGAACTGTCTACTGTCAGCGACGCCCTATTTCCAGGATCGATTCGAAGGATATAAGTTTCTTCAGGCAAACTTCTCAAGTTTTGTCATGTCAATTACGACGGTGACGGGTACTTTGTTCACAATTATCTTGGCGGATCGTCAGAAGAATGCGAATTACTCATGGAGGGTGAAAGTGGGTGAATTAACCATTGCGACAGTTTTCTTATCCCTAGCATTCTCCTGTGCATTGTCTATTCCTGCTGTTCCATATTTTTTGTTTATTTTACTATGTGTCTTTTGTTCTAGCATAGGAACTGGATTAACCCAAAACGGTTCATATGCAATTGGCAATACACTGACAACTAGCCATACCCAGGCCATAACAGTTGGCCAAGCAGTCAGTGGGGTGTTACCGCCCATTATATCAATGCTATCAGCCATTGGTAGTGGGTCTAGCAAGCAGTCTGTTAACATAAATGAAAATGATAGTGAGAACAGTCCTGTACCTGCCCCTTCAAATACATCATCCCTAGGGACGGCCCTATACTTCCTCGCTGCTACTGCTGTTTGCACAGCTGCCATAATTTCTTTTAGATTGAGTGAGAGAAAAAGAACACGGGTTGCATTACATTTCAACACTCCAAGTAGAGCCGATTCTTCTGATGTTGAAGGTCTTTCAGGGCCCACCAAACATGTGCCATTGCCTATCCTATTCAGCAAGCTATTTGTTCCTGCATCCACCGTGTTCATTACCTTTGCCATCACTCTTATCTACCCCGTATTTGCAGGTAGTGTAAGGTCTTCTAATGGCATTCTCGGCCAGTTTTTTATTCCTGCTGCATATCTCTTTTGGAATTCTGGAGATCTTTTGGGTCGTGTTCTCTGTGGCCGCCCAAGATTTGTCGTCAAGGATCACAGGGCACTGACAGGATATGCATTAGCTCGGTTATTGTTTGTACCAGCGTTTTTCCTTACCAATATAAATGGGGAAGGGATAATTCAAAGTGATGTCTATTACCTCCTCCTTCAATTTGCATTTGGAGTTACGAATGGACAGCTTGTTACCAGTGCATTGATGGAATCTCCCTCATTTGTAAATGAAGATGAAAAAGAAGCAGCTGGTGGATTTATGACTATGTCACTATCCGTTGGCCTCGCAATAGGGTCTCTATTATCATTTGTTCTTGTTTGGATTCTAAGTTAACCGCATAGTTATATTGTATAGATAAATATTATGACTTGTAAAAGCCTAGCTGCGTCCCAGTATGGTACAGACTACCTGCTCAGAGCATCAACGTATTGCCAAGCAACCTCTACTTTATCTTTCGCTAGCTTGGTACCTGTAAATTTAAATGAATATTGAGTCAGGAATTCGTTGATCTCTTTTATCTGATCATCGGTATTTTTAGAGTCGTCTCCAGAATTATATTCGACTTGGACCAGTAGCCCCTTGTAACTACCTTGGAGAAAAATATTTGCTAAACGAAGAATAAACTGGCCACCAGCTAGCTCATATGAATGACCTTCTCCCTGAATGACTTGTCGTAGTAGCCATAAGCTCTGTAGTTTTGTGGTCAACATGGCCTCAAAATCACCTTCTAGAATAGTACCTGTGCCATTGGTCAGACAAAAGAGAGATCCTGATTGGTGTGAAAATGCCAGGGTATAGAAAAAAGACGAGAATGCTGGCCGTTGAACTCCATTGCTCGGAGCCGAGGCAGGGTTTTCCCTGTAAAGCTTATATTCAAAGCTCCATTTCCCAAGGTTAGATGATAAAGTGTTGGATATTTGATCGTGCAATTGCGCTATCGTTGAGATATTTACACTATTATCTAGTAGCACACTGAATCAGAAGTTAGAAAGGCACATCAAGAGTGTTTATTTAACAGAACCTACCCAATAACCGTCATTCCGTTCCCTCAATTGACCCGACTGTGATCAAGTAGTGAAGCTCTCATCCGGATTCGGTCTCTCCTAACGCGCCAGCGGCTTGGCCTGTACCTCGACTTCCACTGTTCTCCAGCATTGGACATAAATCGTTGTCCACGGGAGAATCCAAAGCCTTATATATAAAGATAAAGGGCAAAAGGTTATACCTATCAGTTAATTCAACTGAGAATATATTGTCTATATGATTTTAAAGTATCTGGCCGGGCAAATATAACCCAGCTTCTCTTTGACTTCAGCCCTAACCGCTATCAAAACTATGATCTACATCTTTAACTTCCGTACTCAAAATGGTGTTGTTCCTTTAACATATCAGATACGCGAAATCTCTCCAATGCCAGTTGTCTACGCGTATAGCGAAGACCTAATTGAATTTGCCGATAGGCTCCCCTCAAATAAAGGCAGAGCCTCGAGGGTTAATGCATTAATCGAATCTTTCGACTTGATGGATAAGTTTGATGGAATTATACGTGTCAAACCCTGCACCCAAACAGAACTAGAGAAGTACCATGACAAAAATTTTATAAGATTTCTACTAACTGGTAACGATGGATTAGAAGAAGAAGGGACAGAGAGTGATGAAACTGACAGTGACGAGAGCGCGGACGAGAAAAGCAAACCATTGTCGAAAGAAGCCAAGTATGGCCTCCATTATGATTGTCCATCATTTGCCGGCTTGGATCAATATGTAAAATTGGTAGCTGGTGCTACGCTACAATGTGCAGACTACCTAATAGGTCTTTCTGACATAGATCTAGCAGATAATGCACCAAAAGTGGCTATAAACTGGACGGGTGGTCGACATCATGCGAAACGGGCTGCCTGCTCTGGATTCTGTTATATCAATGATATAAATCTTGGAATACAAAGGTTACGGACGAAGTTTGATAAAGTATTATACATTGACCTTGATCTCCACCATGGCGATGGGGTTGAAACAGCATTTGCATATTCAGACAAAGTCAAGTCCATATCTGTGCATCGCTTTGAAAGAGGATTCTTTCCAGGAACAGGAGGTGTTAATACTACGTCCCCCTCAATTGTGAATGTTCCAACTAAATATGGTTTATCGGATAAGTCATTTATGCAGATATTTGACACTATTATCGTTCCTGAGAAAACAAAGTTTCGACCAGATGCAGTTGTTGTCACTAATGGATGTGATGGGTTAGCTCGGGATGAACTACGGGAATGGAATCTGTCGTTCACTTCCTTCGACTATATCATTGACCAGATAGTCAATGAATGGAAACTGCCTACGCTTCTCCTTGGAGGAGGCGGCTATAACACTCTAGATACCGCAAGATGTCTAGCAATATGTACTGCTGCTGCTCTAAATCTTGAAGAAAGGAAACAATGGGTCGACATACCAATGCATGACTATTACAATGAGTATATTAAGGACAACTATCTGCTTCGAGTCAAAAGCCACATTAGGCACAATTTACCAGATGATAACAGCGAGGCATATCTCAAAAAACTTGCTGATTATTTTGATCAACGGCGTTAACAGGCATTTAAGCTACTTCCAGATATCATCTCGTGACTGTCGATAGTGGCATGCGCTCGATCTCGCTACAGCAGACTAGCATCATATGCATCCTGCAACCTTAAATGCGCCGATCATTTTGAAATCTGCCAGAACCAGAACTGGCACGAACAGGATTGAAATTGAGGACCCGAGCTCCAAAACCATCACATCTAAACCCACAAATACGACATATGGAATCTAATTTCTATCTCGGCTCGTGCTGTTCAAAATATGAAAACGCTTGGCCTCGAAAGCTTTCTGCAGCTCAGTTCCAGACTTACGCCAAATAAAACCCCTTGCCCACCCGCCTAACGAGTGAAATTTCCAGGTTCTTCGATTTTTCACGAGCCGCACATTTGGGCACGTACACACGTTACAGTTCCAGTGCTGGCATTTTAAAACTAACCTCCATACTCACAACTTCCTTCAGACAGTTGGATTTTCCGTAGTTTCAAAGTAGGGACTTTTTTGAAAGAAGCTAATGTATGTTTCCGGCAGATTACCAATTTATAGAAAAAAAGAGGAACCAATCCAGTATTGAATTGCCCTAGCAAGCGAGACTGATTCTAACCACCTTCAAGCAGATGTCCAAATCGAACTCCCCAACTCCAACTCCTGCCACTGGTGCTGGCAAGAGAGTCACTCGTCCTAATAAGGAAGCTTTTAATGCCAAATTGGCCGAGCTTGAGGCCGAGTTTAAGACCGCTGAAAAGAATCTTGAAATTGCTCGTAACGATGTCAAGAAAGCTCTTGGAACCTCCACTCCCCAGACTGAAGAAAGAGAGAAGCTCTCTAACGAATTAAATGAGATTGCTGCCAAGCAAAGACAATTCAAGACTACCAACGCTTCGATTAAGAAGGAGCTTGATACTATTGATGAAGGTATCAAACGCAGCATCAGGGAGTTAAAGGCCGCTAAGGAGAAGAACACTTACAAGTCTGTTGAGGAGGTTGACGCTAAAATCAAGTCTTTGGAAAGAGATGTCGAATCTGGAAAATTACGTCTTGTTGAAGAAAAAAGATACCTTGCCGATATCAGCAACTTGAAAAAGGTCAGAGGCAGCTTTGGCCAGTTGGATCAATTGCAAGCTTCCATTGATGCTGAACGGGCAAAGGTAGCTAAAATTCGTGGTAATCTCGACACTGCTTCTCAAAATGCTCTCAGCGACCGTTATAATGAGGTCAAGAAGCAATTGGATGCCATTCGAGATGGGCAACAAAAGGCTTACAAGGAGAAGAACAGTTTATTCGAGAAGCGTGATGCTGCCAACAAAGCCCGTGACGCTGCTAGAACCAATATTTCGCAACTCAAAGACGAATACTATGGACAATTGAGAGCCTATACCGCTCAATCTGAGGCCGACAGAGTTGCTCGTGCTGAAAGAGAAGAGGCTGAAAAGAAGGCATATGCTGCTGAGAAGAAGAAGGCAGAACTTCGTGAAAAGCTTGAGGCTGCTAGCGAGCCTGCTTTTGCTAACCAAATTGACATTGCTGAGAACTTGTTGGTTCATTTCGACCCTGAATACAAGAGAACTGACAGCAATGACATCAGTTTGAAGTCATCTGGTCCTGTGAAAACTGCCAGTGGTCGTACTATAGAAGTTCCTCAAGGTGCCGAGTTGAAGAAGTCTGACGAGGCCCTATTTGCCGGTGTTGGTGCTAAGAAGAACAAGAAGAAGAGCTCTTCTGACAATAAGCTTCGTCTCAACGTTGGTATTATTGACGATTTTGCCACCTTGAACATCCCTATTCCTGTTTCAAAAGATGACATAGAGGGCACTATCTCTAAGTTGAAGGCAAAGATTCAGTACTACAAAGAGAACCAAGACCGTGTTACTGCTGAACGTATTGAGCGCGCCAAGGTTGAAATTGCCAAGCTTGAGATTGCTGATGATGAAGAAGAAGGTGCTGCTAAGGATAGCGAGGAGACCCCTGCTGCCGCTGAGAAAACTGAAACTGAAGCCCCAGTTGAGGCCAGTGCCTAACTTTAGTTGCATATATGGAGTAGTATTAAGGTGCGTGAAAAGAGTTTTCTTGTCTGTTATTGTTTATGATATCTACTATTACTATTGCTTTTTGTGTAATGTATATAATTATTAGAAACAAAGAATTAATGTTTTTTGCTGAAGATTCTATCCGTTTGAGCTTGCCTGTCTATAAATATTCTATAACGCTATATAGTGACTTCAATGCTGTTGTAGTTCGACTGCAATTTGGAAGCATCATTTGAGAGGACTGATTGAGAGGATGGGCCCTGATTCACAACTCCAGCTCCCGTATGTTCTTCATCACTGTCAGATTCGTACAGTAGACGTTTTTGATCTCGCCTATCTAGATATACAATTGCACCAACGGTAGGAACAATCAGAGTCCCTAGAACCAGTGATGTAATATAGCCGGTCCTGAATGTAGGAGCGTCCGTAACAGGATAGAAGACGATGGGCCACCAAGCTATGAACGCTTCGTCAATGGCATTCATCCAACCCGTGGTTATGCTGCGAAGATATAGATCATGACTGGTTACATCTGCACACCATGTGAACCAGAGAGCCTGGGGAGCTAGACAAGTTCCTAAAAAGAAAAATGCAAAGAATTTGGCTCCATCTGGTACGCTATTTGATAACAAAATAGGGCAGCATAGTGTAAATGTAAACCCAATCGCCACAGAAGCTTGCCAACGAGATCCCAGTCTGTCAGAGAGAAATGAATAACCCAGAGTTCCAACAATGGCTAATGCAAAAATAACCGTAGGATAATTGTTCATTTGAACCACTGAATAGCCTCGGGATTTCATCCACAGAGGCATCACATTGTTTCCCAACATTTGGACAGACACACCGTACAGGAAAAATATAAATGGCATAAGCCAAAACTGCCAGCTTTTTACTGCTCGCCAGACAACTCTTAGCGACCACGGCTCGGTGGGCAAATGCCGCTGTAATCGATCGATAGCAAGCCTCTTCTCGTCGTCAGTTAAAAACCAGGCATTTTCGTGACGAGGAAGGTCTGGAATGGCAAACAACCCAAGAAATACAAATGGGATAGTCATTGCGAATACAACGATAAAGATAAGCCTCCACGCTGCTAAGCCATGTCCATCAAGCCGAGCGTATAATCCAGCTTGGATCCAGCCTCCAGCCATTGAACCGACATCACCAATCGAAACGAAGATAGCAGCTCTCTTACCCAGTTCATTCTTTTTATACCAGCTTCCCAGCATGAAATGGGCTCCTACAAAGGCCCCAGAAGTGAATATGCCTTCAAATAGGTTAACAATATAGAACTGATATACACTGTTGAGCCTGAACGATATTAAGGTCAGAATCGACCACAGCAAATTTGCGATAAAGAAGATATATTTCGGCCTATACGTTCCTAGTAGAATGGTGAAAGGGGCTTGAAAAACAGCAAAACCAACCAAGAAACATGTCAACATGTAATTAAACTGCTTGCCTTCGAAACCAACATCCTGCTGCATTCCTGAGATGTACGCATGACTGTATGAAGAACGCTCCAGATTGAATAGAAAATAGATTATACTGAAAAAAGGAATCAACGTTAAGTCCAGTTTCCTCACTAGCTTTGTTTCTGGCCCCTCCAATCCATAGAAGGACTTGTACCATTTTGAAATACCCATCTCATAAACCTTCTAAGATAAGGTCAGTAACACTGATAGGCTCCCAATTGCTTTATTTAAAGACAAATTACTCCCGACCCAGCATATATTTCATACCTCATTAAATAGGAAAACAACTTAGAGCGGAATCCAGTTTCAGTTTCGTAAAGCAAGTGACATTGGCTTATTTGATGCCGTGAACTTCAAACTTTCTGCTGCAGTCCTAGTTAGTAATCCCCTATAGAGATCCCGGGATTGCATCATCTGTATGCAGCATGAGTAATAGCAGCTATGATAATATAGTTTAAATCCTTCAATGCCAACATCAAAGAAAGCGGCCAGGTGCTGCTGGTTGCTCTCTTTTGTTGATTAGAGACAGCCTATAATACTTCGACGATAGCCCGTGTCTAACGTGATATCGGCTAATATATTTAAGATTGTAGATCACTTCCTGATAAAGTCCAATCTTGCAGTGGGCCCTGAAACTAACTATGCAGGGGCTATTGACAGTCAGCGTTGGACTGGGGAACTTAATTGTTAGCTCCACCTAGATATTCTCTAGATACGTAACCTTTTTCTTTTGTTGGCCAGCTCTCCCTGCTTTGGGCGGTGGGGGCGCTTCCCCAGACCTGGTGGTGCTCGCTTATAGCGAGCCAGCTGTGAATCTCGAAGATTGAACGGAGGGAAGCGAGAGGACCATGGGATACTGGACAGGGCTTCAGCTTCTGGAGGCTCATTCGCCTATTTTGTCCTGGGTTGGGTGCTGGGGCTCTAGGCTCCAGCAAGATCCAACCGAAGGAAATTGTGGCACGTGATGTGTTCGCGCGCGAGCGTGAAACACGCTCTCAGGCACAAGAAAGTTGAGGACTCTAATCCGGAAAACTGATGTTTATTGTTCAAGGTAGCCCATCTCAGTTTCAATGCCGCTAAGAAATGGAGGTTGAAAATCCAGATATTGAGGCAGAGCCCACTTCCTGGGTTGTCCTCAAACAAACCCTGATCCCATCGCCTGTGATTCATAAGATAGTCCTGCTCCATGGGTCCACAGGCGAGCTATGTTTGGTTATAGTCAAAGTATGTGGGTGGGTATATTCCGTTTATTTATCTTTATATTATTCACGCTTTTATTGTACGGATCTAACAATTAGGAAACAACGTTAATAGTGAACAATGCTGAACCCGTCCCTCTTCCAGCCCCAGTTGTGGCAGCTGAAGTCCTGAAATCATCCGCAATAGAGGACTTCCTAGTGTTAAGTCTTAAATCTGGATGGTTGCTTGTAGTTCGAATATTCCCAAATGGAGACACGCCATTAGTGGTGACGTCCTACGAAGTGGGTCGGAACATAACTGGAGCCAACGATTTTGGTATAAACATAGTTGTGGAATCACATGGCCGTTATATTGCAATTTCTGATTCCAACAAAAGAGTTCGGATAATGGCATTTGGATCATCTGATGACAGAAGTATCGCTAGGCTCATAGATTCAAATCAAGATATTCAGAGTCGACATACACTGAGAATTGGGAGTGGAGTTGTATTAAACATGGCCTTCTTGACGACCTTTTCTTCTGCATATAACACTGCTACTACGATGTCCCCCAAGATCTTCCCTGCGGCATCACAGTCTGAACCATATACAACAGTAGGTGATGATGTGTATCTAGTTATTTTGTATGCTATTTCGCGGAAACTCAAACTGAATATGTATAAGGTTCCCTTTGGCCAACGAGAGTTTAGTTATATCCACGATACGGGCCTATGTGGAACATTCACTTTGTCTCTCGATTACAAAGAAGAGGTTCCATTGTACATGGTTCCCGTAACAGTCAGCGAGAGTTCGGCAATTGTTTTGGTTACAAAAAAGCGACTTCTATTGGTCACGTTTCTTGATATTATGTCAGGGCATCGTACCTTGACCAGTACCGAGATACCTGACTATCCTCTAGCAATACATCAGTCTCCATATGATAATGACAGAAGCGTATTCTACTTTACAAGTAGGAACAGTCATTTATATCGAGTCAAAGTATCGGAAAAGAGAGGATTCGAGCTGCTGTCGTTTAAACAATGGCCAGATCGAGACCTCGGAAGCACATTTGTTCTACAGCCATATGATGATGAAATGGAGTCAACCGATATAAATTCCGAAAGATTACTGCTTACTTATGGCGGTGACTTGTGTTCTGGCGGTTCAGTAGTATTCAATTCAATCGACATGGTTTATGATGACGATGAGCAGCAGGAAGAAGAGAAAGAGGAGGAGGGAGATATAGACATCTTTGAGAACTGGGCACCCATATCTGATTTTAATGCTCTGAATATTCAATCAACAAGTAGGGGTAGTTCCCTTGAACTGTTTGCATGTACTGGGTTTCAAAATACGGGCGCTTTTACTCAGTTTCGCCAGGGTCTAAGGGCCTCTGTATTTTTACAAGGCCCTAGCATGAAAGATGCACCGAAGTTGTATTCTCTTAAATCAACTGATGGTTTGGAGTGTTATCTGGCTGTATCTCTGCCTTGGAAAACAACGATATATCTGGTGGAGGGAACAACAACTGACAGCGAAGGGAGCCAAGACAGTTATTTCCCACAGTTGAGTGAAGTTCCCGAAACCAGTGGTATTGATTATGAATGCGAAACGAAGGCAATTTCGTTTTTACCAGACACGAAGATCGTTATTCAAATCACCCCTTGTCAAATCATCCTTTCTGACTTACTTGGGAATTCAAAGCGACATGATATCCCACGAGCTAGTTGTGCAACCATATTCAATGAAACGGTTGCGATTGCATTTTATGACGAAGACACTTCATCGAACAAGGTATCTGTCTATAGAATTAACCATGGTGAGGAAAGTTGGATTGAAGAAATTATTGCAGCGATTCCTGTTTCAAACCCTGTCTCATTTGTCAAGTTTACCCAAGAACAAGATGGCTTCAAGCTCTATATTGGCTCTTATGGCCCGAGCATTGATGTCTATCACGTCGACAAAACAGAGAACTTGAAGTTTTTGTATGAGATCAGAGATATTTTTGAGAGCGTGGATGAGGTTCCGAATGATATTCACGTGCATAGTGGAAATACGGCAAAATATACTATAGGTTTACGAAATGGAGCATACATTCGCTGTACATCAGATGGAAAGGTTCCACATATACAAAGCAAAAGAAAGCTAGGGAACTTGCCAATCCAGTTTTTTACTGTAAATGCGAATGGGGAACCAAGCAATTCAACCAAGTTGTTCGTGCTCAACAATGGTGCTCTAGCAATCTTTGACAATGATAATACATCTGATGCCCCTCAAAGAGTTATAGTGGATATTGACAGAGTTACAGATATCCGTAGCGCATGCCAGTTTTACAGCAATGTAGAGGATAGCAGGCATCAGTTCATAGCAGTAATAATGAACAGTCGTTTGGTAATTCTTGTTTTGGACTTATTTGCAACTGTTATTCCAAAGCATCTTAGCCTTGGTTCCACACCTAAGAGGATGTTGTATCTTGACCATTTAAGTGCTTTTGCAGTAGTGTTGGCTCCTTCGAGTGATACTAATAGGC
Organism: Sugiyamaella xylanicola (nom. inval.); assembly: GCA_001939105.2. NCBI lineage: Eukaryota > Fungi > Ascomycota > Dipodascomycetes > Dipodascales > Trichomonascaceae > Sugiyamaella > Sugiyamaella xylanicola (nom. inval.). Next base: position 108,794 of record MQSX02000002.1, read on the forward strand.
TTTTGCTGAGATTTGTGGACCCTAAACGAATGGTAGAAGTAAACTGGCAGTTAAATGATGTCACAGGTTCTAAAACGGCTTTCCTATCCAATGAAATAATTTATAGTCTTAACAAATGGTCGCTAGAAATGGATGGCAACGTTTATAAATTCCTTCTTCTGGCATCTGGTATAAAAGGAGTAACAGAGGGGAGAATTCGGATTCTTCGCGTATCTCGAACTGGTGAAGGAATCAATGCTACTGTACAGCATTCTTGGAAGACCGGTGGACATGTGTACAGTGTTTCTCAGATCGGACCTTTGTAAGTAGACAAACGCAACGTGGTAGTATCGGAGACGAGGAACTAACTTCTAGGTCCCTAATGTATGCTGAGACATCACGGATTGTGATAAAAAAACTGGAGACAGGGAATGGCTTCAAAGCTTTCAAAATGTTCACAAGTGCAAGGATAGATCTATCAAGCCCGGTTTTAAACCTCATTCCTGTGAAGGACAATTCGATCCTTGCTCTCACTATGACGAACTCAGTATCTATATTAAAATTAACGGAAACAGACCAACAAAGACACGTGGAAATAACACATAATGACCCAGCTCGTAGAGCTTGTGTTGCTCAATATTATTTAGATGAGAATCTCGTTATCGTATCAGATAAAGGGATGAATTTGGTAGGACTACAACGAAGCCGAAGTTCCAATGGACTGATCACAGTTTTCGCAATAAAACTGGAGTCGATTGTGTCTAGGATAGGGCCTGGGGAGTTTAAGCCAATATGGGCCCATGAAGATCAACAAACAAAAGGAATGGCGGACACTAAAACAGTTGATGATGAAATGAATGTTACTCAGCAAACAAGGAGGAGATTCATGGCGACCGCGTTGGGAGGAGCTGTCTATGCTTTCAATATACTCAACGGCAATGAAAGCAAGAAGATCAGTGAAAAACTCAGAAAACTTGGAGAGGACTCATTAGAGGCAACATCTAAGCAAGAACAACCCGAACCTAATACTCCTATATACCCGGGCGTGGGCTGGAGACAAGATCCAAAGCAATATAGCAGCAATGTGATTGACGGCGACTTTATTCGCGCCAAGTATGGCAATGAGGAATGGGTACAGGAGTTACTGTCTAGCACTTCCCTGTCGAATTCTAATTGAAGGCTTATACAACCTCAAGAAACATATATGTAGATTAATTAACTGTAAATACACCAAGGGAAATATAGATTTCCCGAATAAATAATAATAAGATCTATAGACTGGTTTCTTTAATCTTGTCCAATAATCTATTGATTCGCGGGCCCATTACAGGCTGACCTCTTTTGGTGAATTTGGACATCTGCTTTTTGTGCCTCAACCTTTGCTTCTCCTTTTCATCGCGCTCTTGTTGTTGTTTAATAATGCGCTGCTTTCTTTCTTCTATTTTCTGTTGTTTACGCTCCTTAACAATCTTAGCTCTCTCAGCAAACGTCGTTGGTTTGGGCCGACTACTGTTGTCTATGTCTCTTCGGGGCTTCTCTTCGTCATTGTCGTTTTCTTCTTCGCTATGTTGGTCATCGCTAGTGAGATGACTCTCAGGCTCGGCTCCTTCAATTCTCTTTTCAGGAATCTCTCCTTCCTCTTTTTCTAAAAGCTTGAAATAAGCCTTTCTGAGTCTGGCTCTGTGAACTAGAGACTTTTGAATATCATGAGCTGATTCAGTTAGTATATTCGTTCCTCAGTTCCTCTTATCCCCTAACTCATTTTCTTCAGATATGGACTCACTTTTCTGCTGGTGTCTGTTTAAATGATTCTGGTGACCGCCGCGGTGACCACCGCGGCCCCTTCCAGAGCCAAACTTGCCCCGGACTGACTTATCAAATGCCATTTGATAAGAATTTCGTATGATCGCTAGTGAGACCAATATATTTTTGAGGATCGGCACTGGTTTCATTATTTACTTAGATTTATTTTGATGTTAGGGTCCACCAGTCCTGCCGCATAGGTTCGTTGAAATTTCGACTGACGACCACTCCACGGCAGGATAATATCAGTTGATCTGTTTGATTTGATTTAAATTGTTGTTTTTCTTTCGCTATTGGACCAAGATTTCTTTTACTTTATTTGAGTAGAGTCGTAATGGTAAAATCAGGAAAAGTGTATACTTGGTAACGATAAAACACCAATTTGTAAATAATCTAGGGGAGGAGATTAGATATATCTGGCATGAGTTGGTCCGGTGTATTGAGGTCCTCCTCCACCAATACATTACGGCGGTCTGAATCGCTCTATTGGTCACTCCAATCTTATTCACAAGCATGTTTTTCGAGTAACTGGAATAGATATGTTCTTGCGGCATCGATTGTGTGGCATAATGATTGGTATGGATGTACTTCGACGAATGGCGTCCAGCAGCGGCCGGCTAAGGCCAAGGGGAAGAGGCAAAGTCGAGAGAAGATTCACCTTCAAAAACGGATGATATCATCTTGGTCTTCTGGTGGGATTCCGGTAATTAATTCATCAAGCCGAAAATCAGTTGATTTTGGCGCACCAAATCTCTCTCCTGCCCCAGTTGATCCAGAGGTGAAATTGTTAGCTCGTGAGCTAGATAGTGACGTAGACTGCGACAGCATTGATGATTTAAAGCTTTTGAAGTTGTGGAAAAATAAGATTGCATCGTCTGATAAGGAATGTCAGACTAGGGCGTTGAAACTAAAACAGAAAATGTATATGCATTTCTTGTCATCGCTCAAGAAGGATGGTAATGAGGAGCTTTTAGAGCAACTTCATGCACTGACACATTCTATGCCACATCCCCGTTCATCGTTAGACTATAATTTTCGCATTTCTCTTCTTGAAGTTAGTGGTGAAGTCGATATGATCTGTTTATGTCTTGAAGAAGCCAGCTACGCTCTGTCTAGAGATGAATTCCTAGAAGTATTCAAAAGCTCTATTGATAGTTTCATTTCAAAATCATCTCCGATCCCATCATCATTTTTACACATATTTGCATCTACTATTTTGAAGTACGAAGGAACTTTGGAATTACTATCGCGTCGTTTTCATCACGAGCGATCTATCTTAAAAAGCATAATCTCGCATTACTCAGCATCAACACCACAGTCTATCACTAGAATTCTCAAGAACTATCTTCGCGAAAGTCCACATTTTGGGTCAATGCTGATTACCTCTTGCATTGATATCTTGGGCCAGCCAGGGAACTCACATAGCGAAACAGTTCTGGAGTTATGGAAACTCAAGATGTTTTCAAAATCAGAAACTCCAATAGATCTTCATCGTGTTATGACCGCATGCTATCACAGCGGGAAATATGAACAGGTCCTCGAGCTATATGATTCACACACATCTCTTCATCAAGTATGGCAGTTCGATATTGTGTTGCTGACGCTGGCTAAGGTAAAAGACTGGGATAGACTTCAAACTGTGTTTGAATCCCTTTTTCGTCATGAAAGTTTACCAGATATCAACCACTATGGTATAGTCATACAGGCACTATCGCAGCTGGGAAGGATAGATATTGTTGACACACTCTTTTCTAGTCTCCTGTCAAAGTCTATTAAACCAAGTATTGAGATACTGCATGGGCTAATGTACAGTCGCTTGGCCCTAGGTGAAACTCATGGTGTGGAGCATTTTTTTAACCAGATCAAAAATTTTGGCTTAAGACCCAACCCGAGATCTTACAACATCTTGCTCAGAAGCTACCGAGATTCTCACGAAATGCAAAAGGCTCTCAATCTGATCGGAACAATGGCAGAGCTAAATATTCCCATTACTAGATATGCCGTTACAACTTTGATTTCCACTTGTACTGAGAGAAGAGATGCCGAGACTGGAGAGGCTATTTTTGACTGGGCTTTATCATATGGCATTAAACCAGATAGGATTATGTTCAATTCACTTATTGCCTGCTACATGGAAAGCAACTGTATTTCTAAAGCTGAAGATCTTTATATTAAGATGAAACATGAGAAGACATGTTTGCCAGATATTGATACACTTACAAGTTTATTGGTTGGGTACAGCCGAATGGCAAGAAAAATAACCAACTGTGGAGAAAAAGTACAACAGCTACAGGACGACATGGAGAAATACTCGATTTCCCCAGACAACCGATGGTTGTCGTCGTTGATGTATTTCAATCTTAGCGTTAAGAACTTCGAACAGGTTGAACTAATCTACTCCGATCTCAGCAAAAGATACAAGGTGGATCCCACTCCCTATCACTATTCTATTTTAATGGAGTCTTTTATTATCCAGCGAAAACTAAAAGAGGCCGAGATGTTATACAAAACCATGAAACAGCAAAATGTTATTCCTACTTATAATACCCAGGAAAAATATCTACGCCTGAAAATCACAGACCCCGATAGTAAAGTCCGACAAGAGGCAGCTGGATACCTGCAGGATTTCCTGGATGCTAAAAACATCATTGATTTAGAATCTAAACAGCTCCCTAGAAATGTTATTCCTTTTAGCATGGTAAGGAAAGTGTCTCGAGAGTTCATGAAGTCTGGTAACTATGAGGCAGCGCTTGAATTCATCAAGCCTTATGCTGAGGAAGGATACGATCCAAAGGAACAGTTCAAAGTATCGGCATTTTTATTAGAGTTATATGGTCGTGCTGGCTACTGGTCCCTTGTTGAAAAGACGTGGGAAACATTTTTGGCTCAAGTACGAAGAACTTATGTTAGTGTTAAAGTTTCAGAGGGTCCGGAGCCAAAATATGAAAGGAGACTACCAACTAGATATCGCGGCACGTTCTGGCAAGCAGTTAACAGCAGGTTGAATCAATTACAAAATTTCGGTCAGTTCTCTGAAATGCTAGAATTCGTCCCTTGGGCAGAAAAAGAAGGTTTCAGTATTACAAGCAAGAATATGAATACACTAGTCAAAGGGCTCTTATCTGACGATGCCTATTTGGTAAGAGCCTTTGAATATACTGAAAGATATCTAGCTCCAACCACAGTAGCTAAGCTCCAATCCAAAGGAGCGGGATCTGGCAGCAACCTCTTACCTTACAGCATCAAGCACAAAGATTACAATCTGTCTACAAGCACATTTAACAGCTTGGTTCGAAAGTTCGATCAACTGATTACCATTACCGCATACGACAGCCAATGTTCACGGCTAAAAGCCTTCATTATCGTAAATGAAAGGTATCCCAAACTAATGAAACTATTCTCCTGGAGGGAAAAGGCACGTGTTAGAGCCCGTCCAAGAGCCACAACCTCGACTTAATGTGTGATATGACCAACACATAGTCATGTAAATACGAATTAACATCATGTATATATTTTAAGGATTAATGATTTATAATGCATATTTTTAAAAATACGTCACGTCAATGCTGGGAAAATAAAGGAGCTATCTTTTGCAGCCACAGTCTCGCCAAATACGAGAAAGCCAACGTGTGGCTGGACATTCCATTCCAGGCGAACAGTGGCATTCTTTTCTTCTAGTGAACCACTCACATCATAAACGCTATAAGAGCTTCTGACATTTTTGAGCTTAAGAACAGCATCTTCTTTGGATGTGATAATGGAATCCCAGAAGGTAACCCTACTGTTGATATCTGATCTGCTGCCCTCATATTCGGCTGTCAAGTATACAAATATCTGCTTCGTGTTCCAATTGAATAGTGGGGACAAGTCTGACGACAGGTCGAATTTCAGCTTGTAATTCTCTTTGGCCTTATTTCCTAAAGAGCCCGATCGACGACCGAACCTTGCAGCCACCTTTCTGTTTGGTGTTAGATTTAGACTCCCATAGGCTTACTTCATGTTTTTACTCACGGTGATATAGATGAAACAGAAGAGGTCAATGCGAATGAGCCATCAAGATACAGTTGAATGAAACTTGAGACAGCAATCACTAGAGCCAGTATTCCTACCGCAGAAGTGAAAAACCCCGAAATATTTTGAATTCGCTGGAAACTGGTGTGCATTTTGACTATTTGTACGCGCCGTCAATCTACAACATGAATCTGATGTAACACGTCTTGATATCTTGGTGATAACATCGTACGGCTAAGAAATCCAAACTTGTGCATAGCGACTGCATTGATCAACAGGGACCAACTGTCATGGTTTTTCATAATCCAATATCTATTTTACGACTACACCTTGACGCTTAGACATTTGCTTAAATCTCGTTTTTAATAAATCTGTGCTCAAGAATTAAATAACTTTAACGTCAAAATGTTGTCTGAGGGCATAAACAGAAATTTTAGCCAGTTGACGGCAAGGGAATTGTTGACATGGTGCAACATATTGCTCTACGGAGCCATGCTGGGGATTGAAACAGTCCATGTAGCTGTTTTCTTGGGAAACGAGATGTTTGATATGGCCTATGGCCGGCCAAGTTTTTTTAAACAAGGACTGATGACAGCTAGCTTTCCGTTCTTCTCCTTCGGTACGTACAATGTAAATGTTTTTACTTTGACCTCAGTGTGTTTAAATTCTAACAATTAAAGTGGGGTCCACGGCTGCTATATGGCTTGGAAGATGTAATTCTAAAAAAGCTCTCCTTATAGCTGGGTCCTTTGGTTGGACAGTGGGCTGTACGTAAGGTAGCCTAGAGCAAGCTTAGCGTTTGGCGTCTGGCGTCTGGGGCTCCGCCTCAGGCTCCGTTGTTCCTGCTACACAGGAATTGCTGAGACTTAAGTGTTAATTCGAATTCAGTGAGAAGAGTTGACTTTTGTTCATACTAATTATTTAGATATCATATGTTCGTTTTTGATCGGGTTTAAGCAATACCTGATGGGGCGGTTCTTTAAAGGTGTATCATTGGGTTTAGTATCGAGCATAATCCCACAATTCGTGAAAGAGGTATTTCCTTTGAATAGCAGACATCTCGTTTTCACCACCTTTCAAAGTACCATTCCTTTTGGAATATTTTTGATGTCGCTGATTACAACCACAGTACGCTCGAGCAAAATTCCCTTCAATATTGTCTGGCTCATAGGTGGAGCTCCCACATTTCTAGCAGTCATATTGGCCTTCTTTATGATTCCATCTTCCAAAGACGTTGAGGACAGTGCTAGGAAGAAGTTCAACTTTCTTTCGGAACCTTCGAAAACATATGAGTATAGCACAGTACTCGAGGACATTCGAATCCTAACATCAAGAAAATATACTCCATATCTTATTAGTGGCATTGGCTCTCAAATATTGGTTCAGCTCGGTGGGATCAATATTTTAAGTATGTGTGAATGGCCCCTTGGCTATAGAACCAAACTAACGACAGCAGTGTATTATATGTCCAACATCTGTCAAAGTAAGTGATATTTAAAATCTTTGTGCTCATTAAAGTCCTTTCTAACCATAATCAGTGGCCGAATTAACAGCCCAGGGTAGATCAGTCGCTTCACTGTGTATTTACAGCTCGAATTTCGTAGCTACTATTGCCTCGGTGGCTGTGATAAACAAAGTAAATAGAATAACAATGCTCCGATATGGGTCGATAATCTTATCAGTGATACATTTTTCAATATTTGGAGTGATGTTATCTGGACATCCTGCAGAATCAGTTGACACTACCCGTGGTGGGCCCATGCTTTGGATACTCGACAGAGCTCCCGGGTTGGCAGTGCTGGGGCTTTGTTTTGTTTTCGTAATATCTTTCGGTTTAACAATATCTGGTGCCGCTATGGTTTACGTGTCAGAAATCATCCCTGAAACTGTCAGTCCGACAGGAGTGGGGATATCAGTCTCTGCAGGATGGATGAGTAATTTCGTCATGGCAGTATTAGGCCCTTTCTTCTTCGTGCATTTGAAGTATTACACATTTCTAGTTTTCTCCATAGTCGGAGTGCTCTTGTTCATCGCCACCATGTATTTCAAGCCATGTGCAACCAACGAAGTTCAATGTGAGTTATGCAAACCAAATACAGCGATAAATGACACAAAACCTGTAGTAGATTAAGTCTAAATTAGCTCAGATAGTACATAGGCGTAGACTATTGAAATTATTCTCTGATTACTTATTTATCAACAGTGTTTCCGAAGTATTCTGCATATTCGATATGACTTCGTTGTCAATAGGAGCTGAGCAGTCAGAGAAGCAGAGATCGTCAGGGCTCCAAGTAGTTTCAAGATTTAGCCTTTTCCCCATGAACACGATAAATCTGTAAGCTGAAAAATAAGTAAGGAACCACCTACCTCGGCGGCTAAACGCTTCTGCACCTGATGTCTGCGGCTAAGATGGTGGGAAGTTTGGTTCAATTTCACCCCACATTAACCGCTAACCGTGCATTTAGACGCTTTGTAGAGCTCACATTCGTAGGTGTACCCGACGGCGGTTGATCCGACACACCCATCTCACAGTTATAAATCTGTGGACAAAGTACCGTAGAAAGCTGTTTAAAACATACTGCAATACGGAAGACCCGACTTGACGTGCTAACCAGGCTAATCCATCGATCGTCTTGCTTGCTTTAGAAATAATTGCATTAGCAAACCCCACTTAACTCATAACACTGTATATATACTATCATTGCTGTCAGACACTATTGATTCGAGATGTTACGCTCCAAAATATTCTCTCGCGCAATGAGTTCAACTGGTAGACCTGTTCTCAAGAATCCCAATTTGCTCCGGGATAAGTCATATGTTAATGGCCAATGGATTGGAGCTGCTTCTGGCAAGACCTTCAAGGTTTTTGATCCTGCTACCTGCCAGGAAATTGGATCTGTTCCCGAACATACTGCTGCTGACTATGCCAAAGCAATTGAGCACGCTAAGACTGCATTCGCAAGTTTTTCGAAAACAAGTAATAGAGAGCGTTCTAATCTGCTAAGAAAATGGGCTCATCTTTTGACTGAGAATTCTGAGGATTTGGCCAAGATCCTTACTTGGGAGAATGGCAAGCCTTTGCCTGAAGCCAAGGGCGAGATTGCCTCTTGTGTAGCCAATTTCGAATGGTTCTCTGAAGAAGCACCTAGAATCTATGGTGATACTATTCCTTCTCAAAATCCCAATACTCGAATCCATACTATTAAGCAACCCGTTGGCGTCTGTGGTATTATCACCCCATGGAATTTCCCTGCATCTATGATTTCCAGAAAGGTCGGTGCTGCTGTTGCCACAGGCTGTACCACTGTTATTAAGCCAGCTGCTGAGACCCCTTACTCCGCATTGGCATTAGCATACCTTGCGGAGGAAGCTGGTATTCCTAAAGGTGTTGTGAACGTCTTGACGACCCATGAAAATGTCCAAGATGTTGGAAGAGAAATCTGTGAGAATCCATTGGTCAGTAAGGTCACCTTTACTGGTTCTACCAATGTCGGTAGAATTCTCATGAAACAAGCCGCTTCTACTCTCAAGAAGGTATCATTTGAATTGGGTGGAAATGCTCCCTTCATTGTCTTCGAGGATGCTGATATTGATGCTGCTGTCAATGGCGCCGTTGCCAGTAAGTTCCGTGGTTCGGGTCAAACTTGTATCTGCGCCAACCGTTTCTATGTTCATGAGAAGGTTTATGACGAATTTGCTAAGAAGCTTGCTGCCAAGGTTTCGGGCTTTAAGGTCGGTAATGGACTCGAGGAAGGTACTACCCAAGGCCCCCTCATCAATGAAAAAGCAGTAGAGAAGGTAGATAGACACGTCCAAGATGCCCTTGGAAAGAATGCACATGCTTTGGTTGGCGGTAAGCCTGCCAAAGATCTTGGTGAGAACTTCTATGCTCCCACTGTTCTTGTCGATATCGACTCTTCCATGGCTGTCACTCAGGAGGAAACCTTTGGACCTTTGGCTGCTCTTGCTAGATTTTCTTCAGATGAAGAGGTCATTAAGCTTGCTAATAATGTGGAGGTCGGTTTAGCCGCCTATATTTATACCACCAGCAACTCTCGTGTTCACCGTGTTTCCGAGGGACTTCAAGTTGGAATGGTAGGTGTTAATACTGGTCTCATTACTGAGAGTGCTCTTCCATTCGGCGGTGTTAAGGAGTCCGGATTTGGTCGTGAAGGTTCCAAATATGGCTTAGATGACTACCTTGTTATTAAGTCTGTTGTCAATGCTATTTAAAAAAATCTATGCTATAATTTCCTCCCATTGGAGTATATATTTAATGAGATATGTCAAAACTTACTTCCTCTTCAAACGCACCTCCCATTGTATTTCATCTACTGCTTTAACTGTTCTTGAACTAGAGCCGATCTATTTCTCATTACGCACTTCTTCGAAAAAGCTAGTTACATCGTGCTCAGTAACCACTTTTCCTTGTTCTGCGAATGGCCGGAGGAACATGCTCAATCGCTCTCGGATCATGGAATATGCTTGCATGCCATTGATAGCTTGGTCTCTTGGAATCGAGTTCAATGCTCGCGTACCGGCGTCTAGGAGCGAAGAGTTTGCATCATCATCTTGAGGTGGTTCATAGACGTCTTCCTCTTCCAACAGGAAAGGGAATTTTTCAACCAATGCAGTGATTTCTGGATCTTGACTTTTCTTGATATAATCATAAAACCCGGGTTTGAGAAACAGAGACACTTCCAAATCGTCAGAGTCTGCTTTTAGCCTTTTAGCTGGATTTTTGTCTGAACCATCATCATCTAAAGAGCGCTTTGTTGACAGAACCTCTTCCGTTGTTTCTTTGATTTCTGCCTCAGTATTTTGATCCGTACCGACTGGATTTTGACTTTTGAGGAAAGCTTCTCGATCTTCTAAACTACTGAACGATCCTCGTATAACTAGTTCATGGGCGACTTCTGGCCAAGAACTCCACTTTAACAGTATTGGGTTCTTTTTAACACATTTCCAGCAAATGAACGCTCCTATATCCTCCTGTCTGGGTAATCCCGCTAAAGTCTCGTCTTCGTCTTCGTCTTCCTCCACTTCCTCCACTTCATTCTGATTGTTATCCTGTAACTTTTGGCTAATTTCCAACTCCTCCTTTTCTTTCTCCTCTTTGATCTCTTCCGGTGCCTTCACTTCAGCGCTCTCGGCAGGCTCTAAAGAATCATACATATTGACACCCTCCGGATACTGTGACTTGTTGGGCTCATAACTCGTGTCTTCAATTTTGGTCGTAATCTGTTCTGTACTGTGCCTTTCAACCCCCAAAATACACTCCTCATGGAACCAGTCTTCGTCGCATGTTTCACCTAAGAGGCACTGAAACATTATTCCCTGCTCTTTTGATGCGTCGTATACTTCATTACATGAACAAAACCTACCAGAAAAATTATGATTATATTTATTTGTATCCTCTGGGGTATCAAGAGCATCAAAATTCTTTCTCAAGTTACAAGCTCCAAAGGACGCCATTCTCGTAGTACCACAGTCGCACGCAAATCCTCGGCGAGCAAAGAGTTCCACTAAATCGTGATTAGAATGACACTGTATACTACACGAATAACAGATTCCATTATCTTGGTTATTTTTGGCTCGGCAAGTCAAGCACGCAAACAATTGCTGCCTCATAGGAGCATCATGATGAGTACAATGATTAGGGTCATATGGCATCATATCTCGAGCATCTTGTTCTCTATTACTTCGTTAGATATAAGCACACTTATTTGCTTACTACCTTCTACTCACAATTGCATCTGGTTTTCAATATAGTCCAGAGCAGTAATTGTTTGATTCTTATTCTCATCTTTAACTTGCTCCTTCTCAGACATATTGGAATATAAAAATATAATTGAAACTAGTCAAGAGAATACAATTTTATCTCACTTGTCTGATTTGAACGCGATCCGTTATCAAGGTTAGGGTGGACGCGATGTCGATCTATTATTATACGCGTGAACCAAAAATGTTGGATTTTTAGTTTCAACCTTGACTACACTATGGATCTTTACGAATCATATCCATCATGCTCATTATTGAAAAATGTCAAATTCGAGAGCCTGCTGAGTGCTTTTGAGGAGTTTGAGGTTACCACGGCAGATTTGGTAGTGAACGAGCCGAAATTCATAGCTCAGCGATGTGGCAGGAGTCAAGCGGAAGTAATCCGCTTTCTGAATATTTTTTTCAGAGAAGCATTGAATGATCTCGATTTTACCAACATCGGCGAATTTGCTGAAAGTCAGAAGTTTGATACAAGGACTAGGTCTTCTCAATCAAGCTCTATGGAAACTCCGTCTCAAAGGTCAAGTATATCAACGCCGATGCTGACCACTGGAGACGAACAATTAGACCACAAGTTAGGGGGAGGTCTGCCAGTAGGCTATATAACGGAAATTTCAGGGGCAAGTGGGTCTGGCAAGTCCAACTTTCTGACTCAGCTTTGTGTGACAGTTCAGCTGCCCAAGTCGTTGGGGGGTTTAGAAAAATCTGCATTATATGTCTGCACTGAATCAGGCTTTGAAACTAGGCGGCTTATGGATATGATGCAACATATAAAAGAGACTCATCCTTCCGCAGAATCTCAAATATCATCAGATAATGTCCACTGCATCAACTGTAGGGACCAGGAGCAGCTTGAACAAGTCCTACTGTACCAAGTTCCAATAGCGATAGAGAAATTAAATGTAGGGCTTGTTGTTATTGACAGTATTGCGGCTCATTTGCGGGCAGATTTTGACCTACAGTTGGTTCAGAAGAGAAATAATAGACTTATATCACTATCGCGCCATTTGCGTAAGCTAGCATCGATAAACCAAATGATTGTGGCAGTAGCCAACCAAGTTTCCGACAGGTTTACTAAAATCCTACCACTTCATTCTGAACCTGATGCTCTCTTTCTCGACCACCAGATACGATGGTTTTCAGGGTGGGAAGAGCCTAACATTGTACTTCCACCAAGTGATTCTTATCGAAACTCTCAACAACAAACGCTAAATATCACAGGTAACCCTAGATCTCCTTCCTTAGGGTTGGCCTGGTCCAATTGCATTGACCAACGTATTGTTCTGAAGAGGTTTCAGCAAGCAGATGGCAAGTCTCAGCGAACTTTTAACATAGTGTTTTCTCCTTTTTCACCACCCTCATCTACTTCATTCCAAATAATGCATAGCGGAGTGCACTCTACTGATTACTAGACATTGTACATATATTTATTTCTCTATATTTATTAATAAATCATGCCAAAAATATTCCATTCAGTTGTAAACAGGCAGAACTGATAAGATATGGGCAGGGGTTGACACGCGAAAATGTTCGCGTTTTGTTTCTCCTAATTGGGAAGTGTAATTAAAACTCGCGTCAATATTTCATGCAGCTTAATTACTTCCTGACTCGCTGCTCAAAGCTTTATTTTCTCTCTAGGTTTCTTTCAAAAAACTGAAAACAATGTCACAATCAAGAAAAAGAGATAGAAGGAATTCAGAAGAGTTTAGGGGTGAACCCCCATCCTCTCCGAACCTACCAATAACTAATTTGGCATCTTCTCCACCTGCTTTCGATGATGATGAAGAGCTTGTTCAGGAGGACATTATTGATGACTTGGACGAGCTCGCCGAAGAAGAGGCTGGAGAAGATTTGTTTGGCGATAATATGGAACGTGATTATATGGAATCCAGACAGAATGATCAATACGACTTAGGTGATCAAAATATCGATGACAATGATTATGACGACCTAGATATCAGTTCACGAAGACAGGTTGATGCTCAGCTCAATCGACGTGACAGACAGCTCCGTAATCAGAGAGGGCTCCCTGACGCTTTCTTAGATGATGGTGATGGATATGACGACTTCGCTCCTCCAACTACTCGTCGTCGAAGAAATCAATACGATGAAGATTTGGCAATGGATAATTCTGATGATGATGATCCAATGAATGAAATCTTATCACTAGAAAGTCTAGGTGACATTAAAGCAGAATCAATTGCTGAGTGGGTATCACAACCAGCTGTTCATCGAAGTGTTGCGCGAGAGTTTAAGAATTTCCTATTAGAATATACTGATGAGAATGGACGCTCAGTGTATGGTAATCGTATTCGAACGCTTGGTGAGGTGAACAGTGAGTCTCTAGAAGTAGTATATACACATCTGGTTGAGTCCAAGGCTACTTTGGCATATTTCTTGGCAGTTGCACCAACTGAAATTTTGAAGATTTTCGATGTTGTCGCTATGGAGGCCATTGAATTGCATTATCCCGAGTATTCCAGAATCCATGCTGAAGTACACGTCCGAATTTCTGGTCTCCCCACCACTTTCACCTTGAGAGATTTACGAGAGAATCATCTGAACTCATTAGTGCGGGTCACTGGAGTTGTCACAAGAAGAACAGGTGTCTTCCCCCAATTGAAATATGTCAAGTTTGACTGTCCCAAGTGTGGTATGATCCTGGGACCTTACTACCAAGATTCCAATACTGAAGTTACGATTTCGTTTTGTCACTCCTGTCAATCAAGGGGCCCCTTTATTTTGAATTCTGAGAAGACTGTTTACAGAAATTATCAAAAGATCACTCTCCAAGAATCACCTGGTACGGTGCCAGCTGGTAGATTGCCACGTCATCGAGAGGTCATCTTACTCTGGGATTTAATTGATGTTGCCAAGCCCGGCGAAGAGGTTGATATCACTGGAATTTATAAGAATTCATATGACGGTGGTCTTAATGCTAAAAACGGGTTTCCCGTTTTTGCTACGGTTATTGAAGCTAATTTGGTTCAACGACGTGAAGCTGGCAAGACTGGTGACTTCACTTTAACAGAAGAAGAGGAAAGAGAGATCCGAACTTTGGCAAAGTCGAAGGATATTATTAACACTATTATCCGATCTGTTGCTCCATCTATTTATGGCCATAAAGACATCAAGACCGCTATTGCCTGCTCCTTATTCGGCGGTGTAGCAAAGCGTCAAGAAAAACACACAGTTAGAGGTGATATAAACATTCTACTTCTTGGTGATCCAGGTACTGCAAAGTCACAGCTGTTAAAATATGCTGAAAAAACTGCACACAGAGCAGTGTTTGCTACCGGTCAAGGAGCATCAGCGGTAGGTTTAACGGCATCGGTAAGAAAAGATCCAATTACCAGAGAATGGACTCTTGAAGGTGGTGCCTTGGTACTGGCAGATAAGGGTACTTGTTTGATTGATGAATTCGACAAGATGAATGACCAGGATCGTACCTCTATCCACGAAGCTATGGAACAACAATCGATTAGTATCTCTAAAGCTGGTATCGTTACTTCACTTCAGGCCCGATGTGCTGTCATTGCTGCAGCAAATCCTAATGGAGGAAGATATAATTCCACCATCCCTTTTTCAGCTAACGTTGATTTAACTGAGCCCATTCTATCTCGTTTTGATGTTTTATGTGTTGTCCGTGATACTGTTGATCCTGAGGTGGACGAGATGCTGGCTAAGTTCGTTGTTACATCTCACACAAAGAACCATCCGCTCGACGTAAGTAGGAATGGCGACTTGCAACAACAAGCAGAAGAAGATGAAATGGAGGAGCAGGAAGAGGACGATTTGCTGGCCTCGCTACAGCCTAATGCTGGTGCAACTATTTCACAAGAACTCCTTCGCAAGTACATCCACTACGCTCGATCCAAGATCCAGCCTAGACTCTCTCAACAGTATGAGGGCAAGATCAGTAGTATCTACAGTGAAATCCGTCAATACTCTCGTAATACTGGCTCATTCCCTATCACAGTCCGTCATTTGGAAAGTATTATTCGTCTGAGTGAGAGTTTCGCTAAGATGCGTCTAAGTGAAAATGTTTCAGAGACGGATGTCAACCGAGCCATTGCTGTCACTATCGATTCCTTTGTTGGAGCTCAAAAGTCCAGTTTACGCAGAAGTCTCAGAAGAAGCCTCATGAAATACACCTATAATAACTAATAATTAGCTCCGAAGTGTTGAACTTGTAACCAATCCTATTTAATAATGTATACTATGATGATAAGCGCAACTTTTGCTGTTACTGTTGGAATGAGTCACTCGGCTCTATCACTCTGTTTGGATTAAAGCGTAGGCGGCCCCGGCAACCGTGAAACTGCGACTACGGGATGGAGGGCCTGACGTGCTATAAATATATAAGTAAATCTGTGTCATTAATCATCGTAAGCAACTTAAAAAAATTACAAGTTATAAAAACTCCAGTATGGCTATAATATCGTTATCACTCGTACACTATTCTAGTTCCAAATCACCCACCACTTCATCGTACATTTGCGAATCTGATGAGTATGTTAAATCATACTCATCCTTGTCTTCATCGTATTCGTCTTTAATCTCGCTCTTCCGCCTCCTCCTGCTATCAACAGCAGTGAGAAGTGGGCTTTGATAATGACGCATTGCTTTGAGATGCACATAGGCTACACGTTTCCGGCGCTTGTTGAAGAAAAACCACATCATGGACCACATAGTTCCGGGTTCGTCGGCCAAGAACGCTTCAGGTGGAGTATGGCTGTAGATGGACGATTCTTTTAAATCGATATTCTTGTCGAGGGTTTCCCACAGACGAGGTGGCACAGGCAGCCCCTGGCCAAATAATATGTTGTTGAAGCTATTCACTACTGAAGTAGAACTGGGTTCTCGTTTGAAGTCTTCTGGCTGCAGTGATGAGAAATCTCGGTCAGGATCTGAGGCATTCAACACTGATATCAAATACGCAAATGTTTTCCTTGATGCAGCTTGATCTAGTGGTCCAAATGGAGATGATGAGAGAGAAGTGGTGGTTGGATTCTGCATCAGTGTCGAAACTGTCAGCGTTCCATTACCACTCGAGTTATAATTCGCATAATTCGATGAATGCGTTCCTAGAGATCCAGCATATCCCGAATTAGCTCTGCTATTCCTCCTTGATCTCGATAGAACGTTTTCCTTACTATTGGGATCAAACACATGTTCGTGGGTATTTGTGCTAGGATAATAACTGTTTGGAGGGGAGAACACTTGTAACGTAGGAGGTGACATGGATGTTGACAATGGAAACTGTTGCTCGTACATTACAGCTTCTTGCTGAAGAGAATCGAGTTGCTTGCCTATAGTCCGGAGTAGCTTCTTATCAGATCCAGCTGGCTTTGTCGTATATAGGTCAATTCCTCCAATGATCTTGCATTCTGGTGTGTCAAAAGACAGCGAAGAGGTGATCTCCTCTAGTTCCTGGTCGTCAATGAACTGGTAGTTAGTCAATCGCTGTCCGAGATGAAGAGGGAAACAAAACTTGAGGCTAATGGCCATCGTTGCCCATGGCATCTTGATCCCTTTGTCTTTGTCGGAGGCTTGTTGATAGCATAATAAATAATAATAGCATTCTGGCAGCTGAAAGAAGAAAATGAGGCTATCAAGTCTGGGGTAGCCCTGAATTCCCAGTGGCATCTTATCTGAGAGACATCATCTTGGTTCTGCAGATATGCGAAAGCGTAGGGACCCGAACAGCACCAGATCATGCCAGATCCCACAAAATCAAATTATGGACACCTCTCAAACAAACCACCATCATCAAGCCATTACAACTGCCAATACTTAGGCCAAAGTACCGCGCCATGGTCTATGGTCGTCTATGGTCCCCCACTCAAGTTCAGTATAGGTAGGAGTCCATAACAACATAGACCACGCGTATGGTAGCCTACTACACAAGTATTACTTACTTTCATGATAGGAAATTCAGACTGTTACACTTTGAGAACTGAGTCCTTTATCGACAAAAGATCCGACTCGGAATCTAAAGATATTGAATCGATCCGGCGTTTAATATGGCCTGTTCGCTCTGAGGTACAAGATTGGACGAACTTCACGTTCCGAGAATATGAAGATGCGGTTGGGGTAAGAATGCACGGCTAGCCCTCATGCTCATTATCGTAGCTGATAGACATATTAGTGGCTGATATGCGGTTCAAAAGCCCCAGCTCGCTTGTGTCAGTAAATGTTAACTTGCATACTACATATCTACACTAGCCCTCCACGGGAAGGTATCAATATTTGGGCAGGCCTTCTGATCTCCACCCCATGCACCTACATCAGCAGATGATTCGATAAGATGCTTTTACCCCGATCTAACCACTAGCAGTTGATATCATCTGGGCAATCTGATATGGCAGTTTCCGACCGTTATCTAGGTTTACTTTCTTCTGGTGCCCAGTGGTTTTCTCGACCTGTTACAACAATTTCCAAGATAACGTGAGGAACCTGCTCCCATGTGCTTGCAGCTTTTTTCCAGATGTAAGCTGCATTGTTCCTACAGGTAAGAGGCTAGATAAGATATAAGTGAAGATCTGTAGTGTATAGCTTGAACCAAAATTCTCTAGGTGTCGAGGCGGGGTCTCTCTCCTCACTACTATTTGAATGCCAATCTGGACCATGCGAAATTACCGAGCTTTATCGAACAGGTCCATCGGACCTTTTTGGTGGCTCAGTATATTGGGACGAATTCCCAATCCCAGCCTCGGTTTCAGACTTGTGTCAAAGCAACATGAGCCTGTATATTAAAAACGTCATTATAGAAAGTATTCTGCCACTGGTCGTTTAGTAGGAACAACCTGGCCACTACCTTGATCCGCCTCTTGAGCGTGGAAAACAGAGTACTGTCGTTCGTAATTATCGTCAATCTTGAGAATAGCTGCGACGTTTCCGCATCGATAACAGTAATTCGGAGCAGACCATACAGTAACAAGTTGATCGTCAAACATCTCTTTATATCCTTCTAGAACCAGTTGATGGGCTCGAGCTATTAATGACGTGTTGTTTACATGATTGAACTGATGTACTGGTAGTGATCCAAATAAATAACCCGCCCCTCTTGGCGAAACACCCCAGGAAGCTGCCATAGACTGTAGTGTAGACCGATTACCAGGTTTTGACAAATCATATAAACCGTTCATAGAGGAGATAGTCCCACTGTCAGGACTAGATATGGGCGAATAGACCTCATCCCCAGCACTACTCTCGCCATTACTACTGCTATCGCTTCTATCGCCATTATTGTGACTCCTTCCATAAGTTGTGTTATTATTCGCGCCATTCTCACCATTTTCATTTATCTCGTTATCATAAATATCATCTCTAGTCTCATTGCCTATGTCCAAGGAATCATCTGGATCAGACCATAGAAGGTCACACATGGGACCATCATGAGGTACCTCTTGTTTTCGATCGATATGACGAATCTCATTCAAGTTTTGAATGGCTGGAGACAGCCCACCATGAACACAGAACACTCCTCCGGGGCCACCTACTAGTGCACTTAGTGATAAGTAGTCAAACACATTACAACACAGTCGCCATACAGATGCCGAGCCATATTTCCTCAAGCATTCGTCGTAAAACCCATATGCAGACGTGATCTGTCTAGATTCATGATTGCCTCTTATTAGCGTTATACAGTCGGGATATCGCACCTTTAGACATAGTAATAAGAGAAATGATTCCAGAGAGTAAAACCCTCGGTCTACAAAATCCCCCAGGAAGAGATAGTTGGTGGATGGACATTCGCCACCGATAGAAAACAACGTTAATAGATCATGAAACTGGCCGTGAATATCGCCACATATCGTCACTGGCGTGCGCACCAGTTGGACGTTGCCTTCTTCAATCAGCAGTTCCTGTGCTTTATAACATAGTTGTTTCACTACCGATTCTGGAATATGTGAACAGGTTTTCAGTAGTTCTATCGTTTCGTCTACCAAACTCATTGTATTCTGGATTTGTTGATCCCTCGTCTATCCTTGATATTTTTTGTCAACTCTACCAATCTATCTATGCCTGTGTTGTCTACTCTAGTGTATAATTTCAAATTAGTCTCATGGCAATTATTAAACGCGTTGAGATAATGCTGCAATCTAAGGGTCAACCCTAGCCCAGACAGCTGGCCACCTATTTTGAAGAGAGAGCGTTAATGATAAAGTTAAGAGTCAGCATAAATCTTCTTGCCAGGAACCCGGCCTGTCATCGAAATAAGAACTGCCAAGAATACACCAGAGATGTCAAAAATATTGGCTGTAGCGAATGTACCAGCATCCGACGCAGCTTGGAACCTGGATTTAAGGTTATCTGCGGTGCCATCTAAATCTTGCATGCCGCTCTGTTACTGTAGAGACAACTGACACCATGCTATTGTGTATCGTCGAAACGGTTAGACCATGAAATGTCATGTCAAGTGCCTGCAGAGAAGGCACAGATTTCCCCTTAATTAGGCAATGTTAAATTAAATATATATTGTCCAGTTGACTTCAGCGGTTATCAGGCGAGAAGCCGACACTGGTTTCTCTCTGCCTCCAGGGGTTGGAGCTACGCCCTAGACCCGTAGCTCCTCGCTGCGCTCGAATCGAAAGTGGGAAGGTTCAAGAAGCTCAAGTACTGGCTCAGTTGGCGTGACTAGCTAAGACCTCAGTGAAGTATTGTAATTCATCCACGAAAAATCTATGCCCAATATCTATGTCCCTTCAAGGACGTCATTTAGCTACCAGGCGGTATGATTGGAGATTGGCTGCACAGAGTAATTACAATTTACGCTGGGGAATGTATTCGATCAGAATCTTTCAGGGGTAATGTGATGTACCTGATCGCAAACCGATAAATCGAGCCACTGGGCTAATTACTTGCTAGTTGCTTGTCAATCGTTAGTGCCACAGTCATCGCGATAATATCACTCATCATCAAAGCTGGCAGCAAGCTTGCGAAGATAAAGTCAATTTAATCGCTCGAAGTTATTTTCTGCTGCCGAGGAACAACCGGTCGGCCCTCGTGCCTTCTAGACCTGAGGAGGAGGAGGCGGCTGATAATTTTAGTTCATAGGGGCTTGGACTCCGCCCCTATTGTAACGCCTTCACTCGTGGAGGCCTGTCGCCCATTAAAAAATGCTTCTATTAGTGTTCCATTCTGTACTCGAGTGTTTTAATCCGTCTGCATAAGCAGCCATGTTTGAGTATGACAAAATGGGTTTCGAGGGCCTCTTTTAACTTCACCGTCTTCTAAATGCAGACAATTGCTCGTCGATTTCTATTGTTCAAGCACATCCCATCTGGTATGACGGCATGACATGCGGCCCTGAATTTTTTAAGCCGTTCATGCCTGCCCAAATTCTTCTAGCATGTCATTACTGATTGCGGGTATTAAGGCGGTCAGTGACTAAACTAAATCTTACAGATAGCTACATCAATGACTGCATAAGGGCGTCCTGTAAATGCTGCGGCATGCTACGTGCAGAAGCCGATTTCCGACAGCATGGGAGATATGGGAAGCATTTCAGGGGAGATGAAATGTACCCGAGGTGAGATCTGACAGCCTATAGTCTATAGTAATTGGTTTCGAGATGGAAAAGAGAAGGAGATGAATAATTTCTGCCACGAAAATTATGACAAACCGATCACGAGAGCTGAGGCAGAGTACTTGGGAAATTCAGAGTTGAGAGCTGATGAGAGATATATCCAGCAGGTTAGACGGAGCGGGTAGCAATCTTGGAAAATCTGGGGGCAAAGTCATACGTCAGGCTGGTAGCTCCTTCTGAACTTTGTTCAAGGCGGCCCTGGAGATCCAAAAGCAAAAGAACAAACCAGCGGAGGTTCTACCTGTTAACTTGCTTCAAGCGAATTTTAAAGGAGAGGATCTGTAGCTTTGCTGATCTCAGGAGTAGCTTAACTCTGGTCGGTAGCAACCCTAAGATAGAAAGTTATCAGTCCTAATTATATCCAGCTATCTTTCGTACTTGTTTCACTACGCCTGTAATAATGGCAATTGTCCAACTGGCAGCATTTGCATTTTGGTTTTTTTCATATTCTCGATGATTCTTGTAGTACCTACCTATCATCTGGATTATCAAATGTAGTCGCATACCAACAATATGTACATCGTCTCGCAAAAAAAGCCCCAGGAAACATATTTCCTGATGACTATGTACCTCACCACCTAACCACGAAATATGATCACCGCAGGATCGCGCTGATGCCCCTATTTATTATTATTACTTGCTCGATGCTAAGATTATTCCTTCTCGTGGTAATAATTTATTGTAAATTACGAACGAGCCTCAATCGCATCATGACGCGCATCATCCACTTCCATTAGCCGTATTAGGCATCTATGATACCAGATTCCGAAATCCTGTCCTTCTTATACCTGTAATCCTCTGACAGTGGTTAGTACATTTGTACGACACTTGACTTGTATCGCTGAGAGCGTTTCTAGACTCCAGGCAGTAGCTCGTTCTACTACCCGCTCAGGTTGCTTTTTGTAGCCGGGCAAGGGTCGATCGTTCCCGTGCAGCTCTGAAAACAATGCATATCAAATTATTTGCATCTCAAACAGTACCTACTGCCGATGATGAGCAGGGGACACTGCTCGGTAGAAGGATAAAAGCAATTATTGTTCTGGCAACCAGGTGCACACATGCACAGTTATCTGTTTAGGGGAGATTTACTATATAAATAAATGGGTGCCCGATGTTGAGCGAGGTTTTTCTTTAGGTTTTGATTTTGGCCCGATTGTGTATTTTATATTTGTGAACCAGGTCAAATAAAGTGAGTAGCTCGATGGGTCGAAAGTCTGTGTTGAGACTGCCCAATGATTTTGGAGAAAAAGCGTGTTTTGGAGCTACATCGTGAATGTTTCAGAGTAAACACCGATGACAAAATATAATCAAAGAGAGAATAAAGAGTTTGGTAAGGGAGAATTCGTTGAAGGAGGCGCCAAGAAATTCGAACAAATAAGAAAGCAATCAGCCATTTCGATTTTAGGATTATATGACAGAGTTTACCGGGTCGCTGGCTGAGCGACTGATTCAAGAGTACAATTGGGCTGACGCATTGCGGTGAGTGCGGTGAAAAGAATACTGCCACCATGGGCGTTGAACTTTATACGATAACAATTCGAAATTGTCCAACTCTAAAGTCGAGTATATGATTGAATGTCCAGGTTTAGCTCGCTGTATTTGGACTGTATGAATCCCAGCTTTTCGTTCGGCTAGTTTCTCTTTCTCGCTGATTAAGCTACCAAATTTTATCCTGGAACGCACCTATTGCAACGACACTACTGTATATAATACTCAAGTGAGCAAGTCAACAACTTCTAGTCGTAATCAGCTGACGTTCACCCACTTCGACCAGTTTAGCTCACACCATTTTGCTTATTCTCTCTTCTATCTCCGGGTTTTCTCCAGCTTCAAGATGAATCTAACAATGCCAGATCCACTCAACATGGGAAGTAGTAGCAGCAGTAGCACTTCCTCTGGTTCCACTATTGGAACCACTGCAGTATTCAATATTGCAATTTTTGTTATATTCGTGTCTGCTTTTCTCTTCTTGCGTCCTAGACACAAAAATGTTTACCAACCAAGAGTAGTTGCTAAGACCGTGTCCGATTCGTCTAGACCACGACCTTTGGCCACTGGACTTATCGCCTGGTTTAGAGATTTGATTTCCAGACCAGACTCTGAAATTCTTCGCGATTCTGGTTTAGATGGTTATTTCTTTTTAAGATATTTGCGATTTGTTTTCTTCTTTTGTCTCGTCGGAATTATTCTTGTATATCCTGTTTTGCTTGCCGTTAACGCTACTGGTGGAGGCACTCCTCAGGGTGCAAGCAACAGTGGATTCGATATCCTGTCTTTTGTTAATGTCGATAACAAGAACAGATATTTTGCCCATGTCTTCATTGGATATCTTTTCTTTGGATTCATTTTATTCTGCTTATACAGAGAATTGCAATATTACGTTGCTGTTCGTCAATCTGTCTTGACATCCCCTGCTTACTCCAACTTGGTCTCTTCAAGAACCATTTTATTGACCACCCTTCCTGATGAATACATGAATACCAGCAAATTGGCCAGTCTTTTTGAGGGTGTCAAATTTGTCTTCATCAACAAGAATGCTAGTGAACTTGCTAAGAAAGTCAAGAAGCGTGGTAAGCTTGCTGGCAATCTCGAAAGTGCCGAGGTTTCTTATCTCAAGAAAGCCGTTTCCAACCGTCTCAAGTCTGAGAAGAAGGGCAAAGAGCCAATTGAGGGTGAAGATATTGATGTTTATGTACCTCAAAAGAAGCGTCCCACTCGTCGTCTCAAGCCTATCATTGGCAAGAAGGTTGACACTATTGATCACGACTCTCAAGAATTGCAAGAGATCAATGCTGAAATTGAACAAATGCAAAGTCAAGTCTCTGACCTGCCCAGTCTCAATTCTGCCTTTATTACCTTTCACACTCAAGAACAAGCTGAATTGGGCTACCAGGCTTTATCTCATCAACAAGCTCTTCATATGGCTCCAAGATACATCGGCATTACCCCCGATGATGTTATCTGGTCTAACTTGCGTCTCAAGTGGTGGGAGAGACTTGTGAAGGAGCTCGGCACCACTGCTATTATTTGTGCCCTCATTATTTTCTGGTCCATTCCTGTTGCATTTGTAGGTGCTCTTTCCAATATCAAGGCTTTGGAGCAGAAGCTACCTTGGTTAGATTTCTTGAATAACCTGCCTAAGCCATTGATGGGTCTTGTTACTGGTCTTTTGCCTACTATCTTGCTTGCGGTTTTGATGATGTTGTTGCCGATGTTCATCAGATTCATGGGTAAACTTGCTGGTAATCCTTCTAAATCTAGAGTCGAATACTACACTCAAAGTGCTTACTTTGGATTCCAGGTTGTTCAAGTGTTCCTTGTTACCACTATTACTTCCGGTGCTACAGCTGTAGTTGTAGAGATTATCAAGGATCCTAGCAGTGCCATGAGTTTGTTAGCAACCAACTTACCTAAAGCTTCAAATTTCTACATTGCCTATTTTATGCTTCAGGGTTTTACTGCTTGTGGTGGTATGCTTTTGCAGATCGTTTCCCTTATTCTCTTTTATGTTCTTGGATTTGCTTTGGATGGTACTCCTCGTAAGAAGTGGAATAGATCCAATGTTATTGGTAGCCTTGGTTGGGGTACTGTTTTCCCCGTCTACACCAATTTGGCTGTTATTACGATCACTTACTCTATCATTTCACCTCTTTTGTTGGCATTCTCTGGCATCACCTTTGGTTTGATTTATTTGGCTTACTTGCATAATCTGATGTTTGTTAAGAATCCTTCTGATGGCCGTGGTATTTATTATGCTCGTGCTATTATGCAAACCTTCACTGGTCTTTATCTTGCCGAGATCTGTCTCCTTGGTCTGTTCTTATTGGCCAAATCTTGGGGACCACTCGTTTTGCAAGCTATTTTCCTTGGTTTCACTGCATTCGTTAATGTCTCATTGAAGAGTGCTTTTGATCCTCTGCTTTTCCAATTGCCCAGAAGTTTGCTTAGAGCCAATGTTGATGGTGATAGAAAGCTTTCTCATGGTAGTGAAGGTAGCTTCATTCCCAGTCCCGAAACTTCATTCGAGAAAAATCATAATGATGCTCACCCTTCAACTTTCCCATTGACCAATGAATCCAGCAATGCTCCTATTGTTAGCCCCTCGGATGTCGAGGCTGGTCGTAATAATAAGAAGTATGGCCCTATCCCTAGCGGAGGCACCATTGCTCGTTTCTTCAAGCCTCATCTTTATCTTACACCTGAGGTTCTTCACCAAGAACTGTTGAATGCTCCTGTGTTCAATGAGCCACAAGCTCCATTGTCTGATGAAGAAGAATCTGTTGCCTATAACCATCCCGCTGCAAACGCTCCCAACCCCTTGGTATGGGTTCCTCGTGACCCATGGGGATTGTCTGCCGTCCAAGTTCAGAACTTGCGCGAACGTGACGTCAACATCTCAGATGAAGGAACCTGGTTCGATATTGACGATGCCAAGAAGAAGAGTAAGTTTGGTTTTAGCTCTTCTATCAAGGAGATCCCTATCTGGACCACTCCTGCTAAATATTAATGTAATGTCCCCATGTTCGTTGTTGTCTCTTTATTATTGTTATTCTCTAGTACATACAATGCTTTCGTAATGATTTCGTCAAGTTCTTAATAAACTAATAATATATTCTACTCATTCCTGTCTTCAGGGTCCCAAACTCCTACCAGTGGCAGGGTGTTGTCCAAGCCCCAATACTCCTGCTTTGCGTTCAACTGGAGCACAGCCTGCTGCCAGGGATATCTCCCGCCTGTAATTTTTCATCCTGCCGCCCGAGGGATCTTTTCGGCCAGGGTTAGGAGAGATGCTTAAGCAAATCATCGTGCAACGCTGGGAGTCGGTCCCAACTGCACTGCTCTCCACCCAACATTCTTTAGCGTTCTGCAACCGTCTCACCTGTGCAGGCTGCCGACCAGTCATACATGTACACTTTGTAACGTCTCCCTTTCCCTCGAATCAGATCTTTCTTATGAACATTCCTGATCGATTGCAACTGGTTCAGAGTCATTTAAAATCTTCAAGTGCTGCAACCATGTCTACCTCTGCCTACGGTATCCGCAAACTCGGTGCTCAAAACACCCTTGAGCACAAGGTCTACATTGAGAAGGATGGTAAGCCTGTTTCTGCTTTCCACGATGTTCCCCTTTATGCCAATGCTGAGAAGACCATTCTCAACATGATTGTCGAGGTTCCTCGTTGGACCAATGCTAAGATGGAGATTTCCAAGGAGCTTCCTCTTAACCCCATTGTTCAAGATACCAAGAAGGGCAAGCTTCGTTTTGTTAGAAACTGTTTCCCTCACAAGGGTTATATTCACAACTACGGTGCCTTCCCTCAAACTTGGGAGGATCCTAACTTCACTCACCCCGAGACTAAGGCTGTTGGTGATAATGATCCATTGGACGTTTGTGAGATTGGTGAGGCTGTTGGTTACACCGGT
This sequence comes from Sugiyamaella xylanicola (nom. inval.), assembly GCA_001939105.2. Classification (NCBI taxonomy): domain Eukaryota; kingdom Fungi; phylum Ascomycota; class Dipodascomycetes; order Dipodascales; family Trichomonascaceae; genus Sugiyamaella; species Sugiyamaella xylanicola (nom. inval.). The sequence goes on from MQSX02000002.1 coordinate 135,386, forward strand.
CAAATCAAGCAAGTTAAGGTCCTTGGTGTCATGGCTCTTCTCGATGAGGGTGAGACTGATTGGAAGATCATTGCTATCGATGTCAAGGATCCTCATGCCTCTAAGGTCAACGACATCGAAGATGTTGAGAAGAACTTCCCTGGTTTGCTCCGTGCTACCAACGAATGGTTCCGTATCTACAAGATCCCTGACGGAAAGCCCGAGAACCAGTTTGCTTTCTCTGGTGAATGCAAGAACAAGAAGTATGCTGAGGACGTGATTCGTGAATGTGCCGAGGCATGGGACAAGCTTGTTGCCGGTAAGGTCGACCCCAAGGGCATTGAATTGTCTACTGCCGAATCTGAGGCTGCTACTGCTGTCCCTGCTGGCGAGAACTTGGCCCCTGCTCCTATCGATGCTTCCATTGACAAGTGGTTCTTCATCGCTGGTGCCTCTGTCTAAGTCTTTTGTGAATATATCTCCATTTATGTACTCTAAACAGATGGTAATTTAAAATAATGTGACTCGTGTGTGGTTGATAATCTGTTAATACAAAACCTATGTAAAACTGCTCAGCCCTTATCTTAATCTATTTTAAGACTGTCACTTGCCTGGGAAGTGACGACAACGAGGCAATTCCCAGGACGCAATAGCACAGTCCTCTTTACCTCTGGTGTCTGAGGCTCTGCCCCAGACTCCGTTGTTGCTCCTCTTGCTCCGCACAAGTCGTTTCGTGGGGCTGGTCTACTAGTATTTATTTGATATTTGATATTTACATTCATCTACATCTCTACGTTTAAAAGGTCAGAATCAACTAGAAAGCAATAGCGACCGTTGTAATCTTTTCGATGAGGGGCTTGGCATCGGCGATAAATTGGCGATGGACTGGGTCTTCCTTCAGATAATAGTCGAGGGCCTCTTTATTTTCGAAGTCGACAGCTAGAATGAAGTCTGTTCCACCGTCTATCGGTGAAGGGATGACATTGGGGCCAGTACGGATCTTGGTGATATATGTATTTCCAGATTTATCCAAGCAATCCTTTTGAAGTCCAGCAAGTCTTGTCTTGATTCTTTGTTTGTTAGTCGAGCACGTCGTTTAGTATGATAAATAACTACTTCGCACTTACTCCGAGACAGCAGAAGTATCGGCTTCTTGCTTCCATTTAAACAAAGCAACTTCGGTAACAGTCATCTTGATATCTCGAGGCTCACGATTAACGATAATAGGTTTGTGAAGAACATCGGTTTGCCATGGCCTGCTGGATTGAACTATATAGCAACATGATCTACTATAACGATTTCCGAAATGGGCATACTGTACACTGGAGACATGGTCGGGGCCCCAGGTATGGGCCTTCGTTCCGACGGGCTTCCGAGTGGCAATCCCCATGAGAAATATAAAAAGTGGCAGCTTCGAGATGGAGGCGACCTAGGAACCTGCTGATGTATATACGTTTCCGGTTGCTGCCCGAGTCTCACCTGTGTTGCGATGCTTTGTGCTTGTTCAAAAAGCCTGCTATGGTAGCAGGTCTTAAAGGGTCTTATTAAAAATACACATGTTGAGTAAACACTTTTATATATATTATTGTCAGCTTGATGCACTGGCCGCTTTTGCTGCCTTGACAAATCGTTCTATTTTATTCAGGTCCTTGACGCCAGCAGTTTCGACGCCTCCACTAACGTCGACGCCAAATACCCCTGCAGTCTGCAAGGCATTAGCGACGTTATTTTCGTTTAGACCTCCCGCGAGTATGAATCTCGCCCCCAGCGTTACCTGACTTTTGGTGGCTGACCAATCCACTAGTTTACCCTCACCACCAATCTCACCGTCAAGTAGAGAAATGTAGTGGTAGCCAACTAAAGAGCTATTAGCAAACCCGTCTGTGTTGGGAGTGAAACGTTTGATGACTGGAACAGGTATTATTCTACACCATTCCAAAGGCTCGTCTCCATGCAATTGCACGTAGTCTAGATCGAGCTCGTGCTGAAGTGATAATATCGTATCCAGAGGCTGGTTCTGGAATACCCCTACAATAGCTGGTCTTCGCCTAGTCTTCGCTCGAATTATGCGACTGTTGACTTCAAACACACTCGCGCCAGTTGGTATATTTGATAACGATGGCCATGGTGGTAGTATAGTCTGAGCAGAGCCTCTCCGACTTAGCTGTCCTCCAGCATGTTGTGAAATTGATGTAGAAGATGCAGAATTTAGAGAAGTTGGGGATGATGACGAATCTTTGTTTGATAAATGGGTGGCTTTCTGGAATAGCGACGTCGTGCTGGATATCACGGACAATCTTCTAGTGGGCTGTGGTGCTTGGGATGTAGGCCCTGTATATGGTACATTGACGGGTTGTGATCGGTTAAAGTTATGTACAAGATCAGATATTCTTTTTGCTTCGTGGATGTCCACTGTACGGCTCCTTCCTGGTACCATTATCATTCCAATCATATCTGCTCCAGACTCAAGCGCCTTTTGTGCTGCCTCGACTGTTTTTATTCCACATACTTTTACAAGTGGGCTATTATCTGCACTTGGTAGAGGTGCTGAAGACACAGGTCCCATAGAAAGAACTGATTTGTTGGATTTGTTGGAGCTATGCGTTGGCACTTGAAAGAGATGTGTATCCATTTTGGGAAGACTCTGAGCATCTTCCACAAAAATAGCTGTGTACTCATTGTTAGGATCAAACGGATTGTTCTCGGTAACCGTCTGTAAATGTACATGGGCAACTGATCCCTGTAACGCCGAAGCAGCACTGGCAGCTAGTTCATTATCATCAAATGTAAATACAGCCGTAGGTTTGATTGACAATGTTAATAATGCTGTTAAATGATGATGGTTTTCTAGCCAAACCACTGATGACAAGGCTTCCCGTTGGCACTGTTGGAATTTAACAACTGCTAAATCAAAGTTGTCCGGGTTTTCGTCCTTGAAAAGATCACTAGAGTGAAATAAAATACCATCAGACCCAGTGACAGCCGCTTCAACTTCTTCGCCCACTATGTATTCCTGACTCTTGTCAGACCCACTAGCCCATAGTAAAAGCGGTCGCACTGCCAGCCGATTCAGAGCATTTCTGGCAGCCAAGTTATGAAGAGTAATACCCGAGCAATTCACAAGCACTTGAGCACCCTTTTGTGAGAATTGCAGGAAATCATCTGGCTCGGTATGAGAATGATTCAAATGACCGACTATAAATGGGGCTTGGGAAGTATAGTTATTGCTTTGAGCAAAGATTTTTTTTTGCTCTTCGACAGGAAATCGTGCTTTGTCGGTGAATATCGCAATATCTGCCATGGTTCTGTTCGATCAAAGTGCTCAAATTATGAATACAGATCAGAAGTCAAAAAAATGCGACTGGTTATGAGTCAAGAACACACAACTGCCCAGTTTCAACTCCGAACCAGATTATTTTCAGATCAAATCAAACCCTTAGATGAATCCAAGACAAAACGATACAAAAGTATATTGGTCGTGAGATCTTTGAAAAGGGATTAACTCGAGAAAAGCCCAAACCATATGAGTCCCAGCCGAAGTTAATTTGTGCACTAAGCAATCCCTTGTATGAAAATATATTTTTCGAAACCTGCTGCTGCGTATTGCCTAAAACCTCTACAATATACGGCAGATTTTGAAATTTCCATCCAGCCGATTCGAACAAAAGATTTTATCCAGCTTCGTTGAAATACGAAGATTCGAGAAGTTCTGTCTCTCTATCCTGCTTAAATAGCTATCGCGAATAGTCAAGGGTCGGAGCAATCGGCCAAAATGTAGTTAACGTTAATTCCGACTTACTGATCTGTCATGCGCGCGCAAGCTGCAATCTTGACCGATGCAGATGGCGGAGAGCAGCGGATAAAGATCAGCAGCAATCACGTAACAAGCCAACCATGTTGAAGGTTTCAGATAAGCTTAGGAAACTAGTTTAAATGCTAGTTGGGCTGTGTATCAGCGGATAATCGGATCTGTATGGAGATGTTGTCTGTATCTGATATCCAAAATTAGCACCAGGATTTTTGTATATAGGGGCCGTTCCGCTGCCCTGTGAAATTTGCGCCAGCTTCTCCAAGTTTCTTTCCATCTTCCATTGTTGAATGTTGAACAGTTGATGTTGCAATTGCTCGTTGTGCCATTTCTTATCTCACGTATATTAATCTATTTATGTTGCTTTTTCTGTCCTTATAGCATTATCTCTATAGCTTTTATCTATGGCTTTATCTCTATAGCTTTTATCTACCATTTAGTTGCAAATACTACAGGCATAGCGGAAAAATTGGTTCCATTGTTGCATGGTAGTCTGATTTCAAGGTTCAAGGTACGAGGTATGTACGCGGCACAAGGCACATGTGTTTACTTTGGTGTCGACGCACCGGTAATATTTTTGCCGACCCCGTATCGATTGCATTTGTTCTGTAACTTTAAAATCTGGTTTGAATATGGCTGGCTGAGTTTGCAACACGGACCCTGCATTGAGCAGCAGCAAGCGATTCTCAAAAAAAAATCAGCCGTACTGAAAAATCCCCAGCTCTCATAATAGTCAGTAAGCAGGGAAGCAGAGTTCTGATGTTCTCTGATATAGTTAGGTCTTTCAGTTGCCGGTTTTATTCTTGCAAAACGTTTACTCGCACAGTATTTAGGTTTGCTGCCAGTAAATGGCCAAAAATTGGCGATAGAATAGGTCGTCAGGTAGTCACCGCTGCTACTGGGCCAAGTTCGTTCACAGATTCTCTGGCACAACCTTTCAAGATGGAGACTGAAGTGTTGCCAGTTGATCCTGACTGCATTCGATTTGATCCTAATGATATCAACAAGGCACCGGTGATAAGTAATCCATCTGACACTTTTGATAACCTCAGCAAGGCTGTTAAGATACTACAGTCTACCCACGATCCAGTAGCATTTCCAACCGAGACTGTGTACGGATTAGGCGCTTCTGCATTGGACACTGAGTCTGCTAGGGCTATATACACTGCTAAAAACAGACCTGCAGACAATCCTTTAATTATTCATGTTTCGTCTGTAGAACAGCTAGAAAGACGATTGTTGCCTGCTGGAGTCAAGGTTCCTGAGATATATAACGGATTGATAGAGAAGTTTTGGCCAGGACCATTGACAATCATTCTTCCTGTACCCGAAAATACAGTTATCTCACCTGTCTGTACTCATGGACAAAGCACTTTTGCAGTTCGGCTACCTGCCAATCCAATAGCCCGGGCTCTGATTTCTCTCTCTGACATACCATTAGCAGCGCCTTCGGCCAATGCCTCAACTAAGCCCAGCCCTACCCAGGCTCAACATGTATACACAGACTTGAAAGGAAAGATTCCACTTATTCTTGATGGTGGGGCCTGTGATATTGGCGTCGAATCAACCGTTGTTGATGGGTTGAGCGATCCCCCTATGTTGCTTCGTCCTGGCGGTGTGTCCATCGAGCAGATTAAAGAGTTCGGTGGTCCTCTATGGGAAAACGTTATAGTTGGCCGCTCCACAGCCAAGGCAGACGAAATAGTCAGAACCCCAGGAATGAAATACAAGCATTACTCGCCTCGAGCACCCCTAGCATTATTTATTGGCTGTACTGAACAGCGGCTTATCGACTATGTGTCAGAGTCCAATGTTTCGTCGGTCGGCCTCCTCACAACTAGAAACTTCAATCAAGAAAGCCTGGCCAATAAACTGCGTCAGCTACCTAATAAGATCACTGTCTACGATGACACCCTTGGTCAAAGTGGTGCTGACATTTCTCGGAACTTATTTGCATCATTTCGAGAAATGGACGAGAAGCGCGTGGATCTAATATTGGTAGAAGGAATTGACGAACAAAACGAAGGTCTTGCAATAATGAACCGAGCTCGCAAGGCCGCCTCAACGGTAATATCCGAATGAACACTAGATGTAAATATGTATACATTTTATTATAATATACTTGATCATGTCATAAATTTTCTACATAAATGTCGATAGTGTTCTATGAAATGCGAGATGACTTTTATACGGCATTAGAATAACGAGACATCCACTCGTTCTTGCGCACGTAATGCTTGCGAATCTCATCAACAATTAGAACGGAACTCGAGAGCGCCAGAAGGAGAATGAGGTCTGACAGGTATAGGGCTTCCGTCTGGAAAATAGCCTGAAAAAATGGAACATATATAACAGCCATTTGTCCAAGAAGCGAGAATCCAACAGCAAAGTTGAACATTTTGTTGGAAAATAGACCAATCTCCAGAACGCTTTTTGTGGTTGATCGGCACGAAAGTGCATTGAACATGTCAAAGAATACAAAGCAAGTGAATGACATGGTAGTGTCTCTAGCGGTTACGACATTGTCACTCATTTCACGGACGTAGATGAAGAGCGTTCCAAACACAATCAACAGTCCTGATTGGAAAACCCGTTGGACAAGTGATCTTGTGAGTACATGATCGCTCCGAGAACGAGGTGGTTTCGTCATGACAACCGGATCAACAGGCTCGACACCTAATGATTGAGCTGGAGGACCATCCATGAGGATGTTAATCCAAAGAATCTGCATCGCATTCAAAGGATTTGGCAGCTTAAACAAGGTGGAAAGTACAACTAATGTAAGAGCCGCAACCGAGGTTGATAATTGGAAAGCAAGGAAATTTTGAATATTGGAAAAGATTGCCTTGCCTTCCTTGATAGCATTGAGAATGGTGTTGAAGTCATCGTCGACTAGAACCATATCAGCAGCTTCTTTAGCCACATCAGTACCGCTCTCTCCCATACTAATACCTATGTCGGCGAGCTTGAGAGCTGGAGCATCATTGACACCATCGCCAGTCATGGCCACAACATCACCACGTGCTTGTAAAGCACGCACGATGTTGAGCTTGTTCTCAGGAGAAGTTCGAGCAAATACAGTTACATAAGAGATAGCATCGGCCAAGTCTTTTGTCGATAAACGCTCCAAGGTCTCACCAGTCATTACAGAATGCTCTCCATTAAGTGGCATGCCAATTTGTTTGGCAATAGTTGCAGCTGTCGCCTCGCTATCTCCGGTAATCATAATAACTTTGACCCCTCCTTGCATCAATCTATTGATTGAGTTGCTCACGCCGGGTCTAGGGGGGTCATACATGCCAATTAAACCAGCGAATGCCAGGTCTTGGAGATTCTCAGTATCTTGAGATGATTTTAGTGAGTAGGCAAACGCTAAGATTCTTACGCCTTCAAGAGCCATAGTAGTAGCAACATCATTAATGGCTTTGATACTCTTTTCATCGATGTTGCCATTCGGCTTGCCTTTGGCATCCACATACTTCTTACAGAGGGGAAGAATTCTCTCAACTGCACCTTTAACGTATACAGTACAGTTGGTGGCATCACCACTATGGACTGAAACAGCCATCCACTTACGTGATGATGAAAATGGAGTTTCACTGATTCTTGTACGAGTGTTGCGAGCATCCTCTAAACCGAATTTGTCAAGAACATCAATGAGAGCAACATCAGTAGGGTTACCAATGTGCTTACCAGTCTCTTCTGAAGTCCTAGTATTGTTGCAAAAGTTACCAACTTGCAGCATTACCGGTAGAGCGGGATTCTCAGAAATATGATGAGTAAGCTCGTTAGTTGTGCTATGGGAATCGATAGTCAGCCATGATTTAGGCGTTGAACCCATACCAACCGTCCACAGCTTAGTAACAGTCATGCGGTTCTTGGTCAAAGTACCGGTCTTATCACTGCAAATAACATTCACAGAGCCTAAGGTCTCAACACTTGGCAGACGACGCATGATAGCCTTTTCCTCGGCCATACGAAGTACGCCAAGAGCTAAAGTAACAGTTACAATAATTGGTAATCCCTCAGGAATAGCAGCAACAGCTAATGATACACCAATTTGGAACATATCCAGCCAAGAACGGCCCTGAACAACACCGATTAAACAAATCATTCCAATAACACCAAAGCTCATAAAGGACAGTTCCTTACCAAGCTTATCCATTGATATCTGTAATGGGGTTTTAGGCTTGTCGATATCAGCCATCATTTCAAACACGCTTCCAAACTCAGTATTATGACCAGTTCCAACAACAATTCCCGAACCGTTTCCAGCACACACGAGAGTGCCCATGAAAGCAATGCACGTTCTGTCAGACACTGGGATAGTACCTAGAGGAGATTCAGTCTTGACTTCTTGTATATCTTTATGAACAGGGTGAGGCTCGCCTGTTAGGTTACTCTCATCAATACTCAACCCAGCAGCTTCAGTAATACGAATATCAGCAGGAATACGGTCACCCACTGAGAAATGGACCAAGTCTCCCGGAACCAAGTTGGATGCCAACACAGTGGAGGAATGAGTACCTCTAGTGAGATGACAAGAAGGAGGAACCAACTTATTTAATGCTTCTAAAGATTGTTCAGACCGATACTCTTGTACAAATCCAACAGTCACAACGATAAAGATAGCCACAGTGATACTGACAGCATCATCAATATTGCCCATCAGAAAACTAATAGCTGCTGAACCAATTAACAGCAATATTAAAGGATTTTCATAAAACTGCTGTAAAAATCGTAGTCCCAAAGAATCTTTTTCTTGACCATTCAACTCATTAGGTCCATGTACACTTTTCCTATAGTTAACATCCTGAGATGACTCTAAGCCTAACTTGAGTGATGTGTGTAATCTCGCAGCAGTCTCCTCCGTAGATAATGAACAATACGTAGCTGCTGGTAGTTGGCCATTTGCAATAGGAGTCAAACCAGTATCAGTCCTGCCATTAACAGCACCGACTGGTGTCGACCTTTTTTCATTCATCTAGACAAGTTAGACAAATGTCTATACTAATATATCTCTAAAAATTATTTGACTGTCATTACTCACCTTTTCTTATCGAGATCAAATAAATTTCACGCAGAAAGATAAGAAATGCCAACACACGTACTCAACACTCCAAACCCCTTCCTTTCTGTTCCAGATAATAATTCCAAGATCCAGAAAAATACTGACTCTCGATTTCGTCGCCTCTATTCTAATAGAGTGTTGTGACCTTCGAAACTGGAGGAACAGACCTCTTCAAGAACTGAAAGAAGTGTGATGAGCTAGGGCACGATGCTAATCAAAGTTCCACGTTAAACTCAGCGTTCACTGCAGACCGCTTACTAGACAGGGCTGAGTAGTCAAGCTTTAAATTGACGCGCCTCTATTGTACGCGGTTGGCGGTTGGGAGCAATAGCTAGTGTAGGAGAATTTTTAAGCTTTTTTTCTACACGTATATGTGGCTAATTTATCCAGCCACAGGTGGGGGTCAACAGATCTTCGTTCAAGGGTCTCTATGATCATCGAAGAACAAGACCAACATTTTTTCTTGATATCGGAAGCCGAATAGCGATATAATTGTTCTTTTATATAATATACATACAAAGTGGATCAAGACTGTTTCAGTTTCGTGAGACTGCAAAGCTTAATCTTATACAAGCAAGCAAGCAACCCTGCATCTCGTTTCTAATTTTCAATAAACGAATGCTCGATTAGCTTTATTGAGCTATTTGTTGACTTTTGTCTTGGCTTTTGTCTTAACTTCCTGTCCAGTATCCGTTCTTTGTCTCTAGTCATACATATTTTTCAATATTTTTTTTAAATTTTTCTCATTTTCATTCGGAATCATTCTATTACACAATCTATAGCTTTTAATAAACTTCTAAAATATATCTTTCTTGCTCCTTCAAGTTCTCGATTTCTCTGGCTGCGTCAATAGTCTCGCCACGAGTAGCAGCCTCAGTGCTAACGATATCAGCCAAAGCAGCCGAGATATCAGGAACTGGCCAAGTAGGTCCACACAAGTAAAAACTACCACCCTTGGTAACGAAAGCATCAATTAGTCTTTCTTTGGCCTGTTTGATACGATCTTGGATGTAAATCTTTTCAGGTTGGTCTCTAGAGAATGCAGCTCCAATATACGTGAGGATGCCAGAATTCTTATAGGCTTCGAATAGCTCACCGTAAAGATATTCTTGACGTTGGTGACGGGATCCCAAAAAGAGGTAGATATCACCAATCTCATGTCCTTGGGCTTTTTGCCAAGCCTTCTCCTCTAAGAATGCTTTGAAAGGAGCCAGACCAGTACCAAGACCAGACATAATAATAGGTGCTTTGGTATCATGTGGCAACTTCATGACGGAAGGCTTAACTGAAACAACGACTTCATCGCCAGAAGAGAGCCCAGAAAGGAACTTGGAACATTGACCAAATCTTTTGCGGCCACGCGAGTCGACCCAGTCCACAACGACAATCAATAAATGAACAGCATTAGGGTGAACCTTTTGAGAGGAAGCAATTGAGTATTCACGACGTTTCAAGGGTGAGACAAGCTCGACCAATTGAGCGATAGTAGGATGAGCAGAAGTAAATTCATGCAGAACATCAGCATAAGTATCGAAGTCTTCTTCTGAACGTTTCTTGAGTTCGACAGCGCCTTCAGCAGAAGCTAACTTTTCAAGATGGCTCTTTTCCTTTGGATTAGTAGCGTATGTAGCAAGAGATTCATAGAACTTCTTTGGTGGCTTTCCGAAAATGTCCAGGTTATCCTTCAAAACATGGTAGGTGGTCTTGGCTTCTTCAAACAGCTCTCCTTCTTCACGAGCTGGGATAGATACGATCTCGTTAGGATTCAATCCGTACCATTCAATAAAGTCATTGACTTGCTCAACATCGTTTGGCGCATGCACACCCAAAGCCTCACCAATAGCATAGGTCAAACCTGTGCCAGTAATATCCAACTCAAGGTGGAAAATGTGTCTATCGTAATCAGCAGGAGTGACACGCTCATTAACCTGTACTTTAGAAACAAAATTCTTAACTGCCAGATCAGGGCGAAGTTCAGATTCGACTCCATAAGCCTCCTTGAAAGTAATTTTCTTGGCAGCATCTTCCCAGGTAAGGGACTCTGGCACAACGGTGAGCTCTTGTTCGATAGAACCAGCCAACTTGTTTCTAGTAAATGAATTGGGATAGACAAAAGTAGAGAGGTTCTCAACGGACTCAATCTCAATCTTAGCCCAGTCTTCAGGAATAGTGGCAGAAGCAAAACCAACTTCAGCGACCTTTTCAATCAAACTTGCAACAGTGGCAGCAACAAGCTCCGTATCTACACCATTTGCAGTGACAATCTTGGTGGTGATCTCGTTGAGAGTGAGTTGTGGGTAAGCAGTCTTCCAGAAAGCAATCTGTTGTACCATAGTCTGAGTACGTCCGAGAGTCTCGGGATTCTCACCAATAGCCTCGTAGTCAACTGTTGAAAGTACAATCTTCTTTTCAACAATAGACTTCTTGGTAACATCGTTCAAAAGCTTTTCAATCTCTTCAGAATTATGCTTGCTGGCAATAATTAAAGAAGCACCTTGACGAGCATTTTGAAGAACATCAAAGTCCTTAAAGATCTGGGCATCATTAACAAAAACGACATCAGCCTTTTGAATAGGGTATGGAGCCTCCAACGGTTGACGAGAAACACGGATGTTACTTTCCACAACACCTCCGAGAGTCTCATTGTCATGTGTAGAGATATAGTTAACAGCAACTGCAGGATCCAAAGACAATGTGTGTGCCAAGGTAGCGGCAGCGGTAGAGGATTTTGAGGTATCGACATCCCAGAAAGTAAACTGCTTAGTAGACTCGGGGATGAGACTGGTGGTTGTGCTGTTCAAAAGCTCAAAGATTTGACTGGGAGTCCATACTGTCTCGCGAGAATATTTGGAATCTACAATAGAAGGAGCTGAGCCAGTGAAGCCGTATTTCATAAGAACAGCAGTAGCAATATCAGAGTAAAGTCCAGAGTGGATACGAGAGTCGTCAACTAACTCTTGATTTTGAACCTGACCAAGAACAATAATCTTTTTAGTGCTGATAGGAAGAGTCTTTAAGAACTCGTGATCAAGGAAGGGGCTATAAAGACGAACGTTGATGGCACCGACATTGGAAAGAGTATTAGCAACTTGAGAGGAAATAACGCCCTCAACAGAGCCAAAACTAACAATGACAGTTTCGGCAGTAGCATCGCCAGAGTATTCAAATGGCTTGTAATCTGTACCAAGACTAGCATTTAAAGTTTCAAAAGTTGCTAAAACCTTGGAAGAAAGTGAACCCTCGCTAATCTTGACCGCATCATATTTATCAGAAACATCAACCACGTCAAGAACCTTGCTAGCGCGACTGGTCTCACGAGTACCCCGAATACCCTCGTAAACGTGGATAGTTGGCAAAACCTTACTCAGCGCAGTGGCCAGCAAAGCGATATGTTGAGCATCATTAACAGAGACGGATGAGATCAAACCAAGGCCGAGATCTCTTGAAACTTGGGCAGCTGGGAGATAATCAGTTACAAGTCTTCCTGATTCAGCAGCGTAGTCAACAGCAGCTATCTGAAAAACAAGAGGAGTTTGGTAGTTGTCTTCCAAAGCAAACTGGGCCAAGACTGGTTTCATATACTCAAGAGTAGCAGAGGAAGCGAGAACAGTTTGGACCTCTGAATTATTACCAGCTCGGTTGTAGAGATAACCCAATAATACCGAAGCAGCACCGACTCTGGATTCAAGTCTGTGCAACTGAGGAACAGCGCCCTTTGCTGACTTTTGGCCAAATCTGGACCATTCAGAAACAGCAGAGTCCAAATCAAAATCCTCAGGAGAATAGCTAAAAATGCTCTCAGAGAGAGAATAGGCAATCTGTTGAATCAATAATTGAGCTGATGCATAAAATGATCCTTCCAAGGTCATAATATGACCAGAAATTGGGAAAGGGCCAGAGGTTTTAACATGGCCGTTGGCCAAGCCGGTCTTGTCATCAATAGAAGGAGACATTTTGGTGACCTGGAGTTAGTATAACGAACTGTGGCTGTCATCTCAAATTAAATATATATGACTGTACTCAAAAGTTGATCTGCACACAAATTGTATATTTTGGGATATAAATCCCGACTTAAATGAAAAAAAGCCACAATACATGCAGAAATTGCGTGATAGGGTCAGGGAAATGTCACTAGCCACGCATACCGAGGCGATGTTGATTGGATGAAATCGGCTATCTGTGGCGTCAACCTGTTCAGTATGGTGAGAGCAAGGCACCAACTGTGTTGGTAGTGGCAGTATAGTGAAAAATCTGTTGACGGCATAGTAGCTAGGAGTTGGCTATCCGTCAGTATCATAAAACTAGCCCCTACCCTTATCAGCTCGATGCTAATGTACGATAACCACTAACGCCTCTCAATACGGCGCTATATAGAGAAGCATATTTATAAGAGAGCTATTAACATTTCATATGAAACCGCCCAAGTAGTTACAAGAATCGACCGAATAATATGGGGACGAAACGAAAACGGTTGACAGGACCTGAGTCAGAAGCAGCTGGATCAAATAAACACAGCGTTGTGAATGACGACGAAAATCAGTTTCCTATTTATATTCCCGTAGAATGCTACGCATATAGCAGAGTAGATGTTCCAACGAGTGGACTAGATCCAGAGCGAGCCGAATCTGAGCACTGGAGCTATTATCCCCATCGTTCCTCACTTCTCATGTCTCTAACTAAATCGAATGTGCTTTCGGCTCTGGCAAATCTGTCTTCCCAGAAACAAATTAACCTACCTACTGTAGACATCACTCTGTCAAGAAAAGCGGATATCTTGGTTTGTGGATTGAGCTTCAAGCTGAAGCTATAATATCTGATAAACTATACTAACATTTTACAGGAACATCTCCCTCTTGCTTATATATGCTTACAATCCCGTAAACAGTTTAGACACCAGCAGTCATATTCAATTGTATCATCTTGTCCAAATATTGGATTCAAATACCTCGTTTTCAAAGATGACCATTGGGTGACGTATAGGTTTCAAATCAAACTAACAGCTGAACACTTCAAAACACTCATCATTCATTTGATTCAAGGAGGCTGTAGTTTAGAAAACGTCCAGCCAGGTACTATTCCAAATTCTCTTAATCCCAAGCTATCCGGAAGACGTGAGACTGCCTATGGCGGCGGCGAGCAAAGTTTATTTTCCCCACATTATCATTATACCCAGACTCGAGTCCAGCGAGCAGATCAACTGAACGATAGTTCCTGGTTTGCTTCACAATCTGAATGCCAATATGATGATATATCTTCAAACTCATTCGGCTCATTTATCGATACACGTGAATCATCTCAAGCTTCAGTCGACATGGACCTCACAACGCCATTTCAATTCGAACCGTTTATCAAACCAGAATATGATTATGACTCGGCAAATTTCCCTGACATTGAAGTCGGACACGGAATAACATCAATTGAGAGAGCCAACAGAGATTTTCTGAACTTGATCGAATCCACGACCCAAGACTTTCGATTCTTGGCCGACCAAAATACTATCAAAAGAAGAGATATAAACTAAGCCGAACGCAATCAGATTCCAGCCACAAATCATAGTCAGCTTATTTCATTTGCTCGACCAATCTATGTATTTACCAGTTCCAACGAATATATCTGGCATTTTCCCAGCGGAATAAATTTATACTACATATTCATATAATCCTATACTATAGCCGCTTACATATCGATGGGCATACGCCGTAATATATGCGTTTAAAGATGCAGGGTCCAGTCTACAGCAACTCTGATAGCCGTACTAGCTCTTCCCCACGTAAGACGACATTACATGTAATCACAGTATCGAGACACATACATCTCTCTCTCAGTTAAACAGCGATAAACAAAAGGACACCTTTAGTAATAGTATCTGGAACTTCATATCAAGGCTTCCACAGATAGGCTACCGCTGATTTGAGTATAAGAACCAGTCGAACGTACCTTCGAGCTAGAGGTTTACTTGTTCCAAGAAGCTAGCTGTGAAGTGGACGGCATGATCCCTACCAATAGCATTCGGGACCAACTGAGTTCTACCGATGAAGCCACTAGGCTCGTCGGACTCAAGAGGTTGAAAAACACAGTTATAGGTCATACAGACCAGAAAGAAATTCTGTGTACAGATGATATCATCAATCCTCTATTATCGCTTCTTGCGGATGGCCCGCTGGATGTGAGCCTCCAAGCGAGTATAGTGCTGGGTAGTTTTGCCCATGGTTCAGAGGCCACGGTGCAGAAATTAATAAGATATCCAGTTATTCAGACAGTAGTCTCGACTATAAACTCAGTTATTTCGCCAGCAGCTAGTAACGCGAGCGAAGTTTTAAACCCTTCGCCAGAACTCATCGCTTCCTGCTTAAGAATATTAGTCACTATTCTTCAGTCTCAACCTGCTATCGGTATTATCTCTCAATATCCTGAAATTATCGATATTCTGGCTATTCTGTTGGGTGATGATAACTGTCCCAGTAGCATTGTTTTACAAAGCTGTAAACTGATTCCGTTGCTCTCACCTCGCAAGACAGCTTCTTTGACTAGATTGCCAACACTAGCACCTTACTTATTGAAACGCATTTCTGATCATATGGCTCAAAGTGGTCACCGGATTCATTTGGCGGCAAGAAACGTGCCCCTCGAGGCCGCACTGTCGGCCGTATCGCAGATATTAACCGAAAAGCAGGCTAAGTCCGTGCTAGAGGTACCATCTAATAATTCGATCTCTACTTCTTCGAAAGCCCCAGTATTCTCTGAAAGTTCCAACCACTTTATTTTAGGACTGGTACAATTTACCAGGGCTGATGATATTGGCATAAGGCTCACTGCTGTTGAACTATTATCGAAACTCCAAAACTATGCATCCTTCCCAGTACAGCGAGATATCATCGCGCGAAATTTGTTACCAACATTGGTCCCGATGTTTGATTTGCTGGGTACAGATCCGCGAGTCAGTCTTACACTGTCGTATATCTGCAGAGATAACGAAAAGCATGCTTCTATGGCAGTTGAGATTGGCATTGTAAAGAAAATCATCACAGTACTGAAGTCAAAAGACATTGCATCTTGGAAGGATCGTGAGATAATCGAAAATAACTTATATGCTTTGGCAGGTATAGGTATCCACCGTGATTCTCTTCGCATGGAAATTGTTGAAGCTGGAGCCTTGGCTTATATCACCAATATCATTTCACTCAAACCAGAACCTGCGAGCAGCACCGCGGACATTAGTTCTATTCGTAAAGTGAAAATCGCAGCTTGCCATGTCCTCCGTGCTCTCTCAAGAAGCGTTGCGTTAATTCGAACAAGTCTTGCATCAACTGATATTGTCGATGGTATAGTTGATTTGTATACGGAATCAGAACCTATAGCAGAGCCTGATGATGGCATGATGTCAGATGAGACCTCTTTTGAAATGATCGAGCGTGAACAACAGCGGGAAGACCAGTTAGAAGTACGAACTGCTGTGATGGCAGCCATTTGTAATTTGATTCTGGAATTCAGTCCTGTTCAGAAGACGATTTTTGAGAAGGGTGCATTGGATTTAATTATTGATGGCGCTCATTCTGATTATGCGTCTCTGCGATTAAACTCAATTTGGGCGTTGAAACATGCCATTTTCGAAGCAAATAGGGATACAAAAAGCATGGCATTATCAAAATTGGAACCATCATATCTCCTTCGGCTGTGTAATGACTCTATTATTGAGATTCAGGAGCAGTCTCTTGATTTTATTCGTAATTTCTTATGTAGAAACTACGAAGGGGTCGATTATATCTTTGAATCCATTGGTAAAGAGACGCTATTCGAGTTAGTGGAAGATAAGATAGATCTTCATGAACAGTTCCCGCAGGTGCTGACACCAGCAATTTATATTCTCGTTCATATTGCAGCTGGTACAGATGAACATCGCGATATTGTCGCTGAACAAGAAAGCGTATTGTCAAAGCTTATACCGTTGATGACACATTCACTGCCAGATGTCAGAACTGCCATTGTTTGGCTTATTATCAATCTTACCTGGCTGGAGGAGCCAGACAACTCCTCTCGAAAAGAAGTGTGTAAGATCAGAGCAGAAAGATTAGTGCGGCTAGGATTTAAAGAAAAGTTGGATAAACTTTCCCTTGACCCAACCTTGGATGTTCGTGAGAGGACTAAGACTGCCTTGTATCAATTTGATGAACTATTTGGTAGAGGCAATTCAACGTACGTTGTATCCTAGGGGACTTTAGCGCTATTGTATACTATTATGAGAAACAAAAAAAGACTTAAATTAAATATATAAATAATGATGATAAAAATGCAAATGGTCAATTTCACACAACAGTGTTAAGAGCACCATAGAAGCCACTTAAGGACTCCGTAAACTAATGCAACCAGCCGTCGGACCTGTCTCATACCCACGACTATACCCCACGCCAACCACATAAATGCTACCAACAGCCATTCTAACAAGATATAAGCCAACTTCCACATCCACTGTAGAGTCGGGGCGTTTGCTTCTAATTTATCTAATCTCGTACCTACTTTTCTGATTTCAAGACTGAGCGAGGTGTTGACTTCATTCAAGATCCGGTCAGAGTCCAATAGCACAGAGTCAAGTCTGCTGCCATAGTCTTGTGTCAGATCAAACTGGAGCTTTCTCATTTCTTGTTCTGTATTCGCCAAGTATTGTCGTTCCTTGGGGATAAGATCGCCTTCAAACTCCTTGGAAAGTGCCATCATTTCTGTTGACATATTTTCAGCAGTGTCTTGGTTCAGATTTTCAACGTACCAGTAGGGCTTTTTAGATATCTGAAGATAGCTCAATTCGTAAACCATTTCAAGATATCGTAGTTCATTAGCATAATATGCAAGTTTATCTTGCTGTTGCTCGGAAGGAAGTGATGATGATGAAACACTTGTTGGTGTGACTCGTTTAGCTGTTGATGCAGATGGGTCAGCTAGACTAGACTCGCCTTCGGGGTGTTTCTTTGTTGGTTCTAGGAACGGTGATTCTGTCTGTTTATCTACTGAAACAGGCACATTGGCAAGGGATAATTTTCGTTGACCAACACTAGAAGCATATCTGCTTTTGCCACTGACGCTTTCAAACGGGACTTTTCGTGTTGGCGATTCGGAATTTCTTCTTGAAGATGATGTAGACTGTCTGTTTTCTCTACGATGGCTGGCCCTGTTATCTTCCAGGTCACTTAGATCAGACCGTGACCAACTACTGTCAGAGTTTTCATTAGAGTTGATAGCCGAGGTTGGCCTAGACGATAGTTTCGATTTGATTCTCTGGAGTAATTCGTCTCCTTTAGAGGCACTTGAAGATGTATTTGACGGGTCAGCACTCATGGAGCCACCAACATTGGCTAAGATGTCGTCATTATGATGATGTTCATGAGCCTCATGCCTATGCTTGTCAGGATACAATAATCTTCCCTTATTATCACGCATATTACCTCCATATCGAATTCTCCAGGCGTAATCTGTAACAAGCTCGGAAACGTCGATATTCCAACAGAACCCTACGGGGTTGTTGGCCATATAGTGGAGATAAGCATTGCCCTGTTCCTTTTTAGCTGTTCTGTTGCGAATAACTTGTAGAGGATTGTATGTCGTTCGCTCTTTCAAATAATCTCCTAGGGTCCTTGGAGTGTCGGCATTGTCAGCCTTTTCTGGATTGTCTAAAGAGGACTCATCGGCTTTGTGGTCGCTTGATTCATCCTGTATATGCATTGCGTTCCTCCGTCTTCCAGTCTGATACTCAGCAATCATTTCATACTGGAGTTCTAACTTGGCTTTAGCACGGATTGCCCGGGCCCTGGTCGTGGCAGATACTACCGTTGGAGACGGCGGGTGATTCGATCCAGTCACTGAGTCTAAATGTGAATTGCTTACTGGAGAAGGGCTATTTGGATATGGGGCATGATTGCTAAACGTCGTATCTAGTAATGGCAATGGGGCTCCCTTAGGAGCATGCGAGTTGTTGGGTATCAGAGGACTTGCTGAAGAGCGCCCATTAGTCAAAGACGGGGAGGCACCTAGTCTGCTTTCTGCAGGAGGTGTACCACCATAATCAGCTATGGCTGAATACTCATCAGCATACCTCAAGTTCATCAACAACGTTGCCATCCTAGCTGTTTCTTTCGAACGTTGAAGAGATTTCGAATCAGATTTCAAATCAGGATTTGGTGATGACGGTTGTGGTGGCGGCGACGACGGCGGTAACGTCGCTCCCGATGACGAAGTTCCTATGCTCCCAACATCATTCGAGGAGGATCCAGGAACTTGAAAGCCACTACTACTGCTAGCTCCGCTCTGACCAATAATGTTATTATTCGTACTAGAGCTTAATCTAGCACTTTTCCGTGGTCCCCGTTTAGACGGTCCTGATGAGAGCAGGAATCCGCCCTTTCCAACACTGGTCATTGTCTGGATAGGATGTCCACCAGCTACAGAGATATGTGGAGAACCATGAACCTGTGATGTACTTGTTGCTGAGCCAGAGGGGAATATATACTGTTTAACAGGTTTTGGCGGGGAATCCGAAACAGCTTCTCTCTTGGATTTAAGTAAATCGCTATTCTCGACGCTTTTAGTATTGATTTGGTCTGGTTTGCTTACCGAATTATTGGAATCTTCCACCGAAATGTGGTGAGTATTAGTGATTCCAGTGCTGCGGTGGGCTTCAGCCGTGATAGTCGGGATTCTGTCACCTGCGTCTATGCGATTGCGACTGTTGCGACCTAAACCGTCATCAGCCTGTGGGGTTGAGCAATTTTTGCCAGATTTTGAGCTAGTCACGCTGTCTATAGATAAGTGGATTCTTTGATATAGGGGTCGTTTTTGAAACTCGAGTTTTCCAGGATACGAGTCCCGCCGCTGCTGGTTGTTGACTGGGGAAATAGCCGGTTGAGAAGAGATCGAATGATCACCAGTGGTGCTACCTCCTTTGGACGACCGAAAGATTGGCAGGGGACTGAACGCCGATCGGTAGTTGTTAGTTCCGTCCATGCTAGTGGCACATGGTACGGCCAAGAGCACATTACTTGATGAGGGGGAGGAATGGTACTCAGTGGGCTGGTTGATCTGGTTATAGGCGGCAGGCAGCCGATCAGCTGCGGGAAGAGCGATTGAACTGGTTGTTTTAAGCGTTGGTATAGGAACAGCAGTGGGGGGTTTCTCTATTGTACTTGTATTGTGAACTCTTGGCAACTGAAAATGCTGTGATTTAGCCGTGGTATTGTAGTCTGTCGAGGGTCCTTTCAGACTATTTCTGAAATTGTTTGATAATTCTAGACGAAGGAGACTATTTCCAGTGTTTTCGTTGGATAGGCTTTTAGTCTCGTATGTTGTTCTATCTTTCGTGGCACAGTCATGTTCTCTACACTGGGTCGCACTAATCGTAATCATAGGAAAGTCTAATCACAGACACTTAGCCCATATCTCTGTTGACTGGAGAGATATCATTAGAGTCAGTGCAAGTCAAGATCCCCCTCAGGTTATATATACTTATATATAAGGCAGATTATCGTGGGTAGATAGGCAAGAGCAGAAGTGACATATTCACTGTCCATTATTTCGTGATTTCTTTTTCTATAACCCACTATTTGGTTGACTATCTGTTTTGTATGGCTGCGTATACGTCTATACGGAGGTCGCACATACATGCCACCCTCCTGTAAGCGCTGGCTGTAGATTACAGGAGCAACCAATAGCCCACACTGGCAGATAATAATTCCAGCGTCTATGCCACGGTGCCAAGAATGGCTGCCAACGTCTTTATTCAAGATACTATCCCGTGATAATCTTTTGCATTAGTCCTACCCCGCTAACCAGCTACTAGTTATCGGCTGGCCACTTCTCGTGCCCAGAGTATGTACAGAGTGGGGGGCTAATACATCTGAGAAGCAAGTGATTATTTACATCTGCAGAAGCTGACGAGTTGCTGCTCCACATGCATCCCTAATTCTGACCGCTGCTGTTTGAATGATCCATGGTAAGAGAAACAAAAGAGTCCAACGTGGGATATGCCTCCGGCGGCTGGGGCTCTACCCCAGACCCCGTGGCTCCTGCTTCGCAGGAGACATCTGGGACCGTCTCCTAACGACTCGAGCGAAGCGAGAGGAGCAGCGGGGTCTGGGGCAGAGCCCCAGCCGCCGGAGGCAACACTCCAAAGACTGAAGTTGGCATTGGAAGAAGCACAGCTGGTGGTGGTTTCTAGGCTTTTCCAGTCTGGCTACGAATATTAAAGTACCCAGGGATGTCGGCTCATGTATGTGTCAGATCATTTATATGCACTGGTTTGTGCGATTTTCAGACCTTTTTTGGAGATGAAAGCCCACTCGCCGACTCTTGTCGACTCAGATAGATCACGTAACTATCTGGGTTACCCCTGATAAACCCTAGTAGAGCTGCATGAACATTCGCACCAGCCAGCAGGTCCCAACCAATGAGAATTACTGCTTAGACTTTGCCCGATGTATTGGCTTGTATACACAGAATATTATGTTATACTGAAGACAGCCAGTCCAGAAGACAGTAAAATAACTGGTTCAATTTTGGTCATCCCTCCTCCACGCCTTCTACGGAAGCTCTCTATAGTAATATTATTGTCTCCAAGTTATCTCCGCATCACAAGAAGCCACGGCTGAACCTCATACGCCTCTTCCTAAGCTGGCACCTTGGTTCACTAGAGCAGCCACCAACGACCGGGTCTCATGGCACAATGACCTCATATTATCTGGCAATCATAGGCACAAAAGATTGTCCAATTTACGAACTGGAGTTTGGGTCGTATCGCCAGAGTGGAGACGGCATTTCGAAGTTCCCGCCCGAGATCAAAGAACTGAGTCCGTTTATTCTTCACAGCTCTCTCGACATTGTAGAAGATGTCCAATGGTCCACTAATTCCCTGTATTTGAAGTCCATTGACAACTTCTATAGTTATATGGTGTCAGCATTTGTAACTGCTGGAAGTGAGTTACCGTCAGAGCTAGCGCTGAAGCAACTGCACACACAACTGCACGAGAGGGCGGGTCTAACCTACTAGATATCAAAATGATGCTGCTTCATGAAACGAAAAATGAAGACGCGATCCGTCAATTTTTTAACGATGTTTATGATTTATATGTAAAGACTTTATTGTCGCCTTTTTATTTTGTCAATCAGCCAATTACTAGTCCTATTTTTGACCAAAGAGTGAAGCTGTTGGCTAAGAAGTATCTTTAATAGATTCGCATGACCAATCCTTGTATAAAACGGGTTTAAAGGCTGGTACCGTTACATGTTCCTCGGTCCCCTACACGGAATGAAAATCAACGAAATTAAATGGTCATCATTAATTAAAGATAAATATATAATATACAAGTAGGTCATTAAGTAGTCATTACTCATCAAAGGGTTGGCATGGCATAAGTTGGTCGTTAAGAGAGATTAAGATCCCAGTCGTGATATAGCACGAAGAAGATCATGAGGTGAGACATCAGGTTGGTGTGTGCTCAGTTCCAAAGAAGCTCCAGCAGACACATTATTTCTCGATGCTGGTAGAACAGATTGACTGCTGTTGGTAGTAGCTGAAAACGAGGTCGCTGCAACCTCTGACAGCTCTTTCATAGTATTGTCAATAAATATCGACGCGGCTTTTGTGATAGAGCCTATTTTGTGAACTCCATCACGAAGCTGTGCTACGCCAACTTCAACATTAGGAAGGTTTTCACGGAAAGAGCGCAGTTGAATAGAGGGAGCTGAAGTGGATGCAGAATTAGACCTATATTCAAGAAAGAGTCGCCGCGTCCGTTCATTTAAAGTGTTTAATATATTATCGTTGACAAGACTGTCTAGTTTCTCTTTAGACAAATTGCTTGTGCCAACAGATTCGATATTCGCTTCCAATGCTTCTTTTTCGCGCTGTAGCTCCTCTAGACGTTTCTGGAAACCTGCCAAATTATTTTGCGCCGTGACATTCAACGCATTGGGTATTCGTTTAACTTCTGCTTGGCCAGCGTTTTCAGGTCTCGAATGCCAATCAATAGAAATCTTGCCATCAGCAAGTTGTTTGACCACTTCTTCCTCGAATACTTGTCGAGCAATAGTCAGAGCTGTCAATTCTTCAGAAGTAGATTTTGTAGACTGGTCCCTTTTCCGTTTCAACTCTTCTCCGTGAACTTCTAAATTTCGTTTTAAACACCATACCAAGACCTGCTTCAGCCGCTGAGAATCAGATAAGTTTTCGTCCAGGTGTTTGGAAAAATCCCGGGCATCAACATCAGAGTGTGGGTCAGCTATAAATCCATTACCAATATTGCTGATTCGTTTGCCTCGGTTACTGAGGCTACTGCGTCGTTTTCCAGTGCTGGTCTGGTTACGAAGTTGCTGGTTTCGTCGAATGATAGGCGTCTCTTGATCATGAAGCAACACCTGAGATGTGGACGTCGGTTCAGCAAAGCTTTCGCGAGACGAATCAGACGCTCGCTCGCGTCCATTGCTTGTGAGTATTGAAGGGGGAGGCGTCGAAATGCCTGAATTAGATGTTCTGGGAATTTTGGATACTCTTCCAAGAGAGTCATGCGATACCTGTTCACGTTCACGTTCTAGTCGTTTCTTCTTTTTCTGCTTTTCTTTTGAATAGCTATCCGATGCTTGTTCCGAAGAGCTGGGTTTCGAGTGTGGTTTCTTCACAGACTTCCGTGCTTTATCCTGTAAGTCTCGTGGTATGTCGTTTGAAGTCTTCGACACATTCCTAGACAGCACAACCGAGCTATTAAGCTGGCTATTTGATTTCGAAGTCTTGGATCCATTTGTGTTTTTCTCTGTGGACGAGCGTGTACTTGAGTCTGTGTCCAATCGTTTAAATACAAATCCGTCGTCTTCCTCACGACTAACAGATTTCCTTGGTCTACCACGTTTTCTCTTCTGTGGAGCATCAACTACGCCTGTATCGATAGACTGGGATTGCGACTGTGCCTCAGGCAACGCAGATACAACCGATCCATTGTGGCCAGTTTCTGATTTCCTGGGCCGAGCCATTTCATGTACTCAATTAGTTGGCCCGGCAATATGGAGTTGTACGGGATTGTTTCTCAACAGACCAGCTTTTCTCTTATAGAACCCACTAATTCCTCCTACAACAAGTATCATTTACCAAACCGGTAGCCCTCTTATTTTATATAAACCCTTTTAACTTTGATGAACGCGAATTATCAGCTCGTCAATGCAGGACAGTTATTACTCAAGACGCGTCTTCGATATTTTGTGAACCTTGGATATACAACTGTAGATAACGAACAAAAACTGCTGCTTACTCTAGTACGTTGCCGATGCAACTATCATTGACATGCGGCTCAGCATGCTCTGCTCAAAATGAGCACAGACGTTCTCTGCACATGATATCAGCAGCGCTTCATCTGCCTCCGGCTTGGGCTCCAGACCTCACGACCTCTCTCAGATTCGTGGCTCGACTGCAGCGATAGGAACCATGAAGTTACCCAAGACACTTGCCAAATCTTGGAGCTCTTAAAAGATCAGGAGACCGACTACCTATGGAGTTGTATGAACAAATGCTAACTTCAATGTTGCAGAACGGTAGGAAAAGCAAAGCCGTTGAATTCTGCATACGGCCGACCGCTCAGTTGCTAGCATAAGCCAAACGCCTCATAATAACCTTAATAATGTGCTAATGTATTCGAGGATATCGGCTTCTCCAAGTCTTCGGTGTCACAGAGCTAATCAATATCCTGTGTAATGAATGGAGGGCTGTTGTGTTTGAACTACTATAGGTGTATCTACAAACCCAGAATCTCTAGGTGGTGTCCTTGGTCAAGCTGGGGTGCAGAGCCAGCACCTGCCTATACAGGAATTATACCCTCAGCCTTATCACATGCTCATCGTGTTGGGATCTGTTACTTCTCACCAAAAAAAGGAATGAGACCGCACTTAATCTCCGCAGACAAAATGTAGAGGCCCAAACGGGATAACAAGTGGAAATAGAAATATGGTGGTGGGTGTTGGGCGGACACAGACCTCGTGACAGAGCATCGAACGGATCAGAATTAGCGAGCTATAATAATTTGCTAGACTGGTTGAAGTTTGCTTTCGGAAATTTTTCACTTGAGTGGACCTTGGACCTAGTCGAGCGTATTGTTCACGCTCATCATTAAGGAACCATCATACAAGGCACACTACCGGGAAAGGACCAGCAAGCTCTTCTATTAATTAAAACTTTAGACTTCGAGGCATCAAAGTGATTTTTGGGAGTTATATTTCAGGGGTGTTCTTTTCGACGGGCTGATACTACTATATTTTTGCTCTTTTATAGTCGGCTCTGGACACCTAATCGGCTTTGTGCGGCATAAGTTTGATTTCTCAGTCTCATAGCGTCTATTGATCCAAGTTCAAGATGTCGTTCAAATTTAACTGGTCTTTCTTCAATAAAGACTCACTGTTGGACCAGACTTCTGAAGTGTTTAAGGTTGCTATGAATAAGGGCATTAAGCCAGATATTATTATTGGCGATATGGCGGTGGACAAGTTTGAGCTCGGGACTATTCCGCCTGAGCTGGAAATCCTAGAAATAGGTGACCTTGCTGAGGACAAGTTCAGAGGTATTTTTAAGCTTGAGTATGCTGGCGATGCCTCGCTTTCGATACAAACTAAAGTAGAAGCTAATCCTTTGGCTCTGCTAAACGCTCAGTCTTCTCGACTACGAGGTGCCTTTCCAAAGATCGTAGGCGCCGCTTGTCCTTTGGAACTACCATTAAACATTTTCATATCCGAATTCAAACTCTCTGCTATAGTCATCGTCGTGTTCTCGATGGCCCGCGGCTTGACATTAGTGTTCCAGAACGATCCGTTAGAGTCTGTCAAGGTAAGCTCTACTTTTGATTCATTACCTGGTATCGCTGAATTCTTACAGCAAGAAGTAGAAGCAAGGTTAAGGGAATCTTTGCGAGATGATATCCCCGAGGTTCTTTACAAACTAAGTCAAGAAAAACTAGCATCCTCTAACAGCTCTGAAGATGTGAAAGAGCTCATGGCTCATCTTCAGCACACTCCTCACTCACACCGTTATTCCAATGCATTTGCATTCACTAAGGACGCTTCTCCTAATCCTGATTCTTTCCAAGGATCTGATGAAACTGTGAATGACCTACATGATCTTGACGACAGTCATTCGACTTTAAGCATTGGTTCAGTTCCCATGATCCCTGCATGTGTTACTCGATCAACTCTGGCATCGTTTGAAGGTGAACTGAAAGAAAAGGCAGCCGCCACAGAACAGGCACGACTTATGAAGTTCTATGAAAAGCACAGTCGAAGTAGAAGGTCCAGTACGAGTAGCACAACGTCATCTTTAAGCGAGTTGAGTGCTATGTCACCAATCATGGCTGCTTACCCCAAGCTATATCGTGACGTGCGCCCTAAGAAGAGGGTAATCAAACTGTCGAGCCCAGGCGCTTCTGCTTCCGACCCTGTATCTTTATCGACATCAACGCCACTTCCTTCGCCCAATATAATGGCCACTACTGCTATAACTACTCCACGGACTCCACAGTCTCCAGTTAATAAGGGAACATCTGAAATGTACCCGGCAGCTCATAGTACAGGCTCGCCAAGGTCAGATCGGGGTCGCCGAAGACACCGTGGATCGTCATTTGCGTCGATAAGGAGCCCATCACCCATAAATCTCGATTTCAGAGCCGTATTGGAGGAGCAGAGAAGGACCTCAAGTACAATACAGGAAAAGACTCCGCCTAAGTGGGATTTGAGACTTCACCAACAAGTTCCACCGCCTCCTAACTACGAAGACGAAGAATGGAAGCTTTTATGACATTGCATTAATAATTGTAGATTAGTAGGAAATAATGAAGTAATGATATAACGATAGGGACAATATTATGAACATATAATGAAATTAAAATGTATTCGATAAATAATATGCCTCCAGCTAAACCTTTACTTAAAATAATAGCCTAATTTTCGTCAAGAATAGCATCTATCAGTTTGTTTGCTGTTTCTCTGGTTGCAGTCAATTCTTCAGCGCTCTTGGTGTCATCGATGGCGGAAATGGGCTTGATCTGTCCTAGAATCCAAGCTTCCTTCAGGCTTCGAGTAACAAATAATAAATCTTCAGCAGCACGAACCTGGGAAAGTTAGCTCAATTAAGCGTATATAGGAAATTAGGACTTACTATGGTTGTAGCATTAGCTTCTATTTGAAAACTTTCCCCTGCTATAGAGCCTCTGTCACGTCCAGAATTCTTAATGTTAGTCGAGCATGGGACAGCGTTCCAGTCTTTGCGATTTACTTACTCCAGCCAAATCCACAATTTCAGAGAACTTGGATACCAGCCTATCTGTGGCACTATCAATACGGTCCAACAAGACCCCTGTCCTCTGCGGAATCTGTTGAACTGTCTTCGACATCGTCGTGGCCTATAGAGAGAATGCAACAGCACTACAGAGTCTATTGACGCAGAATGCAATCGAACATGATCGACAGTATGCACTGACGTAATAGGTTATTAGTAGAATGACTTGTTTGAAAAACAGACGAACTAACACAAGTTAACTCAGACTAGACATCATTATAATCAGTAAATTATCAAATTGATCAATATCCATATATCATATTGAAACCGACACCTCTATATAGTAATTCTGTCGGTTTCTAGATAGTACCTAAGCATGGGCGACGACAGTCAACAAGGATCGTCACAAAACATCTCACCGGGTACTACGGTAGCAAATACCATTACTAGGAGACAACCCAGTGTCACCGCTACACAATCAAATGTTATTGTCGATACCAGAACAATTAATGTCTTAAAGGATATGAATGAAAAAAGAAAAAGATTTCAACAGAATCACCCACTCCAATATCAAGTTCGATCAACTTCAGAATACAATACCGTTGAAGATGGTAAGCTTCAAGCAACGGGATTGGATAAGCTCATTGATATTAAGAAGTTAAAAGATATTGATACAGATCGTGATGACGTATATATAATTAGGGATGTTCTCGAAATAGTCCGCAATTTATACCAGAGTAGACGTATTGTGAAAGCTGTCAGAAATTTCGCAGTTCGTTCGCACAAACTTGAGAGAATTGTGCGTGCTCCTGTTGAATGGTTCTTCTGTCATTCTACCCTTAGCCGAGATAGCGAAATTATTCGAAATTCACCCGAATCAGACACAGACCCGTCCTACGATATTCTATTCGGTGAAGATAGTAACACCAACGAGAACACAGATGGTCTTGATTTTCTGAGAAGAATAGAATGCGAACACTTGAACAATCTAATCTCGCGATGGGAGGGGCGAACACCACTTGAACTAGAAATAAAACTGAGTCAAGTTTACTGTGCTGCATATATTGAGACCCAAGGAGTCAAATACATTAAACAACTAATGCTAAAGATGAAAAATCGAATGTTCTACAACTATATCCAGAAATCATCTGATTTTGCCAGATTTTATGGTGGTGAAGCATTGAAATCGAAAGTATTCGAGCAATTGTCAAATATGCAACATATTTTTAATTTCAAAAAAGATACTTTCAAGAAAGGAATGCAATCCGACATATTAGTCGCACATTCTAAGATTGATACGCATTGCGCGAAGTTGTATGACAAAGAATATATAGCACGATTACCTTCATTGTGTCTTCAAGGCTTTTTGCAAGCAGCAGACGCTAGGTTAGTAAGTGATAAAATGGTGACAATATACTCACCAATAGTGCAAGAATTCATGGATAAGCCACAGCAAGTCCTTGATCGGATACAATTCAGGAGAATCAGCCAGAAAGCTTTTGAGGATTTAAGAAATATGATTTTGAGTAAAGACGCACGAGAAATAACAGGATATTCAATGCCATCAGTAGACAGAATTAAGTCTGGATTGAAAGTTTCAGATGTTATGGAAGGTGCAGACGAATCAGAACAATTTCTACTTTACATGGAATTAAGCAAGGAATATGGTCGTAGAAAACATGAATTAATTAAAACGATTAAAGAGAACAAAAGATTAGATGATGTCCAGCAAGCTGTTTATGCCGCCAATAAGGAATATCTAGACAGATGTGCTAACAGAAACCAATCGCCAAGTAACCGAGGTAAACAGTCCATATCATCAATTACTCGCAATAAAAGAATTCATTCCTCTACAAAGGATCAGGAAAAACGGAGAAGAGTATCATAAACAGAAAGAAGAAAAAGACGCAGTAGTGGAGGGGGATACGGATGAAAACAAAGGACTTTAATTGAATTGAGATCTTTGCTGGAGCTCATATTGAGAGCTACAAAGATGATCCGCTCCAGGCTATTAACGATGATATCTAATATTATTCCTCAGGTTAGTCGCAAACCCGTTATTACTGATCAAAAACCAATCAACTTTCATCAAGATAATCTACAACATGAAGCTGGAATCAGGTGATGTATGTTGGTTCACGAACTTAGAAATTCTGAATAATGACATTACAATTCCCAGGCTATTTTATTTCGGAGCTGAATGCCTTTTTTGTTACTAGGGGTGCGAAAAAATTCGTCATAGATCTAGTTATCTTCGCGCGGTAGCACATTAGCCGACCATTATCCCAACGCAAATTAACCAACTGTCATCGATTTAATAAAGTTTTATTTGTGGAAGTAATTTGCTTTGTTCTTGAAAAATGATGGTGAACAGGAATTTTAAGACTCGCTACTATCCAGGTATTTAAGGTTGCATGCTTACTACCTCACGCTTCGCAACTTAAACTGTTCTTTGTTTACCAAATTAAATAAAGATGTCTTTGAATTTCAAAATCATTGATAATAAAGTCGTTACGCTGAATTGTTTTTGGAAGAAAATTAATTTACACCCCTTGAGGCGGTTGCCGTCGTGCTGTCGCCGAAGACGCCGGCTAACCATGCCTTCTTCTCAATCTCTTATTTTGATAAATCTCCGTGTTATCTATTATTTTAAACTTTCCCTTATAACTTTAAGAAATTACTCTGGTCTACTTGACTGATATAAAAAAACAAGAAATGCCATTATAAGACAACAAGCACACATAAGAATGTTCGGATTGTGGTATATATTAATATTCCCCTTAGTAATAGCAAACGTAGCAGGACAGTATCATAGGCATCATGCACATCCTCAGAGCAAAGATATTTATTTCAGAGATGCCGGAAAGACAATCAGCGCCATGGTTAATGATTTCAGACGAAGTGGAGATAGTCCCAGCTCAGCGGCAGTAACAAGTTTTATTGTTGACGTGGACGGACAAATTCAAAATATGATGGAAGCGGTGAAGGAAGAAAATCTTGAACATGGGGCCTCCTTTGATAATATTGCTAATCCTACTTTTGACGTAATGAATGATGGGTTTGAAATGGTAATTGGTCAGGTAGCCGGTACTGTCCATGATCCCAGTCTTATGCCTGCCCTTTATTCGCTGTCTGTATCACTATCTAGAGCATCGGACTTAGCTGACAAGTTAAATATGAAGCATCACAGAGGTAAATTAAGCGTCTTTAAAGACCAAGTCCTTGTTATGTCAAGGCATCCCAAGATGTCCAACATGTTTCGAAAAAGAGATGCCGATCCCATTAATCAGGCTGCCCAAGAAATTACTTCTGCGAAGCAAGAAATAGATACATTAGTAACCTGGCTCAAATCACAGTCTAAACCTTCAGACAGGAATATCGTAATGGAGTACAGCAAGTCGCTTGAAAATATATTCAATGATGCCGAAAAAAGTGCATCCGATGCTATGGGTAATTCGGGTCAGAATCCTACAGCTGTTAATCTAGCCCTATTAGGGCCATTATTTCAATCAGCCGGCAGTGCTGTAGAGATTCAGGTAAACGTCTTGACGTCTACTCCATTGGACAAGCCGCTGTCCGATCAACTCGTTCTGATTTCAAAACAAGTGGACAAACTATCGTCGTTGGCTGATAAATACAGCATGTCACAATACTCTAGTCAATTGACCCGTATGGCCGGCAAATTAAGAACAATATCAGCAGCATCAGTTCATTCGAAAAATAATACAGACAAAGTTGCTAGGCAACTAGATCTTATGGGAGGAATCAATGCTGGTATTATAAATGCAAGACAAAGAATTGATAATGTTAAATACGATTTGCAGCATGGCGGTAATCATATCACTGAGGATGTTATGGTTAACGCAATAACTGGACTCGATGGGCAAGTTGATAATCTCATCGGGATGGTAGCTAGTGCTCTTGCGCCTGATACCGGTGGAATCTCACTCATGGTGGAGAGCGCGATCCTTGGACCTACATTCCAATCTTTGACAGATGGCGTGGAGGTGCTTATTGGAAAAGTTGGAGCGGTGGCAGATATCGCTGTGGTACCGGTGACACACCTACTTGCTTCCAATCTGCAAAACGTTGCCCTCATCTCTGGGAATTACGGAATGACCCAGTTCCAAGAAAAGTTCACCCAACAGAGCCAGCAGCTTACACATGCTGCTGTTCTTGGCCAGAAGGCAGCAATACACCAGCCGCCATCTAAGTCTCAATAGGAATAGAACAGCACTGTTAATATAATCTAGATTATACCAAGCACGCTGCCTGTGGCAGTTAGGCTGCGCCCGAGATCTGTTTACTCCTGCGAAGCGGCAGCAGCGTGAGATGCTCGTTCAGACGTGAGCGTAGCCTGTCTCCCGTGGACGGGGCTTCGCCCTGATCCACCGGAGACAAACGACCCATCATTGAGTAACTCAACCTGAAAAATGTTAATTGATCATCAATTCTAATGCAAATACATATCAAATGCCTAGCGGCTAATGCTCTAAGTTCTCCAACTGTCGGCCAACTAAATAAATCTCGTCGCGAGCCTTAGTGACCCACGACTTGAGTGCCGACCTAATGCTATAAATCGCAAAATCAATACCCAACCAAATTACAAGAACTGGATAACTGAACACATACATTTTAGCCTGTGTTTCGGGAGATGCAGTCTTATACCAAAGTCTAACCAAACTCCAACATATAAGTGGAGGACAGACGGCTGCCAAGCCTAATGCCGCAAGCAATGGTAACAAAAATTTGGCAGTTGCTGCGGGATTCTTGTAAATGATCCAGCCACTATCTGATAGAGCTCTAAAGCTACGGGCTAACCAGGAATCTGGTGCATGCTGTAAAGCAATATTCTTTGCTAACAGAATAGACAGGACACCGCTCATGAATTTGGTAAACAAAGACTTTGAGTGAACAATCTCTGACGATAGAATATGGTATACCGGAGAGGAAATGTACAAATCAAGTATCTCGCCAACTGCAGTCGGAACCAACAGATATACAGATATAGTGAAAATTATTTTGAAAATATGCACAATCCCAGATGCAGTTTCCGAGGAGGCTAACGGTGACTGGCGAAGCTGGATATAATCATTCAGGAACCTTTCCTTTACACGGTCCCAGTTATCAGCAGCATAAAACGCAACAAACAACGGAATCGACCCGAGAACGAACTGGAAAACATCACACATTTCTCTGAAAATAGGATGGAGTAAAAATTGGGACATGAGATGTCCTGTATAAATTGGAACAAGAACCATACTTAGAATAACCAGAGCCCCGTATCCCCATATACAACAAAGTAAAAGGGCAATCCTCACTCTAAAATGAGGTGGCCTATACACAACAGTATATTTTTCTAGCTCATTTGACTGCGCACCTTCTCCAACCCCATCTAATCGTTCGTCATCCTTCGTTACAGGGATGAATAAAGTTAACTTCCTCTTGGAAGAAATGCTGTCTGTATCTGGTGCACGTACAAATCCACCATCCCTTACGAAGTAAGCTCCATCCCACTTCCCATTCTTTGCAATGTCGTCTAATGTAACTGGCCGAGAGTAATCGGGTTTGCTTGACATAAACCAGGCAGCAATACTCCCATAATATACTGTGCCCTGTTCTTGTGGAACTGGCTTATTAAGGATAAACGATGACAAACGCAAATAGGAACAGGATGACTCAAAAGCATAAGCCCATATAGTTCGCATGACACTCAATGACCTAACTGTCTGGATAAAAACAGGAAGAGTCAGGAAATATGCAGCACAAAATGGAATCATAATTACAATGTGCTCTCGCGTGGTAGATGCAAATGAAACAGGAAGAAACTCCACATTCAAATATCTCAGTGTATAAATCACTCCTCCCAAACACAGGACTATCAACGCCCCATAAATCAATGCAGATAGGCCAATCTTAGCAAGTTGTGATATTAAACCTCTATCGAGAACATCCTTAATAGGATGGAAGTTAGGATCGTTCGGATCACGGACGAAATACAAGACACCGGGCCTCATAATCTTACGACAAAGAGAAACAAACATAGCGAAGATAAACATGTAGCAGGTTCCAAGTGCCCAGTGGAGAATCGTGCTTGTTATCGGGTATTTCACAGCAAAATTTATCTGATCACCTACAGAAGCAGTTTCAAACAGTGGCAATAGAGAGAAATCTAGCAACAGACCACAGAAAATAGGGAAAAGAACCAATTCAATACCAATAACTGCTATTACTTTACAAATGGCACCCATTTCCTTCAGTATCCTGAGCAAATCTCTTCCTGTACGGGAGCTTGTCAAATTGGAATTCGAGATGAATGTACCCAGAAATGAGCCTGAAATAGCGTAGCCGAGACAGGTGAGTGCTAATCTCGAGCTGATCCCAACGTCGACTCCAATGGGATAATTGGCGGTATCAGGCACGGCATTGATTACCTTATCAACTAAACCTATTAAAGCATCCTGTATTCCTACAGTAGACAAGTCCCCTTGCCAAGCCAAAATCCTTGTATCTATGAAATAAGCCAACGATAACATAGTCTCATTCAAGAGCGAGAATTGAGACTGAAGCAGACGTTTATAGAACTTCAACAAGGGAGCAATGCTTTCGGTGAACAGTATTACTGTCAGTCTTCCAGTCGCATATGGAAATAGATATAGACAAGCAAGAGCAATAGCCGAGAGAACTGTCGCTGCGGCACACGTCGCAAATGCATTAACAATAGGACCTTTGAGTCCAATAATATCGCGGATTCCTTCTACGTCACCAACTTCTCCAAGATCTTCAGGCTCATCGTCTACAGCGCCAAAGAAGAAATCGTCTTCTCTAACATTTACTGGTAGAACAAAGTCTTGTGGACGGTGGGCTTGAGCTGGCTCTGGATTTATATTACCCTCTCCAGCTACTGGGTTCTCAGCAGCATTATTTCCATCATTCCCCTCATTTTGGTTTTCATCTTCTCCATCTATCCCGCCATTGTCGTTAGCTCCTGCTAATTGTTGATCTGCACCTCCTCTAAGGTTCGCTTGGAGTCGGTCCAATTCAACGTCAAGAGGATTTTCGTCGCCCTCTTCAACGTCCTCATTAGGCGCTTCTGGTCTCTGTAATTCTGCTGCTTGAGCATTAGCATTGCGGACTGCATTTGCAATGTTTCCCACCGGTCTATTACCAACTGCCTGTAAGTCTCGCACAAATGCATCATTGAGTAAAATCCACTCTCTAACAATCATAACGACAAATGCACAGAAGACTAGGAAACATATTAATAGTTCACCTTCTAATATCAGTGTTACCACAATCTTCACTTCTGTGGACCACATTTCTTCCAGGGACTGCGGTAGCGACACCAACGGCGAGGTTATAGATCCATTCAATGCGATTTTTACAAGTGACATAGGGTATAAGAGTTCCCTTAGATTGTGGGGGACCGACTCTGCCGCTGTTGTATAGGTTCGAACTACGAGACTAGAGAAGAGTGGCAGTATTAGTAGCCATAGTATGCCAACTAAAACCACTCTTAGACCGTATGCTATCGCTTTCGCGGTATCGCTCAGCATCGTTCTTGCAAGAAGCCCTATTGGAACCATAGTTGGCATATTGTCAGCGTATAGTTTAGTGAACCTATATGGCGTATTGCATAGTTCGCATATAGCTGACTTTTTTGAATGTTTCAACCATTCTAATAGACTGCCAGTAGTGTTAGTAATACTAAGCTATCCAGAATAAGGTCGTTCAGGATCCAGCCTCCGGCATCTGAGATCCAGACCCAGCTGCTGTCCTTCCTGCGCTCGACCGTAATGCTGAGGTTACCAGGAGACTAGGTCTCAAGACACTAGTTTAGCTATGTACAGAGTCTCTCTCTGTCAGATTGTTCAGCGATCTCTGTAAACTCAGTCTCTATAACCGATACTTACCAGTCTTGATGCACATATTTTATAGACCCACTACACTTGCAAGGATGGTATAATGGCTCTTCGTCGCTGGCTTCTCCCCTGCATATCCGACAAGTGTCGTCATCAGGTGGGTCAACATGGTCGTTTATCGACGACCTTCGGGGTAATGATGGCTGGTTTTCGTTACTATTAGGAGATTGATCATAAGTGGAGCCTTCCGGTTGAGAGGAAGGGTCAAATGCTGAAGATGTCATATCCATGCTATATGTTGACAATAAATAAGTGGCTTTTATCTTTGAAGTAAGTGGTAAGATAACTGAAGCACTGCCCGATGATAAGAATGTTGCTTCGTTCTTCTGTAGATTTCTTTAGTGATGTTAATAATGATAACTTCGCTTTCAGAATCAACTACAAGAAAACAGATCGAGTTCAAAGTCGAATAGCGTCTATTAGACGTTTATGTTGATTGCTTGGGAGATCAGGCTCGTCGGCACTCCAGGTCAAAATCACAATATTCGGCTCTTACTCTCGTATCCCAGTTTCAGAGGCTATTGGTGGCCTATTCAAGAGTTTATTTTAACCAGGTTGTATACAATATGTGAACGCTGGTTATTTCAGCGTAAATATTACCGTTTTCGTTGCTACTGTGTTGTGAACCTGGGTGTTAAGATGGAAGTTTCAGTACGTTTGTCTGCCTGGGCGATGTAAATGCGCGGCGGATTTCGGTCTACATATGAATGGCAATTCGGGATTACCCGGATTACAAGACCATTACATCACATATATTGGCTGCTTGGATTGTTTACTGCAGTCTATGGAATACAATCCAGTTATCCGAATTGTTTCGACTCCTCTAAAAATTTGGAAAAGGGAAGTTTTATCTGTTTTACTTTGACCTCTGTTTGCTTCGTATCGAGTAACATTTATTGGTGTACATAAACCTCATAATGCTTAGAAGACAGCCGACCGCTATCTCTTTGAACGCCTCTGATATCTTGGGATATGAGGACCAGCTCAAAGGTAGAAGTGAAGAGCAACTACAAGTCAGCGAAAAGCAGTCTTTTCAATCGACTAGTACGTATGAGAGACCAGCCTCCAGCAGACAAGACCGAGAACAAAGGATAGGTGTTAGTAGAAGCGGTTAGTTGTTTGAAGTCAATTGCCGACTATTTCATCAAGCATTTATGGAGTTGGGGCGAATTCGAGGCTGTCGTTGGTCTTGCTAAAATCCTATACGACCCCCTGTTTCTGTATAGAAACCAGTTTCTCCTATTGAGATGCCGCTTTTTTTCCTAGACTGACCCGGTTGATATACTCAGGCTTTAAAATTTTTTCGACTGTTATTTATTTGCTCTATAAAGGTGGTATCTCGGTTTAAGCTGAATTATTGCCCTCTTTTCCGCTGTTTGTTTGGTCAAGAATTGTTGTGTTCCTGCCTGAGCTGATTCTATCTTCCATAACGATTACCTTGCAGCTAAGCGTGCGCAGTACTGTTGTTATGCAAAATTTTAGCCTCACGTAAATAGCAGAGATCACAGAAATTATTTTTCGGCGTCCAATATTTTTAATGCTTACAAGATTATTGGTTGATGAATTTGATTCCAAAAAATAGAAATTTAATTATTAAGCTGGGCAGCAATTTTCTACGTTCAAACAGAAAGTATAACATATCTCGACCTTACCTCAGGGCCTCGTTGCATTCTTTTTCACATATAAATATGACTAGCACAGAGTCGACCACTGTTATCCCGGTACCTGCTAGTGAACAGCTAGTTGCTGAGCAGTTGGCAAAGGATATCAAGAGCCATCCCAGATCACCGTCTCCAGAGCATGTACCTATAAAGAAGCAAAAGCGGGTCAAGACCAAACGTTACAGAGAGCCTCCTATAGATCCAATCTCCGCTGAAGGAGTACTTGTCAACGACATCAAAGCTCTTTTAAAGTCGCAAGGCATTTCCGAAGAGGAAATAATAAATGATATGAAAGCATTTTTTTCACGAGATAAGAGTGTTCCATATCCAGATTTTCAAGTTGTGGAAATCACGATATCAGGTCTCTCTTCTGTTGGAAATGGTATAGGTATCTGGGAATCAAGTAACCCTGAGGATTCTTCGTCTATACGCAAGAGAGTAGTAGTGGTTCCATATGCTTTGGTAGGCGAGACCGTAAAAACAAAGATTTATCGTGCTAACAAGTACTATTATGAGTCTGAATTAAGCGAAGTTGTTGTCAAATCTCCTCTCAGAAACGATAGCCTTGTCAAATGTAAATATTTCACAACTTGTTCGGGCTGTCAATACCAGATGCTGCCATATGAAGAACAGCTCAAAATCAAAAGAGATGTTATTGCAAATGCATATGCTCATTATGCACCATTGCTATTGGCTGAAGACATACCGGGCATTTTGGACACCGTCGGATCTCCAGAGCAGTACAACTATAGAACCAAGTTGACTCCGCATTTCGATGTTCCAAGAAAAGGACGCTTGGAAAGTATTCCTCCAATTGGTTTTGGAGTGAAGGGTCGCAAAGAAGTGCTTGATATTGAAGAGTGTGTGATTGGTACCCCCATAATCAACAAAGGAATGACCGAGCAACGCAAAGTTGTGCATGACAATTTTGCGTCTTATAAACGAGGTGCTACTATATTATTACGAGAGAATATTAAGGAAGCTGAAGGAGCGGAATCTAAAACCGTCTGCACTACTGATGCTAAGGAAATTGTTACTGAATTCGTCGGTGATTTCAAGTTCAAATATCCTGCCGGCTCATTTTTTCAAAACAATAATTCAATCTTACCTAGCGTTACGTCCTACGTAAGAGACAATATTGTATTACCTTCATCGGGTAAGCCACCAAAGTATCTCGTGGACACCTATTGTGGAAGTGGTTTGTTTGGTATCACCTGTAGTACAGCCGTCGAGAAATTAATCGGTGTTGAAATTTCGAAGGACAGTGTGGAATACGCTAAAACAAACGCTGATCTCAATAATCTGAAAAATGCTTCTTTTATTGTTGGAGAAGCAGAAAAGATTTTCGCCAAAGTTAGCGATGCCCCACTCGAAACGAGCATCATTATTGATCCTCCAAGAAAAGGTTGTGATAAGCAGTTTCTAGATCAGCTTCTTGAATTTAGGCCAGCCAAGGTTGTATACGTATCATGTAACGTTCACAGCCAGGCTCGTGATGTTGAGTATCTATTAAAGTCTGAGCTTGCGATACAAAAGTCCTCAGCTAATGCTGATGAGTATTTAATTGACAGCATTCGAGGTTTTG
This sequence comes from Sugiyamaella xylanicola (nom. inval.), assembly GCA_001939105.2. NCBI lineage: Eukaryota > Fungi > Ascomycota > Dipodascomycetes > Dipodascales > Trichomonascaceae > Sugiyamaella > Sugiyamaella xylanicola (nom. inval.). Next base: position 173,695 of record MQSX02000002.1, read on the forward strand.
ATTTTTTCCCTCAAACACACCATGTCGAGAGCGTTGCTGTCCTCTCGCTCAAAACTAAATAGCCGTCATGCATACTTACATTGATAAATATATTAATTGCATTATTATTAAATTACACTATCATATTTACAATATAGTCATAATTCATTCATAATCGTTAGTGTGTCATCACATCGAAACATCGCTTTCATCCCATAATGTTTCGATTTCGGTATAATGGGTAATGTCGAAGTTATCTAAATGAGGAACTGGTGTGTCAAAACGAGAAAAGTCTAACCTATGCTGCTCCTCGTATTCAACACCTGTAATATCCGACCAGATTCTAAAATTGTTAGTAGGGCACTCGTTAAACAAGGCAGTTGCATCTAAACACCAAACTTACTCTGAAAAGTATTCCCTTAAACTTCTAATTCCTCGCAAGAATCCTCTATCAGGTTCACCAGGATGCTTTACTGGGGCATTCAGTTGAGTCGCATCTATCTTCAGATCTTCAGCAGTAATGCATTGTGCAAAATCAATAATACGAACAATAATTTTCGAACTATCACTACCATCATACATCAAGAGCAAGCTCGAGCCATACAAACGATATCCGTTAAGCTTGGAGATGATAGTATATAATTCATCCAAACTTTTAATTATAACAGGGATGTGTCGTAAAATAGACCCCTCGCACTCTCCATTATAAAGAAATTTCGACAAACAAGCCTTGAACTGACCCCCTGCTTTAACGTCTCTACCAAAGTATTTATCTTGAAACCAGTACTGCTCCTTCTTTCTATCCCAGACCTGCATTCCGCAGATTCTAACTCCTAGTTTAGAGCTCGTCGTCATACGACACTTTTTTGCCTGAGAAAGTTGCTTAGATTTCAAAGCATCTACACCATATTGACGGGTGCCCATTTTCAGATCCATTACACATGGTTTTTTCATTCCCTGAGTTAGATCTTCCAAAAGAATGAAGCGCTCGGTACGACTAGATTCCTTGGGGAGAGTAGGATCAGAATTCTGAGGAATCGGTATCGGATCCGATACTATTGAGCTTTGCTCATTATTAAGAGCCAAATTCTCATCATCCATAGCGAACATTTCTTCGTCGTCTTTTGGCTCTTGACTAGGGGAAGCTTCAGGAGACAGGGTAGGAACTTCCTCGATACTAATATTATCCTCCAGAGGCAGTGTATTAAATGACTGTCTTTGGGGGACGAATTTGTTCTTATCAGGAACACTTCTTTGGCCAATATCAAACGACGACTTTGCTGGTTCAGAAGATAGATCATACATACTCCTATGTGGTGGGATTGAAGATCCACCTCGAAATATTGAGTTCTGGTGTGGCTGTGAAGATTCATTAGTAAATGAAGTAGAAGATCCTGTTCTAGAAATTGAACTCGAAACAGAGTGACGATGCTGGTGATGTTTAATTTGAGATGGAGAATTCGTTGCCGAGCGAGGAGCAAACACCTCGTGTAACACAAGTTCTCGAAGATTTCGGTTTACATTGCTTGCACCCCATGATACTAATGGAGAAGTTGCTTCCCGCTCTGGTAAAGTATTTTTTGGCGTACCTGGAAAGGAAGATGCTAATTTGTAACTGCCATGTTCAGAAGATGGGCTAACTGAATACCGCTGTAATAGGGAATCAGGAAGTATATGCATATTATCATCAAGAACAACCTCGGCAAAAGCAGGGCTTTTAGAAAGTAACTTGGTTGCAGCAGGCTTATCATCGTTGTTAGCTTCAACCCCTGGCTCCCCATAATCTTCTGAAGTAACTGTATGGCGAACATTTAATACGCCAATATATTTAGGCATGTATTCAAGTAATTCTTCGTGACTGAGTTCGATTGCCTCATACCAATCATTTTCTCGGTTGAGAAGGACTTTGCATACAGCTCGATGAGAAAATCGGAATATAGCTGTGTGGCCCCCCACTCGATGCTTGAATGGCGTTAGTTCAACAGAAAGAGGGTATTCCTGGTCACTATGTAAATGATGATGGGTTTCATGCTCTCCTATTGAATGTTCACTGCCATGCTCGGCATGGTGGTGATGATGCTGATGTAATGTCTTATGGTCTTGGTTTGGATCTCTCTGTAAGCTACGAACAGTAGAATCGACTTCTCTAGCTATCTCCGCTGTAGCGATATTATCGGCTGCAGCTTTGAGAGTCGCCGATGCAGGGAGCTCAGAACTTGGAATGTCGCTTGTACTCAGCTCAGATGCTTGCTTGATAGTGGTAGTTGTGGTAGAAATAGATGCAGGACCGTCAACTGTGGTTGTAATTGATTGTGGAAGAATAGTTGTCGTAATGGTAGAGTTCTGATCCAGCTGGCTAAACTCATGTTGGTGTTTAATGGGAAGCTTCCCATCACTGCTATCTAGTGAAGAACTTGGTTCACCAAGCACCTGCTTTTGTGCTCTGGTATGAGGAAAATACGTAGCCGACGATGATAATACTTTAGTTGTTGGTTTTCTTTCGTGAACGCCATGTTTATGAGCATGGCTGTGATTATGCACAGTATGAACGTGATGGGCATGTTCGTGATTATGATGCCGGCCATGCTTTTTCCGCACAATCTGTGTAGTACTTATCTCAGTTGCGTCTGATGATAACGGTATTCTGAGAATGGGTACACCGCTATCATCCTCTTGTTCGTCGTAATCCAAATTGCTTCCAGAAACGGCATCTTCCAAAGATGAGCCCTCTCTTCGAAATTCAGAAGGAATTGCGACTCCAGCTGGCATAGAAGATGCCTGTGAAGTCCGAGACACATCATTGCTGAGCTTTAGATTGGATGTACTACTCAAAGAATCCTCGGCCGACGAAACCGGAAATGGGTTTGCCACAGCGTTAGGCCCGGTGAGGTCAGCATGTTCAGGAGCAGCAGACTCATCAGGAATTTGAAAATTCTTTAGGCTTTGAATAATTTGCTTTTGAAGCTGTGATGGAGGTGGTGTTGACTCTTTGGATTTCGAAGGCGAACGCAGACTTACAATATCTTCTAAACCAGTGTTCAGGGGAAATGCGTTGTTACTAGATGCTCCCAAGGGGAAGGTATTCTTATCACTGGATCCTCTTTTAACTCGTCCTTCCCTGCTACTTTCATCATTTTCTTTAAATAAACGTAACGATCTCGATGCCTTTCTGGATCTCTGATTTGGAATTAACAATGATGAAGATGACGAGGAAGACGAAGACGAGGAGCTGTTATCCTCATCATTCAACACTTGAGCGCGAGTATCACTACTGTCGCCCAATCTGTCTCCCTGAGGCATCAGGTCGCGATTCTCTGTGTATGACTTTTTCCAAAAAACTCTCTCTACTTCGTTTGAAGGCTGTTCTTTCTTATCCTGTTTGTTGTAGCTTATGGATGGGTTGCTTTTGAAATCATTACCAGTATTGAGTGGAAATGTATTATCTTCTGCTCCAGCTGTCTTTTCATCACTATTGAAGGGGGACTTTGTGGCTTGGTCTCTATTCGGAATAATGGCAGGCACAATTATCGGCTCTTCTTCGTCAAGAGTCAACTCTTCTACTACTTCCAATAATCCTGATTGTTGAACTGAACCAGGCTCTTCGGGGATATCTGATCTCTGGATCAGTGGAGAAGGTGGTGTTTTGGGATGAAGTCCTGGAGATGGTTGTCCGTAACCAAGTCCTTGTTGACCTTGCCTCCTTGAGCTCCCCTTTCTATTCGTTTGTGTAGACAATTTAAGTGACCTTTTTCTCAAAATAGCTGCTGGAGAAGAAGCTATTAGTGGGGGCGAAGGTAGTTCTTGAACAATTGATCTGTATTACTGTTAGCTTATGCTCCATATTTTTATGCTGAAATATCATTGAGATATACCAGCAGTCAACTCTTTTCGGCAAGAGTATATCAAGAGGCCGTGGTTTCTATGCCATGACCCTCCATAAATCATATTGGTAGTCTAGAATTTAGATTGAAATTCCATAGTTACAGTTCAGCGGCCACTATACCTCTAGCGATACGAGCCTAGAAGCACCTAAAATCACATCTAGATTGTGCTTCCAGGATTCGACTCCTTGATACAACTGCACTGCATTCCAAATAGCTAGTGCTATCTTTATTACTTACCTATAATCTTTTAAACCCTCAAACGTCGCCAATGTTCTGTTTCTACTTCCAGTTGACAACTTATCAACAACGGCTCTACTGGTCGTTTTATTTATCGACTTAATCGATTTCAGGTTAGGGTTTTGTTTTGACGCTTCAGTACTGATAATAGGGGGATAATTGGAAGATGTGGGAGACGAAATGTTATCGGTTGTAGTCTTGACTTGATCATTAAGCTGCTGTTGCTTCATGACCATAGTCGGCGGTAGCTGTGCTTAAGGAATAACGTTAGGCTATTGAATTAAATGGTAATCATGAAATAAACAAGCCGAGAAGCTGCAAAGTCCTGCTTCGATAGCTATTGATATAAGAGATTAAAGAGAATCCCCTTTCTTCGCTCAGTAGTTTTTAAAATAGTCTCTGGTTCATATCCTTTCCTATCAATATACTAGCCAAATTGTATCAAAATAACAGAACCCATAAATCATAAAAACGAGCAAAATTCGTGTATGGGAATCTAATAATTATATACCTGTATTGTAAGCTTCGTGCTTGTGTCTCAGTGTCTAGTTCCAACACCCTTAATTTACCTTATATCGATACATGCGCCATCACACCGCAAACAGCTTCCTTCTGATGGGCTCAGGGACCTTTGGCTCCTCCACAAAGTGTTGGCTCTTTACGCACGCACATTGCATGACATGCACATCCTCGTGTCTTATAGACTGGCGTCTCGAGTATGACATCCTGAGTAGGCGCTCTGTTTATCGATTATTTTAAATTAGGAAATTACCATTAATCCGTTTACTTTTTATTGTTCCAGATTTCTTTAGTGATTCCACATGCGGAAATCGGTTTTTCTTGCTAGAAATGACCTGCTTCCAACTCTACCTTACTTCGTATCAGCGCGAAACGTGCTTGAAACGTGCTTGAAATGCGGCGTGTAGATCGATCACCATGCACCCCCTAACGGTTTCTTTTGATCGACCAGTTTCCTCTCCTTATCGGCAGTGCTGTATTGTATCAAGAATGTTCCGAAGTCTGCGTCTGATAACACCGGCATCACGTAGAAGATGATACCAGGGGTATAGATAAAGGATACAGCTGGCGACAATGCCAGGACATCAGCTATCAAGTCACGATATAAAAGGTTTGAATGATTTTTTAAACAAAACGCAATTGGTCTCCGATCTTGCTCTGTCCAAAGGACTAGCGGTGTGGTTAGATCTTCATCACTGTCCGTTGTTCAGATCACAAAGAAAATCACCACTCTACCTCATTTCGAGAATTTTCTCTCGAGCTCTCATCGAGATCGACTTACGCCTATAATTAAAAAATACTGTATTAAAATACTCGATACGGATTTAATATTTGACATACTCATGTAGAGCAGATAATTTTTATATTGCCTGAAGAATAAATGCCGTTACTATATGTTAATCCAGCAGACCGAACTCTACTAGTATCCGTCGGTGGAAATTCGTATAGGAAATGGCTTTTACCGACTATTAGGGCTCCAAGAAGGTGTATAGTCATATAACGGAAGCTAGCCATGGTCAGTAGTAAACAAGGTGGGCACTCCATTGTCCCTGCATGCAATATGTAAGGTCCTTTATGTACATATTCATTGGTAACTAACGTTTACGAGTCACATATTTCCTAAAACAGTAATTAGATCTTATTTTTACCCAAACCCACATCAAACTTTGAAGATGTTCAAACACCTTCGATACTTCACCAACGTATAGTGGTAATTTTCATAGCCAGTACCGTCAGAGTCAATCACATATCTCAGTACACAAAGTCAAAATGGAAAACGAAAAGGGAGTTCTTGTAAGTTCCAGTATACGTTATGAGGCGATAGACGATAGATGATAGTGTTAGGTGATTGGTGAGCCATTCGAAGAGAGAATATCGATAGACGACGAAGAAACCCAGAGAGAACGACTATGAGTGGAATAATTAGTATTGTCAACTACTGAGTGAATAAGCAACGAGTCGCGGCGATAACGCTGAAAGACTGTAGATTAGACTTGGGGTCCAGTGGCCATCAATTGTGAAATTATTCATTTTCGACCGCATCTGATACTTTTCAGACTATCCAGCTTATGTGGACGGATACTACTCCATATGCGAAACATACAAATTGAAATTAAGCCAACAAGACAAGAAACCCTTTATTCGGGAGCTCTATCATCTTTCCTATCATCTCTCTATCAGTGGCTATACACCTTAGATCATCAACTAACACGTTATAGGTCGAGCTTTACGTCCCCAGAAAGTGCTCTGCCACCAACCGTATCATCAAGGCTAAGGATCACGCCTCTGTCCAAATCAACGTTGCCAACGTTGACGAGAACGGACGTGCTATCTCTGGTTCCAACACCACCTACGCTCTCTCCGGTTACGTTAGAGCTCGTGGTGAGGCCGATGACTCTCTTAACAGACTTGCTCAACGTGATGGTCTCCTTAAGAACGTCTTCAACTACAGCCGATAAGTCTTCAATCCACCAAAAGTCACACACACCTTTTTGCAACGAACTAAAAATATTAAACTGGAGGAAATGTTAAGTATTTCATGTAAATTAATATGAGTTTCTCTCAGGTATTTTCCTTCAAGTGTCTTGTTATCTGGCTTCGGGCTCTGCCAAACGCACAGTATTGAGCAAAGACTAAAAATTAATAAATAGAATAGTAATAAATAGGGAAGAGGCGGTCCGGGCTATATCTAATCTGCCTAGAAACCGCCGGATTTTAGTTGATCTATAAATACGTTTCTGACAGCGAATGAATCTGACGTCGCGTCGTCTTTCTTTTCCTGTAGCTGATTAATAAGCTCTAGTATTAGCCTTTTTAGCTCTTGGTTGCTAACTGTGGGTGTAAATGCGAGCGAATATATGGAATAGAGGATTTGCTCCTCAGTGTCAGTGAAAAGAGTAGTTGCTATTTCTCCTAGAGCTTCGCGCACATCGTTGATCACTGTTTGCAATGAGCTCTCCTCGAAATTTGTCTTATCCAACTTCTTCATTAAATTTTGCCAGGTGGTGTTGACAACCAAGTTCGTGGAACTCAGCGAGCACAAGATGAAGTTGCGCAGTTGTACATTCTCTATAAGATAACCGTTTTGACGTTTCTCTTTCAGCAAATGAGATAGTCGCAGTCCAATCATTAAGTGCTGGAATATTTTGTCCATTATTTCAACAGCTTTAGAGTCGAATATCAACGAGAGAGGCTTAGGAACGTTGTAGCTGAGCTTCAATACGGATGTTGCAAAGAGACGAGCAGCATTCTCATTTGTTTTACCTGGAAATCCGAAATTTATATAACCTCCTTCACACACCTCCTTACGAACGCCAGGCAGCCTCGTTACAACATCTTCCAGCACGCCAGATAAGCAGCTGTTGATCTCCACTGAGGTTGGCGGCCAGTAGCTAGTCTTATTATTAGCAATTGTGACTGTTTCGACATCAAGCCCAAGTCCTCCTTCTTGCCTATGAGCAAATATTCTCTCTTCTAGTTTAACAGCAAGCTCGCCATTGGCCAGAAAATAAGTTTGGTGAACCATTCTTGCGTGGTCTGGAATTGACTGATTCCCACTGAAGGTACTCATAACAAATTTGTTTGCTAATCTCCATTGGGCATATATAATAGAAGCAAAGCTCAATTGGGCAACCATCTCGATAGGTAGATCATCGTCCGGACCTTTTCGCAAGGTTCCAAACAAGGTGTCATCCACTACTTTTTCAACATTGTCATGTAGTTCACCATGGGAAAATCCACTCTGCATCTTTAAGTCGGATAGTGGCAGCTCAAACATGTTTAGTTCACTTATAGATTTATCCTTGCTTGCGGAACAATTTTCATCTATCTGGTTTTGACTAGATATGTCATAATTGGATGATTCTTCATATTGTTCTATATGATGCTTGAGCTCTAAAATTTCTGCCAAGCTCGAATGCCATTCCATTTTTAGATTAGTTCCGTTTGCTTGGTACAGTTGATTCTTTGTTTTTTCGGTACCATATCTGGTAACCACGATGAAACAATTCAACGTCTCTAAGATCAGTCGTGCTAGTTGGGTTTGAAGGAAAACAGGAACCTGGTTAACGTCTAGGACAAGTAAGTCTGTTTCAGGATCATGATTTAAAAACAATATTTCTGAGTCTGCAATGTCCTTACTGGTTCGGGAGAATATTTCTTTACTCTTCAAACCGATGAGACGAGCAACTTCTTGTAGCCAAGGATACGAGGCTCTCAAGAGAATAAGCTTTGTCATACTATATAGGCGATTATCGGAGGATTCGAAAATCAAAGCTCGGTGATAAATTTCATCTAAAAGTCGGCAGGAATTGGGGAGCTTGTTGAGCTTCGGAGACAGTTGGATATCAGCACAACCAAGTATAGTAGTCAAGACACCTAATATTCTTGCTGGCTCATGAAAATCATTATAAAATCGTAGCAGAAACTGAGAGTATCGCTTTTGACTCGCATACTGCCTCAAAGCGAAGGCTTCGATTCGATGTACTACCTGGTTCAAGCAATTGGCAAATGCATATAAGATTGAATTAGTACTGCCCTCTTTTATTATCATCTCTGCCGTATATTCTAATCTCTTTAGACGAGAGCCGCATTCAATGAAGAAGTTGATAACTTCATTAATTACATCTGGGCTGCATCCCATGATCCGGGATTTGGAGGTACGCATGAATCTCATTCTACGCTGGTCGAACGAAAAAAGCGGGGATTCTGTACCAACCACTACCGAGTATAGACAATTAGCAAGCTGATCTGGCGTTACCAGATGATTTTCCGTGCGAACTGCAGGGGTACTGTCGTATGTCCTGATAACTGCTTCAAAATTCTCACGGCCCTGCTCAGAGATCAGTCGCAGCTGTAATTTATAATTTCTTCGCTTCAAATCGTGTCCTAGGAGCCCACTCCCATCAGTTTCAAATTCGGCAAAAAAGTCTTCCCAGCTTTTGGCAGTATATTGGTCGGGACTGCCGCTTTCCTTAACGCCTTTCTTGGTCGAATAATTAGATACTGGGGACTCGCTTGACAGGAGGTCGTCTAGCTGGAAGTGTTCAATTGATCCTTCTTCTTCAACACTATCATTATTCAGTAGCCCAAAGGGATCATTGCTAAACAATTGAAACTCAGAATTTACATCTTCTACCTTAGCAACAATTTCCTTCTCTTCCTGATCGAACGCTATCTCCAGTTAGATACATCAACACTGGCAGGGCCGCCCTACCTTCTTGAAATCACTTACGCAAAAACAAAACCGAGTGCTTGTCATCCTGCTCTGCCAATACTTCAACCGATGTATTTAGATCCTTGAATAGCAGAGAAGAGCGTTCTCTCCTCCTCATGTTGCTACAACATCAAACTAATTTATAAACAACATAGATTAGAACGCGTACTATAAACGTTCATCACGTGCATAAACACATTGCAGATAAAAAATACTGCAGCAGATTTCATTGCGTACATACAGTTCGAATTCTTCATCTCTTTTCGAAAATAAAACAGAAGTTACCAACCAAATTTTTGACAGGCATTATGTTTGATTGAGAGAGCAAAAAATGGTCCCTGGCGGGATCGAACCGCCGATCCCCGCGTTATTAGCACGGTGCCTTAACCAACTGGGCCAAGGAACCAGATCTTGCGTTGGCGTTTTGACACGAACTCTTCGAAAATAGGGGTAACCTCGGCCTTCCTCAGAATAACATCATATGACTGTCGAAAATACCGTTGATAATGCTATTATTTACTTGATACATATCATAAGTTATATATATCTCGTGTATTTTCCACCCTCGGAAAATTCGGACAATAATAGTCTTGTATTCTTGCCGTATGCAGTATGTGTGAGACAAGTACCTATCGCTTACCTGTCAGTTTCCAGCCCCTTCCTACTGGTGTCTTAAAAGGCTCGCACCAACCTCCTCCAAAACAGTCATATAAAACCCACTCTAGTAAACAGCCCTTAAAATCATACCAATAGGTCTTATTTGACTCCCAGCGTTCTTGTAATGTGGACTCCAAGAGCTCTTTCCAGGACATTTTGTCCATGTTACGAATAATCCATTTACGACTAGATGCAACAAGTCGTAAATATGACCCAATATTCGGAACTGAGACCACAAATGAGTCCATTTGTCCAGATTGAAGTGTCAGAAATCCGAGTGATAGCAAGTGGTTTGTCGCTTTAGCAAGATCAACCTCCTCTAGGTTAGATAGCGTTAATGAGATCGCGGTTGGATTTTTTAACAACAATTTCTTGAATATTTTCAGCGTCTTGATCATCGTAGAGTTAACCGCCCTGGACCCATCGTCTTCTGATTTAGTCAGAGACTCTTCGTAGTTTTGTATATGTTCATCGACTATTGCATAGTAGTTCACAGATTCTATTAACAAATCACTTCCTTCTACAAGGTTCACTACAAGTCGCCGAATGACACCCTGTTCACAGGCGGATCGAATCTCTCTATCTACGTACGTTGAGCTGTCAGGATGTATGGCGTATAAATGAGTAGTTCGAACTAAAGGCGGTACTGATTTTCTAAAATGGTAAATGTCGCCTCTGCCTTCTCTACCAAGACCTTTATCGGGTATTGGGGCCCACATTCTATCCAAAACTATCCTCATTGATTTTACTATGTCAGAGATAGATCTTGATTCCAACTGCCATTCCAATACTGCTGGGCCGTCATCTTGAAGCTTTTCTTGCTTTGCTTTTGTGCGTGCTTGCCGCAGCGATTTCTTCTCGTCGAAATCTTTCAAATATGCAATGTCTGAGGGCATCAGCGGGAGCGCTGACTTCTTTCCTAAAGACGGTTTTGTGATCCTAGACGACTTAGATGCCGTCAACCGTATTGGTTTTGTCATGGTTCTATGCTATTGTTAGTATTAAAGGTGTGAGATTATGAAAATGTCGATGATCTTGATCTAGATATGCGGCGCATGGGGCATGCCTTACTAATCTATGAGCTCCCGACTTTGTGAGAATAAAGCTATCAGGAATAAAAAATGATAATATTCTATTGATGATACGTCCGCCCTTTTCTAGCGAACATTAAGCTTCCAGTCTTTCAAGCATACTTTAAAAAGGAGCTTGTGCGAACACAGCCGAATAGAATAGAGGTCGGGTTTGAACTTCATCCATTGAATTCAACATAAAGAGTCTCATAACAGCAGCTTCAACATTGCTGCTAACCAGTGGGCTAAGTCTTCAGCCCAATCAAATATTCCTTCACCGGCACCGTCGTCGTATCTAGCCTATGTGAATAACCAATGACTGCTTATTCTGCATGACTAGTTGACTAGTTCGGCAGATGCTACCACATACAACACCTCTTCAGTTGGTACTGACAAGGCCTTTCTGACAGGTTGAGTTAGACATAAATGATATCTTACAAAAATTAAGTAAAGTTTATAAGAAGAATGTTAATATATACGTTGTTGTATAGGACCCTAACCTAGCTGTTAGTCTACTGAAGCCAGTAGGCTTATCTTACAGTGTAGATCTGTCGCATCACCTGGACGCTCTTGCATAACTAAGACTAGGCTAATACAAAGTTATGCTAAGCCATTGGATCAAACTCATACCTTGAAGGTTGAGAGCGCAGCATCAAACAGCGTTAGATAGATATCTGGAAACCAGTCATTGATTAAACATATACTCTGTGTTGACTACTGGTGGGTGTGGATATCATGACAATGCTAGGCATGTCTCTACGAAACCTGATTGCTATTGCTATTTTAACATGGAGTTTTGTATTGGATACAGCCGCTGGCTGTGGAGTCGGGTAAGAACAAGTCTAGGGTGAAGTGACAATGGAACAGAGATAACGACAAATTGTCAATGTTCATTTCAGGTCTAACTAGTTTTGCAGGGTTCACATTTCAATCGCACAAAGGACATTACCGTATTTACCGGAGGATATCCAAGATGCTGAACTAGCAGGGTATACCAGGGCCGGAGCCTTCTTCCCAGATGCGTTTTATTCTTGTATGAGTCGCTCAGATTTGGCTGAAGACACCCACTGGCCCCCGTTTCTGAAAACGGCTGTTGATTATTGGACAGAGAAATATCATGGCGGATCGATCCGAGGTGACAGCATAATGGAGGACTGGGTCAATGAGGTAAAGAAAGGAGACCCTCAACCTCAGGATAGAGAGCAATTCAAAATTTTCCGACGAAGCATAGATTCGGTTATGACCAAGTTGAAAATCAATACCTTCCAAAAAGTCCTTGATACACTGAAATACAAAGAGAAAGGACGGGTCCACCAATCCGGGGCTAAAGACGAATCCAGCAACGAATTAGCTCTAAAGGCATTTATCTTTGGAATTCTAACTCACCAGGTGGCTGATATTAGCTGGCATTCTCTTGGTGTTCAACAGGGGCTATTAAGAATGCTGTCAAATCGCGAGTTTAACGGCGATGTCTCAGAGGCACATAATGTACTAGACACTGGAGGTGATATGATTTATGTTCGAAGAATGTTACAATCCGGTCTAAATCTGGACTGGATTCAAGGGGACTGGAAATACCCCACAGAAGATATTCTTGAAATTATTTCTCGGGCAGGATATTCTGTGAGTAGCTCGCAGCTTGATTATTGTATGTTTAGAGGGAAAGCTGCATTAGGAGCCGAAATGCAACTAGCAGCAAGCGCCTTTGCCCCTTATGCTCAGAGATCCCCGTTACTGTTTGAACATATCGATGATTACTTCCTGGGAGGAGTGACCGAGATGTCAACTGCAACACGGCATTGCTCCTATTCGTTAGCAGAGTGGTTTGCCAACGAAACCACTCCAGCAGATCCATGGTCCGTTTGTGAGGTATATGAGGGCATGAAAGATAAGTCATACAAGAATTTAAATTTCCTCTATGAAAATGAAACTATGCCTGACATCGAATACAGCACGCAAGCAGTTTCCAGTTACGATTTTCCATTGGCTCAAAGCATCAGTTCAGACGCAAAGCTTGAGGTGACGGCACACCAAAATATATTTGGCGATTCCGATTCCGCTGTATTTGCCGAGTTAGCAACAGTGATTTCCACAGGAGTTCCAAACGGAGCTTTTGGTTCGTCTCTTACAATCGGTAAATTTTTGAACGACCAGCTTTGTTTAGCTATATCTGCTCCCTATGAATCCGTCACTTTCGGATTTGGAAGAACCGCAAAGGAGGTCCCTAAAGGAAGTGTCTATGTAGTAGAGCTTTCTCAATTGGTAGCATCCAACAATAATGCCGCAGTGAAGACCCCTGCCAAAATGATCACTCTCGAAATGCCAGGAGAGGGCCCTCCTTATCAATTCAATGAAAGATTTGGTGCAAAAATGACGAAAATAACGCTAGCTGGATTTGATGTTTTAATTGTGAGTCGACCGGGTACTTCAAGATTGAGCTTTTTCCTAGAGAATAGAAACATTTTTAACATTCGCTGGGGATCAGCTAGTGTGAAATACGGTAGTTTTGGAGACAAGCTGGCTGGTGAATCTCTAGCTGTGGGTGATGTTGATGGCGATGGCATGGATGATCTGATTATTGGATCACCTTATTCAGATATAAGTGGCCGTCCCCAGGCAGGCGAAGTCCACGTTATTAATGGATTATCTCTACAGTCAATTTTTTCAGTAGCTGTTGAAAGTCGTAGCAGAACTCCGTTGGAATTCGATATCAAGGATGTAGCTGAGGTGGTGTTGCATTTGCCTTCATTAACGTCATCTCCTGGGTACAGCCTATTTGGGTCCAAAGTATCGGTCGTTTCCCGTGGTTCAAGCAATTACCTTCTTGTAGGCGCCGAGGGTGTGGGCAAGGTGTTTGCGTTCGATTCCAAGCAGGATTTCAAATATGTTTTTGTTTTATCCAGCAATGTTAACAATGGCGCCAATTTTGGTGGAAAGCTTCTTGTCGGAAATAGCGATGGTTGGATTGCTGTTGGAAGTACCACCGAGGATGTTCATTCTGAGCGAACAGGTAGACTTAAATGTAGCCAATGTGGAGCAATTTATCTGTACCGTATTCGAGACATAGGAGCTGGTGTTGTCGAAGATTGGTCATTGTATAATACTACTGATGAATTAACGGCATTTGAAAAGGGTTATCTTGGATTTAAGACCAGGAAAGGACTGGAGTCGGGATCCTTCAGTAGGTTCGGACACGAAGGAACCATTATTGATAAATATCTATACACGAGTTCGCCATTTGGACAAAACGAAAAGGGCCAAATTTGGAGATTGGATCTTTCGAAGCATGGTAAGGGCAACTTTGAACTACTGATTGAAGAGAGTCCCTGGCCGTATAGCAATGGATTCGGTACAAGTCTTGCCGGAATCCGACAAAATGGCGAAACGTTCTTAGCTAGCGGGATGCCTTATTACGGAACAAATGAAAGGGGTTGGTTACAAGGCGCTGTAGCATTATACCACTTGAAGGACTAGTTTTAGTCTTTGTTTTTTATTTATTTGGATGTCAAAGTTTGGAATGTCAAAAATTATTTACTATTATACAAATCTATATAGTCACTTATACTATAGGTTCTTTTTTGGCGTATAGAATAGCGTCACTCGAGACATAATAGACCCCTCCTGCTTATGGGCTCGGTCGCCCCATTCTGAGCAGATCTCGTGGCATTTTTCGAGTAAGAGGTTACGCTTTTCTACCTCAAGCGGACTCAATTGCCTGGGATATCTCATGCCAGGTTTGCTGTCAAGTTGAAGCTGTAAACTATGCCCTCTAGCGAGAACAGACTTTATGGCCAGCCTCTTTTGACCAGCGAGATCGCTTAGCGCGATATTCCATGATATTGGAATGTCCTTTACACCAGCAGCTTTTGTCTTCTTCGGCTTACTGTCACGTTTGTTGGGTTTGACTTTGATCTCATTGCCTGCCAGAGGTATTACTTTACAGACAACATCTGGATCATGATTCAATTGTTTTATAGACTCACCTTCCCCACTTTCTTCCAACGCAATTCCTGCTTTACCATGTTGGTGGTGATGCTGAGAGAACTTAACAACTACCAGTTGGAATTTGTTCTTGTCGAATTGCCTTTGCAGGAACTTTTTTAGATTTACATTACTGTTGAATTTTCCTTCTTGGTCAATTACACCAACTCTTCCTTTATTTGGTACAAGTGACAATATATCGTCATTGGTCTGTGACTTGTTTCCACTCTCATTCAGATTAGATCTTGTGGAATGGAAAAGTTGCCTCGCAGTCCTAGTGCGACATATCCTGAAGAGATGATTGGTGGTGGCCACGGCCCCCTGACGAGAAAGGTGTACTGTCTGAAACAATTGATTGAAGATGCGTAGTTTAGTATTCATATTTGGTGAGCTATAAGGTATGATCCAGATCAAAGATGTCTATGCGCACTGGCGGAACACTTCAAGATAGAGACATATCGCTGTAGCGGGAAGCAATAAGCAGGGTCCACATATAATATCAGGTCCTTTCTTTCTATTTCAGTGTAAACCTATGTTTAAAGTGATATTAGATTGAGCAGAGCAAACTGGGACACTGTTGGTAGAGCAAATTGTGGAGGTTATACCTAGTTGCCTGTGGATGGCTAAAGATTCGCCTCTTCATCAGTCCCAGAGCCACCGCCAATCGCATTCAGCATGTAAGTAGTGTCTTGTCTAAAACTCGACACAGAGACACTTGGGAAACTACTGGCGTCGTTCTAGCCTCGAAGCCATCATTGCATCCCTTCTCTAGGTACCGAACCTGAGGGGGGCCCAACGGCCAGAAGCAGAAGGGGATCAGATAATTTAACCTGACATCTGCGAGGCAGATAACGGTCGGTTGACGTCATCGAACTGGCAGTTCGATGTGAGGCTGAAAATGTGGAATACAGTATTCAACTCCATGTTCGATTCAATTTTATTGGCTAATCGCCAGTTTTCTTGATGGTAATAGTTAAGAATAATGTCAAGTAAACAGTAAGTATAGTAGCATATCGTCAGAGAGTGCGTTTTGATAGGAAAATAGCGATAAGTGGGCCGTTGGCCATATTACAGTTACTTCAAATAATAATAACATATTTCACGGCATAGAATAAGCTTAAAGAGAGACAAGAAGACAGTTTTATCTAATTACTTAAAAGAGGTGTAGAAATAGGCGTTAACCAATAGGAAAGAAAGTAATAGGAAACCGGACTCTTGATGACCGACGAGCGTATTCTCCACATTCGCGTGTGTGCGGCACAAAGTGAGGCTCGCTCGACTAAATGCCTATTTGGGTTAGGCGATTGACTCAAAAGACCCTTGCATGCGAACGCAGGTAGCGGGAGGTCCTAAAACACTTTATTCCTTATAGCGAGAAGGAGAAGAAGAAGGAGGCGGCGATAGAGAAGAAGATATCTGTGCCATCGGTGTAGGTGTAGATACTCAGTTTCTCTGGCAATTGTTTAAAGATAGATCTACATGGTGCATATGATGCAGACTAACTTTATTGACCTCCATGCAGTGCAATACGGCACTTCACCACTGCTCTTGAGATTCACGTATTAAATCATTGGACAGTGGGCTTCGGCTAGCCTCTGGTCATATTACGAGTGATGCGTATAATAATCCATCTATTGTTTCTGGCTTCGGCGTGGACCCTCAATGTTCCTGGATTTTCTCCAAAAGACTACTCTGAAGGAGAAGAGGTATCCCTCCTCACTGACAACATCCAACCGACCTGGTATAGTGCGGGAGGTGAGTTTCCTTACTATGCTGAAGGGCTGCTATTTACCAAACCTACTGACAATATCCATGAGTTTGATTACTATGCTAAAGAGCTGCAATTTTGCAAACCTAAGGTTAGTATAGTGCGATATGAGGGCGACGATCTTGGTTCATTATTATCTGGTCGGCGTTTGTCTAATACTCCATTCGAATTAAATGCCTTGCGCGATATAGACTGTGCCTCTCTTTGCACCAGCCATTATTCAAAAAAAGATTTCCGTTTTTTGACTGAAATGGCTTTGCGACTCTCGTATGTTTGGAAAATTGACGGTTTGCCGGTCGTATTTAAGTACAAGAAGGAACTTGAACTTAGCGACATTAAACAACTTTTTTACTATATCATGGACCGTCGGCAGAGGCAAAACGTGTACTGGTGTGCTGGTGTACCGTTGGGAAGTGAGGAACACAACAATACTGAGCCCCTTACTTTGTTTTATAATCATTTTGATTTTACCGTGGATTACTACGAACATGCCCCCGGAAAAATCAGAGTTGTGGGCTCATCAGTAACTCCCGAGTCTAGAAACTATACTAGCAAAGAAAATGCTGATAAATGTGTTAGTACGGAGCGACTAAATTTCTATCATGGCACCGGCCCTGGCGTGCCGCGGCTCTCTAGTTCAAATGTTACCTATACTTATTCTGTCAAGTGGGTCAAATCTGACGTCAAGTGGGGTTCTCAATGGGACAAGTATCTTGAGGCGGAAGAAACGGGAATTCATTGGGAACCACTCATTCGCCTAATTCTTGTCTCTTCTCTGATTTGTGCCTTGGTCGGTAGAGTAGCTGTTTATATTGTTCGAAAAGAAATTGCCAATATTCGACTGGCTGAATCAAATCCAATTCTCATTAGCTCCCGTTTGAAGTCTCTAAAGAACGCCTCTTTTAAAGAACCGAAGAATATTTTATTATTGAGTATACTGGTAGGGAATGGGTGTCATTTGTTTTTCTTGGCCTTTTTGACTATAATCTTTGCTGCCGTTGGGCTACTATCGCCTGAAAAGAGAGGCTCTGTAGTATCGATAGCTGTCTATGTCTATGCCTTCTCCTCAATTATTGCTGGCTTCACATCTGCCTACTGTTTTCGAACATTTAAAGGAGAGGATTTCTCCCAAGATGAGGGAGAAGAAACAAATATTAAGACCGACTCGACTCTCTGGCCGAAGCTATTATTGTTGACGCCGACGCTTCTTCCCGTGTTGGTGTTTGCCACTTTTCTCCTTCTAAATTTATTGATCGTCCTCAGAGGTTCACCTGGTGCTGTACCTTTTAGTGCTTTTCTAGAACTAGCAGGACTGTGGTTTTTTGTGTCAATTCCGCTGTCTTTCCTTGGCAGTTTCATTGCCAAAAAGAGATCGTCCCGAGGCTACATCGAATTAGCGTATACGCCAAGATCTCATCTTCCTGATATCCCCAAACTACCGTTTCTGTTGAAACCAATCACACGAATCTTTCTCGCTGGTTTATTGCCCTATGGCGCTATTCTTTCTGAATTGATGTGGATGACGAAATCCTTGTGGCTTAATAAGCTATATTTGATGTTTGGATTTCTAATGGCGACATATTCTATACTGGTAATTAGCCCTGTGCTTATTACAGTAGGAACTGTATACGTAATGCTGCTTGCAGGTGATTATCGATGGCAGTGGTCCAGTTTCGCACTATCAGGGTCCCCTGGTATCTATTTGTTCTTACACTCGCTCTTGACCCTATTCTCTTGGCATTCCTATGGCGGGCTGACTGCGACTATCCTGTTTGTCTCTTATAGCTTCCTCACCGCTGCAGCTGTTTCCCTCATTACAGGAAGTGTCGGATTCCTAAGTTCGTGGGCTTTTGTCCATTATATCTACTCTTCGGTCAGGATTGATTAGGCACCATGAATAGTCGGATAGTTTCTTGATCCGTATATTACTCATTAGAAGCGAGTTTATATAAATACAGTAATTATCGTATTCTTATGGCATTTATTTGTCTTGCTAATGTTGACCTCACTAGCGACTCATTTACATGTGGTTCCGAAGGCGGAACATTTACAAACACCAGCGTTTTGGAAGTGCCACTCAATGAATACTGTAGGAGGTAGGTGAGTTTGGATTTAAGATATGGTATGTGGGTTTTATCCTAATGCACAAATGATGTCTCCAAGATAACCTAAACTCTTGCTAATATCTTGGGTTTCGTTGAGTCTAATGCCAGTTGCTTGTGATTGTGTCAACCGTTCTGAACAGCCAGATTAATGAGGTTAAGCGTGCACTAGCTCCTCTGTTCGGGCCTAGGATTTTTACCTCTAATACGAAGAATGAAAACACGCGAGAACGAGACGACCTTTCATTTGCCGCTGTGGCCGGAATGACCGATTGCTAGCTTGCCGTCTTAAAACTGAATACACTGTAGAACGAGACTATCATGCGGCACTTGTAATGTTGTCAGTTTCTTGAAGTTTCGGATAGTGGCGAATCTCAAGCTCACTGTCATCCTGTAATCTCATATATCCATCCGCGCTCCTTCAATGCTTCCGCTGTTTCAAATATCTTAGCAACTACCCTGGGAATCATGCCATTCTTTCCTGACATCGTATATGTTTTGCCAGATCATGTCTGACCATAGGCAAAAATGCAAACATTATCATCTAATAGCTCAGAGACTTCTTCAGAGACCTCTTCGTTAGACGAGGAAAGTGGAAATACGTTATCAAGGGCAAAGGATGGATTTTCGCCGTTGCTGTACCTAATGCTGACTCCGAACTCGGCCCACATACCAGTAGCTGTTGCTCTTCCAAATGTCAGTCCGGAAATGTTATCTTTGGTACAGTTTGGCTATCTTGCTCAGACTTTACAGCTAGTCTGACACTGCAAAATACCCTGACATTTCCTTTGAGTTCTTGAATCTGATTGTGTAGTTTTCGGCGCACAGTTTCCTCTTTTATTAGTCTCTCCTTAGCAATATATCGGGTCTTCAGCTGATTTCAGACGAGCTGTCAGTTTATAAATAGTTGATTGATGTGAATGTTCGAGAGTCTGATGATTTTGTGAGAGGCAAGAGCTTCTGCTGCTGGCACTATTTTGATTGATTCTAACTATCGAGCCCGAGGGAATAATTGAACGGCGCTGCTGTTGTTTCGCTTGATTGTAGATTCGTTCTTTTTCGCTCACTGTTTCTTGAAGTGCCTCGGGCGACTTAGAATACCCCTGTTTAAGTTGATCGATTGTTTCATTTAATCGCTACACTGATTCCGACAGAGGGAAGAGAACGAGAGATCGTAAACGTAGATAAAACTTTATCTCGCTGCTGATCAATCTGCCGATGCTTTGAGATCCTCGTGCGTGGACCTCAATTAGAAAGCTAACGACTGTGGCGGTGTGGTGGTGGCTTGAATTAAAAAATGTCGTGCTCTCGTGGCTGTGGAGCAAGGACAGTAGCCGAAGGACGATCCTCCGCAGTGGCATACAGGGCTAGAGCCGAACATTTTGTTCTGATAATACTGATTTAGAGACGGCTTAGCTTCACCACTCTAATGAGATGCCAAGACTTGGATCAGATTGGTATGATGGAATTCAGTTAGATCGTCTTCATCATAGCGTAACACCGTATAAAGAGGGGTAATCTTCATAGTACAGAATAATATGATCCAGATAAACTATCTTACATAGTGGGGCGCTTTAAGATTTCTCTGTTGCTGTCTGGACTCGACTCCAAAATGAGAGAAGCGAGCGCACGGGAGCCAATGGACCACTCGAAACTTAATTACACGATGTTTTATGATATTGCAACATATGATATCTCGACATCGCTTCACCACATCGACTATCAAAAAGCTTATATGCTCAGTGTGGTGAAGACGACATCGCAAGAAGATTGATTTGAGACGGCATTATCGTAAAAAAATATGGGCATCAGCATCTGCCACCCGTTGAGTTCAGAGCTTGGCAATTCATGTGCCCGTCTTGACTCGTGGTATCGGCCAATCGGCTATCTTCACAGGGTTGAAGGTTCTCTGACACTTTCCCGCAGAGCCCGTTAAGCCACATTTTTAAGAATCTTTAGCCACCGTGATGCAAAGTCCCCGTCAGATATTCAAGAAAAGGTGAAATATGACAGTATTCCACGTGATCTGATATCATAATATGATGCACAAAAAAGAAACCACATGCACCTAATCTACTTCCCCAGTTTGCAGTTGCCGCTGAGCTGTGGCGGCAATTGAAAAGCGCTGTTTTCGTTTCATTTTGTAAAACATTTTCCTCACAGACGGTGGAAATATAGTACAGTATTGTAGCCATCTTGAAATAAAGACTTCTATAGGAACACGTAGTTGTGAAAGGCCGCGACAGCTATTTCGTCATCTCATCTTATAGTTTAATATGATTATCGAGATCGTGCATCTGCTAACCTTAACCAGTATACGTTTTATTTTTATCTGCATCCTGTGTACCTGGAAGACATATAGCAAATCTATTCGCAGCATTTTACTTTTTCTTGCATTTTCTTTCTGGTTGCTTTTTTTTTTTTTACCAAAACTGATCTCGGCCTGGCGACAGGGCCAGATTCTGACATGCCCGTCAGGATCCTGACCGTTGGAGCTTAAATATTGACTAATTTCCCTCTTAATATTCTTTTCTACACACCCAAACTTTTGTCACAATCATTTCGACATAATAATGTCAACTGGCTCCGACCATGTATTCCGTTCCTCGGGAAATGGAATTACTGAGGAAAATGAACCGTCGTATATTTCAATTCCTGAATATGACGAACCAGCGGTATCTATAAAAGATTTCGGCCAAGAGGTGTTCGCTGATACTCCGAAGAGGCTGAAAGACTATCTCCTCTCATTATTCCCCATTATCCGTTGGATTTACAGATATAATTTTGTATGGCTTTACGGTGATTTGATTGCTGGTATTACTGTTGGTGCTGTTCTTGTCCCACAAAGTATGTCCTATGCTAAAATCGCTACTCTTCCCCCTCAAATTGGTTTATACTCCTCGTTCGTGGGAGTAATGATTTACTGTTTTTTCGCTACTTCCAAGGATGTTTCCATCGGTCCTGTGGCTGTGATGTCTCTTCAAACGTCAAAGGCTATCGCTCATGTTATCAATAAGCATCCAGAATATGCTAATGACCCTGTCCATGTGGCAGTCGGTTTGTCGCTGCTCTGTGGTGCAATCGCACTCGGAATTGGTTTGTTGCGACTTGGTTTCATTTTGGAATATATCCCCATGCCTGCAGTTTTAGGTTTTATGACTGGTTCTGCGTTCACCATTGCCGCTGGCCAGGTCCCTGGTTTGATGGGAATTTCCAAGCTGTTCAACACTCGTGATGCAACTCATTTAGTCGTTATCCATACTTTGCAGAACCTGAAACACTCGAATTTGGATGCTGCTTTTGGCTTGGTGTCTTTGTTTATTTTGTACTTTTCAAGATGGCTATTTGCTTTCCTCGGAAAGAGATACCCCAAGTACGAAAGAGTCTGCTTTTTTGGATCTGTCCTGAGAAATGCATTTGTTATCATCTTTTCTACTTTGATTTCTTGGGGTATCTGTCACCACCATAAGAACCCCAAAAACTATCCTATTAGTGTCTTGGGTAAAGTACCTCGAGGTCTTCAAAATGTCGGGTATCATACTATTGACCAAAACCTGGCCAGTGCTCTGGCTCCAGAATTACCCATCTCGACTGTCATTCTTCTTATGGAACACATTGCCATTGCAAAGTCATTCGGAAGAGTAAATGATTATAGAATCAATCCTAATCAAGAGCTTATTGCCATCGGAACAACAAACATGATTGGTACATTTTTTAACGCTTATCCAGCCACTGGTTCCTTTTCTAGATCTGCTCTCAAATCTAAATGCGGTGTCAGAACTCCTCTGGCCGGTATTTTTACTGGTATCGTGGTAATTGTTGCCATTTACGGCTTGACTGGTACTTTTTATTGGATTTCTAATGCTAGTTTGAGTGCTATTATTATCCATGCAGTAACCGATCTGATGTCTCCTTGGTACGTTACTTGGAAGTTCTGGAAGTCATCCCCTGTAGAGACCGTTATTTTCATTGGTGCTGTCTTTTTGTCTGTCTTTGTTTCTCTTGAGGCTGGTATCTACTTCTCATTTGCTGCCTGTATGGTTTTTATGCTGCTGCGGATATCATTCCCGACAGGTCAATTGTTGGGACGGGTTGAAGTCGTTGAGCATTCGGATCCAAACTATAACGAGCCCAGAGGTGCTATTGAGGAGACTGCTACTCCTGAACAGGCTCCTGTTGATAAGAAATACGGTGAGGTGGTTCGTCAAACCAGCACTAGTGGTTCAGGAAATCCTAGACCTACAGCAATTAAGAAGTATGCATGGGTTCCTTTGAACCACCATAATATCAATAAGGATGTTCTAATTCAAGCTCCACCTCCTGGTGTCTTTGTTTTCAGGCCAAATGAATCTTTCACTTATCCTAATGCTGCTAGACAGCTAGAAATCCTTGTTCAAGATGTTCGACGACAGACGAGGAAGGGTGGGGTCCAACAGCATCAACTCACGTTAGGTGAACGACCTTGGAACGACCATGGACCTCGTCACAAGGTTTATGAAGATGGTTACGTTGATGAAAGACCGATTTTGCGTGCTGTGGTATTTGACTTCTCGGCGTCGCCACACATCGATTTAAATGGTGTACAGGCACTGGCTGATATCAGACAAGAGCTCAATAAGTATGCTAACCGCGAGGTTGAATACCACTTTGTTGGTATTCTATCCGCTTGGTCTCGTCGTGCGTTGATGGCTTACTCATTTGGAGGTGACAAGTCTGAGACCAGGCCTGAACGTCACTACGTTGAAATTTCACTTCGCCAAGCTGCTGGTGTAGGTGGGTCCACGATAGAAACTGTTGAAGAGGAAACCAAGAAAAAGAAATATAGAGATGAGGAAGAACGAGACACGGTTTCTCAGCTTAGCAGCGATGGAAGTTATGTTCCTATTGTTGCTACCAATACTCCCTTTTTCCATCTTGAAATTCCTAATTTAGAATTTCCTGAATCTCGGGATTAAAAATTGTATGTTATGATATGTCTATGTTTTTGTTTCTTTTATATAGCTAACGACTTTTAATGAATTTGATAATTGTTTTTACTGATGCTTATTTGTGTTCACAATCTAGGCTTCCACGGAAAAGGCCGAGGGGAGGTCTACCCTCTGGTTTTTGGGGCGAAGGCTCGACTCGAGCACGAAGCGAGACTAGACATGGGTGAGGGACGTCTTAGGAAATGGCAGACACCCGAGTAGAATGAGGTGATAGTAGGAGCTGTCTGAGGTGCTGCTCCAGCTGCCGGAGGCAGGTGGGGATGTAAATGTGAAAATGTTATAACCGTGATCGTAAATGCAATTAAATAGTAATGAAAGATTAGGAATGGGCCAAGCAAACTTCTGGATGGCCTTTCATAATCAAAATAAATAAGGAGGGTCAGCTGTTTGCTGACCTCAATAAATAATAATTTACACAAGACTCTTCTTCTTGACGACTACACCTAGCGCATTCACTTTTTTACCTGCTTTGGTAGGTTTCTTGACAAGAACATTCGGTTTGAACAACGAGGTACCTGTTACTTTAGGCTTGACTGGCAAGGATTGGGCGACGGGGTTAGTTTTTGGATTCTGCCCGCTATCATTTGGTGTCGCCTCTCTGATAATTTCGCCAGCCGAAGTTCGTTTAAATGCTCGTCTGACTGCCTCTTCGTCTTCTTCGTCTTCTAGTCTTCTCTTCTCAAGAGATCCTGATTGTACAGCTTCCTGTGCTCGTTCTAAGAGACCACCAGCTGAAGCTGCCGTCTCAATACGGGCATTACGAGTTCGTATTTCATCTAATTCATCTTGAACCTCCATCTCTCGTTTGCTATCAAGGACCTTACTTTCAAGTTCTGCCATGATATCACCATCGCCGTCATTAGGACCTTTGCTTCCCGCAGTAGCTGCACCAGCCATCCCATACAGCTTTTTCAGCTCGTCTTTCTCCTGCTGCTCAATTTCTTCTCTTTCCAATCGATCCAGCCTTTGTTCAAGATCCTCATCTTCTTCTGCCTTTTCACGCCATGGCTCTCTATTTCTCTCTGCGCCTTGTTCTGTGACATAATCACCTATTTTGGGATCTGTCTTGAACCTGATCTCTCCAGAGCAACGAGGACATCGGATATAGAAACGGATGATTTTGATTCCTAAGTACGATTCACCTGTTGGCTGCTTTTTGGCATTAAATTTCTTTCCTCGATATATAAACTCGCCACATGTCGTACATCTCATAGAAAAAGGGGCCATCAACCTGACAGTCTGTAAACTTGCTGCCGCCGACTCCCGGATTGATTTTCTCTTCCTGGTTATCTTTGACGGATCAAAATCCGGTGGATAGTATTTGTTGATGGTCTTTCTGTCACCCATCTTGCAAGAATTATAGTTACCGTTCTAGTGAGCTGAGTAGAAGATTGATCTGAAATAGAGGTATGATTTATTGAGATGCATGAAGTGTAGAAGTGTATGCGGCTCGAAAGGCTGAAGTTGATTCTCGTGCTGTAGCCCAGATATATCTCCCACTAAGTGAACAAGGTTAGAGAGATGCGAGTCTGTTGTAAGCATCGCCAAGAAAGAGATAAGGAATAAACACAGCCAACAATGAGACTGTGGAAACACTGAATACGCGATTGATCCGCCATTCCTTTCCTGCGACACCCTCGTAACTTTGTTGACGCATCTAGTAATAGCCGAACTTACCTTTGTTGGCGAGCGAGAAAGAGCTCACAGTTGAACAAAACGCTGGCACAAAGCATTAACTGTAGATATTGAATAATAGCATTCAAACCACTAGCCAAGGAAGCAGGTGATCATAGCATGGCAGTGGTAATGGCGCGCCAATCTTTTCTGTGCATGAGATGCAGCTAGATAGAAGTAAACGTGCATCGATCGTTGTGTTTGGTTCCCCGTTGTGATAATAATGGGATTCTGACCTTCAAAGAGAGGGTCATTTTACTGTATTTAAGTATAATCAATTCCTACACTTCTAATACCACTTTTTCTACAGTTCTTGATATATCCAATATTTATCGCGCAAGGCAACTGCTTATCGTACGATCGAATTAAACTTCGGGTTCACAGCCCCCTGAGTGTTGGACCGAGCCAGTTTACCCGATATTAGAATACTCAGTCCAGCAAGCGAATAAAAATTTAGAGAAATAAGTTAGCGGTAACCTAGATAGCATTTCATATATCTTGTTACCACGTCTCTGATTATTTTCTAAACACGGTCGACCTTCACGCCAAATAACTTGGTAGTGTTTCTATCAATACGCTCTTGTTGCTCTCTATTGAGGGTTTCAAAAAAAGTGTTATAAAGGCATTTGGTTAAAAACTTTTTTTAACTAGTCAAGAGCCAGGGCAAGATAGAAACGGTGGTTTTGAGACCGTATTCAGCGGTTATACCATATCATCATCACCTTTGATAAAGACACGGTTTCACCGTTGATTCGTTAAGCCGGCTTGTGCTCATTCTGTGGAATCCAAAATGATAAACGGAGAAAAAGTCTCTTCTTTTTTCCGAGATGATTTCAACTTGATCGGAAGAATTCGCTACCATTTTCAGGATGATACAACCCGACTAGGGAGATTATACAAAAAAACAAGAAAGTACCTTTTTACTTTTATTGGTTTGCATTATGTTTACATCACGTCAATGGCGTTTATATGCTCGATTATTCTTTATCCAGGAGGCAATATTCGATATATCGATGCACTGTTCTTAGGCGCAGCAGGATGTACTCAAGCTGGGCTTAATACCGTCTTGTTGAATGATCTATATTTGTATCAACAAATCTTTTTGATGGTTTTCCCTTTTCTCACTACGCCCATTTTCATTCACTCTTCTGTGGTTTTTTTGCGATTGCATTGGTTTGAGAAGCATTTCAAGGATGTTAAAGTCAATTCCAAGATACAATCCAAGCTACGTAGAACAGCCACTATGGCAAGAGCCGAATCAAGAGATCATGAAATCGGCTTAGAACCTCTGAAATGGAATGGTGAATATTCCAAACGTAATTCCAACGCTGCTGGAATTGACAATAACGATGACGAAGAAGGAAATGGTTTACATGTGCCCCCAGCATCTGATATTCGATTCGGAGACTTACCCTTGCCAAGAAGACAAAAGTCTATTGCTCCTCAGGACATGTACAAATCCATAAATATGATGCAGAAGAACAGACGATTGTCAAATGATCTTAACGACGGACCGGCACTGGTGATTAAAAGCCCGAGAGTCATGGATGAAGAAAACGAGTTAAAAGAAAAGATGCGCTTGGCTACAGCTACAGGGCAAAATCTCGACTCATCTCCTAGTAGTAGCGGCAATGCTAGTACTGAGCATGAAGTTGATGATGGCGCTGACCAAAAACGAACATCACTTTCGTATGCCGAATCGCCAGAACGACCCGACCGCAATACTGAGGGAATACAAATGGACCGCCGGTCCAGAACGCTTTCTGCATCTAATATTCCTGAGGGGAGTAAAAGACCTGAGCATGCTCGTACAGGGTCAAAAGCATCCGTCACAAACGGCACCCGGAGATTCAGTAGATCGAGGACTCTAGACAGAATCTTCAACCGGACTCTTAGTAACGAACCAGCTACAAAAGTTATGAGCACGAATTATCTGTCATGGCAGCCTACGGTAGGAAGAAACTCCGCTTTTGTTGACCTGACTGAAGCACAAAAAGAGGAACTGGGAGGTGTCGAGTATCGGTCGTTGAAACTTCTTGCCAAAGTTCTTCTAGCATATTATTTTGGCTTTTATATTTTTGGTATTGTAACGTTCTGGCCATATGCGTCGTTACGCAGTCTGCTATCGAATCACTTCAAGTCAGAAGGATTCACTGCTTCACTATGGGCCTGGTTCACTTCAGTTTCTTCATTTTCAGATACTGGATTTACACTTACTCCTGAATCAATGTCTTTTTTCCAGCGAGAGGCGTATATTCCGTTACTTAGTGGTTTCTTGATTGTCATTGGTAATACCGGTTTCCCTGTATTGCTTAGATTCATAATCTGGATTGCTTTTAAAGTGACTCCAAAGTATGGTCGTGCACATGAATCTTTAGGTTTTCTGTTAGATCACCCCAGAAGGTGTTTTACACTACTGTTTCCAGCAAATGCCACCTGGTGGTTATTGGCAGTTCTAATCATCCTAAACTCAGTAGATTTGGTGTTGTTTTTGATCCTTGACTTGACGAGTAAGGCCATTACTGAAATTCCTGTAGGCTACAGAATTATCTGTGGACTATATCAGGCAATCGCCACTAGAACCGCTGGATTCACGATCGTTAGCATGTCTGACGTCCATCCTGCTGTTCGTGTCAGTTATGTCATCATGATGTATATCTCAGTTTTACCAATCGCCATTAGTGTTCGACGAACCAATGTTTATGAAGAGCAATCTTTGGGGGTCTATTACCCTGAAAATGATGAAGAAAATGCTGAAGGAAAACGTCATTCATATGTCAGTGCCCACTTGAAGAAACAACTTTATTTCGATTTGTGGTTTATTTGTCTGGGACTATTTATTATCTGCATCGCTGAAGGAGCAAAATTGGATAGAGGCGACTTTCAGATCTTCGATGTGCTATTTGAAATCGTCAGTGCTTATGGTACCGTAGGCATCTCTATGGGAGCTCCCAACAGTGACCTAGCTCTTAGCGGCGCATTCAATGTGATTGGCAAGTTAGTTATCATCGCCTTGATGATTCGTGGCCGTCATAGAGGTCTGCCATATGCTCTAGACAGGGCCATTATGCTTCAAGGAGAGACAATACAGCGAAGTGACAGCATTCAAGAAACTCGCACCCGGAACAAGAGAATGATGAGCATGAGCATTCCAATAAACGAAAATAACGTCGGCCTCACAACAGCGCGTTCAAATGAAACCGGATACAACGTTCGTGAAAGACCCGGATTGAGGACTGAAACAAGTACGTTGGATCGTTTCCCTAGCCAAGCTGTTTCTGACGGGGAGGACGATTAGTTTTGCATTTTGTTTACTGTGTATTTGTATTTATTTTTATACTCCACTAGTTAGTTCCTATATTAACAATTGCATAAAATTTTGGAGTACAAAAATCCCGCAAAACAATCAGAGCCATCGATGCCTCCGGCGGCTGGGGCTACGCCCCAGACCCTGTTGCTCCTGCTTCGCAGGAGGCTGCTGGGCCCATCGACGTACCGACTCGAGCGTAGCCAGAGGAGCACAGGCCCTGGCTGCCGAAGGTATCGATGCTAGCAATTTCGTGCATCTACAAATTCACTCAAGATGCGCACCAATAAACGGTATAGGAAACCATTACTGAGAGTCGTTATATCTCCGTCCTGAGTTGCTGCAGTTAAGGTTCGGAGAAGAGTCACAAGCGGGTAGGTACCCGGCAGGCCTGCCGGTTAAAGGTGGGGGTCGATAAATGCCCTTGCAACGATAAAATATATTATTTATCTTTTTAATGCCGAAGACTGGGTAGGTTGTTGTGATATTGTTTCGGATAAACTATATAAAACCCCATGGTTAAATCTTTGCCGATATCGGCCCCGGCTCATCGGATTTGGTATTATACTTTGATGTCGGAGACCGATCCGAGTCTTGCATATCTTATCTTGTTTAGGTCATTGTCGTAATTTTTTCTAATTTATATATATTTGTTGGTGAAGTATCTTGTCGGCAAGTGTTGATCTTGATTTCTAGGATTCAGTTTATATTGTCTGAATAAGCAGAGGCTTTTCAAGGACTTGTAGGATTCATTCTCCCAATATTTTCGGTACAGAGCCTTAAGTGCTGTCTACTGTTTAGATCTTGCTGCGAGCATATTCAATATTCTACTTAATTTGCTAGTTAATCCGCTAGAAGATACGCTATGGAATCAAAAAAGTCTTCGTTAGTAAAGAACTGAAGAAAAGGAAGTGTTTTGTTTCTTATCTGGAACTGATCTTTTCCTTCAAAATGAACCCCGAGAAGTCGGGAGATGCATTACCTCCTGCGGGTACCAGTGGCATTGGTAATACTTCGCCAAACCATTCATCCAGAAATAGCGAAGAATTCCCGCTAGATGTGGAGAAGGTCATCTCTATTAATGGAGCATATAAAAAGAATGACCAAGAGCCAACGGAAGGACTGCGTTCCAGAAATAGAGACGGAAATGCAGACACAGACTCGAGTGAAAACACAGAGCTCTTAGATCCTCGTCAATATGATGAAAGTATATTTTTAGTCACATTTTCAGAGGGAGATAAAGAAAATCCACAAAATTGGAGTCTCCCCAAGAAAAGTTTGCATACAGCATTTTATGGCATTACGACATTCGCTGCCCAATTCAACTCGGCTGTAATGTCACCTACTGTTCCTCACTTGATGAATAGTTTTGGTATTGGCAGAGAAGTTGCAATTTTGGGCACCTCTCTGTATGTACTAGGGATTGCATTTGGACCGAGTGTCTTTGCGCCATATTCAGAGATGAATGGTAGGAAGATGGGTGTAATGTTGCCGTTTTTCATCTCATTAATATTTACAGCTGGTACGGCTTCAAGTCATAATATTTCAGCTATTCTCTGTACAAGATTCTTTGCCGGCTTTTTTGCAGGTGCTCCAGTAGTATCGTCTGGAGGCGTACTAGCCGATATCTGGGACCCTGCTATCAGAGGAGTTGCACTAATTTTCTACGCTGTATTCGTGACTGCTGGTGTTACTTTTGGATCGATACTAAGTTCGTTAGTGACCAGCGGCTCTGACACAGACTGGAGATGGGCGTGTTGGATGATTGTTATCATAGGAGGAGTAGTTTTATTTCTTGATGTCGTCCTGCTCAGCGAAACATATGCACCAGTTATTCTGGCCAGAAGAGCCAACGATTTGCGAATCACTACCCGACAATGGGCATACCATGCTAAGCATGATGAGTGGAGACTAGATCTTAAGGAGTTTTTGACTTTGCATTTATTAAGGCCCTTTGCAATGTTTGCAACACCCATTGTATTTTGCATAGCCATGTTCGCCAGTTTTGTATTCGGTGTATTGTACTTGGTGATTACATCTGTTCCAATAACTTTTCAAATCAATAAAGGATGGCAAGGGACATTAGCTACTCTGCCCAATATTGCCCTATTTCTTGGCTTGATAACTGGTAGTGGTCTCAATGTGTGGGCTGGCTTACGATACGCTAAACTAGTTCGAGCAAACAATAACAAGCCGCTGCCAGAACAGAGGTTCCCAGTGATGATGATGTTTGGGTGGCTCATGCCGGCAGGAACATTTATTTTTGCCTGGACTCTGCGTCCTGATATCCACTGGATGGTACCTATGGTAGGTATCTATTTACTAGGCATAGGATTCATTGTAATCTTCCAAGGATGTCTTAACTATCTAGTGGATACATTTACAAGATTTGCCGCCTCAGCCATTGCTGCGAATACATTTGTGCGATCTATTTTTGGAGGTGTTTTTCCGTTGTTTGGTGATACCATGTTCATAAACCTCGGTGTCCACTGGGGTGGTTCCTTGGTCGGCTTCATCGCTCTTGCATTAACACCTATTCCGTATATTTTCTACATCTACGGCGAGAAGTTGCGATCCCGCAATCCTTACAGTAAGCTTGTTTCATAGACTAACTTCACTACTAATTACTACTAATTTATATTTGCATTTAATACAATATTATCAATATAGATACCATTGCTTCTCTGGCTTGATCGAGATGGGCATGGGGATTCCCATGGCACAGATAATGAGCAGTGCAGTTCCTGATCCCATCCACCCCGAAACTCGAGCAATCAACCGGTAGCCAACCCTGAGAAATAGGCCGCCCGCACATCCGACTCGAGCGAAGCGAGAGGAGCAACGAGGTCTGGGGCAGAGCCCCAGCCGCCGGAGGCAGAACTCCCATCCCCCTGCTACTCTGCTGGGACGATAGCAGCCCGAGGTAGGTCCTCATAGCTCGTGATAGCTCACAATTGTGCCTATTGATAGAAGCTGCTTCTACTGTATATATATCCAGTAATTATCTTATAGATCCTACTGTTATGGGTAGGCCCTGAGCCCGCCTACCCACACGGCTGGGTGGGGGCGACGACCCGCCAATGCCTGGCTACGTTTCCTGCACCTTGTATTGCTCCCAAACCCACACGTTCTCCGCAGATGCAGGCCACCTGGAGACTGTAAGCCCCTCTACTATTTTTGACCCATCTTTTTCCCAACTCTGATTATACGTACATCAGAATTCAGGTACCACAGTTGATACTGTCGCAATTTTCTTTCTACCTTGCAACAAGTTTGAAGCTTCACTGTGTGCGAACATACTGAGCGCTGTAAAGCGCTAATAGAAAGGAATTTGAAATATTTAATTAACTTGAAAGATTAGTGGAAATATATTACCTGAATCAGGTGGACCTTTTTCCAGTTCGGTCTTTGTAAGAATCGGAGGAGCAGCATTTTCTAGAATCGACCGCAGACCTAAATATCGCTAATACCGATATCTTCGAGAAATCACTAATATTAAGTGCAGGATCTGTGGTGAGAGGACTAGTACTATATCACAAAAGTTTTTACTACACAAGGGTCATACTGAGGTGCTGTAATACGATAAGGTGGTTTCACGCTAAGGCTCTGTAGCGCCAGATCGGTGGTCACAACTTCTTATACACGGATTGTTATTTTACTTTTCACTCAGTATATTGTAGAGCAGTTGCTGGTTGATGTCGAGTGTTATAACTCTGTTGTGATATCTGACTACTTCATCAGGTCGAATCTTTTCTGCAGTTTAGTATCCAGTATTTGAATGTCTGTCCACAACAACTCGACTAAAAACATCTACTTAGCAGTCGATCCACCGCTTCGTAAGTCGCCGTCATTGTCTCCAATGCCGCCAACTCCTCGCTCGTCTGTATCGGAGCAAGGATGTGGTGGAGCTACTGCTAGTAGCGAAGACACTCTTGTTCCAGATATCACGGCTATTCCTGGCTCTGGGTCAGATTCTGTTCCATTTCCTTTACCAAGCCCTGGTATCGCATCTTCTAGACAAGAGGGATATGACGACTATCAATCGGGACCGCAGCCTACGTTGTCTTATCGGAATGGAATGACCTTGACTGCGAATCTACCGCGTAGCAGCAGCCAGGCCAAACCAAGACAAAATCAGGCAAATGCGAGTACCCTCAACAGATACAATTATAATGGAGTTCATTCTAGTTCCACCAACTCTCTTAATTCTTTTAGCTCGTCTTCCTCTTCCTCTTCGGCATCCAATTATTTACCTCCTCGCGTCAGCAGTTACAATAATAGTTCGACAAACGTGAGTGGACTTACGAGAAGCACTTCTTCTAGTGCTGCCTCGAGCTCTTCATCGACGCCGAAGCCAGTGCTGAATTCTAGATCTACGTCCACTGGCTCGAGGTATCAACGAACCAACCGTCCTTCGAGCTACGGTAACACTTTAGCACCAGATGAAACAATTGCTGAAGCGCTCTCTGCAAAGCTGAAGTCTAACCTGGCACTTTCTTCATCTCCTTCATCCTCCCCACCACCTCATTCAGTTGCATCCTCCCCATCATTATCTACACTGTCACCCTCTTACATCAGTGGCACGAATGTAGCGAATGGTACTAATTCCCCTGCTCTGGGCTCAACACCCCCAACTCAATGGGCGGCTTCGGCAATGATGAATGGTGGCATTGCATCGGTATCGCCTGATGTTCATGCGCGAATTCTCACTTTTCAGCAATCGCGGCAATCACGATCGAACTCAGGGTCTAATTCTGCATTAAACTTCACCCCTGGATCTATTCCCACTCTTTCGAATGATGGCGTGCCAATTGCTAGTCCTTCATCACCCAACCTAGTAGGGCTAGCGAGTAATCTTTCTTGTCCGCCACACCCAATTAAAGATAATTTGTCTAGATCATCGTCATCTAGTTCGTCGACTTCATCATATTCCAACTATTCGCGGACAGTATCATCATATTCATCGCCAATTGTATCACCACATCCCGAAGATAAAATAAGCGAAAAGCATCCTCAAGCACGCCAGCTTGCTCAGCCTTTACAACTCTCTCAAAAAACACCTAGTCTGCAGATTAAAATTCCAAGCACTATTGAGGACTCCGATGCGAGTGATAGCAATGATAATGCTGATAATGCTATGACGAATTCAAGTTTAGATTCAGCGGCTACTGTTGTTCCAGCCACAGATTCTGCGCCTCAGTCATCTTCAACACCAACTGGTACGCCGTTCTCTGGTGCTTTATTTATGAACCCTCTATCTAACGGAACAAAGATACCTGCTCAGAGACCGTCGCTTTCCGAAAGACGGGGATTGAAGTTGTCAGATATGAGCCAACCTCCGTCTTTGCCTAAACTTAAATCACATCCTTTACTGCCGTCCGCCACTTCGACCAGGAAGACGTCACTCCATGAGCGAAGATTACAAGCTTCTGCTCCAGGAGTACTCCCTCAATGGTCGGATGGATTAAATGTGCACTCTTCAGAAACAGCATCGCCAAATAGATCTGGAAATAATGCTGAGGCTGCTAATGGAACTAATGGCGCTCCCCAGTCGCCAGTTGTTTTGCGCCCACCTGGTGTGGGTGGATTCAATAGACCACAGAACAGTTTATTCTCAAATTACAAAAAATATGTTGATGTGAAGAGTGGATCGTTGAACTTTTCCGGTAAGGCGTCGCTTCATTCTAAAGGTGTAGACTTCTCATCTGGTTCTAGCTTCAGAATATCCATTGATGAGTTTGAACCAATGGGCGAATTAGGCAGAGGAAACTACGGTACTGTAACAAAAGTTCTGCATAAACCTACAAAGGTGATTATGGCAATGAAAGAAATTCGTCTTGAGTTGGATGAAACAAAGTTTCGACAGATCCTCATGGAATTGGAAATTCTACATAAATGTGAATCTCCTTATATCGTGGACTTTTATGGAGCTTTTTTTGTTGAAGGAGCAGTCTATATGTGCATGGAATACATGGACGGTGGATCACTCAATAATGTTTATCAAGGCGGTGTGGAAGACCGCTATCTGGCAATTATCACAGCTTCTGTAGTTAGAGGGTTGAAAAAATTGAAAGACGAGCACAACATTATTCATCGAGACGTGAAACCAACCAATATGTTAGTGTCAACATCTGGAAAGGTGAAACTGTGTGATTTTGGTGTTAGTGGTAACCTTGTGGCTTCTATAGCGCGAACCAATGTTGGCTGTCAGTCGTATATGGCTCCAGAGCGTATAAGATCAAAGAATCCTAATGAAGCGATCACTTACACTGTTGAAAGTGATATTTGGTCTCTTGGTCTAAGTCTAATAGAGATCGCTAGCGGTGAATACCCATATCCAGCTGATACACATAATAGCATTTATTCCCAGCTTATGGCTATTCTAGATGGAGAACCGCCAAGTCTACCAGCTGACAAGTATTCTGCTGAAGCCCGCTCTTTTGTTGCCCAATGCCTCAATAAGACAGCGCGACTAAGGCCATCATATGCCGAGCTTTTAAAACATCCTTGGCTTGTCAACATCGATCGCGAACTAGCTCAATCACCAACATTAGAAGTGGAATTTGGCGCCTTCGTCAAGCGGTCGGTTGAACGCAACAACCTCCGTGAAGACTAATGCATTATTTATCTCTCGGCTTTTATGAAATATGTACTTGATGTATGAATGACAGAATGAATATTTAGTTTCTTTGACATGCCATGTCTGAAGAACTCTCTTTTTGGGAATAGCAGCGCTTACAACCCTGATCGTGGCGGCTGGGGCACCGCCCCGTACCGCCTGCCTGGCATAATTAGTGGGACTTTTGGCAAACCGACTGGAGCTTTACAAAAATAGCCACGGGTTCTGGGGCAGAGCTCCATCTTTCGGAGGATTCTGGATTTGCGAGGCGGTTGCGCGGCTTCCTTATCTAAAGATAAGGTCCAATCTTGCATCTGCAGCTTATGAGCTTATTAGCTGAATAGCGATTCTATGTACTACATATACTATCCAAGAGCGAGATGTCGTCCAATACAAGCAAGAAAATGGCTCTGGGAGCTTTCTTGGTTAAATTTGACATGAGAACTGGCAACTCCTTGATATGGTCTAATACACAGCCTGGCATAACTGTAAATTGGACAGGAGTTGAGTTTATGGCTATGCCTTCGGGACTTCATTCCAAAGAAACCGATATTATTCGATTTGTGTTCAGTAATGCGGTAGAGAGGATTGATTACACAGGCATGACTCGTGAAGAACCATCATTGGGCGATTTGTCTGCTTTTCCAGAGAGTAACATCGAGGGTATAGCAGTTTTCAGACAGAATCTTCGAGACACCAGTAGCGTCAATGACAGGTCCAAAATACAAATGTATTCTTTAGGGGTATTGTGTCCGAAAGGAAATTCGGAAATATCGTCAAAATGCTGGGGGTTTGTCGATGTCCTTACGGAATTACTTACGAGCTTCATGGATACGCATAAGACTAATCAATCACCATATTCAAGCGCTGCATTTTCAGTGTTTGAGAATCTGCTGCAATATGATGAAAATGGAGAGTTTATATCATCAAGCTTGACCTCCCCATTGACAACATTGAAACATCTAAATTTTGCATCTCATCACCCAATTCTCTCAACGACAGAGCTATTAATTACTTATGGTCCGTTGATTTTTGAACTATGGAAATCTGCGCTTTTGCGAGATAAGATACTGCTTATGGATAAATCAAACTCGATATCTGTCAATGAAATGTGCAAATTTGTATATATCAGCAGCGTGTTCGGCACCATTCCCAATGATGTGTTTGATCTAATACCTCGAAACAAACAAATATCCCAATCCACGGCAGCGAATCCCATTTATAATGTTACGATTTCGGATACTTCTGCATTGAGCACTCTGAAGCATTATATTGCTACGACTACCGATGAAATCATACTTGAAAAGCAGCAATTGTATAATATGGCAATTGTCAACTCCAGCAATAATACGATAGTAGCCTCCCGTTCCAGTGACTTTACAGGCACTAATAATGCTAATGCCATATCGGCAGGGTTCCATGATAAACGAAGGTTTCAAATACTTATGTCTAGCCTAGGTCTAAGCACTGCTCATCATGGTGGTAGCCAGAGTATTATTGCACATATTTGTAGCAACTTATCTTCGCTGTTCAGTTTGAGCTCGTTGTACGGATTACTGTGGTGGGCTACAGCGGGAGAACAAGCTAACTCTGATACAGACCGGTATTTAGAGGGACTTCCTCTGTTGAATCAATCGCAAGTGGAGGCAACTGACTATTTAAGTACTCAGAGGATGGCCAACTATCCAGCCGAGTCCCCTTATTTGACGGCGATCTCTGAATTGAGTCCACCACATCCGACACCATTCATTGAGCCCTGGCAAATATCGGTGATAGGTTACTTTCAAGCCAAAACGAGAAGAATATTTGAAACAGTTGCTTCGCTGGTAGAATCGCAAGATCTAGACCAGGCTGAAACGTCTCTGCAGACGGTGATAGCAATTGAACCACCAGATTTAATGGATATGGGGTTAGATCCCATTAGTGTGCGGGATCATGAGTTTGTCATAAAATTTATCAATCTGTGGTGGGGTAGACCTGCTCGAGTCAACCATATATGCTGTTAGTTATATATTGAGTTAATTATTTATTATTTGTGTATATTTTTTCAATGCTGTAGAAAAATATCCTATAGTTAATATGTGCTATTATCGCCATTTGGGCTTATTTATTACTAGTAAATTACAAATCGTCATGCTTCGGGCTTTTAGGGGAAGGGGATGTAGTAGTAGTAGCGGTGGAAGATGTGATGGTTGTAGCAGAATCTGTTTTGATAACATCAGCAGCTTTCTTAATCATATTACGGAGTTCATTTAATCGGGTCTCTACATCTCCGCCATCAGCGGGATCTTGGCCCTCTGGGTTTGCTGCTTGGAGT
Organism: Sugiyamaella xylanicola (nom. inval.); assembly: GCA_001939105.2. Lineage (NCBI taxonomy): Eukaryota > Fungi > Ascomycota > Dipodascomycetes > Dipodascales > Trichomonascaceae > Sugiyamaella > Sugiyamaella xylanicola (nom. inval.). Next base: position 211,511 of record MQSX02000002.1, read on the forward strand.
TTTTCCCTCAACAGCTCTGCAATTCCCTTAAGATTTGAAGAGGAGGCTGACTCGGGGCTCTTATTTCCCAAGATTTGCTCAACTGCCTCTCGGTTTGGTATGTCAATTCCCAATTGATCTAGCATCTCAGTCACTTCCTTGATACCTTGATATACACTAGATAGCTTATCAGCTTCAAGTGGCTGCTGCTCAGATTTTTGAGGAGGCTCAAGGATGATCTCAGGACCAGCCATAGTGGGCTCTTGAGATGCTTCGGAGCTGTCCTGATATTCCGTCTTTTCTTCTTTGCCTTTGCTAAATGAGTCGGCAAGTGTATTAAGCTCTGCAAGTTTCTCTTGCAAAGCTTTCAAAGAAACATTTTCACTTTCATAATCAAACCATTCTCCTAATTCGGATAATTTTGGCTGAGCACTTTCCTCGGAGTCAAGAAGCTCACGTACTCGATAAAGTCTGGATTCGAAGGCATTTCTAGCTTCTTCTCTTGCTAGTCTATCAGAATCGAGTCTGTCTAATGCTCTCAGTTTTGAAATGGCGTTCTGCTTAGTAACTGTGCCCATTGGTCGAGGGCCGTCGTATGCATTCTTTATCGTAACGGGCTTCCTAACAACTTTTGTTGGTTTTGCTGTGGACGCAGAACTTACGCTAGTTGAGGAAGAGGTCTCGGATTCAACCTCACTAGTACTGGTATTAGTAATGGAGATAGAGGGTTGTACTGACTCCTTCTTAACCTTTTCAACTGAATCGCATCTAGCTGACACACCAACTAATTCTACTAGTCTACTATGTGTGAGTTGGAATTCTGCTTCTACTGTGACATTAGAAACGCATTCACGGCTAGGGTCGCTCAGTAATCTCTTGATTGCAGATTGAGGACTGCTAACATTGTGTCTCACAAATTCCTTGCCATTTTCATATAGAACAAGATTGAAATCCTCTCTAGAAGCATTAAGATCAAGCGTGAATCTGCTATCCAGAGGTGTTCCTCTAGGGAAAATTACAGTATTTTCGCTATCTACCTCAACAGAATAGTCCCATATCGCTCTATCAATCACAAACATGTCCTTGGATTTGAAGATTTTGGAGATACCGACTCCGCGTAGGGCAGTGCCGAGTACAGCGGCCTCATCAGCATTCACATTCTTAGCTAAAATTACCTTTTCTGTGGGGTCTCTAGCATCAATTAAAGAGAGGAGCTCTTGCTGGACAATAGGGATTCTAGTTGAACCACCTGTCAGAATAATTGAAGACACAGCCGAGAAATCAAAAGGTCCAGTCGAATTGTTTAAAGGGTTATCTAATGCCTCTAAAATAGGGGCAGGGACTCTGTCGAATAAATGTCTATTCGCTTCTTCAAACTCTACCCTTGTAACGTGTGTCTTTAAAGAAATGTCATTATAGGCAGACTCGATGGACGATTGAGTTTCAGAATTGGCACTGAGGACAAACTTGACTCTTTCAGCCTCTCTCCAAAATCTCGCTAAAGCTCGGTGGTCAGCCATTAGTTTATTCCTCTGTATTTTTGGATTGGCTTTAAGGAATTTGTCTAGTAAGATGCTTCGTACACTTTGTGTCAGAACGTGGCCACCTAGTTGCGTATCATACCCAACTCCAATAGTATCAATTACAGTGTGCAACCTAGGGAATGGACTTCCCTCAGGAATAATTTCAGCCTGATAAATCTCTACCAAAGTAGCAGTAGTGGAGCCAGCACCAATATCATAGATAATATGGTACTCCTTTTGACCATTTTCGAATTGTCTTGAAGAAGCGAAATTAGCAGCCACCGCAACACCATCGTTAACCAGTGAGATTAGTCGCAAATCAGCAATATCAGCAACATCCTGCAAAGCTCTTCTTTGCTGGATGGTGTAATAGGGAGGGACTGTCAGTGCTGTGTCTTTAACATATCCAGACGAACCACTCAAAGCTTGGCTTAACACTTTGCTTGCTCTTCCCTTGATCTCACTGAAAGACATAGCAATGATTTCTTCAACGGAAAAAACCTCATCAAAAATCTGAACGGCAATTGTAGATCTATTATTATTCGAAGCCACCAATTTAACAGCGGGAAACTGTTCTGAGTACCATTTAGCTGCAGGGGAATCTAAAGATTGGCCAAGTAATGGCTTCAAATAGAATGGCGAGGTTGCTGGGAATCTCTGAATCACAGCAGATGCTGAGTTTCCGTATATACGTTCAAACGTCGCGGCCCCAGGACTCTTCTTGAATGTGATACCAGATAAGTCCTTTCTCTTCGAATCAGAGGTCATGATCACTTCAAAGGGGGCCCCGGGGGCGACCAAACTGCCCTTGGTATACTCTTGACCAAAATCAATTCCAAGGACTGCGCATTGTACAAGTTGTAATGATGCTAGTAGAATAAATAATAAACCGAGAGAAGAACTCTTAAAGAAGTTTTGAAAATGCATGTCGAAAATGCCACAGTCCTGAAGAGAATTGTGTGATCTGTTCTAGATCTAGAATGCCACAATATATACAGTTCTGGCCCTCCGAAACTTTGAATCTATAGCAAATTGTACTTTCTCCGCCTGGTTTGGTGGGTAATAAATGAGCTTTTCTAACTGAAATATCAAATCCAGAAAACTGGAAACGTCAGAAAGGCAAAATCAAGTTGTACATGTGCATAGTTGGCATTAAGCCATGATCGACACATAAAAGCCGCGCAGTCCTAGCAGGCTATCCTCCCATATATAAAATAGAGTATTAAAGTTCTTCGACCGTTTTGTATATGCTTTTCCCCTGGATCGTAGGATACAGTAGAGCATCCTTTACTGATTTCGAGAACAAGTTTTAAACTACTCACCACGATAACTCATTATGCAATCACCCTTATGCGTCAGAAGAACGAAGTGTATATCAAGAGTTGTGATTTCTAGAAACCTTGCCATCGCCCAGTTCTTCCTATAGAGCATATCTGACACTAGAGCTCCGATATATAGAAGGTAACAAATGCATAACCGCCTTAACGGCCCCAGGTATATTATGCATACTGGTGAAATTGCGGATAGAGACCCTGCTCCGCAATGGATGTGCGACGCCACGGCAGATCATCTCTAAATCACCCTTCTGATCACGAATAATGCTGAGTTATTTGCCTCTGGCGGCTAGGGCTCCGCTCAGACTTCGTTGCTCCTGCGAAGCGGGAGTAACTGCAACCGTCGACTTTGCGACTCGAGCGCAGGGAGGAGCACTGTATCACTAGAGGAGCTCAATCGCCATAGGTACATTGGGAGGAAGTTCGTTTAAAGCCTAAATTAACTGTCAAAGTCTACCCCACCCCGTTTAGGTCTGCGTTAACGCCAGAGTTTCTATGCAGGGAAAATGAACATTCGGTTTTGCAGATCCTGTCGTTCAGTACGGCTAATCGCTTCGATTGAGTTACCAAATTAGGCCTTTAATTTAACTGTCAGCTGTCGAAGTAAATCTACTGTCTAGTGTAAATATCTCTGTGGACTGAAAATATATATAAACCAGGTCAACGGGGCAGACAGGTTGACTCAATCGAACAACCTCTGTTGCTTCAATTCATGTGGAATGCTCACTGTATTTCTTCGGTTACCCACCTTGGCGCTGTTTTACCCGTATACTGTTCTGACTGAACCCTGTAAAGATCCGCACAAATTTTTTCATCGGGTCGGCAATCAGGGCTGCAATAGGTAGAATACCCCATCTCCACAGAAATATGCTTGCTCCTGCTCGATTTTTTTTTCAGAGTATGCAGTCTTCAAAAAGTATATAATTTTTTGGTGATCCTGAAATTTTTTAGATTCTTCCTTCCTCTCTCTCTCTCTCGAAGAACACAAACCTCTCGAATAATCCTTCTTTTTCTCTCTCTTTCTCCTCTTTCCTATAACTATTGGAAGAGAAGAAAAGTAGCTTTATCAATTTTTGATCAAATCGACATAGCCTGATCCGAACACGATCCTTTGTTCTGAGAGAGAGATAAGAAGCATTACGCGATTTCTATCTGCCTAATCCACAAATCATTTTTATTGTTCATACAAATCAAACATCACAACACAATAATTAATTGAAAACCCAAAAAAATTTGCCTTGGATATTTGAGTTTGCTCTCGATATTCCGATTAGATTACACAATTGAAGAGTAAGTATGATCTTATGAATCATGCAATCGCAGAATCAGAGCAATTAACTAACAATTGGAAGCTCAATTGCTTTATCTACTTATTATTTAACTTCGGATTCTGATCCTTTTTTTTCATCCCTTTAGACTAGTTTATACTACAAAGTAAGTGACTCCGACGCAGATCCACCACAAATTTTCGACATCAATGAACCAGAATGACGGTACTAACCACGGTTAAGATGACTTCAGACAAGATCGAGGAGCTGCCTGTCGTCTCGGCCAACCCTTCGTTGCCTATTTTCCCTCCATTGCATAACACCGATAAGTTGGTTACTCTTGAGTTACAAAATGGCATTTCTGTCCAGGGTTACTCTTTCGGTGCAGATAAATCAGTAGCCGGTGAATTGGTTTTCCAAACTGGTATGGTCGGTTATCCTGAGTCCATTACTGATCCATCTTACGAGGGTCAAATTTTGGTCATTACCTTCCCTTTGGTTGGTAACTACGGTGTTCCTTCGAGAGAGGAGATGGACCAACTTGTTCCTCAATTGCCTCGTTACTTTGAATCCAACCGTATTCATGTTGCTGGTCTGGTTGTTGCCAGTTATACTGAGGAGTACTCTCATTTCTTGGCCAAGTCTTCTCTTGGCGCTTGGTTGAAGGAGGAAGGAATTCCTGCTATTTATGGTGTTGACACTCGTGGCCTTACCAAGCTTATTAGAACCCAAGGATCTACTCTCTGTAGAATCCGTCTTCAAAAAGACCAAATCAACCCCGCTTTGTCTTGGAATGAAAATTTCGAGCAAATTGAGTATGATGACCCTAATGTCAAGAATCTGGTTGCCCGTGTTTCTATTAAAGAACCAGTTCTTTATAAGCCTGCTGCCTCAGTAACACCAATTGTTGACAGTACTGGCAAGACTTTGCGCATCTTAGCTATTGATGTTGGTATGAAATATAACCAAGTCAGATGTTTTGTCAATAGAGGTGTTGAATTGAAGGTGGTCCCTTGGGATTACGACTTCATTGCTGCCGGCGAGGAGTACGATGGTTTGTTTGTTTCTAATGGTCCTGGTGATCCAGCTACCTTGACTTCAGTCGTCAAGAGACTTGAAACAGTCGTTGAACAAGTTAAAACCCCTATTTTTGGTATCTGTTTAGGACATCAATTGCTTGCTTCTGCTTCTGGTGCTAGCACTTTGAAATTGAAGTTTGGTAACAGAGGTCATAATATCCCTGCTACTAACTTGATCAGTGGCAGATGTTATATTACTTCGCAAAACCACGGTTATGCTGTTGATGTTAACACTTTGAAAGAAGGCTGGAAGGAGCTCTTTGTTAACGCTAATGATGGCTCTAATGAGGGTATCTACCACACCTCTAAGCCAATCTTCTCTGTTCAATTCCACCCTGAATCTACTCCTGGTCCTCGTGATACAGAGTTTTTGTTTGATGTCTTCATCAACACCGTTTTGAAGCACAAGAATGCTAATGGAAAGCCAATTGGTGCTGTTCAGTTCCCTGGTGGTACTATTGAGGAGAACCGTGCTAAGCATCCTCGAGTTCACGCCAAGAAGGTCCTTGTTTTAGGATCTGGTGGTCTTAGTATTGGTCAAGCTGGTGAGTTCGATTATAGTGGTTCCCAAGCTATCAAGGCTCTTAAGCAAGAAGGCATTTACACCATTTTGATCAACCCCAATATTGCTACTATTCAAACATCCAAGGGCCTTGCCGACAAGGTATACTTCTTGCCTGTCAATGCTGACTTTGTTAGAAAAGTTATCAAGTATGAGAATCCTGATGCTATCTATGTCACCTTTGGTGGTCAAACTGCTCTTAATGTCGGTATCCAATTGAAGGACGAGTTCGAGAGTTTGGGTGTCAAGGTTCTTGGTACCCCTATTGATACTATTATTACTACCGAAGACCGTGAATTGTTCGCCAGATCTATGGAACAAATCGGTGAGAAATGTGCTAAGTCTGCTACGGCCTCTACCACTGCTGAAGCTCTAGAAGTTGTTAAGGATATCAAGTTCCCAGTTATTGTTCGTGCTGCTTATGCTCTTGGTGGTCTTGGTTCTGGTTTTGCTGAAAATGAAGCCCAATTGGTCGCATTGTGTCAGAAAGCTTTTGCTGCTTCTCCTCAAATTTTGATTGAACGTTCAATGAAGGGCTGGAAGGAGATTGAGTACGAAGTTGTCCGTGATGCCTTTGACAACTGTATTACTGTCTGTAACATGGAAAACTTTGATCCTCTTGGTATCCACACTGGTGACTCTATTGTCGTTGCTCCTTCTCAAACTCTTTCTGACGAGGACTACAACATGTTGCGTACTACTGCCGTTAACGTCATTCGTCACCTGGGTGTTGTTGGTGAATGTAACATTCAATACGCACTCAATCCATTCTCCAAGGAGTATTGTATTATTGAAGTAAATGCTCGTTTGTCCAGATCTTCTGCTTTGGCTTCCAAGGCTACTGGTTATCCATTGGCTTTCATTGCTGCTAAGCTTGGTCTTAACATTCCATTGAACGAGATTAAGAACTCCGTTACTAAGGTCACTTGTGCTTGTTTCGAGCCTTCTCTTGATTATGTTGTTGTGAAGATTCCCAGATGGGATCTTAAGAAGTTCACTCGTGTTAGCAAAGAGTTGAGTTCTAGTATGAAATCCGTCGGTGAAGTTATGAGTATTGGTCGTACTTTCGAGGAAGCTATTCAAAAAGCCATTAGATCCACTGACTATCAAAACCTTGGTTTCAATGCTACCGAAGCCCTTATGTCTATTGATATTGACGATGAGTTACAGACACCTTCTGACCAACGTCTCTTTGCTATTGCCAATGCTTTCGACAGTGGATACACTGTTGACAAGATTTGGTCCTTGACTAAGATCGATAAATGGTTCCTTCACAAGCTTGAAGGTCTCGTTAAATATGCTAAGATGATGGAACAATTCCAATCGAAGTCTATTCCTTCTACTGTTTTGAGACAAGCCAAGCAACTTGGTTTTGAAGATCGTCAAATCGCCAAGTTTGTTTCCTCTAACGAATTGTCTATTCGTCGTCTTCGTGTTGAGGCTGGTATCATGCCTTTTGTAAAGCAAATTGATACTGTTGCTGCCGAGTTCCCTGCTTACACCAACTACTTGTACCTTACTTACAACGCTGATTCTCATGATATTGATTTCAATGATAATGGTGTCATGGTTCTTGGTTCGGGTGTTTACAGAATTGGTTCTTCTGTTGAGTTCGATTGGTGTGCTGTTAGAGCTGTTCGTACTCTTCGTGAGCAAGGCACTAAGACTATCATGGTTAACTACAACCCTGAGACTGTCAGTACCGATTACGATGAAGCTGATAGATTGTATTTCGAAGTTATTAACTTGGAACGTGTGTTGGATATCTACCAACTTGAACAATCTGCTGGTGTTGTTATTTCTATGGGTGGTCAAACATCCAACAATATTGCATTAACCTTGCACCGTGAAAATGTCAAGATCTTGGGTACCTCACCAGATATGATTGATTCCGCTGAGAACCGTTACAAGTTCTCAAGAATGCTTGACAAGATCGGCGTTGATCAACCTGCCTGGAAGGAATTGACCTCTATTGAAGAAGCCGAGGCTTTTGCTGAGAAGGTTTCTTACCCCGTCTTGGTCAGACCTTCTTATGTGTTGTCTGGTGCTGCCATGAACACTGTCTATAGTCGTGATGATTTGGAAAGTTACCTCAAACAGGCTGTTGAGGTTTCTCGCGACTACCCCGTTGTCATTACCAAGTATATTGAGAACGCTAAGGAGATTGAAATGGATGCTGTCGCTAAGGATGGAAAACTTGTTATGCATGTTGTATCCGAGCACGTTGAAAATGCTGGTGTTCACTCTGGTGACGCTACCTTGATTGTTCCTCCTCAAGATCTGTCTGCTGAGACTGTCAAGAGAATTGTTGAAGCTACTGCAAAGATTGGTCAGGCTCTCAATGTCTCCGGTCCTTATAACATTCAATTTATTGCTAAGGATAATGAGATCAAGGTCATTGAGTGTAATGTACGTGCATCAAGATCTTTCCCATTTGTCTCCAAGGTTCTTGGTGTTGATTTGATTGAGATGGCCACCAAGGTTATTGCTGGTGTCCCCATCCAACCTTACCCCTTGCAACAGTTGCCCGAGGATTACGTTGCTATTAAGGTTCCTCAATTCTCTTTCTCGAGATTGTCTGGCGCTGATCCTGTTTTGGGTGTTGAAATGGCTTCTACCGGTGAAGTTGCTTGTTTCGGTCGCAACAAGTACGAGGCTTACCTCAAATCTCTTATTGCTACTGGTATTAGACCACCAAAGAAGAACATCCTCTTGTCCATTGGTTCTTTCAAGGAGAAGACCGAACTTCTGCCTTCTGTGAAGAAGCTTCATGAATTAGGCTACAAGCTATTTGCCACTGCTGGTACTGCCGATTTCATTCAAGAGCATGGAATCCCTGTTCAATACTTGGAAGTCCTCAATGAAGGCGAAGATGAGAAGAGCGAATATTCTCTTACTCAACACTTGGCCAACAACTTGATTGATATGTACATCAACTTGCCATCAAGTAACAGATTCCGTCGTCCTGCCTCCTACATGTCCAAGGGTTACAGAACTCGTCGTATGGCTGTTGATTATGCCATTCCTTTGGTTACCAATGTGAAGTGCGCTAAACTCTTGGTTGAAGCAATTGCTCTTAACATTCCTATGGAGGTTTCGTCTATTGATAGCCAATCTTCCCACAGACTTGTTTCTTTGCCTGGCCTTATCAATGTTGCAACTTTTGTTCCTTCCTTGTTATCTGCTAGTGGCTCTCCTGACTTTGAAAAAGTCAGCGAGGCTTCTCTGAAGGCTGGATTTACTATTACTCGTATCCTTCCCACCGGTGTTGATGGATCAATCACAGACGCTCTCTCTCTATTGACTGCTCAAGAGAACACCCGCGGAAAGTCATCTGTCGATTTCAACCTTTCTATTGCTGCTACTGAGAGCAATGCTTCTCAATTGGTCAAAGCCTCTCCTAACGTCGGATCTTTAGTTATTCCTTTCAATCACTTCAGCAACAATGTCGACAAGGTCGCTACTGTCTCTGATCATTTCAATGTTTGGCCTACTAGTAAGCCTATTGTCACTGATGCAAGCTCTACTGATCTCGCTTCAATCTTGTTGTTAGCCAGCTTACATAACAGACCCGTTCATGTAAGTAACGTTCTTAAGAAAGCCGATCTTTCTTTGATTGCCATGGCCAAGGAGAAGGGTCTCAAGGTTACTTCTGATGTGTCTATTCATGCTTTGTTCTTGTCTCAAGCTGATTTCCCTGGATGCGCTCATTTGCCTACCAAGGAAGATCAAGAGGGTCTTTGGGAAGGACTCGACAGCATTGATATTTTCGCTGTTGGTGTCTTACCTTCTCAATTAGCCAAAAGCCTCGGTCTTACAGTTGAGGCTGGTGTTGGTATCGCTGATGCCTTGCCTCTTCTTTTGACTGCTGTTCGTGAAAACAAACTCACTATTGAGGATATTGTTCTTCGTTTGAGCACAAACCCCAAGAAGATCTTTGATCTCCATGAGCAACCAGGTACCTCCGTTGAGGTTGATCTTGATCGTCAAACTACCGTGTCCTCTTTCTACTCCAAACCTTTACATGGAACTGTTGAGAGAGTCACTTATAACGATAAGACCGTTGTCTTGGAGGGTAAAGCTGTTGTCAAGGATTTCCAATTCGGCAAGGATGTTTCTGGACACTCCAATGCTCCAGTTATCCCAGCCTCCCCATTAGTTAAGAGTGGCCCTGTTTTCGCTAGTCCCCGTCCTGTCTCACCTACTATTGCCCAAGCTCGTAAGATGTCTTTCAACGCTGTTTCTGTTGTTGCCCCTGGCAGCAGAGCTGATTTGGAAAGTGCTCTAGTTTTGGAAGATGATGATAAGTCCAAGGGTCCAACTCTGAAGCTGGTCACTGAGCCCCAGTTGCCTTCTGCTTTGAGAAATGTTGTCAGAAAGAATAACCCATTTTTAAGAAGACACGTTACTAGTGTTCTTGATTTCAGCAGAAGTGACTTGCACTCTTTGTTTAGTCTTGCTCAAGAGCTGCGTTTAGCTGTCGAGAGAGTTGGTGCTGTTGATTTGTTGAGAGGAAGAGTTTTGGCTACTTTGTTTTATGAACCCTCTACTAGAACCTCGACTTCTTTCGATGCTGCTATGCAAAGATTGGGTGGTAAGGTCATTTCTATCACCACATCCACATCATCTGTTCAAAAGGGCGAGACTCTACAAGACACTGTACGCACATTGGCTTCCTACACTGATGCTATTGTTCTCAGACATCCTTCTGAAGATAGTGCAGCTATTGCTTCTAAGTATTCTCCAGTCCCTATTATCAACGGTGGTAATGGATCAAAGGAGCATCCTACCCAAGCATTCTTGGATCTCTTCACTATTCGTGAGGAGCTTGGAACTGTAAATGGATTGACCATCACTTTCATGGGTGATCTCAAGTATGGTAGAACTGTTCATTCTTTGTGCAGCCTGCTCAAACATTATCAAGTCCGTGTTCAACTTGTTTGCCCCAAGGATTTGGCTTTGCCTTCGCATGTTTACGACGAGCTTGCTAAGTCTGGAAAGGTCACAATTGTTTCTGAGAAACTCACAGATGAGATCCTTGAAAACACCGATGTGTTGTATTGTACTCGTGTTCAAAAGGAAAGATTCCCCAGCTTGGAGGAGTATGAGAAGTTCAAGAACTTGTATGTTGTTGATAACAAGGTTCTCCGCAAGGCCAAGAAACACATGTGTGTTATGCATCCTTTACCTCGTGTTAACGAGATTAGCGAGGAGGTTGATTTCGATCATCGTGCCGCTTACTTCAGACAAATGAGACATGGCCTGTTTGTCCGTATGGCACTCCTCGCTATGGTTATTGGTGTTGATTTTTAAAAATCTACCTCTTTTAGACTGGTAGACAACTGTTTTGTTTGATTTGTAAATATTATTCCTATATTAGAAGAAAGTTTCGTAATTATTATTATTATCTGACGTATTTGTTTTTGTGCGTTTTATTCTTCGTTTATTTATTTATGTGTTATTTATTATTTATTTTAATTTATTTATTTTTATTTTATTTTTGTTTTTGTTTTTTTTTTTTGATTTTGTTTATATCATTGGGAGTAGTATAGAGATTTCATAAAACGAGGATTCGTGCGGCTGCACTGAAACTGAAGTAATTCACCACTTACTATTGCATGTTGGAAATCACTGTTCCTAAATCTATTAAAGAACTGGTATAAAAAGATCAAAATGAGCAGCCATAATAATCCTGAAGATATTATTGCTCAGGTGAGAGCCAATGACGCCGAGAGGAAAAGTCGTGAAGGTCTAGGTAGGTTTGAGAAATATGATGTTCCTGTAGTTTCCAACTCTAACTCTTTAGAACGAGGATCACATTCTCGAAGTAGCCCTAATAGATCTGGGAGAGATCAAGAAAGGTCCGACTGGGATAGAGAACGTAGGGAGAGAAAATTTAGAGATAATCGTGATGGTGGCTGGGATAGACGAGATAGGGATCGTGATCGTGACCATGAGCGGGGTGGCAGGGATCGCGGGGAAAGGCACAGAGACAGAGGTCGTGATAATGGTGAAAGAAGTGATAGAGATAGGTATCGTGACCGTGACAGTAACCGTGGTCGCGATCATGGTCGGGACCATCATAGTCGTAGTCCAAGAAGGTCAGGCCAGAAGCGGAATCGTGAGGGTTTGCTCGAGGCCCTTGCATCAGTCGTACCGATTGACCAGCGTAAACGTCGTAAGCCTCAATGGGATATAATCCCCCCAGGTTATGAGAATATTACGATTGAAATGGCGAAAGCTTCAGGCCTATTTCCCACTTCCAGTGATATTCGTAAGCTGAACGAAAGGCGGGACGAAGGTAAAGGAAGAGATTTCCCCACAGCAGAGCCGATTAATTTAATGCTACCGCCCCCCCCTCCGTCTACTATTCTTACTGCTGGAAGTAATGAGTATAACATATCTCCACAGGGATCTCGTCTGGCAAGACTTGTTGTGATATCTGGGTACGATACGGAATCACTGTCGATTGAAGTGATTACTAAATTTTTTGTTGCTTTACTGTTGTCCATCACTAATTCAGGAGCCACCGCTGACAGTATAAAAGACTGCTTTTACGCTTCTGAATCAGACCGATCTAAATTGGTGATAGAGCTAGCTAAGTCGGAACTTGCCACTATAGCAGTTGCTTTTGATAGTATTCCCTTAGATGAAAGTGAGCCTGAGACCTCCCGTTTCTCGATCACCAGGCCAAAAGGATACATTGTTCCTTTTGCAGATGAAAAGGAAGACAAAGATAAAGCTGATAACAAAAAAAATATTTCCGATAGCCCGTTTAAAGGTTCCATATCGAATATCCCTACATTTATAGGCGAAGAGCAGATTTTGGAACTTCTCAAGGCATTTGGAGAGGTGAAGAGTTGTAATATTCTCACCGATCATGCAGGCAATTCAAAGGGAGTAGCATTCTTCGAATACAAAGATTCAGCCATACTAGATATTGCGTGTGATGGTCTTAATAATATGGCTCTAGGCGACAATGCGCTGATTGTGAAAAAAGCTTGCATTGGATTAACACAATCTTTTCCAGTAATGAGCTTGGACGCGCTTGTCAAATTATGCCAAGATAATGGCAGAGGAGGGGATTATTCCAGTAGCAATGTGATGCAGTTGTGGAATGCCATTTCGCCAGAGGAAATGGCTGACGATGAAGCTCGTGAAGAGATTTCTACTCAAATAGAAGAAGAGTGTTCTAAATTTGGTAAAGTCGAATCTGTCAAAATTTCTAAAGAAAATGCCTCCAGTTCAACTTTGCTAAGTAGTTCGATAGGCGGTAGAATCTGTGTCAAGTTTGCGAGCTCTTCTGCGTGCAGAGATGCTGTTAAAAGGCTTGGTGGTCGAAAGTTCACGGATCGCACAATAATCTCCGGCTTTTATGATGAGGATGTGTATAATTTAGGCATTTTGTAAATAAATAATCGATTAGCTCTAATACTACAGAAGCTTACTATGTTTAACAATAGTGTCACGCTTGTTTCTTAGCCAGGTACTTAGCAATCTGGGAAGGAACAGAAGGATCGTAAGGGTGGCGCACTAGCATGTCATACACCTGATCTGGTAATCTTGGTACGAAACTAACTGCTAATTTAATTATTTCTGAAGCATTCAGTGGAGGAAAAGATCTTAGCAAAGATATAGGACTTGGCTCTTGCAGTAGTTTGTCTCGCATCAATGTCATTTGTGCGACCACAAACAAAATGTTCATATGACATCCATATGCAAAAATGAAGTCCCAAAGAGCCAGTAGCTCAGTTAAAGGCGGAGTACATGCTGATAACGTCAATACAGCTATAAAATAGTTAGTAAACAGAGTCGCATGTCTCGGGTTGTTGATGCTTGAACTTACAAGGAAAGGCATATAGCTCTGCTCGGAGATACTTGCTCCTTAGGTACTCATATACAGTTGGGTCAACTATCTCTAGACAGATATCGAGTAAACTCAAACCTGTGTGAACACCTTCTAATGTTGGCTGGACGTATAGTGGGCAATCTCTAGTCAGAAAAGTATCAAACAAGGCAAATGCTTGAGACTCGGATTTAGAGATATATAAATATGGCGCCAGAAGCACATTCATCCCTTGAACATACTTATCATGACTGGCTGGCTTTCCAGATGCCGTCCTAGATACCGCAGTTACTTTGCTATTGGCTAACGCAGATTTGCTACTGGGTCCCGTTACGCCTTCTGCCTTCCATGCAAATGCATTTAGAACTCTGATTAGGGACTCCTCTGGTACCTTATTATGAAACTGTTTATCTGAGGTGAGCGTTCTGAAGGTATCGTTCCTGATTTTTGAATACGCTGATGACGGCCCTAGCTGCACCAGCTGTAGATAGGATGATGTGTTTTGTGGGTTTACTCGTAGCAAAATCGACCACACGTAACTTCTATATGAGCATTGTCCCTATTCTTGTCAGTTACTGAGGCGTTTCTAGGACCATCCTCAGAGGAATACAGCTGCCTCCGGCGGCTGGGGCTCTGCCCCAGACCCCGTGGCTCCTCTCGCAAAGCTCGAGTCGGATGAGGGGTTGAGTAGACAGTGGCTGGTGGCTGCTACTACTAGCTTTAGTTGATGCTTTCAGGTCTGAACCATGCTACTTACATCAGTCTTATCGGGAACCGTAAGTCCATCTACTAGAATCAAATAACGTAATTGTGAGATTGAGGACTTGACTATGACCGGAGGTTTCGCGATTAGGGCCTCTATTGCGTCTCGTTTTCTTGGTGATTTCTCCCCATGTTGTTTTTTTGGAGATGACAAAGAGCTAGAGCTCTTGGTATGTAGTTGTGGATTCACCCTGTCCACATCCATTATTATGACTGATTTTGGGGTGCGTTTTGACGGTTTTTACGAATTTTAATAGAAATTAGATCTCCTTCGTGAAGTATATATTATTGTCCTATTGACATATTTCCACATTGGCATATTAAACCTAACCCGCGTCGGAACCTACTGTTGCATATGTCAAAGCACCACAGAGCTAGCGATATGCTACGCGGTACATAATTGAGCTTAAACTATAGTTTATTAAACTAATTAATTTATTTAAGATCACTTCAGAGAAAGTCGTTTAAACATATTGACTCAACCATCTGATACCGTCACCGTATCCTTGGCGCATGACGACGGAACACATGAAGATTTCTATTGGGCGGATATTGCCCTCCAATTGAACCTTACCTTTACCAGTGGTTTGATAAAGACCAAGAGCATGGCGCAGCTCCTCCTCAGATACGGCATGGGGGTCATCAATCTTGTTACCAAGAATTACAAAAGGAACCTTTGACAATTCCTCAATAGCAAACAAAGCGTCTAATTCGCCCTTGCTCTCAGCAAATCGTTCTGTGTCAGCAGCATCAACGAGGAAAACAATTCCATTGACTTCGGGGAAGTAGTCTTTCCACAGACGACGAGCCTGTTGATGTCCACCGAGATCGAAAGTGGTGAACTTGACATTACCAATGGCGAGTTCTTCAGAAGCTTTAAACAGATTAGTATGTAATCAAACACAAACAGCTAACCAAATTGAATTGTTGCTGACAAAATAGTATGTGACCCTGAGTTTAGAAGTCATAATTCGTTCATTAAAATACTTACTTGGATGAAGTGTGGGTTGTAGGGTAGCCAAACGATCGTTTTTAAGCATGTGAAGAAGGGTGGTCTTACCAGCATTGTCGAGGCCAAGGAAGAGAAGCTTAGCATGCTTGTTCATAAGGCCAAGCGATGAAAGAACATCAAGAACTGCATCAGTTAGTTGGATGTCAAGGCGTTGGATTTCTTATACAGCTCGGGTATCTAATTAATCTCCTCGCCACTTGTTAGCTAACATACACCAATCAACGATCCACATTATGACTACGAGTAACCTAAAACGTTATGTTAGTTGCTTCTTCAACATATCTTGAACACAGAGCATGAAAATGAGTATGGCACATATCCTATCTTTCAGTTTAGAGGCGGGTTGGGAATTGTGAGCATGGCCAGGGCCCGGCTTGGAAGCATGAGTCCAAAAATCATCCCGTCTATTAGTACTAGAGCTCTCATCTGTAGTGAAACAAAAAGAAAGGCCCAGGATTCAGAATTTGGTGAAGAATCGATAACGATAGTTTCAAGTTCTTGTCTGGTCCGGGACCAACCTCGGTACTCTGCACCCGGACTCCCAATATCTGTTCCAGTTGATTCTACTGGATCAAATTCCCATAACACGCTACTCCTAACTAAATAGCAAGTTGCCTCCACCAAGCTCCACTTGGCTTTTGTCATAACAGGAACGTGTATAATACGTACTATAATTGTTGGAATCGAATATGAAATTGTATCAGAAGCAGAGTTAAATGTTGGTGGTATGTACGTGAAAAGGCCCAAATTCAACTCAATACAGCCAGTTTTTGCAAGCCTGGAAACTTGTGGAGTGTGATTTCAAGTTGGGACTTCTTGCTGAGCATAGGCGTACGTTTTTGATACAAGTCGCCAGGTGTCGAAACGCGGTCAGAATGTGGTTAGGGGCCGCTGTAATGAAATGGGATAGGACATTTGGCGAGTATCAACAGAGGTTGAATATTCCAGTTGAACAGCACAGCAAAACGATACGCGAGGCCCATAGACTTGGTGTAGCAATTAGATACGCTCAGTGAAGATGAAGTTGGATATAAAAGTGAGTCTATGAAGATGGATCGAGAACAGTAGGGTTGAAGGCGGATAGTGCTGGGCGTGTGTTAGCATCACTATACGCTTGAGTAGCATTGTGAGGCACTGCGCTTCACAGGCCTATTGTGCCTATTTCGAACGATTATATGGCGTGAGGACACCGAAATCGATTCGAGGGGAGTGGCAGGAGCAGCGGGGTCTGGAGCAAAGCCCCAGCGGTCGGAGGCTACACCACACCCGTGGGACGAAAAGCGCACCAACACATCGTGAAGCACTGTTCTTGGGAGTTTGCTAACAGACTGTAGAAACAATTCCAATCACGGTCAGACCGTGTCAAAGGAATTGATATCCATCCCACTGAGCCATGGGTTCTGACTACCTTATATGGAGGTAAAGCTCAGATTATGAACTATGAGACTCAGGTGGTTGTCAAGACGATTGACGTCAGTCACCTGCCTGTTCGTGCCGGAAGATTTGTTGCTAGAAAGAACTGGATCATAGTCGGAAGTGATGATTATATGGTACGAGTTTTCAACTACAACACCGGTGAAAAGGTTACTCAATTCGAGGCGCATCCAGACTATATTCGTGTTTTGGTGGTGCACCCTACTCAACCATTTGTATTGACTGCTGGTGATGATATGACTATCAAGCTGTGGAATTGGGACTTGGGCTGGAGAAACACTCAGACTTTTGAGGGCCATAGTCACTATGTCATGTACTTGGCCTTCAATCCCAAGGATCCAAATACTTTTGCTAGTGCCTGTTTAGACAAAACTGTTAAGATTTGGTCCCTTGGTTCATCGACTCCAAATTTCACTCTAGAGGCACATGAGACGAAAGGTGCCAATTTTGTCGAATATTATCCTCAAAGTGACAAGCCATACTTGATTACTACTAGTGATGATAGAACGATCCGAGTTTGGGATTATCAGACCAAGAGCTGTGTCGCGACGATGAGTGACCATATGAACAATGTTTCTTTTGCCGTATTCCACCCTGAATTGCCAGTAATCATCAGTGGATCTGAGGACTCCACAATCAAAATCTGGAATGCCAATACTTATAAACTTGAACAAACTCTAAACTATGGCTTAGAACGAGCCTGGTGTGCAGCTTGTAAAAAAGGTAGCAACTTAATGGCCCTTGGTTTCGACGCTGGTAGTGTCGTGCTACAATTGGGTAAAGAAGAACCGGCTATTTCAATGGATCCTAATGGCAGATTGATCTGGTCTAAGCATTCTGAAGTTTTCAGTAGTGTTGTTAAAGGCGGTGATGATGTCAATGACGGTGATTTCTTGCCCATAGCCCAAAAGGATTTAGGCAATGTTGAAGTATACCCTACTCAACTAAATCACTCGCCAAATGGCAGATTCGTTGCAGTAACAGGTGACGGTGAGTACATCATTTACACTGCCCTGGCATGGAGAAACAAGTCGTTCGGTTCAGGTTTAGATTTCGCCTGGGCCCAAGATAGCAACGAGTATGCTGTTCGTGAATCGACCTCCAGCATTCGTTTGTTTAAGAATTTCAAGGAGCGTCCTATTGGACATTTGAATATCAACTATAATGCTACACAGATATATGGAGGTACCTTGTTAGGAATCAATGGAGGCGAGTTTGTTGCTTTCTATGACTGGGAATCAGGGCTTTTGGTGCGTAGAATCGATGTCGAGGCTAACCAAGTGGTTTGGTCTGATTCTGGCGAATTAGTTGCTATTATCACTGATGACTCGTTTTACATTCTTCGATTTAGTAGAGATGCATTCCAATCAGCAGTACAAAATGGCGCTGTTTCTGAAGAGGATGGCGTAGAGGAATCTTTTGAAGTTGCATATGACATCTCAGACTCGGTTCGTACTGGTAAGTGGGTTGGTGATTGTTTCATTTATACCACATTCTCCAACCGTCTCAACTACCTTGTTGGTGGAGAAGTTTACACTATCAGCCACTTCGACAAGCAAATGTATCTTCTTGGATACATCCCTAGAGATAATGCCATTTACCTCGCGGACAAAGATGTCAATGTCACAGCTTATAGACTTTCCTTGGCTGTTGTTGAGTATCAAACCGTCGTCCTGCGCGGGGATATGGACTATGCAGCTGAAATTTTAGAAAAAGTTCCTGATAATGAAAAGACAAAAGTGGCTCGTTTCTTGGAAGCCCAAGGATACCCAGAGCTTGCTCTTGAAGTTAGTAAAGACTCTGACCACAAGTTCGACCTAGCTGTTTCTCTAGACAAGCTGGATATTGCCGAGCAGATTGCTTCCTCCGTTGACGATGAACATAAGTGGAAGTCACTCGGTGATAAGTCTCTTCTCAGCTGGAATGTCATCCTAGCTGAAAAGGCTTTCAAGGCTGCCCATGATTTCGAGTCTCTCCTCCTCATTTATACGAGTATTGGAGACAAGTCAAGCGCTGCCAACTTAGCTGACGAAGCTGCCAAAGCTGGCAAGTACAATTTGGCTTTCAATGCTTATTGGTATATCGGAGACACCGACTCATGCATCAAGCTTCTGAATGACACTGGAAGATCATCTGAAGCTGCCTTATTCGCATTGACCTACGGCGGTGATGTCGAAGGTAGTGTAAAGAAGTGGAAGGACGGTCTTGTTAAAAGTGGCCGCTCGAAGATTGCACAATCCATCAGCGAGCCTAGCCAAGACAAAGATGCATTCCCTGAAAATGTTGGAGAGAAAGTCACCACTCTCCCATCTATTGGTGGTGACTTGATTGATGTCGACGATATTGCCACGCCAGAACCTGAATCGCACGTTGCTGACGCAGGTGAGCAAGAAGTCGAGGCTGAGGCTGACGACGAACCTGAAGCTGAAGCTGAAACCGAGGCAGCGGAGGAAGATGGTGAAGCCGAGGTCGAGGATGAAGTCGAAAAGGACAGCTTATGAATATAAGCAATCTATAGTAATTTATCATTTTCTGTAAATACTTAACCCCTAAGCCGCCGTAGGCTGACCTCATCCCCAAATATTAGCTTCACGTATGCAGGGACCGCTGCACGGCTCGATGCATGATGACCCATCATTTTCGCGTTCCGAACAATTGTTGACTCATATCAAACTCTAGCATGCCCCGTAATCATTGAAATATATATACTTTTTAGCTAAACACAAACCCCAATTGGCTACTGTTGTCAATTGAGTCCAGAAAACTGTAGGATTGCCGATAATAAAGCGCAGTAGGTTATCTTGTGCTTTAATTCCCTTCAGTTCCGAGCTCTGGGGTAACTTGACACTCTGCATAGCACGATGTCGGTTGTCAAAATACAA
The DNA here is from genome assembly GCA_001939105.2 of Sugiyamaella xylanicola (nom. inval.). NCBI lineage: Eukaryota > Fungi > Ascomycota > Dipodascomycetes > Dipodascales > Trichomonascaceae > Sugiyamaella > Sugiyamaella xylanicola (nom. inval.). The sequence goes on from MQSX02000002.1 coordinate 231,192, forward strand.
AACGGCCTTTTCCGTACGCTGGGAGAAGGCACGAAAAGAAGACTGATATTTAAAAATCCATTCTCGTTGGAAATAAAAGCAGCTGACAGATGGGCTATTACTGGACCCCGTAAGACAGAGCTGCTTGAAATACTGGCTTCAAAGCACATTCCTGACCCACCATTGTCGAGGACTTATCCGTTTTTAGCGGACCAAAATGCATGGCCGTCACAGGTTACTCAATTGATAGAATTTTCAAATGCTGATATTAAGGCGCCTCATCTTTCTGCTAGATATGAGTCCCTTCGTGAAGAATTGGATGAAACTCTCAATGAATCCCTGCTAGCTGCTACTAGTAATAGGGACCAAGCCAAAGTCGATCACGTCCTTGAGAAGTTCTCTTTGAAAGGTATTGAATATAGGTGGATAGTTGGCCTTAGTAACGGTCAAAGTCGAAGAGCACGCCTAGCGAAGGCATTGCTGCGGGACCCGAAGTTGCTTCTTGTTGATGAACCGTTTGTGGGACTTGATCCATTTAGTCGCAAACAGGCTTCAGATATACTTTCGAGGCTTTCACCTGAGCCACATGTGGTGGTCGGATTAAGATACCAAGATGAATTCCCTTCCTGGATAACTCATGTCGCTATTACGGACAGGAGCGGCAACGCAATCGCTCATCAGGGACCAGTCCAAGATGTTGCCCCGATTCTTGAAGAGATGCGTAAGGACCATATCATTCAGGTCTCAAAGGCCAAAGAACTTGCTTCTAACGTAGCAACAAAAGCGAAGGCGGCTGCTTCAGCCTTCGATAATCCCAAAGTCTTTGAACTAGACGATGTCTCCGTATCATATAAAGGAGAACCAATATTCACCAATCTCTCCTGGACAGTCAAGAAAGGAGACAAGTGGCATCTTCGAGGAGACAACGGCACTGGAAAAAGCACTCTTCTTTCTCTACTGACTGCGGACCATCCTCAATCATGGAATCCCAAGATCACACTCTTTGGAGAACCAAGAGGTACTGGCAAACAGAGTTATTTCTCGATTAACGAGCGGATTGGACATGTATCACCAGAAATTCACGCATTGTTTCCTATGAACCTCACAGTCAAACAAGCCATCTCCACTGGTTTCGTTGTGGGTTCATATATCCCTCCTAAGATTCTTTCAGACGAACAGGAAGCACGTATTGATGAACTTCTTTCGTCATTCAGACATCTCAATAAAGACGACACTTTGCGGGAGTTATCAGTTAGTAACCAGAAGATTGTCATGTTCCTGCGAGGACTGGCAAAGAGGCCTGATCTTCTGATTCTGGACGAAGCGTTTTCAGCCATGACTGAGGATAGTATCGACCAATGTAAGCAGTTTATCGACCTCGTATTTGACGGTACGCTTATAGTAGTCGGTCATATTGAAGAGGAGGTTCCCCTTTGTCATAAATATATTAGGCTGACCGCTGGAGATGCAGAATTCGGCGACGTCTAATTCGACAGAAATTCGGCCTCTAGATATCGTATATTGAATTATTTATAAATATATTTTACAGCATAGCTACTATTATATCGCCATAGCTAGTAAATTGTTCAGTTGAATCACGTTTGCACACCGTTCTTGCGGTCGTCATATCTGATTTTAGCTTTCTCTACAACTTCTGCTAATGCTGCACCATGTTCCCCTTGGGTCTTGAATCCCTCGATCACCCCACGATTATCTTTGTCGCTCAGCTTCTGGCCAACCTTCCATTTACTTTCGACTCGTGTTACTTTAATTTCTAATCCCCAGATGGCCTTCTGCAGCAAGTTCACGTAACTTTCTGGCGCTTCGTCTACAGTCCATGGTTTCGATTGGCCTCTCTCGTTGAAATTGGACAAATCAGTAAATTGCTGGTGGATCCATGCTGGGTCTTCTATAACTGTAGGAGTTCCGTAGACATGAACAGCGGAAAAATCCCAGGTGGGAACAACCTTACCAGTGGTTGGTTTGGTCTCGACATACCAGTTCGGCGTCTCATATCCATCGAGTCCCTTGAAAACCACCAACAGTTCATTACCCGATCGAAAATCATCTCTCTGATGATTAACACGGGCAAAATGTGCTCTCAAAACTAGTCCATTCTCCGTTTCATCGACTAAGAATGGTAAATGATTAGCTATTATTCCATCTGGGCCAGAGGTGATAATTGTTCCCAGGGGAAACTGTCTGATAAGTTGCAATTGCAGCTCTGTTGACGGTTCTTGGTTATATTTTGGAATATACATAGTTCACAAGTATGAATATGAGCAATCTCAGAAACAGCTATGCGGGAAGACAAATATATAAGTACAAATACAAATTAATCGATTAATAAGCGCAGTCTGGAGATAGAGCATGACTGTTCACTCCGCTGATCTACAACCTTATCTGATGGCGGCTAAAAAGATAAGATAGCGAATGCATACACAGTCATTTGGACGGCGTCCATATCCGCCAAACGAGCCTACCATTGGCCCTCCGTGCTACAGGTTTTTAAGACCAAAGTAACATAAAGTTACATATTAACTATATAACCGAAACTATCAACTCCATTCATTGTCAATGATAAATATAGTAGAAGGCCAATAAATTGCTTCGATATCTATTTGTCAACAGTCCGCGGATCACAACATCAGGGTAGAGGTTTCCTGCATGAACATCATGTGATTGGTCTGGTAAGATTTTAAAGTGACTTTATTTCCTAATTAGGAAATATTGCAAATATATGCACGACTTTTTCACTCACCCACTCACGACTCCAGGTTGAGTCCATATACGTCCACTGTTCGCTTCACTACTTGATTTTCCTCACTACAGTCAACAGTCAACAACTTTCTCGTCAACAAATTAAAAATGGGTCGTCTTCACAGTAAAGGAAAGGGTATGTCCTCTTCGGCTACTCCCTACTCTCGTGCCACTCCTTCTTGGTTCAAGCTCACCCCCGACTCTGTCGTTGAGCAAATCATCAAGTACGCTCGTAAGGGTCTTACTCCTTCTCAAATCGGTGTCATCCTCCGTGACTCCCACGGTGTTTCTCAAGTCAAGGTTGTTACTGGTAACAAGATTCTCCGTATCTTGAAGTCTAACGGTAAGTTTTTAATGCCCTGGTGAGGGAGATTGATAGAGACATCTCTCAATCTTTTATCTTTATAATGTTTTAGGGAATTGGCTATCAAGAATTAAGTAGTCTTGTTGGTAGATTAAGGTGATTCTTTTCTGCTTACGATTACTTCGTTCTAGCTATATGTTTTCAGTGGGAACTGAAGTTCACACTATAGTTTGGCCAAGTTTCTGGATATCTTCTTCACCAGTTAACTGGAAGTATATGTTCCTGTGGAATGTATTACAACCAATATCTGTACCTCTGTACGGTTTAATTTGAATATTTTGCTGACAGAGTGGCTTATAGGTCTTGCTCCTGAGATTCCTGAGGATCTTTACCACCTCATCAAGAAGGCTGTTTCCGTCAGAAAGCACCTTGAGAAGAACAGAAAGGACAAGGATTCCAAGTTCAGACTCATTCTCATCGAGTCCAGAATCCACCGTCTTTCTCGTTACTACAAGACTACTGGTGTTCTTCCTCCTGTCTGGAAGTACGAGTCTGCCACTGCTTCTGCTTTGGTCAACTAAAAAGTCTACTTCTCTTTTTCCAAAAAATCATTTTATGCTTGGGGAAATCTTACGAATTGTTTATTTATGTTTAATGTAATATATTTCTAAAATTTCTCTCCATTTGGTTTTTGCCTCCGGCGGCTGGGGTTCTACCCCTGACCCCGCTGCTCCACTCGCTTCGCTCGAGACAGGTGGGCCATACTAGCTTAATTGACACCGGGAATAATTTAATTTCACAACGATTTAACTTCATATATCTATAATTTATGGTATCTCTAAATATCTAACAAACATGACCAGCATGTTTTTTTTTACTTTGACGAAGCATGAGCTTATGAAGCCCATGACCAAGTGATATCAATACGACCAGCGGATGGATCAGCTAGCTGGTTGAAGGCAGCGGGGGAAAGGTCCAAACTGCCGTAAGCGCAAGAAGGACATTTATCAACAATGGTGACAGTCACAGATTTGCCTCCACTTTGAACAATTGCCTTCTTACCACAGTTGGGATTGGCGTTGGGGTTAGCAGGGCTTCCCATTTGAGGGGCGTTAAGAGCAGCAATAAGGTCACTATCAGAGGATTCGATACCACATGAACCCATACCAGGGCTGTAGAAAGTACCCTGTCCAGAGAACTCACCACCACTGCTAGAGCCAGAGGAAGAAGCATCAGAAGCCGAAGTTGACGAGGGTTCTGCTTGTGACGATGGAGAGGGTGGAGGTGGTGGGGGGCTCGATGTAGTGGTAGGAGGAGGTGGTGGGGGTGGTGGAGTGCTAGAAGAACTAGAAGAAGTAGTAGATGGTGGGGGAGGAGGAGGGGGAGGGGTAGAGGTAGTCAGCTGGATCTGAACAGGCTGCGCATCCGAGTGTTGATGAGAAGATGGAACTTGGGTAGGAGCACTTTCATCACTAGAGACCAGCTCATAGGAGGTGCTGACAGGCTCACCGTTGCCATTAACAAAAACATGAGCTTGTTCATAGACATCGACGGTGACTTGAACATACTGGGTTACAAGAGCGGCTTGGACACTGGTAGCAGCCGAAGCAAGAACAGCCGAAACAACGTAAGAAAACTTCATTTTTAACAAGGATTGACTGAGAGAGAATTCAAGGAAAGTATGACTTAAAAGGAAGGTAGGGTCTTACTAAGAATTAATTGAATGAATGAAAGACTTAGGCTATCCAATAGATAAAAATTCCAATCTGGTTTACCAAGAGAGATCAGTGAAATATATATATACTGAAAGCTTTTGGGTTAAAAAACAAGACTAGTAGTTTTTATCCTTGCAACAGTCAAATAGGAAAAATTCCCTGTAATAATGATGGATTTAGAAAATGATATTCCTAGAGGGCCCTCGTCTCTGCCGATATCCTGTTATATAAACACCTCCTGCTACCCGAGCTGAGAATCAGTTCGGGAGAGGATCTTCCATGTGAACCCTTTTGTCTGTAGGGCAGAGAAGTGAAAGGTTTTTTCAAAGGACCGTTACTGGGCAACAACAGGAACATGCTGCAAAGTGAGGATGCAGTCCTCGACAACGGCATAAAGAGCACAGATTGGGGCAAGGCTGTAAATCCACAATAGTCTAGTAAACTATCGTTATTGGCTAAAATAGGTTAATCTGTTTCTGTTGATGCAAGTTTAGGGGTTACAGCCAGAACCAGCTATTAAACTGCCTAAAACTGCCAACTGTATTTTTCCTAATTTTGACAGATTCAGATCTGCAAATAATATCCAGACTTGCACAGCAGGTAAAAAACTGCCTTCAAAAACCACCTCGAAACCAATGTAACCTATGCGCAGGCGGTCAGGAGCCAAAGATGAAGAAGGCGGAAGACCGGTTCCCGTTGGAAAGCCAGATCCGCTCTAGGCAAAACTATTGCTTGGATAAATTCAATATTCCTCTATCTGACGGGTATCGAAGAATAAATTTGATTTAGCTCTATTACTCTACTCTAATAACGTTAATGCTGGGAGTCGTTCCCAATCTCTTTGGATATAGTCAAGCAATTTGCAATACAGTATTTCAAAGCCATCGGTTCTAATACTTCATAGGAATCCCTGGAGACAAGGGTCTATGCGGAGTACAGTTTAAGAACTATTTTCTAGAATAGTGATAACAAGCATAAAAAATACCATTGCCGTTTTTACTCTAAATTAAAAGATTAAGTTTACCCTATCACTGCCAGATCCAGTGCGGATTCCGAGTATTTTCCGCCTCGCATATGTAAGTGTATTAGAATAGTTTATTGCAGCGTATATTGGTTGATAGCACATCAACGGTCTGAGAATGCCAGTCTTCGACATATCAATATAATCAATATCAATAATAGAAAATAATAATTAGGCACTATTATTTGTGTCAGAACAATAAATCCCATCAACTATCGGTGAAACAGATCATTTACCTTCTTACTAAGCATTCTCTGTTTCTCTTGAAACGTCTCGCTGCCCCATTCAACTAATTGAACTAATACAGCCCATTCGTATTCCTAACAAATCATTCATTCATTAATCGTATCTAACTATGTAAAACTTAAAACAACATTCTAATTCTTCTCGGGCGCTTGGCCGTCAACGACAACAACACTGGCGTCATTGGCACCATTTTCAAGCTCCCTAGCTCTAAGCATCTCAATCAGGGCTTCATCAGTGAGAAGATAAGTTCTTCTGCCCTTGACAAACCAGAATACAAGAGCGATAACCATCATCACACCGAATACAGCAATAGCGTAGTTCATGTCAGCAGGAGCTGGGTCGGGGCCACCGGGGAAGAAAAAGAACACAGTAGTGACACAGCAGTAGATGATACTGACAATGTTGCAAAACATTCCATACTTGCCCAAATGGAAAGGTCCAGGGGTAAGCTTATCACGGCCAACGAGAACTAGAGCAGCGATTGGCATTCCGTATGAAATGGTAAGAGCAATAGTACTGACACTGAGAATGGCTTCCAAAACAGTAGATGCAAAAAGATAAAGGACACCAACAACGGCGATGATAACACCCTGAGCCCAAAGAGATCGGGCAGGGACGTGCCAATAGCTGTCGACATGGGCAAAGTACTTGCTGAAAGGCAATCCGCCATCTCTGGCGAAACCCCAGGTCAATCTGGAAGCTGTAGTTGCGACACTGACACCTTGGCCCAAACCGTTGAATACAAAGACAGACAACAAAGCAGCGCCACCTTGAACGCCAACGGTGTCAGTAAGAAGTTGCATAAATGGAAGACCAGTAGGAGAGTTGAGGATTGAGTCAAGGTCTTGAATGCAGAACAAGCATACAACCATGAAAAGACCACCAGTAATAGCACCCATGATGACAGCCAAGTAAATAACTCTTGGGGCATTAACTCTTGGAGAGGGAATTTCCTCAACCATATGAATAACACTGTCAAAGGCGGTTAAACCATAGGCGGCTTGGAGAAGACCAGTGAACCAAACAACTCCATCAGGCCAGCCAGTCTCATTCAACCACTTGCCAAAAACAAATGAAGCAGTTTGGAAGTGTTTGTCAGAGTGAATTCCAACGGCAATAAGCATGGCCAAAGAAAAGATAACAAACAACATAGTGAATTGAATGCCGACAACATTGTTGAACCAAGCAAGAAAGTTGTCTTTACGACAGGCAAGTACATTAGTCAAAGTAAAGACAATAGTAATGCCAACATAAACAAGAAACTGAACCCATCCTTCAGAGGCACCACTCCAGTTATTATCAAACATGACCTTGATGCCAAGAATAAAGTTGGTCATGAAAGCAATTTGGGAAGCAGTCAAAGTCCACCAGCCGAATGTATTAATCCATGCACAAATATAAGAAGAAAATCTTCCAGCTGGTGTGTTCCAAAGACGGTGAATCCAATAAGCTTGACCAAGAGCAGTAGGCATGCTGGAGCAGAGCTCACCAAGGGAAACAGCAACACAAATGTTACAAACAGTGACTAGGGCAAGTCCCCAGAGAATGGCAATAGAACCACCGTTTTGTAAACCACTCATCAAATCTTGAGCGAAAGTGGCCCAGGTTCCAAGAACACTGAAGGCTAAGGCCAACATACTCCACATACTGAACTGACGTGGAAGCTCCTGGGCATGTCCCATATCTGCCAAGTCAAAAGCATCCATCTTTTGCTGCTGGCCGGAGCGAAGCGACTCCACCGAGAGTCTCTTCTTTTCGTCTTGAACCATTTTTAAGATATTTTTGTCGCTATTTTTTTAGAGTTGGAAGCAACAACAACTTTTGGTTGATTCTTTTAAATGAATGGACGATTTATGACGGTTTATATATGATTTTTGCTTCGAGTTCTTTGCGTCTCCGGAGTCGCAGTAATGACCGACAGATCGACATTGGTGGGGGGATGGATACCCAACTCAGCTCAGCGGTTATAGATAAAAGTAATTATCGGGGAGGGGGTGATGCGAGGCAACTGCACCCTGGCCGATAACGTTGTTGATATTACCTTTCATGGTTTATCTCCACCACTTCTAAAGTTATAGTTAGCGGCATATATTGTTCGGATATACTTGGCGATTTTTGTTCTACTGTAAATAATCTAGCAACTCTACGCTCTACGGAAAAATCTTGGTTCAGAACGACGGCCTGAGAGAAGAATTTTTTTAGTAAATGGAGTTTACCCCCCGCCAGCTAAGACCTGATTATGCCTCAGCCCGTAAATAGACTATGAAAAATTTTACTGGATAGCGCTCGATACTACTGCAATACGTTATCTATCCAAGGGAACATTTCTATTCGAAATCCCTCAATATTACCCATATGCCCGCTTAATCTCCAGAATGCTAATTGTTTATTGGCGGTAAAAAATCTTTTCGCTTCCTGCAATGCATACGAGTTCAAAATAGTACATTGCGTGAAGATGACGCCCTGATCTGCAATGAGACGCAGTAACAAAATTTTTATAGGGATACGAGACAAACAACCGAAATTCTTTCAAAGTTTGTACCACCTATTGTTGTTTAAATAGAATATCTGTCTAGAAAACTCATCAAAATTCTTCAACTTGAGAAATAGAAATAGCACAATATTGCTTTCATCGTCACCTCCCAGCAACATATGTATCGTAGATCGCTGCTAGATCAGGTTGACCGTTGCATACATTAGCCCCTCATAAGAGCTAGCGTGCGGGCAAAGCCATCTTCAGTGTCAAAATAGCAACTTGTAACGTCTAGCTAAAAAATTTTCCGGCTAAATGCGAGACGGAGAAACTATAGTGAAGGTTTTTCCTTGCTTGAGAGACAAGTTGTGTTCAAACATGCAAAATATCCAAAATGTTAAGAGAAATTTTTTTGTCTGAAATGCTTATGTTAAAGAATGAATCTCTTACAGACCTCAAGTCTCAAAATCTGCTAAATTCCCTCGGCCATGCCCTCATTTCGGGCTGAAAGCACTGGCCGCCAATATAGCCGCTGAGGGGCAGTTCGTTCCTACATGTTCCTACTCACCCTTCCGATGCGCACCGCCACTGTGTGGGGGAGAAACACCTAAACCAAGAGCATTACCGTAACTCTAACCATGCTCGCTAGATACTTCTTGTAACAGATAAAGCGGGCGGTATTATCTTTGCGGGGTAGAACAATGGAAACCTGGACAGACGATAAGAAGACATGACGACATAGTCCGGGGAATATGATGTATTAGGATTATTTTTAATGTCCATTTTCTAGCAGATAACTCTGCACAGTATCGTATATTAGCTGTCACGTTTAGAACGATTGGTTTGCGATCAATTAGTACCCGATGCTAGTAGGCGGATGCTAGTGGGCGGCTAAATCCCTCCTCGGGATTAATGAGGAGAGATGGGCTATCAGCCGCATAGCAGCCCCACCTAACAGAACTCTGAGCTCGAGCGACATCGGCATGTAATCCTATAGACTATACCCTGTCAAAAAATGCCACCTAAAACAACCGCTGTCGACTTGACTATTCGTCTCAAGCACAAAAAGCAGACTGTTATCTTGCTTCTTCCTGGTGGCACAACTATCAATGGTCTTAAAACGACATTGGCAAGGGCCCTAAATGAAACCAATGGCTCAGATCAAGACGATGAAGAGATCGATGATATTCCAATCCCAAAACCTTCTTTCGAGACAGTTTCAAACGCTGAGGATGAAACTGGCAAACAGTTAGATGCAGATTTAACCGATTCCTCGAAAATAGAAGTAAGAGACATAAAACTAGGACTGCCCCTCGATAAAACCGACCTCAGTAAAGGGTTTACAGATATAACTGATGCCAAAGGTAGCATTGAATCTAATGGAATTGTAGAGAACAGCGTAGTGGCATTCTGCAGCAAGACCGAGTCATTCGAGATAGAACTGCCCGAAGACGAAAATCCAGACGAGTAGAGATTACTATATGTTTTAGAAAAACTATTGAGGGCATCAGGGACATGAGTTGATCCTCTGAGCCGCACGTATATATTTATTTCACTTTCACGCCCATATAAGTCGTTAATGTTAATATCGCACTTCAGACTCCTCCCGAGTCACAAGTATCCAGTTCTTCAACTGTATCGTAGGATTCTTCGTCATGTGCGTAACTGCCCTCTATCGGATCAGATATGTAGCGAGCTACAGAGTCAGGCTAGCCTGGTCTTCAGGCAAAATAGGAGTATGATGTCTGGGCATATTGCTAGGAACATGTTGTTGGAGGGCTATACATGGGAGCGTATCCTACGGGAGTTTATATTAAACCCGAGCTCGACAGTAGAAGAACATATTCTCAATGAATTGAAGATTTCCAGGTCCAAACAGAAAGAGGATTTGAAAGACAAGAAAGTGGTGGAGAAAAATGCCCCGACCGGTAAGCCATCTTTAACTATCAGTAGACGCAATGAGTATAATCGGTCGGCCTTATTAGAATCTGGCGCAAATTCCCAAACTCCGACCAAATCTAATCCGAATATAGATACTTCGCTGGAATTTTTTCGCAAAAGTCATACTACTCTGATGACTAGAAGGGACAAGATTATAAGGCGAATGTCAGCAGGGCGGTCCATTCCCAGTAGAACAGAATTAGATCCGATGTATGTTGACCTTTTTCTTTCTCCCCAGTTTTATAATGAGCGGTATAATTTTCAAATGGAAAGGCGCAAAATACGTGAAACATCGGCGCCAGGAAAGGTTCGTATTAGCATGCTTTCGACTCCACGGGGTCCTTACTCGTACTTGAAGGTTGCGGGAAGAAAGCCTACACACAATATCCGTCGTTCCAGTCATATTTTACGTCTCTTGAAAGATAAGAATTTGGAAAAAGTCAAGAATGCTCAGTATATGATTTCGCTGGCCGAGTCTGAAGCAAGGTGGGAGCATCATTTATTTGGTGGTGATATAGCTTTGCTTCAGCAGCAATGGACGAGCCCTCTTATAACCTATCGCAAGAGTTTAAGTCTAGTTCGCGAGAAACAGAAAGAAAGTTTAGTGAACTATAGAAATGTGCTCAGAAGTCAAAAGCACATGTTGGAAAGAGTAATGAAGAGGAATCATGAGCTTGCAATAGAACGATGGAGGCACCGTGTTCCTCGTGGCTTCGTATTAAGTAAGATGTTTGTATATAGGAATTATTTATAAATTATTTATTTTGGTCAACATCTGTTATGACCGCCTTTTTATCGAATCACTGTCCCTAAGCAATCAACCCCGTCGATCATATCGACTAACTCACTCTCAAAATGACGAAATGATGGCGACTCTCCATTTCTCTTCCACAGTTTCGTGTAGTAAATATAGCCACTTTCATTGGCGTCCATGACGGTCGCTATAGAAATTGTATCTGACGATATCGGAACTGCTGCAATCGCTCGGCAATTGCGACTAGGTTTACCCATGCCGCCCAACGGGGTACAATTTGGAAAAGAGTATACTAGTAACAACTCGGAACCGACAAATCCAAAAGTAGCTACTATTTTCCGAGAATTGACTGACCATATCAGTGAAGTAATCTGACCGGGTGTTTCGTGGGATTCAACTAGAATGCCAGAGTGGATATGCCAAAATTTGATTGTCCGATCGTTCGTTCCACCACCAGTAGCAAGTACTGGAGACCATGGGCAGAAGGCCATAGCTTTGATAGCAGCTTTATGATTCCTGGTATATTTCAGCTTAGGACGATTTAAAACGGATATGTCCCACACGCTCAAAGTATTGTCATTTTCTCCGGCAGCCAAAAACTGGCAGTCCTGGCTTATAGTTATGCCTACAATTGTTAGTAGCAGTAGAATAAAAGTAGATAGAATATGATGTACTTACCACAAATTTGGCTTGAATGACATCTCAATTCTGTTTTACGAGAAATGTAATATTTGTCAAATTGTTCAACAGCTAACAGAAACATCTTTCCTCTCTCGTCTCCAAAAAAAAGATTACTAATAGATGGGCTTGACTCTTTCGGAAGAAATGCAATGGATGATATGGCATGCTCGTGAACAAATCTTCCAGCAAATTTATTCGTTGGGATGTCGAAAAGACATAAATAACAAGAACGAGAATAAGCTACTAATTGTTGAGAAGAAATAGCTAAATTGGAAATGGGAAGGGAGATATCTGATATGTTATTGGGAAAAAAATCCCAAGGAAGAGGCAGGCGGCTTTGAGCTGTTGTCTGCCGGTCAAGCTCGCCACCTCTTCTGGTGCGTTCTTCGATGGCAGTAGGAGAATTTGCATCATGTCGCCCTATTCCCAGGTCCTGCACATTTTTCTGGATATAAATAGAATCCCTAGTGGCTATAAGTAGGTATATCCCCTCTTTAGACCAGCAAATTATATTTGAATAAAAGTCGTTAGGGATTCCAGCTACCGGGGCTCTTAGGAATGAAGTTATCCTCTTCACAGATCGAGACTTTAGTAAAGGCTTAGATTTTCGATCATTAAAGGGCCATATTAGATTGAGGGAATTCAACAAACTTGAGTTGAATGCAGAAGTGTGGTTATTTTCTGATGGGAATACAGTATCATCCAATCGTCGGGGCGTGGAATTTGAGCTTCGAGACGAAGAGGATGAGGATGTGAGAGAAGGCAAATCCTGTATGTCGGGGTCTGTCATATGACAAATTGTATATATTTTGGTTTTGTTAGCACTGGAAACAGGTATTTTAGTGTAGTTACGTTTCAATAATCTTCCTTCCTGTTGACAGATGGTATTATGTCAACGTACATATGCAGGGTCCATGCTCACGGTGCGCATGTCACCCAAATAGGAAATCCATGTTCCAACGTGAGCTCTTTAGCGCCTTCGCAACGTGGCCAGAAATTTCGACGGGCAAACAGAAAGTCTCAATAAAGGAGAGCAATAGACTGTATAGGCATAGATAAATATAATTGGAGAGGGACTGAAGTGATATAAAATGAAACTGACTCTGCCAATTTGTCATAATGTGGTGGCAAACAAATGTGACCGATACCAGCATAAGATTCCTTAATATGTCCGCATAGAAAAGGTTACCTTTTTCTATGCGTTCTCTCCCTGATCTTGAACTCTACCTTCTACCTTTCCCAACCCCACACATACTCATCAAGCTGCAGAACAACAAGAACGTTACCGGACAAGCGAACCGTCAATTGTATTATTCACTATGTCTGATACTATATTTGCTATGGAAACTGGAGAATCGACGGCACAATCCAGTTCCGTACAACCACTGATAAATGGTGCTGTTTATAATACTACAGCTAACAATAGCCCTTCGCCATCCTTAGTGGAGATGTGCAGGATCATAGCCAAATATTCTAGACCTGGGTTTCTCTCTGCAGGCGAAGCTTCACAGGTATTGCTAGGAATTGTAGAATTGATGTCAGATGGTGTTGAGAGTGATGCATTGAAGTTTTCGAGTCGTTTCCTGACGCGATCTGATTACGAGGACATTGTTGTTGAGCGCAATATTCTTCATAGATGTGGATATCCAATTTGCAATAAAGACCCTAAAGGCATCCGAAAGGCACATCAGATCAACTACAGAACGCCACAAATGATACTTCCATCAACCTATCTGTCCAAATATTGTACAAAAGAGCACTATCAAGCGTCAACATTTTTTTCCTCTCAGTTATCAGATGCGTCACTGTTCTCCCGTAAAGATGTCACGTTACTACCGTATGGTGCGTCAACGGAATATGAACTTCAAATTGCTTTAATGGAAGAAGTACAAGTGCTGTCACAAAGTCAGAACAAGTCAATGCAGGAAATCATTCAGGAGTTAAAGTCTCTGTCTCTGAGTAAACAGCAACCGGATGCATTTTCGAGTAGCCAACCGCGAAGGTATTCTTCAGCAAATCCTGCTGACCCACATTTGGTTGGACTCAGTGATCAGATTAAAGCATTTAAAATAGTTGAAAGGGATCCAACTCTACCACGATTAGATGCTGGTGATGAGCCGATAGAAGAAGGTACCGCGTCTGGTGTGGAGGGATATAACTCACGTTTTGGACGAAGCGTTTGATGTGAGTGCTTATGACTGCGCATCTGTACATAGTGACGACTTTTATTTATTTAATTTATTCTTCCTCTAAAATAACGGTTTTTCTTTTTCCAGCAAAAAACTTTCAGATTTGAAAAAGAGAACCGCAAATGCGCGAAAGGAGTTGCTCTCGAATCACAAAACTCTACAAAACTCATGAAGTCATAGAAGCGCTGTATGCATCTTTAGACTAGACCTGTTTAGAAATATGAGCTCCACCCTAAATTCTGATTGGTTCTCTAGGGATATATCTGTCGATTCGCGCTTTCTGCTCAAATTACAAGCTAGGGCTTCATGAGTTCTCTCCCCGATCAAACCCCATTTTACTCCAACTCCCCGATGCCCCGCTATGCTACCCCTCGTGCCTAGCTCATTTAAATCCTCAAATATGTAAGATAACAGGTGTTGAGGGCCATGATACTAGAAGAACTGCAAGAGCATATGCAACCCCACACATTTCATGTCCCAAAAGTAGCCCCTGAAATGAATCTCCGCGTACCCCCATCAAATTCCATTTTGGTCTTCACCACAAAAAACTACGTTTCGTGCGTGCGTAAGTGCTAACAGAAGACCTCTAGATCTCAGATGCGGGGTACTAGCACACCTGTACGGCACACATGTAAAAATGTGGGGAACATTTCTGACATCCCACCATGTCACTCTCATCTTCAGGAGTATGAGTCCACAGTACTCCGCTCTTCACCTTCTGATATCCAACAGTGTCATTGGTGTTGAGTTTCCATTATCTGGAAATAGACTCTGTCTGTTTCTGAGCTTAATTCGCCAATTTGCTTCTTTTCGATATGTATGTTTGACAAAATTTATCCGAACTGGATATACAAGAGTGCCCCTCCCTCTTTCGGGGAATCAAACAATCTTCCCCGCGTTTGCCATCATCCACATATTGCTTCTAAAAGGTCTTCCCCATATTATTAGTAACTTTCATCCCTGAAGTTCATGATTTGATGACCCCTTTGCACGAGTCATTGACATGATCCAAGGAAATCTAAGCGGCGATCTATGATAATCTTAGTCTAACAGTTGTGGGGTATCACTTTTGACTGGCATATCGTAAAATCAGATGGGGGTAAACTAGCAAATCTTGGCTTTTTTAACGTGACGATCCTCGCATGTCCACGGAAAATCAAACGGAGATTTTGAAATCAGACTATGTACCCCAGGTGCCCAGAGAATAGTTCCTATGTCGGCTATCACTTCCCTGAATTGAAATGACGACCCACAAATATAATAAAATAATACTATATATATGAGCATGTTCTTCCTCTGATATTTTTTTTCTATTCATTGGCTACAAATCAAGATGGTTGATGAAAAGATTCAAGTTGAGAACGTGGAGCATGTCGTCTACGACACTCCTGAGAAGGAAATCGTGGAGTTCAGAGGGTCTGATGCTCTCTTGGAGGCTGCCAAAAAAGATCCCCCAAAGATCTTTTCAAGACGAATGCTCCAGCTCTATATCATCTGTCTTGTTCCTTTCTTGTGTTCAACTATGAATGGATATGATGGTAGTTTATTGTCTTCTCTATTGCTTCTTAAGCCATTTAATGACACCTTTGGTGCTACCACCGTAGGAATTAAAGCTGGTCTTATCTCAGCAATGTACCAAATCGGCGGAGTTGCAACTATTCCTTTCTTGGGTCCTGTTAACGATACTTTTGGCAGAAGATTTGGAATGTTTTTTGGTTGTCTTATTGTTGTTATTGGTACTGTTATTCAGGCTACTTCTAAAAACATCAATCAGTTAATGGGCGGAAGATTTGTTCTTGGTTTTGGTGTGAGTTTTGCTACTGCTGCTGCTCCCATCTATGCTATTGAAATTTCTCATCCATCTTACAGGGCTGCCATCACAGGCTCTTACAACACTCTTTACTGCTGGGGATCTATCCTTGCTACTGTCGTGTTGTTTTGCACTCAAAACATCCCCAACAACCGAGCTTGGATCATTCCTACCTATGTCCAAATGGTCTGCCCCGGACTCGTTGTGATTTTCTCTATGTTCTTGCCCGAATCACCCAGATGGCTGTACTGTAACGGTAAACAAGAAAAGGCTAAGGAAATTCTTACCTACTATCATGGTGAAGGTAATGCAGACAATGCCTTTATTACCTTGCAGATCCGAGAATTTGAGGAACAATTAGAACTCGATGGTACTGACAAGAGATGGTGGGACTACAGAGCTTTGTTCAGAGACAAGGCCAGTGTTTACCGTCTTGCTTGTAACCTTGTATATTCTTGTTTCGGACAACTCAGTAACGGTGGTATTA
The DNA here is from genome assembly GCA_001939105.2 of Sugiyamaella xylanicola (nom. inval.). Lineage (NCBI taxonomy): Eukaryota > Fungi > Ascomycota > Dipodascomycetes > Dipodascales > Trichomonascaceae > Sugiyamaella > Sugiyamaella xylanicola (nom. inval.). The sequence goes on from MQSX02000002.1 coordinate 247,552, forward strand.
GTTACTTCGTTGGCGCTTTCTATCATTCTGCTGGCATCACTTCAAACAGAACTATTTTCTCCTATAACCTTGGAACTGGTTTCCTCTCATTTATTCTCGCTTTGATCGGTGCACAGGTTATTCAACAGATTGGTCGTCGTAAAGTAATCCTTGGCTCTCTGATTGGCATGACCCTGTTCTGGGCTCTTGTTACTATCTGTGTTGCGAGGTTCGATGCCTCTGGCGAGAAGACTACCGCTTGGGCTCAAGCTGGTATTGCATTCTACATTCTATTCGGTGTTGTTTATGGTAAGTTTTCCGCCAATTTTAGTATCGCTAACGAACACTACTAACACTTTAGCTATTGCCGTTACTCCAATGCAAGCGCTTTATCCTAATGAAGTTCTCTCTTATGAAATGAGAGCTAAAGGAGGTGCCTTCTGCAATCTCGTTATCAATGCCGTTGGTCTCAGTAAGTATCTCATCGTTTATTTGGGCCCTGGAGTACAGTAACTAACCATCACAGTTAACCAATTTGCTACCCCTGTCGCCCTTCAGAATATTGGCTGGAAGACTTATCTGATTTGGTAAGTTGTTTGTTTTAGACGTAAACAGTTGCAGATTCTAACAGTTTTTAGGACGGTTTGGTGTGCCGTTGAGTTTGTTATTGCTTACTTTTTGTTTGTTGAAACCAAGGGTTTCACACTCGAGGAGTTGGATGCTATTTTCGCAGCACCTAGCCCTCGTAAGGAATCAGTTAAGAAGAGAGCAGCTGCCCTCGACTCTGAGCACAACGTCATCACTCTTGATGTCCCTGAGGCTTAACCGAGCGATTCTAATTATGTAGTTGTTTTGAATTGATAATTTTCTTTATAAGTTATGATTATTAGCAGCCCCTGGGACTGCCTGACTAGGTTAGTTTGTTTTAAGGTTTATGCAATGTAGCCCTTGGCTTGTTGTAGGCTGACTCTGGCCTGCTATCCCTTCTCATTGCACGAGTTTCACTTAATTTCTAGGACTTTTATTATTATATGAACTGCAGACCAGGAATCTGTTTCTCTCCAGCAGTTGGGACTTCGCCCTGAACCCTCCCGCTCTTCTCGCTTCGCTCAAGTTGGGATTTTGACGGCCCAAGGAAGCGAGAGGAGTACGGGGTCTGGCTAGAGCCACAGCTGCCGGAGGCATGGACGTAAAAACTACACGAAAATCGCACAGTCTCACTCAGATCTTGTTCTACTTTCAGAACTATTATAAAACTAGTGAACTTGTCAGACAGCCATACGCACCCACCCAATATAACTCTTCCGAGGAAGCACATATAGAGGGTCAAGATCATCGCTCCTCTCTTAAATTTGTATACTAATCACAGAGTGACAACAACAAAGCTAAAATGAAAGGCTTCGCAAGAAGGTGAGGTCCGAAGACGACGACCTAACAAACATATTTCTCACTCTAGGGTGCGCAGGTATCTATCTCATCAACCAAGTTGGATTCTGTGGCTCTTTAGAAGAGCTCAAAGAAGGACGTGACCTATAGATATGATCCTATGAAGTACGTCGTCAATAAGGAAAAAAAAGAGAAAAAGTCCAACGGACATGGGACACCATTAGTTTATATAGTGGTTGGTCCATGGGGTTAGGTTCCACATACTGATGAAGAAAAATATGCGTCTATAGATGGTAAGCTACCGCCTGCATCATGTTGACCTCAGCAGAGTCTAAATGGGGGGTTGACGGCTGAGACCTGCCTCTGGCGGCTACGAAGGCTTCGCTCCAGATCTCGTAGCTCCTCTCACTTTGCTCTAGTGGGTGTTTCGTAAGTTACGGGTGCTTGGGATCTTGACTGGTGATTCTCAAGATGAAAATAGGTTACCTTTGCTTTGTTTACTATGTATCTTTGTTTACTATGTATGTCATGTTGGACCCTGCATATCTATTGTTGATACTAGTCAATCTTTGTTCGGATGGAACCTAAAGAAAGTCATTTCATGGTAGAGGTCTATGTAGTACTCAATGCAGAATATGTTATATATAGCGTAGGAGTATTTACTAGACCCAGTCAGTCCGGCTATTCAGCCTAACAAGGGTGGAAAGAATATCATGAGCTGATATCAACATACAACTTGACAGCAGATATCTTATCTATGAAACATATCTAGAAGGATCTATGTCTCAGTGGTCATTAGTTTCGTTCATCCCTTGTTTCTTATTAGGGCTAACTATTTTGGGATTTACGATCTTTGTTTATATGGATGGTACTTAATAACGAAATAGGTGTACATGTACCAGAAACAAGGCAGTAAGCACAAGGCACAGGGCTATTAGCGTCCGTCAGAGCAACTTTCAAATGAACCCATCTCAATATGAGCGTCGCTAATTATGGATTCTATACCCAACTCGTGACAACATCATCAGCATCAGGTGTGAAACAGAGGCAAAAAAGAACATGAAGAAAAACAATGTTCAAATATATCTGACTAGGGGCCATAAATTAGTGACTCCGCTTCTGGTCAACATGCATATCGGATGTCGGACCTAGGGCAACTTGGCACAGACGCAGAGATGCGAGATAGTGCCAATCTCATCCGAGCAAGATTCGAGCACATGACTTTTACCAGCTGTCACGGATCACACATCACGGTACAGATACATGGCAAGCAAATCGATCTTGTGCACGCCTTACGAAAACGACCAAACTGCTACCATCCCGCGACAATATAGATGAGACATAGCAAGGCAGATAGAGCGCCATGATACTCTTTCTATACATGGAAGAAACCGCAACCTTAATGATGCGATAACACCACGGTGTGGTACTTCACACAACGGTTGGCAGATAGATATGCCAATCCTCTAATTTTTGGTCTGCATTTACACTCAAACGTCAAATGAACCCATGTCTGGCCTGCATCGAGTTAGATTAGATCGACCATCGTCATCTGCGATAGTCAGCAGTTGAGACGAAACTGGAGAAATTGCCCTGATTCACATTTCGTTTGCTACCTCGACTTTTTTTTTCCCAGCTCATCTTTAATTTGTGAGACCGAGCTATAGTACTAACGAGGGGTGGCATGTCACGTATTCTTATTATAGTCACTGGTAAATATTTCGGTAGCTAATAATAAAGCTGGCACTGGACTATACACAAAGATTCCCATCCGGCCAAGTCATGTCATGCTATGCCATGCCATGCTGGAAGACGGTTGTGGCAGGGCAGTGTACCTTACGTATACGATGTGGGCAGACAGACAGCAGCAGGCCAAGTCGGCAGGCCCACAGCTGGGCGGGAGGAATCGAGGCGACAGGCGGCATGAAAATGCCGTTTGTCGGGGAGTCGAACAACGCTCTCAGAAATGTCTGGTGAGAATATGCAAAGTTACTTATGCAAGCGGGTCCGACTGGCACCGATTGAGTGGCCTGCCCCCACCTTGCGTAGGCCGCTTTTAGTACTGAGGTGTGGGTACGGTGTGGAGAGAGTAGCGATTGTCTAAACGAATTCGACTGCCTGCAACGCCTCTAAAGACGAGGTTTTGTATTTTGATGACCGGGAGATGAGGTTATTCAGCAACCTTTTTCATTTTAAACAACGGCAAAAGTAAAGACAACTGGGTCACAGGAGACCGAAGCAAATAAAAATATTTACTTGTTTAAAAGGGAATTTCTGAGAAAACGGTGTGATTCCTGTTCGGCCGGTATTATCGGCCCATTTGGAAAAAGCAGTTAGACAGACCTCTCTGGCGCGGACAGGCTCGGGTGCTGCGTTAGGCTGATTTACACCTGCTGCACTCTCCGGCGTAGACAAAGTACCCCACTCTATTTTACCCACGAACTACATTGCGACCACAACAACCTCACTTGATTACATTTTTACGGGGTTGTTTCAACATATTTGGTAATATTAAGCTGGTTGGTAAAATCTGTTGACTGGCTCTTTATTTCAAATTTGTATTTATTTATTTTTCTACATTCGATATTGTTCGGACACTAAGAGAGAAATAAGTGGATGAGAATAGGAACCCAGGTCGAAGCGTAGGTCTGATTCGGTTGGAAACCACAGGATTTGGTAGTGTTGACCGGGTATATATCGAAAACAAAAACAAAAAAAAAAACAAACTTGACTGGAGTGGTACTTAAAGTGTAGTGTTATTGTAGCTGAACCTACTAATTCTGACGCTATTATAATACTGTTGAGGACAAGCTCAATATAAGTTTATTTAGCTGCCAGTTGTAGAGCAAGCTCGATATCAGTGGAAACCTATTCATTTAGAAATCCGCATTCCTAACTACACTAAGGTTGGCATTTATTTAAAGAAAAAGAATCAAAATGGGAAATGTTCCTACAAAGGATGTGAGTGCCACAAGCAGTGGATCGAGCTCAAGATCCAGATCAGCCTCGACCACGACAGCCGAGTCTGCGACAACCGGAAGTAGTTCTAGGCGGAGTCGACTAGGATCCACAAGTTCTAGGTCCACTGTTCGTGATGAGCGTATTGGCACATCATCTGGTACGACAGGGGCCGGCTCGAGCCGTAAAAGCGGAAAGAAGAAGGAAAAATCCAGTTCCAGTGACGGTAATGGCCCTCTGGTGTCGGATGTATCGGAAATGGTGGACGGTGGTTACCTAGTCCCCCAAGGCGTATATTCAGGCCCTCAAGATTTCAAGGCAAAGGTGGTTCGAGGTCTCATTGTAAGTAGAATATGCTTTATAAGCGGGGAAACCAAGTTCTAACATTAACAGATTGAACGTCGTCTAGCACCTTTTTACAAGGGAATCGAAGACTACGAAGATAGTTGGAACGACAGACAACTTCTAGCGGCAGTAAGGAACCTTCCAATACCTCCCGCAGTAGATCCTGCCACCGCGGTAGCTGTGCGTACGGAAGCAGCGACGGAAGGAACAGAAGAGCCTCTACTGAAGAAAAAGGAAAGCGGAGAATATACTTCAGGAGATGGTGGAGCCGAGTCAGAAGAGGGTCCCGATCAGGTATACGAGACCGCAGGAGCATTGAAATGGGTTTCGTCTTCACTACCGAACGCAGGTAGTGGAGGATTTTTACAGGCGAGAAATTCCGATGACGGAGGAAGTAGTGGTAGATTAGCCGGATTCGAATCGAACCCATCGATTCGTAGTTCCAGTAGCAGAAGTAGTGAGCCTGATGACAACAGTGTCATCGGCTCTGGCAAGCAAAAGCAGCCAATGACACCACCACCTCCTTTGGTGTCCACAGAAGAAGATGTATTAGAAACGATTCCATTCCCTTCAACGGCTCCACCTGAACCATCGCCCAATGCTATGAGAATTCTTGAATTCAAAACTGAAACGATGCATATTGAAGACACAACAAACAACATTACCATCAATAGCAGCAACACCCGCGTCATATCCGGAGGAGGCATGGGAATTGAAACTCGACCTAGAGAAGGGTCTGCAAAGCTAGGCCCTCCAATCCTATTGCCTCGTAATAGATCCAATACTACATCGCGTTATGGTCCTGCACCTACTTCCTCATCGCCAAAGCCGCCCGCACCACCGATGGAAGTGATACTGTATCGTGGAGCTATTGAATGCCCCATCTGCTTTTTAAACTACCCAAAATATCTCAACACTACTCGTTGCTGTTCGCAACCAATTTGTTCTGAGTGTTTTGTTCAGATCAAGCGTCCAGACCCACACCCCCCATATCACGAGAATAACGGACCTGGTCCCTCTACAGCTCCCGTCAGCGACAATCCAGAAGAGGCATTGGTTTCAGAACCTGCATGTTGTCCGTTCTGCCAAATGCCCGAGTTTGGCGTGGTGTATATTCCCAGTCCACATCGTTCAGGTATCCCAGCTAGCAGTTTAACGTCATCATTAAGAGCACATCTCACCTCGTCGCTTTCAGGAGTATTCTCTAGTCATCATCATACCCCAGTATCCTCCTCGGCCGCTAGCATTGTAAGCATGTCTACCAGTAACAGTGCTACTGGAACACCCCGAAGACGAGGCTCGCTACCTCCCAATGCACCGGAGGTAGTTACAACTGATCATGTTCGACCAGACTGGGCAATAAAATTGAGCAGAGCAAGGCACCAATTGGCCCGTAAATCGGCCGCTGCAAACGCTCTTCATGCATCTGCCTTCCTCTTTGAAGGAAATGAAGGGCCGTCATCTGCTTCATCCAGCCAGTCCCGTCGTCATCATGACAAGAAGAAGAAATCCTCCTCTCGCCTTCGTGGCCTCTCCAATCCTTCATCACCTGCATCCATTCTCGGATCTTCATCAAGTGGAGGTAGCAGCAGCCGCCGCCACACTACATCGTCACCATCCCCAGGCTCGTCCTTTCCGATTCCAACACGCACCAGAATCAGAGACCTCGAGGATATGATGATCGTGGAGGCTATCCGTCGCTCTCTCACTGATGACCGGTCTTCATCCCCAACGGCCGAATCATCTAAGGCTCCTGCATCTCAATCGTCTAAAGAAGTTAAAAAAGACGAGATCACCACTCAGTAGTATATTTAACAAGTTTTACGCGAGATTAGTGTCGCATAATAGCTATTCAGCCTCCGGCGGCTGGGGCTCTGCCCCAGACGCCGTAGCTCCTCTCGCTCCGCTCGAGTCGTAAGCCACCTGTATGAACTACGTGGCTGTGCCGCTGGAACTGGGAAAGATATGTTTAGCGGTATGGATACCCGACGCTCTGCTCGAGCGAAGCGAGAGTAGCCATGGGGTCTGGGGCGGAGCCCCAGCCGCCGGAGGCGCACTCGACACAGAATGCTTCCTTGGGCAGTGAACAGGTTGATAGCAAATAATAAATAGTCAATAAATAATTAGTGAAATAAATAGAGTTATCCAGCAATCCCCAGGTCCAGGCCGACAGATATACATGCAATGACAATGAGAAAGAAGAGAGTTCCGAGAACGAGAGCGAGTCGTTTCTCATTAACCGGGATCACGCCGATGACACGATCAAAGTAACCAGTGCCGAAGAGAAACCAAAGTGGAGGAAAAATCACACATGCCACGAGAATAAAGCGCGAAGCAAACTTCGATGCCATAGGCATGCCATATGAGTTGAGCCTTGAGTATTGCCCGTTGAACTTGTCAGATTCAAATTGAATCCCACCACCTCGCACGCCTTGGAATCTGCTGTGCTTGGACGAAAAGGGGAGCTCGGGAAGGATAGGGAAGCCGGCAGCATATAGTGTGGGAGGGGTCATGGATTTCAGCTCGGATGATGGTACTATGAGTTTTGGAGACTCAGCTTTCAATGCTTCGGCATTCAGACTGGGATTCGAGCCTATGTTTCTTAGCATACTACCCACGGTAATATCACGACGGTATTGACTCCGCCAGTTCACTACCTCTGGCCCGGGCAGCCGAGCGTCCTCCAAGAGCTCTTCCGACTGGCGCTTATGTACAGGGAGCAACTCAAGATCAGAAGTGTCTTCAGTCGGATAGATCTTCGGATCATTGTCAAAGCGTACTAGTGCTTCGCGGCTGGACAACGAACTTTCTGTGTCGTTCGTGTGCCAGGAAAGGGTCCTACCAATATATGGTGGCGTTAAGGAATTTTTATAGGGAAAGCTGGACAACGAGTCAATATTTGGGGATCCGTAGATGGGCACTAAGCCGTGAATAACAGGGTACTCTTCAGCAGTATTTTGCTTTGCAGCCTCCATCTCATCCACATCGAGATCTCTTCTGCGTAAAACATATGGCATATTGGAGTTGATGGGATGGGCCACCTCAATTGTTTTTGGATCTGCTTTCATAGGGATATTCCAGGTGTTGAAACTGGACATAGTAGTATTACCAGGTTCAGTGACCAGGGGGATAGGGATATCCGGGGAATATTCTGTATTGGGCGAGTATATAGAAGGTGAGGGGTTTGAGCGAGACCCCACTGTGGTGCCAGTAGCGGGACCGGTTGTAACGGCAGTCGCACCAGGAGCTTGAAGGATGGAGTTGTTGGTTGGAGTTGAGCTCGCTTCAATTGCAGGAGTGTTTTTGCTTGGGGTCCGAGGAGAATAAATAGATGAGCCTGGTGAAAGACCAGGCGCAGTCAAAGGACTTGATCCATCATCCAAAGAAATCTCTGATGGATATGACCGGTGGTTATTTGAAAATGTGATATGCGTTTGATAGGTAACTGGCTCCTGGTCGCTTGACGCACTACCTAAGCTGGAGGTTGAATGAGTAAATCCAAGGTTCAGACCCAGACCAATTGGTCCTCCACTTCCAGATGAATTAGACAGCGACTTCATAGACTGGCGATTATTTCGACTATTATTACCATGAAAAGAATTGACGGGTGTAGCAGGCCTGTGACTAGCAAGATCAGAGTTAGAAATATACAGCAAACTGTGATCCAGGTGCGATTCTCTAGACGGGTCAAAAGTCGACAGACTACTATTGGATGAAAAGGATTCCACCATGGTTGAGTAAACAGTTGTCGAGAGAGTAGTAACCTATAGCCTATAACGAAAACACGAGTTTCCGCAGTTTATATTCAAATACTGACGAGACCTTGTTTCTGAAGAGTGATTCAAATAAGCTCGAGGCTCTTGTAACTGCAGGCAGGCGACTGGCTCCTGTCTGATCGAAGGGGTCGGTAGAATTTAGCCAGAATAAAGTTATTTGACTTAGTCTAGTAGTCGTTCAATGTATGAAAGCTGGCGCTGAAGATGTAACATCTAATAATATAACCATCAACAATGATGGGTGCAAAATTGGTTTCATAACGTAGCGGCTGATAAGAATGTAAGCCGCCGCTGAAACGCACTTAGTGAGACCCAAGTAGCAGTGACAGGAATGAGCCGAGCCACATGAGACTATATGAGAGCTTGGGTGTATGAGAAGAAGGGTCCCTAAATAATTTGGTGGTGTAAAGGGAATTGACGTGAAGAACCAGGTTGGAGTCACTCGATAGCCTCTAAGTTGGCAATAACGGCCCTTGGATATCGCTTTCGCTTCCAGCAACTGGGTTCGAGATACACTCTATTACACTTTTCCCGGCCATTGGACGCTTCCAGCCCATGGTATGCCATATCCGGTTTGAACAATCAGCTCCAACATTCTTGGTATCCACATTCCAGACGCTCTAGGATGAGCTGAGCCGCATACAGGGGTAACGATAGACTTTCATAACAAGAAGCCGATCCTATTGCAGATGCAAGGGTCCTTGACAACGACATGTCGAGCCGATATCCTAGAAAGCAGAATCTCGGTGGGTCCAGTCTTCGATGAGGCGGAATGGAGTCAGAACTGTGGCAGCGGGGCTCGCTATGGCGCTTCCGTAACCACCTTCATGACGTAAACAACGCGTTTCTTGCCTCCGGCGGCTGGGGCTCCGCCCCAGACCCCGTTGCTCCTGCTTCGCAGGAGATAGCTAGGGATCCCGGCATGGCGAGTTGAGAGCTGTAAGAGGAGCTGCGGGGGTGGGTCAGGGGGTATATAAGTATGTGCGGGAAGCAGTAGCGGAAGCTTAGTGCTGAGAGCAGACAGTTACAGTGCAATTCTTGTAGTTAGGGTTTCCACAAAAGCACGGAGTTAGATATGGGTTCTATACGTGATAGCTTCGGGCAGGAGAGTCAAACCAGCCAAGTACCAGAACATTGCTTCTCCTTTCCGTTCCAATGCGGCAGCGTCGCATGTTCGGCTGCTGAACAGCCTACTGGTTCACGATCTCGATCTCTATCTCAGAATATGCAGCTGATCACGCCCATCTTTGCATGGTGCAGCAGCAAATACAGTACTCCGAAGCGCCATAACATATCCGCTGTTGTTTGCTTTGGCTCTTCTGGCTCTTGTTTTATGTGTAACATGAACAGGCATCTGCAAGGGTTATATTCAGGGTGATATATTTCGGGGATATATCTAGTCGATATATTTAGTGACAACTAACCGAGAGGTGCGTTGACTACTTTATCTGCCAATGTCTAAGAGCAGACTAGGTCATAATTCAGAGACTTTTCCGAAGAAACAGGGCTTTGGGAGGCGGGTGAAGAGAGCCAAGAAGTCTGTAAAACATTTAAGCTCTTAGATCTGGACCGACCCACACGAAAGCACTGCTGCCTTAGCGCCAGGCGCACATGCTGGCGCCATGTCAAAGTTCAACATTGTCTCAAGAGCTGCACGTCAAACTTGTCGCGAAATGCGCACTGTTACCCACCAAACTTTATCGGCTGCCTATTTCCCACATGTCGTTTTAACCGTGCATGAGCGGGAGCAAGAACCCACACGGCCCTCGGAACTGCACTGGTATTGACGGCCTGAGTACCCAGAGAAAATCTAAGGAAATCGTCGCTACTAATCGCATTTGCGGCCAAAAGCGAATCTAAATTACAGGGATCTAATTATGAGATCCAATTTATCCTGGATGTGGATACCGAGAGAAGATTTTAATCTCGGAGAAATCAAGCAAGGATGTGGGGCTAATGTGAAATTAGATCACTCGATCGTCATTAAATTGTAGGACAATATTCTCATCCTGGCTGTTTCAGCAGTCGATCGACGTAGCAGGGATACATTCACACACCAATGAAACAAGATGGTAGCAGCTTCCAGTAAAAGCACGGGCAGCGGGCAGGGAAAAGAGTCTGTTGAGGCTGAAGGGGGAACAGAAGCACGGTTGTATCAGATCGGCCGAGTTAATCAACCTGCAGAGCAGGGTTTATAACGGATCGCAGCAAAGCAACGGAGCTGGAATTATGTCATAAGACTTCAGGCCATCAAGTTCCCAGCCGCAAGTTGGATTGACTTTGATGAACAAACTTGTCCCAATAATAGCAGTGGCTCAACACCATGAAATAGCGTCCAGTTAGCGCCCCGATTAATTTCTACTGATATAATTCCTGCTAACCATACCTTTCTGACCGGCATTAGAATCGTCATATTAGGCTTGCCGCATCGAGGAGTGAATTAACTCTAATTAGAACAGACAGGTTTTAGGCAGGTGGGGCCCACCCAATAGGTAAATTAATTAGAATCCAGGGATTTAACGAGTAAATAGAATCGGAAACAAAATAAAGTAATAAAAACCAATTACGAGATAGCTCTCAATAGAAACAATTATAGGCGGCGCCCAACGGCATAGCGCCTGCTTTATTACCAACATAGTTAGATGGGCGTCAATTAACGTAGAATATCAGACAGGTATGTCTGTGTTATGGAAGAACTATTGCACCAAATGCTCTTCACACTGCGGAACATTAGCTGAGTCAAGTAGACATGTCGTAAATGAGCCAAGCAGCAGTAGAGTGAAATGCGACACAGTATATTAGTATGTTGGTATGTTGGTGGTATTTTGGTATGATCTATAGAGTCCCATCTGACGACACTCAAGTATAGAACGGCGTCACATTAGCAGCAGGATCAACTGTTGATGGAACAATGGTTCTGATCCAGGCTCTCACGCTAGTACAATACAGGATTCAGAGCTTGGCTTGGCTCTAAAGTAGGTTCATTTCAACAAACACACTAAACTATACCGGCTTATACGATGCCGCCTTGCCCGTATACACCCACCATAACAACTTTCATGTAGTTTAAAGTTTAATAGTATTTCTAAATCCAATTAATAAACTTCTTAACTCTAAACAATTTCAGCGGATGCGACTACTATCCATGCCATGCCTCATAATACTAGTAATTTTATGCATCCATGCACATGCACGTTACCTAGGTTCTGGCGCCACCCGGTGTGAATGGGTATGCCCACAGCGGTTGGCTGAGAAGACGTACATTTAGCCTAACTGGGCTACCCCTCCCTTGCAATCTGCCTTGGTGCGTGTTGCATAACATGATACTCACTCCTAGCCCCTTAAACCTAGCTACGTTAATCTTCTACTGCGACCGTCGCCGCCGCCCCTAAACGATCGCATAAATCCTATAAATAGGTTGGTTAATTCCATCCCTTGATCTTTCCACTTTCCAGTTTTGTCTTGTCTCTCTATTCCATATAAGAGGTATTTTGACTCGATTTCTGTTTTATATTATTTTTTATTCACATCCATTTACTCGCTATTCAGTAGGGGTCAGGTTTTCTGCTTGTTTTGGCACTATATCTTGACTGGATTCCATAATACCAAACACCATAGTACTATTCAGGGGCGCCAATTAATAGTTATAAAAAGGGCTCTTGTCAAGATCTTTCCATTTCAAACACATCTGTTTCTGATTACCACGAAAGAATTCATCTAGTTTCTGACTATCTAAGAATTTCATAATGGTTGTTGTTAAGACTGAACCCAAAGATCTCTATCTCTTTTCTGATGAAATCAAATATGATGAGGATAGTTTTGTTGAAAAGGTTCATTTAGTTGAGAATGATGATGATGATGAGATCGACAACGAGGAACACCATGATGATGAGTCTTCTTTGAAGGCTTTGAGCCAGTCTTTGTCTGACAATGAAGACGATGGCGATATGGATACAACGGAAAGTATTGATGCTGTCACTGGTTTGACCATTACTACCACTGTTGGTTCGGGCCCTAATAAACGCAAGGAAATTATGACCTTGCCCCTTCCCCCAGGCTCACTCCCTCCTCGTAAGCGAGCCAAGACTAAGGATGAGAAAGAACAGCGTCGTATTGAACGTATTATGAGAAATCGACAGGCTGCCCATGCTTCCCGTGAAAAGAAGCGTAAACATGTAGAAGAATTGGAGAAGAAGTGTGTTTTCCTCACCAATGAAAACGAACAACTTCAACAAGACATGCGTCAAGTCAAGGATGCCCAAGTACAAATGTTGGAACAACATTATCTTTTAATTACAAAGGTCCAACAATTTCAGAGTATTCTTAAGACTGCTAAAACGACTGGTGATTTAAGCGTGCTGGACAGTGCTGATCTTACCTTCAACTTACCCTCAATGCCTACCGCTACTCTTCTTAGCCAAGGCACCCCTGATATGAACTCCACTGTAAGTTCATCCTCGAGTGTTGTGAATTCTGGAATCCCCAGTTCAAGTATTTCAGGCCGTTCGGCTAATGTGGTTGACGCTACTAAAGTGAATCAATCTACATCGTCTCCATCTCTTTTACTCGGTCCAACAATTGTTAAAGTAGAAGAATGTGCCTCACCTGAAGCATTGCTTCTCTCGAATACCAATGTCCCCAGTTTGTCAAATTCACCCCTTCAGTCTGATAATCTCGACTTTGAAGACTCATCCAATGAATCGACAATCTCTACCCCACCTTCCCACAATACTTACATCAAACAAGAACTGTTTGACGATGAACGGGATTCCTACAGCGTAGAAAACTCCAACCAGGCGCATCATCCAGCAGCGGTGGTGTGTGACCAGCAGCGTCTTCGGTTGACGAAGTTTTCTCCTCAGTCGGTCTCTCTTCCTCGTTCAATAGCGGTTTGAGTTTGACACTCCCTAGAAAGACTCCTCAAAGTGATTCCTTTATTATTTCACTTGATGATGTCTTGGAGGATGGTATTTGTGGTGACTTCACTCTATTTAATGATAGAACTGGCACTAACGATGCTGATGAAGTTGGTAATTATGAACCACTTGTTTCTAACTTGTATGCTGGAATTACATTGTAAGGAATAATAATCCTGGAAAATTGTTATCAAATCAATTTTATTAAAAGCGACTTTCAGACCCCGAGAAGAGTACCTGCTGGATCCATCTCATTTGATTAGCAATTGGAGTTTCAGTTGTTTAGGCGCCTGCCATGTGCCCTGTGCGACTCCTCTGAATCCAATTTGCTGTGATGATATTTGGTACTGGCGTGCGGAAAACGAGATGGTTTACATGATTAAGTCGGAGTTGAATTGACTGTTTTTTCTGGGTATTGTTCTTTTCATTCTATTCCAATCGTAAAGTTTATGGGACAGTCTATCATAATGCCGATTTCTCTATTTATTTATGAGAAACGAAACTTGGTGTGGATGGTTAGAAATTCATGTCTTTGTATGGTGTTTGTTAAAATTGTTTTCAAAAAAGTTTATGGTGGGTGTCGGATAAAGGAGGGACAAATTGTATTTATTAATGATTGAGAGTATGTATAAAATAAATATTTCTCTACTATATTGTGAACATAGTTGTGGGTGGCCCTTTTGGATGGCCCCTATTGATGGATACCGGATTCCCGCTGGTTAGCCAAAGTAAGTTTGTCACTGACTCACGGTCTGGTTCTTGGCTGTTCAAGTTTCGCTCAAGCGTGGCTCCGGACCTGCCTAGCGAGGTGCCAACGTTATTGTGGTCCAACGTAACGCCTCGTCCCGCTCAGTTCCGAAACAACTTTAGTCTTTATTTACATGATTAACCTTAACAAACATGCTAACCTTAATTATATTATTTCCAACGACAGCTCTAACCATTATCAGATACCAGTGATCGCCAGGGCCAGAGAGCAAAGAGATTCAAACACAGCACCTTACACAGCACCGTCATTATCTCTCTAGATGACACCACCACCGCTTTGGCTTCAGGCAAACAAATCTCACTATTCAAATTTTCACTATAGATATCGCGTTCCCCATTTGAGAACCGTCACACGTTGAACAGTGGTCGATTATTCGTCTATTCATCGCTCCAGCCGTTCAAAATAGCTACCAGACCTCCCCAGTTCTTCACCTGAAGTCATCCCAGATCGACACTAAGCTAGGAGCCCTGGTGCAGGAATATAATTAAAACATGCATTATGCAGCCAGTAATTTACCCATTTTTGGTTAGATGGAAACACGAAAAGATGAAACGCGTCTGAAATAAATCGGATGGCTGGCCACCTTAGAGAACAAGAAAAGGGCCCTATTATAGTCCAACACTCGATAAAAAGTGGGGAGAAGCAGTCAGCACGGGATAGTCGATGTTGCGGGTCTTAGTCGAAGCTGTAAAAGTGGGTATTAGTACAGATTAGGTGGTTTTGACACATACATGCCATGTACTTAGTATAGGCAAGTCTTGGAAGTGGGGAAGACGGCCCTCCTAACCTTGTTCAAGACAAAACAAAAGGCACCCAGGGGCTGTTTGTGGATAAATGAAGAAAGGCATGGCTGGCCTTGTTAACCGGGCTGCCTTCCCCCACATGCACTGACCCTCAAAGCTCGATATATGGTAACTGTAGAAAACGCGTCCGAACCCGGCCTATACCCACATCGATCGTGCAGATTACCGCTCTAGCTATCACCTCACCTACCACGCGTGGGTACTGCTGCTTCCTGCCGCTGCAGAACAGTCGTAGATTGTGCAGGTAACATATAATATATAAAGTACAGGAGCACCATAATTAATTTATTTTTATAAACATTTGTGAAAGATTATTATAATTGTGGCAGGTTCGATTCGATTAGTAGTAAAAGTCGGATTCTCTCGTTCTCTATTCTGGTGTACTAGTCGGGTTTGTTAGTGTGTGTGGTTTAGTGTGGTCGCTCTTTATTATTCACTCCTTGGCTCACACCCAGTGCTTCCGGGCCTCATTTACTCTCTCTTATATCCAACAGATAGTTTTGTTCATTCTTAGTTCTGCAGGGGCAGATAAAAGCTCGATTAGAGGAACTTTGCCTTGTTGTGCATTTGCATTTATGATCAGTGCATGTTCATTGGCGCCAGGAGAATATATACAGGTACCAAGGTTCTATTTTTGACTTTAGGCCTTTCCTTGTGGATTTCCAAGTCTTAAATACCAAGTACCAATCATCTAGTCAATTATCCAGTGACGCCTGTGGACAATTCAATATTGCACAATAATTGCAATTACCAGTGTTTCTAATAAACTCAAGACACCTATTTATTAGAGTTTAAGCTCAGGCGGTCACCTTTGCAAGATATTTATACACCTGGTCATCACCACCAACTAATTACTCTTCACGTTTTACAGTATAGGGGAAACGACAACACAATGAGAGCAGCTGTCAACCTCCACATCAATATTACTGAGGATATGAGGGCTGGCCTGCCAATGCCTGGCATCCCAATGACTCGAACCCCTTCCAACTCAAGTGTAAATAGTACTTCGTCAAACCCCCCTCCTTTAACGCCGATTAATCAAACAATTGGCACGCCTACCATTAATCGTCAGTTTATGTTTCATAGATTGAATTCAGTGTCTTCAATTGCGACCTCTGAGGATGACAGTGACATCAACGCTCGATTAGACAATCCCCTCGACTCATTTTTGGATTGGCCAACTCAAGATGATGACCTTTTAATGAATATCTACCAAGCTTATATTGACAACCCCACCACTGCTCCATTTGCTGGCAAAATACCGCCTTCTGGAGTCGTCCATCAAGTTGCCAAAACGACCCTACACGAGGCTAAGAAAAAGAGCCGACCGTTTCTTCATAGCATGCTAGCTGTGAGAAAGCGATTGCTTCTGTTATGT
Source organism: Sugiyamaella xylanicola (nom. inval.) (assembly GCA_001939105.2). Classification (NCBI taxonomy): domain Eukaryota; kingdom Fungi; phylum Ascomycota; class Dipodascomycetes; order Dipodascales; family Trichomonascaceae; genus Sugiyamaella; species Sugiyamaella xylanicola (nom. inval.). The sequence goes on from MQSX02000002.1 coordinate 263,862, forward strand.
GAACGTAGCTCTGCACCTACCCAAATATACACTCGAGCATCTTCCACCAGCTCATTATCATCCAATTCCAGCTTTAACTTCTCCAATACACCTGCAATTGCCCCGGGAACCATTCCTCCAAATCGCTTCTTTCGCCAGCTATCTTTTGGCAGTAACCATGGATCTCCAGACTCACCAGTGATGACACCACTAGCCAATCGCATTAAACGTCCATGTACCGGTTTCCCTGGCGGAGGATCGCCTGGAGACGCCCATGCCATTACAACCACGGACGGTGTGTCCTTGTCCGCATTCATGTTAGGACATCCCGATGATTACGATGAGGACATGGTCGGTGTTGATGACACTTCATTAGGAACATCTCTTCTTCCACCGCCTCCAACATTTAGAATGCCAGAATATGAAAATAATAATAACAACAACGCAGGGGATGCGAATCGTAACAACATTCGTCAAAATTCAACTGATATGTTACAGCAGTCGCCATTTGATAGAAAATCTCGACAGGGCAGCACTAGTAGCCAAGGAAGCCCTAATCCGCAGAATCCAGCACAGCCTCCTGCCTTTTACTCTCAGACTCAGCAGAATATTGCCAATTGGCTCCTGAATACACCAAACAACCATGGTCAAGCAACAGCAAGCCTGGGCATGCCACTCACTCCCGCCCCTTCTCCATTAAACCTCAAAGCAGCCTGCCGACCCTTAGCCAGTGTAAACTCACAGGGCAACAACTCCGACGACTTCGATTTTGGGCTCGACTCGCCTTTCAAAGAAATGACTGTGACCCCCACACGCCCTCAGCAACAATCGCCTACTTCACAACCAGCTACTCCCAGCGAGGACCCATATCCAAACTACACCGCACAGAGAAAACGAGAGAGTTTGCGAATGAAGCGTGGAATGAAAGGGCCAGTCTAGTCCCCTGTCGAGCTTACAGGTTATTTATTATGTTTACTAAGTCTTCTTTTGATGCGGGCGTCTCTTGTAACAACAATAATATATTTATTTTATTTATATCGTATGGGTTCTTCGATAGGTCAATGTGCCTCCGGCGGCTGGGGCGTTGCCCCAGACCCCTCTGCTCGTCTCGCTTCGCTCAACTCGAGCTTCATACGCAGCTGGAGCCACATGGCCCGGGGCAGCTCCCTAGCCGCTGGAATCGCCTTTTCGCTGAAAAATGAGTACTACTCAGTTCGACCCTAAGCTCGCTTTTACTGAATCTACTTTGAAAAGTTGTAGCACCAATTTTCTCCTATTGTAATCACAAAATTCTGGGGTCACGATGGCGGTACCATGTTATGAGCCGCGCACTCTTGATCGCCGCACGTAGCCTATGTTTATCTGAAAAATATCCACATTAGTCTCATAAGCAGCATATCAAGTTCACGGATACCAGTACCAACACAATATAATACATCTATCAAAATGTCGGGTCTGTTTGGATCGCGAAGTGTTGGAACCACCTCGAATGGCCCTACGCCAAGCTCGGAATTGATGTTACAGAATGATAGAACACTGGCTAATCCGCCGGAAGATTCAATCTCGGACATGAGTTTCTCATCACAAGCAGACTATTTGGCTGTGGCATCTTGGGACAAAAAAGTACGCATTTATGAAGTATCGCCACAGGGAGATAGTCAAGGCCGAGCAATGTTTGAGCATCAGGCACCTGTATTAACGGCGCAATGGTTTCAAGACGGCTCAAAAGTAGTGAGCGGTGGGTGTGATAATGCAGTACGCGCCCATGACTTACAATCCAACCAAACTATACAAATCGGACAGCACGACGCGCCAGTATCATCGGTACGAGCTGTTGATGTCGGAAGTGGGTCTCCAGTAGTTGCCAGTGCTTCATGGGATAAGACTTTACGGTACTGGGATATGCGTCAACAGCAAGCTATCTCTACCATTCAGTTACCTGAGCGAGCATATTCTATGGATTCACAAGGAAAGCTACTAGTAGTTGGCACTGCAGAACGTCACATTTGCGTTGTAGATTTATCGAATCCAGGTCAAATATTTAAGAACACACAGTCACCTCTGAAATGGCAAACTCGTGTCGTTGCTTGTTATCCATCAGGAAATGGATATGTGGTGACCTCAATTGAAGGACGTTGTGCCATTCAATATGTTGATGACGCAGAACAGACCAAGCTTGGATTTTCGTTCAAATGTCATCGTGAACAGGGTAGCCCGCCACGAAATGAAAACTTGATTTATTCCGTAAATGGCGTGTCATTCCACCCAGTATATGGAACGTTCTGTACAGCAGGCTCAGACGGAACAGTGCATTTCTGGGACAAAGATTCGAGATCCCGTCTTAAGTTTTCTCGCCCAGTTGGAGGAACCATTTCATCCACCGCATTCAACAGAAATGGTACTCTTTTTGCATACGCTGTTTCATACGACTGGAGCAAAGGTTACCAATTCAACACTGCCAATTATCCTAATATGGTCAAGATTCATCCTACAAATGACAGTGAAACGAAGCAGAGGCCTAAGAAATAGTGGGTTTGTATAGTAAAAAACGCATACATACGACGCACATAATACATACTACGTGCAGGAGCAAATCATATATATACAGATAGAAACTACGAACGACAGTAAATGATTGTATCTAAACTGGCCCAATTTTCTGGCAACCACCCTCGCCCGACTCGAGCGAAGCGAGAGGAGCCGTGGGGTCTGGGGCGCAGCCCCAGCTGCCGGAGGCACTCTGGCAACCACCCTTGAAGCTGACATGTCTACGAGCGTCGCTCGTTTTTGATAATTATTTCATTACTACCTACCTACTGCTATACTACTATACTATTCTTTCTCCTGGAGAGAACAAAAACAAAACATACAAATTCAACCAAATCTCCATTCATAGTCCACAAGTGCGAAGTAAGGAAACAAGATAACTCGAGAGCAAGACATAGCACATAGTAAACAACAAGGACTGTAAAGGCGCCTGTGGTAGGGGCGCTCATAAGATCATGTGGAACATCACGGGCAGAGCCATACGACATAGCAATGCCATGTCGTAAATGAAACAGTTAAACAAAACGGACTAAATAGACAAACCTAGGTAAAAATGAGATGAAACAAGTAATAACAAGTCGAGGACAAAAGATGCTGTGTGTATAAAATTGCAAAAATAAAAAATAGGACCATTACGCAATCGATGAGCGATGGACGCCCTTCAATTTCAAGTCCAGTTCATGAGCAGCCAACAAACTAGGATCATGAGCAGCGGTGGCTGACCCATAGGAAAAGCTGGCATGCCGAGACTGTGGGGGCGATGTGTGATGGGGAATGATCTCTGGCACTGGATGTTCAGAGCCTACTACCTGCGTAGTGTCTTTACCAGCTTGTTTCATAGCGTAGTCGCCGGAATCGAAGAACTTCCGGTCTTTCAGCTTTCTGTTCAGAAGCTCTGCTCTCGACGGCAGTCGGCCGTACATCTTCAGTAGTCGTTCGTCGTCTGGCGACTAATATAGACGTTAGTTATCTTATCTGGGGACATTTGCAGGGTGCGAGGCAAGAGACGGGTGAGGTTGCCTCCGGCGGCTGGGGCGCTGCCCCAGACCCCGTTCTGCTCGCTTCGCGAGCTTTCAGCATGGGTCCGGGTCTCTATGTGAGCTTGATGGACAGGTCGTACTTACACGTTTGGGTGGCGAAGCTGGAGTTTGTTGTGCTGTTTGCATGTTGTGGTTTTGGTTCATTCTAAGACGGTTGGGATAGAGGGGTTGTGGATTCTGCGGTTGAGAAGAAAGATGGAGTGGAGTGCTGAGGTTGTTGTTGTTGATGTAGGGATGTGATTCAAAGTAGCTGGAGTGTTTGAGAAGCTGGAATACTACACCGTGCTACTATTGCTGTTGTTTTTTGCAGGAACAGGTTTATCGGTACTGCTTTTCGTTGAATTGAAAAGAAGTTAAGCAAATTAGACGGAAGGCAATCCAAAATCAATAGACCAATTAATCAACAAAGAGCAATAAAGGTGAAAATAATTAAATAGAATGGCAAGAAGAGTAAAAAATAAAAATAAAAATATTATTATCACAACAGTTCTTCACTTTCTATGCAGCCCAATCCATATATTATTACTAACTGGTTCCTATTGCAAGTAGAAGTAGATCGAACCAAACCGTTGCAGACAGACGAGGAAAAGAAACAAAAAAGGGGACGGTGGGGAGGTTATATCACAAATGCAGAATAGCGTCTATACGTGGAGTTGGGAAATGATAAGCAGAGATTTGTACACGAGCAAAACCAACGACAAGCAGATTAGTTAGACTTGGCTCAGTATAAATACGGTTGCGTAATCAATTATGTTGATACTTAAGTTAAGTTGTGTCTAATAAGTCGGTGCGGGTGTTTTAAATGAGCATTTGAGTAGGTTTAAACCTCCTGCTGGTCGGCCGCAGATAGGCAGGGTGAGGTCGGATTGGGTTGGGTAATCAGTAGATAGTTGGCGGTGGTGATGCTGCCCAGTCGGGATGTATGCATCGGGGCTGGTTTGGCTTAGAACAAAGGATATGCAGATATTTCCATCTTGGGGGAAATGATACCGCATGGCAGCCGCAGGCTCAAGAGCATGATGAGGGGGAGCTACAGTGAGCTACAGTTGACTCAGTCGATTACACCACTGACGATATGCCGGCCGATGAGAGAGCGACAAGCTAAAGTGTCGAAAGAGATGCAGGGTTGCGGTGGGGGGCGGGCAATCTTGAGAGAAGAACAGATCCGCCATAGAGGGGAAAGCGACCCAGTGAGAGGGGAAGCCAGACGAGGGTCAAAGAGGGGCCAGACGATCAGGGCAACCGTTGAATATAGCTAATAATAATTGTTACGCTATTGATTTCCAGTGCACAGCACGAAAGATGATGCAGTAGTGGGCTGCATAGCAGCAGTGTAATAACATAGCACAATAGATCCCATCAGCTGGTACAGAATTCTAGTAGGAGCCAGACCAGGCCACTCCAGATCACACCGGTCCGTATCTACACGATGCTTACAAGTCTAGCTTTTGATTTTCTCATTTTTCGTGAGCATCCAATGCCTCAAAATCGGTTTCGGTATGTACAGGAGGCGGCCGGAGCTGGAATTCACTTTTTGCATCCGAGACGAAGCTTGTAACCAGCAGCAGCACTGATGTATACGCAAGGATGTCGATGCGGAAACAGTCTCAGAGCTTATCGAAAGACATGTGACGACGGATGTTTACTGGGGACAGGAGACAGGAGACAGGAGAGGCCAATCCAGAGAATTCTCTGTGCACATCGACGCCGGAGACTTCACCTCACCCGGCTGGGGGTGCTGCCGAGAACCCATCTGCTGCTATAAAAATTATCAGCTGTCAAATGCATATCAAGTACCAGAACATAACCACGACTTTGTGTATGACGCCCACTTAGATAAGAGCCAGGAGTGACGAAACACGTCTATTCTATTTAGAGACAAAATAAACACTGTATTTCTAACTAAAGAATATTATTTTATTGCCGCAAGCTACAGTTGCTGTGAACGAAGATAAGCAGGAGAGCGCACATCTCACGCCCTGGCCGCAAATGCAGCTGGGTCAATTGTGGTGATTTCTCTGCCTGCCTACCCACTTAGCTGTCTGTGGAATGGGCCAAGCTGCCAGCCAGAGCCCGTTAGACTTTGTGATTGTCCCAGTCCCACGTCTCTTCAGCAACCTTCCCCTTTGAGTTGCTGGATCAGAAGGAGCATTAGCCCATTGCATCTGAATAGCGGTAGTGCCCGCAAACCTTAACTACTTCTGTATGGCCTTGGGGCTGTACAACTACTAGCGTGCCTACGGGCATGCAACGGCGGAAATTTAGCGACTGCTGGAAAAATGGTGAGACATTTTTGATACCTGCTTGGCAGCTCCGAAAGCTACCGGCAATCTGGCTGCGATTCTCAAGCTCTCCGGTTGGGGTGGGTTGTGCCTCCGGCGGCTGGGGCTCCGCCCCAGACCCCGCAGCTCCTCTCGCTTCGCTCGAGTCGATGTTGGGGGCCATGGCGATAATGGGTGGAATTGGCATCCAGCAGTGATGTTGAGATAGAAGCGAAGGGAACTCTCTGTTGTTACTGCCAACTCGGATAAAATGGGTAAACCGGATCCACCCAATCCGCACAATGAACTTAGCTAAGCGGTTTGCCCCACCCTTTGAAGCGCGAACAAACCGAACAAGCTGACCAAAACTGGCCAAGCCCGACTAGCCCAGTGACTTCAACCCCGACCCCCAAACCCATACTGTAGGAGCTGCTGCTGGGCCCGTGAAGCTCGACTCGAGCGCAGCGCGAGGAGCAGCGGGGTCTGGGGCAGCGCCCCAGCCGCCGGAGGCAGATCCCCAGTGAGCCTGATGAGCGGAACGGCACTAGATGGACGTCGTCTCCACTAGACTAATAAGGTTAATCTTCTTGCTTGGCTACTCCGCAACCCGCATAAGCCAGAGAAATCGAGCGCAAAATTTCTCATATGCGGGGCTCACTCTAACCCCAATTGAATAATTATCAATCATGCCTCATTGAGAGAATAATATACGTACACGATACGTGCGTTATCAACTGAAACTAGTTTGTACTAACTGTTTTGATACATCGACTTATATCATGAGGTACAGGTACCTGAAGCCGTTGCTGAGGGGTTAATAAGACCTGTGATAAGCGATCTGTGCTAGCAGTCTGGGAGAAGAGTGAGAGGTATCAACACCGGGCCCTACGGACAAACTGTTGTCAAGGCGGCTGCGAGGAGACAACTTGGGAAGCTTGCAATCTTTCTGCCCGTAAGAACGAGACCGAGGCTACGTCAGCACACATGGCAAGGTGGAAAAAGTGATACCCATCGACTTATGGCTGTTATAGCAGGGCAGATAAGACTCAAGCCTGTGAGGGCATAACTCCGTGAACATGTAGTAGCGCCCTGCAGCTTCGCTATCTCGGGCTATTGATAAGAAGCGAAGCTAGAATGGCTGCCAACTAGCAGCAAATGATAAGAAACTCGTTATGCCCAAATCGTTAGATGAAATATTATTTGGTCTCGGCCCTACCAGGCGGATTTGAAAAAAACCTCCTAGTCGGATGGATCTAAGCAAATTCAGGGGCAGAGGAGAGAGGGGATCTGAGACAGGATGCGGGGATAGGCAAACGGGATGGAGTGGGGGGAGTCACGCGCTGCAGGGTGCGGAGAAAGAGCCACTAGCTATACCATTGATCTGAAAGACAGTCTTTCTCTCATTTCCTTTAGAACGGTTTACTTGGATGAGGGTCTGCCTCCGGCGGCTGGGACTCCGTCCCAGACCCGGTTGGTGCTCCGCTTTGCGGAGCTGCTGGAGCCCTCTCGCTCGACTTGAGCGAAGAGAGAAGAGCTACGGGGTCTGGGCAGAGCCCAGCGCCTGAAACAGGATGGGAGTCAGTGCTTGGGAGGAAGGAAAACAGGTTCATTAAATAGTAGTGCAGTCATAAATACAGCGATGCTGATGAGAGGTTGTGGGTTTATATACAATGACAGATATGTGGATCGGAAGGGCAAGAAGAGTCACAATGCAATCTGGGTCTATTTACCTCACTGGAGGCTCAGGGATGGGTTCTGTGACGGCCTTGACACCTTGGATTTCGGTTTTATGAGGGATGGCTGGACCGCTGTTGGGGCCTGGCCATTGTGGAGGGAGCACGCCCGCTTTGCGGAAGAGTCTTGATACAACATCCGTAGGTTGAGCACCCACACCAATCCAATATTTTGAGCGATGGAAATCGATTTTAATATCCTTGACTGGTCTCTCGCCACGTTCTTTTTGCTCAGGGGTCAGTGGAGTAGCGATAGGGTTATATGTTCCAATGACTTCGATAGGTAGCTTGTCTCTGCCGGACTTGGCTTTGGCTACTACGATGTTATACACAGGAGCATGTTTGCGTCCAAACCGTGCCAGTCTAATTCGAACAGATCCTTTCATTTTGTTCGCGTTGGGTCTCTATTGACTGATGAACTTGCTCAGCTATCAGCTCTCACTTGTGAATCCCAGCTGATTTGGAAATTTTCACCCTTAATAAATTTACCCTAACCTTGTTTGTTTCACATCTCATATTTCTTGACCCAGTGTGAGGCTTGGGCTGCCACACTCTTGAAAAGCCATATCCCACATTCTTTTATTGGATTTGAACAGGAAACCTTCTGGAATGGATTCGTCGCAGTTGAGGTACACGTTTCGTAGATATTACACGCTCGCTGTTTTCAGGTCTGTTAAAAAAAACCGTGGAGCTAGCTGGTACGTGCATTGGTTGAGCTGCAGCTCAGAGAGGAGGTAATTTTAATCTGCACCGGGATGCTAGAACCAAAAATTTGGCTTCAGATGAAACAGCATCGCATCAAAAAGATGAATGCCTTCGACCAGACTCGAACTGATGATCTCCTCATTACTAGTGAGGCGCCTTACCACTTGGCCACGAAGGCTTTTCTTGAGAAAAAGATTCCGTCCTCTTCTAAGACCTTAGATATCGCCAACGAATAGAGTGAGCCTACAGCGAAGAAAAAGTGACTAGATTGGTTCTTTTCAGCCAAAATAACGATTCGAGTCGTTTCTAGAGAGCAGTGTCGGCCTCCGGCGGCTGGGGCGCTGCCCCAGACCCCGTAGTTCCTCTTGCTTCGCTCGAGTCGAGTATCGACGTGGACCTGCCACTATGGGGCGGCTGGATTGGAGGATCTAAAGTCTGATGAGCTAGCGTCACTCCTCTGGTCCATGGAAATTGTGCTGTCAATGATAGTAAAGAGCAGAAAACACCAGTGTAAAAAGAGATCTGGAGCCCAATATCGACTCGAGCGAAGCGAGAGGAGCCACGGGGTCTGGGGCAGAGCCCCAGCCGCCTGAGGCAGCTCTCGACAAATACTTGATATTATTTTCGAGGAAATATTCATAAATTCGACAGATTTGACAGGACGCGCGTCATGTGACCGCACAACTCTAAGTCCCAATAACCGAGCAATCAATGCAGCCTGTTTACCCCAGTTAGCGTTTTGCCTCCTTCGCCGCCTCCACGCGCCAGATCCCCCCTGACAACAACCATTACCCTGAAACTATACTAAAATCAACATCTGCCTGTTAAATTTGTGGCACCAACCGAGATACATAGCTCAAGCAACAAACAAGTCGAAGCTATTTGGTGAACTATTCCACTGAGGTGTATCGGAAAGAGCAGTTTGATACCGTGAAGGCGAATTTGCTGTTGGATAGATATTTAAAAGGAAATATTGCTGTCAAGGACGAACCGGTTATTCTTTGTAGCTGAACTCATTATCTCTAGATCATATTTATCATGGCTGCTCTCGAGGATTTGATTCCAGTTGTAAATAAACTACAAGACCTTGTGTTCAATACCATTGGGTCGGATACCCTCGATCTTCCTCAGGTTGTTGTTGTCGGGTCCCAATCATCTGGCAAATCCTCGGTCTTGGAAAATATTGTAGGTCGAGACTTTTTACCCAGGGGTACTGGTATTGTCACTAGACGTCCTTTGATTCTTCAACTAGTGAATATCCCTCCTAGTGCGCCTCCTACTTGGTCTCAAAATGAGAACACGGTGAACAATGGCTCTGCTAATAATAGTGTCAGTAGCACCACTAGCACCAGTCTCTCCAGCTCGCCCTCATCCACTCATGGAACTATTTCAGGTGGCGCCTCAAACCCAGGTACTAATGCCCCATTTGTACGCGAAGCCGAGTGGGGTGAGTTTTTACACATTCCCGGTAGAAGATTCTATGATTTTTCGGATATTCGTCGTGAGATCGAGTCGGAGACCGCTAGAATCGCTGGCAACAATAAAGGTATCAATCGACTGCCAATTAATTTAAAAATCTTTTCTCCTCATGTACTCAACCTCACCCTTGTCGATTTGCCAGGTCTTACAAAGATCCCTATTGGTGACCAGCCCACTGATATTGAACGACAAACCCGAGGACTGATTTCAGAATACATTGCCAAACCTAACAGTATTATCCTTGCTGTTTCGCCTGCCAATGTCGATTTAGTTAATTCTGAGTCCCTCAAACTAGCACGTCAAGTGGATCCTCAGGGAAAGCGTACCATTGGTGTTCTTACCAAGCTCGATCTTATGGACCAAGGTACGAATGCTCTGGATATTCTGTCTGGCCATGTCTACCCTTTGAAGCTAGGATTCATTGGTGTTGTTAATCGTTCACAACAAGATATCCAAGAGGCTAAATCTTTAGACGAATCATTAACGGCAGAAAAGAACTTTTTTGCCAATCACCCTGTTTATAGAAATATCGCTCACAAGTGTGGTACTGCCTATCTGGCCAAGTCGTTGAATCAAACACTGATGGCCCATATCAGAGATCGATTGCCCGATATCAAAGCACGTCTGAACACTTTAATGGGCCAGACTGAACAAGAATTAGCTTCATATGGTATTGATAGTTCCTACACCAAGGAGAATAGAGGTCCGTTAATTTTGCAGCTTATGACCAGATTTGCATCATCTTTTATTGCCAGCATTGAAGGTACCTCATCGGAAATCTCGACCAAGGAGCTTTGCGGTGGTGCAAGAATTTACTATATTTATAACGAAGTTTTTGGTCAATCATTGACCAATATCGATCCTGTTGGTACTTTGTCTCATAGCGATGTGCGTACTGCGATTCGCAATTCGACCGGACCGCGACCATCTCTCTTCGTTCCTGAGCTTGCTTTCGACTTGCTTGTAAAACCTCAGATTAAACTTTTAGAGGGACCCTCACAACGATGTGTCGAACTTGTTTATGAAGAATTGATGAAGATTTGTCACAATTGTGGTTCCACTGAACTTTCCAGATATCCCAAACTGCAAGCCAAGTTGATTGAGGTTATTTCCGATCTGTTGAGAGAAAGACTTGGTCCAACCTCTTCATACGTTTCGAGTCTTATTGACATTCAACGAGCTTATATTAATACTAATCACCCGAACTTTGTAGGCGCTGCTGCTGCAATGGCCTCCGTATTGGAAGAAAAGCAAATAAAGGAGAAGAAGGCTAAAGAGCTACAAAAAGCTGCTCATGAAAAGAAACTTCTTGGTGATCTAGCATTTAATGGATCCGCAGCTACAGATGGCACTGACACTCCTCCAAGTGGTCCAGAATCACCCGCTGATCACATCCTTCAAAACGGTTCTCTCGATCAATCCAAGAAGAAACATCGTCAAAGTTCTTCTAATAATGCCAACAAAAATGTTCCTACTGTTAATGACGCTACTCCCAATGGACACAAAGACTCATTCTTGAACTATTTCTTCGGTAAAGATGGCGTTGAGCACGGTGCTGGAAACGTTCCTAGTACCTTGGGGTCTCGCAGCAAAGACTCTCCATTTATTCAATCACCAGCCCAGTCGGACCCTTCATCTCGATTTGACATGCGTGAACTTGAAAATGGCTTGGATTCCCCATTGGAGCACTTTTCCGAGCGTGAACAGCTTGAATGCGAGCTTATCACTCGGCTGATTATCTCTTATTTTGACATTGTACGTGAAAGCATACAAGACCAGGTTCCCAAGGCTGTCATGCACTTGTTGGTCAATTTCAGTAAGGAGTCTGCTCAGAACAGACTAGTCAGCGAGCTATATAAAGAGTCTTTATTTGATGACTTACTATTCGAGGATGAGACATTGGCGCAAGAACGAGAAAAATGTCAAAATATGTTAAAGACATATAAAGAGGCTGCTAGAGTTATTGGTGAAGTAGTTTAGACAGCTTAAAAGCTATAAGATTTGTAAATCAGGTACAGGTAATATATACATTCCAATCTCTGTTGTTATAGTGTATCTATCACAAAAGGCTTCTATCGGCTTGTTCGAAGTTTCGATTGGAAGGAATCGATATCGAGGTAAGTTCCTTTGAACCATCGATTTCCCGAGCCGGGCTGGAACTGACGCCTTCCATGTAGAGTTCTTCTATTCATAAACAAGACGCAAGTGTTCTCTGCCATTTTAACTTCAATTTGATTTTCAGGATTCTCAATAAACTCTTCAAAAAGTCGGAGTCCACGGTAGAAATCGGCAACAACATCGGCACCCAGGTCATTGGTAGTTGCAAATGAATCAAATGGGCCCTGGAAGGGAGGCGAATAGTTTACATGCGAGATTGCTCTACGACCGGTTGCCTCATCAATAACACTATTCGGGTCTTCAACAACAAGAGGGCGAGAGTAATAGTAATGCTGGTTGTCATTAACATAATGATAGCTAATGGGTACTTTAGTCAACGCAGTGTATGCATCGGGGTCGACATTCAAGATATGCAGCGCAGCTGCAAATGAATCAGCAAATATAGACTCACCCCCGATTGTGTTATTTTCAACAACATGAAGTAACTGAACTCCAGGAGGAGACTCGAAATAAAGCAAGTCCATATGCAATGGTAAATAAACTGCAGTGTAAGCAACGTTCTTTGCCAGAGCTTGTGAGATCACATTCCATGAAGATCCATAGAACGTGTTTTTTATGGGTCCAATTTGTTCAGCAATGTGTTCAACAGTAACTTTTGACGAATCAAACTTCTCCCCTGGAGGGATATCTGTTATAAATGCAATTCCATCCCTATTCAATGCTTTCACGAGATCATTTGGAGCCTCCAAATACAATTTGTAAGCAATACTATAGGCATCTTTATATGTGAATCTTGGGGAGCTACGATTCCATATATTGAGATCGTAAAGATCAAGCTGCCGGTACTTTCGACGAGAGACGGGGTTGCTATATGTTTCCAGAAATTCCTGTGAATAGCTACTCTTATGGCCATCTGCCCATTCAACTTCCAGCGATTTTGTACTAGGTTCAAAAACAGCAGTCTTGGCAAATATTGAGTCACCTAATTGGCCTGTGGAAAAGGTTTTCTGCTTGGTACTGACATCGACTGACTCGGGATTGGCACATGAGTCTCGCAAGAAGAGGTTTCGAAACGTTACTGACTCGCCATTTTTTAGTCCTGACAAAACCACTCCGTTCTTATCAAAAGAATCCACATGAAACCCTCGCATCAATTGTGGTCGGCGTAATAGCCTATAGCCTCTAATCATGTTGATTGGTTTTATAAATGTGTGGTGTAAAGGATAAAATGGCGTGGTATATATGGCTCGGCTAAATGTGCGTGAAATGTGGAGAATCTCGGCTCATACTCGGACGATCATACGTAACACGGCTTTTCAGGGGTAACTGCTGATAAGATAAGAGAAGTGACATCACGAGGCATCGATTAGTTAGACCGGATCTGTTACAAATCTATCGTTGCACTTAGCTTTTTTCACAGGGAGAAGGAATATAAAAATATGAGTCCCCGTGAATTAAACGACGGTGACAATGATGATGGGGAATTAGATGAGACCCAGTAAGTGTGATACACCTGCTGAAGGCTACCGCTACTAACATTGATAGAGCTCTAGTACTGGAATATTTCAAGGAACTACTCCAAGAGACCAAACAATCATTCCTTGAAGGAAGAACGCCCTCTTTAACTCTCACTCCTTTACAAATGTGAGTTCCTTTCTTGCCTCTAGCGGGTGGGGCTACGCCCCAGACTCCATACTTCCAGCGAATGTTTGGATGGACTCTACTCTTCGTTCAAACTTTTCGAACTAACAGTCGGAGAGGAGGCATGGGCAAGCGAAGAAGATATCACACTAATTTCTTTCCGGGAAAAGAAATATACGAAGCCACTAGTTTTGTTATTGCCGTAAGATTGATAGCTCTTATTAAACGTAATCTTGAGAGAAATGAAACTGTCACTAAGCGAGATCTGTATTACCAGGACGTTACACTGTTTAGAAACCAGGAACGAGTTAACTGCGTAATTGAGCAGATATGTTCAGTTCTGGGTGTGTCCACTGAAGATCTGAATGTTGTGGCATCTCCTAAAGGTCAATTTCATGGCAGAGTTACTGTGCATTCTGTAAACGGCGAAATACTGGAGTCTACGGAGGCGAGTCCTGTAAGTATCCCTACCTCGCTATAGATTGATAATCTAACAGTTCAGCCTTCTCTCGTGTCAGTCTCAAGAACTCTCTCAATAAGAGCTCCTGAATCAGTCAAATACGTAATTTTTATTGAGAAAGAAGTATGAACAATTATATACATTCACGACGATTTCTAACATCCAGGCTGTTTTTCAGAACCTCTATGGCAAGATTCCTCATTCAATTCTTGTTACAGGAAAGGGGTTCCCAGACCAGGCTACCCAGAGGTTTTTGCATGACCTCGTCACTGAGAACCCACATCTCAAGGTATACGGCATTGTTGACTCAGACGTTTATGGGCTAAGAATTTTTGCAACCTATTGTGTGGGAAGCGAAAGGGCGAAGCGGAGTGGTAATGGCGAACAATTGGGTATCGAAAGTGCCCAGCTCTTAGGCGTTAGTTTAATGGATCATGAATGTGGCCTTACACGTATAACCAGAAGCGACCGGCGTCAAGCAGTCAATATGTTAAACAAGTCGTGGATAAATGATAACAACAAATTCAAGATAAAAAGAGAATTACAGCTTGGTCTGTTTCTAGGGAAGAAAGCTGAAATGAATGTCCTAAAAAGCGGATTGTCAAAACATATAGTTGACTACATTTGCAGTCGACTGGAGTAATTTAATTATTTGAATAAGTTAAGTTAAACAGATATAATCCTATTCTACATGCATGCTATTTTTTTGGTTTCTTTCGAATAAGCATCCCTCCAAGAACATTGACAGTAGCAGAGGCTGCTAATGCTTTCTTTTTCTCGACTATCCTCGCTTCTTTTGTCCCAAAAATTTCCAGCTTGGCAATATCAGGGACCCTTTCAGAGAATTCATTTGAGGCAGTTGCTGCAAGTTCTTTTGTTGCAAAACTCAAGTTCATAAGAACTTCTTTCAATTGTACAAACTCTTTATAGGATACTGAATGAGGAGAGTTGGCTGCTAAATTGTACGCGTCACCATTATCTTTGATAAACCCTTCCACACCGATAATTCCGACTACGCTGCCCAACCTGAATTCTTGACGTGACTGCAGTTCGAGTATGAATTGGTCAAGAGATGTTGTTTTAGCACGCTTCTCCAGAACAAGGTAATCAAGGAACCGGCCCTTTGGGTCATCGGGGAAGCGTGGAATGTAATAGACAGCTCCCTGTCTTTTTTCGGTCTTGAGGTCTGATGCGTCTCTAAAAATATCGCCCACAGTCCAAGGAAGGCCTTGAGTATCAGTAACTTTTGGAAAAAAAGCCTCAATAGCAGATTTATCAGATCCGGGGATCTGTAACGTTGCCCTAGTCACTTGATCGAATTCATTACTCAAGCTGTTTAGTACTTTTAGCCACCACTTGACTAATTCTCCATCGGGTAAGACATGCTTATTTAAATTATCACTTGATAGCGGAAATAAGTACTGTCCTTCAGATTTGGCAAACAAGCAGATACGTAATAGTTTAGACGGCTTGATGTAATAATGCAATAGACCCCTGAGAAGCGCAGTTGTGACGCTCAATACTGACAAACTCGCCCCAACTTCAGATTCATAGTAGTGACCGTTTGTATCAGCTTTAGATACAAATAAGGTCATCGAATTAGGTGATTCATAAATGATGACTTCCAATGCAAAGAAACTAACTTCTTGGTAGGATAACACAAAAAAGTGGGTTGAGGAGGCATCGAGGGGGAGTGATTTAGCGCGTTTCTTGGGCACATACACCAGTCGTCTACATTTTCTAGGAATAGTTCTCACGTGTACAAGACTAAATGGTTCTTTCAAATTGGGAAGAGCATGCTTTAATTCAGACTCAAACCGTGAGTCAATTGACATTTTTACAAGGAATAATGGTAATGAAGTTGTCTGGGGTCCTCGATAATCTAGCAGATGACATTAAATAGCCGTGCACGGATCTAATGGATCGACAGGGTCCAGAAACGATGCTAATCAGAGCTATATAAACAACGCCTCTATGGAAGAACACTCAGATCTCACATTAAAGCCTTCACTTACACACATCTCGTGTCATGTACAAACTGACCTGCCGCACTTAAATTGGCAGACCCACGGCCATCGATAGCTAAGGGTACTAGTTTAAACCCCCACTGATCTATTAAATAAATTGAGGTTCATTGTTTTATAACGTCGCATTGAGAGACTTGATTCAACGGCTGTAACTCAAATAAGATACCGAGCATCTTCATTAATCGCAAAGCTTGTCTCTACGTATCTGACTGGAAGTCAGTACTTCGGTTACTATTCGTCAATTGCATTAAGGACTAAAACGATTCATACTCGTCAGGGTAGAAGATTAATCTTTCAGTCTCACCCTTTGTTAGAATTACAAGTCTAATGACACCACCTGAACTTCCGTCCCATTTAATCGCTTGGGAAAGGGCCGTCTTCACAAAGGTGACAGCGTCGTCTTTATTCATTTCAGATTTAAAGTTCTTGTCACAGAAACCATAAATGTACGAAGAACCACTACCGGCAATGGCATATTCTTGTTTATGTAAACTACCTCCCAATGGAATGCTGTATACCTCACCGCCTGTCTTTTCGTCGTAGCCAGCCAAAATAATACCAGCACTGTAATGTTAGATTTCGTTGTATAGCACCAATTGTTACACGACTTACCTTAAATTATCTTTGTTATTGTAACATAAGACTCGAAAGATAGATGCTGCTACTTTAGCAGATGGAGGCTCATTGTTTTCTGCCGCATAGGCTTGTAAGTGATAGTGGACAATGTCGGCTACGGCCTGTGTATCTGCTGCTGAACCAGATCGACAGCACCACACTTTATCATGGACCTGGGTCAATTTGTCGGTAACACGATTGGCAATGAAAGCGCCTGTGGTGGTTCTACTGTCTGCTCCTAAGATAATTCCATCCTTGAATTTAACTGCCATACTGAGATCATGTTAGTCATTTTGGCTCAATCGTGTGTCAATGGTATAAAGATATTACTATCCGTTCGTCATTACCAATATATCTTCTTCAATCTCTTTCTTTGTTATATTGTTCACAGTCCATAAATAGACTCCAAAGACATATTACAGAGAACTGTCGGTGGCGACCAGTGAGCTTCACAATTCTACCATTCAATTGACGGCCAGCCAATATCCCTCCACTTATTCATAGGTAGAATATCCTCACTAATAGACTTACATCGAGGTACCAAGGCTAAAAAGTTGTTAGATTCAGATCCATGTCGCCCATAGCAATTGCGACATGAGCTCGCTGATAATCAACCTCGCTCTGTCCGATACAATTGCTTCTCCTCAACGCTTTCTGGGAGTACTTACTTCACTTCTCCCTTCTTAAGGGCATTCATATCAACGCTAACACCATTCATTTCGAGTGCTGTTGTGTTCTTTCTCTATTTCTGTGTAATTGTGTATGTCTTGCAACCTGTTTGCAAGCTATCGGTGGCCAAGATTTAATGAAGTCAGTAAGCGAAGCGATGGTCTTCAGCCGGTCCATGTAGTGTAAATACCCTAACCCACTGAATACACGGTATAGATTACAAACTGCCCCAACAAGAAAACTATTTATCATTTTGGAATACCATTATAGAGTGGTAAATTGTAGTACTACTATTTAGTCTAGAGTTGACTTAAGTTTACCGGGATTGTTGCTATTTAGACTAGTACTATGAATATTTGCCAAGGCACATTGGGGGACATGTCACGTGCATATCAACTGGCCTGGCAACTATATACTGTATTGTCCACGAGCTATAGATCCAGCTAGCTCTTCAGTTCGAATAGGAAGATATTCCAAATCTTCTTATATGCTAAAACTCAAAGGCCCTAATGGTTCTCTTATATAATATGATCAGGCGCGTGTCAAAAGCCGCAGTTTTTGTCCCTGGCCAGACGTTTATTCTTAATGAGCGTCTGAAGCGTGATTGAGTGACCTGCTCCACAATCTTAATAGTTGTTTTCAGTGAAAAGAGCCATAGAGTGTAGACGAACCCAGCCCCTGAGGCAGCCCTTTAGATCTTTCAAGGGATGAAACTTGACCAGGGGTAGGCTTTCGTCGCCTATGCGGCAAGAGGTAACCCTAACCTTGATCATGAAAAGTGAAAAATTCGTGTTTGAGTGGTCTTTCAGCCCGCTAGTACTGGTAGTCCATCACCTATTCAATACTAACAAAATGTCTGCTCCCAGACTCCCCAAATTGGCTTCTACTTCAGAGCCCTGGGGTCCTCCTGCCGAGGTCCCTACTAGCCTTCGTTTTAACAACGTTCCTTATGCTCCTTACAGCAAAGGAGACAAGCTAGGCAAAGCTGCTGACTGGGCTTTTGATGCCGGTAAAGATGGCAAAGACCAAAAAAGACAACAATATGGCCGTGGTTTCAGAGATCCTTATCATGCCTATGGTTCTAACTTTACTTCTGTTTTCACTAATGAAGAAGATGAAGGAATCACCAGCTTCTCAGTTGTTGATTCTGCTGCTAAGGCTGCCCCCAAAAATGCTGGTGGTCGTGGTGGTTCTCAACACACTATATTGAAGAGCCGTCGTGGCGGTGCTGGTGCCGCTGGTGGCAGAGGTGGCAGCTTCCAAAGCCAACGTGGTCATCACCAAGGTGGAGGTCGTGGTGGCCAAGGTGGCAGTGGACCCCGTGGTCAAGGTGGATTCAAGCGCCCTGGCTGGAGAGACTATGACAAGCCCCAAAAGGTTCGTGATGCCAGTGTTAACATTACTGAAGGTTGGTCTCTTATCCAATCAATTGGATTCAATGAATTCCAAAAACTCTCTTTCGATGTTAGACAAGGTGAGAGCATTGAGTCTTATGGCTATGTCCATTACTACAATAACAAGACTTTGGACAAGCCAAGTGTGAACGCCAAGCTCGAGCCTCTAGATCGTACCGTATACAATATTTCAACTTCAGATGATCCAGTTATTCAAGAATTATCTTCAAAAGATGCTGGAACTGTTTTTGCTACCGATTCTATTATCTCGCTTCTCATGTGTGTCACTAAGACGGTCAATCCCTGGGATATTATCATCACCAAGAAGGACGGCAAGGTCTATCTTGACAAGAGAGAGGGTGGTCCTTTGGATTTAGTATCTGTTGACGAGAATGCTGCTGATGCTCCCGCCGATGCTAGTGACAGCAAGGATACTCTCAATAACGCTACTGCTTTAGCCTATGAAGCCACATATATCAACCAAAACTTCAATGCCAACGCTGTTATTGAATCCAACTCTGACACTTACTCCTTTGATAAGCCCAATCCCTTTTACAGCGAAGAAGACCAAAAGTCGTCCGAACCTTTGTTGGCTCATGGATACGACTATAAGAAGTTCAACTTGGCTAATAATGTTGAGGAAGAGCCCATCAACCTTGTTATCCGTACCGAAATCGACGCTGCTCAAAAGAATGCTAACGGTTCTGTTTCTCTTGTTACTGTCAAGGCACTTAACGAATATGGCGGGTCTTCTGGCGCGCTTGAATGGAAGAACCGTTTTGTCACTGCCCGTGGTGCCATTGTTGCTGCTGAGATGAAGAACAACTTGTGCAAGATCTCTAGATGGACCGTCCAAAGTATTCTTGCTGGTGCCAATTTGATGAAGATTGGTTTCGTATCTCGTGTTAACCCCAAGGATAACACTCAACACACCATCATTGGAGTCATTGGCCAAGAACCTGCCCAATTATCTAACCAGATCAACTTGAACCTAACCAACGGTTGGGGTATTGTCAAGTCGGTTGTCAACATTTGTTCTGAGTTGGAAGAAGGTAAATACGTTCTCCTCAGAGATCCCAATAATCCTGCTGTCAAGCTTTACAAAGTTCCTTTGAATGCTTTCGAGGAATAGACATAGATAATGCTTGTAATTTAATGATGCGATATAAATGACTTTTAACCCAGTTCTTCCTCCGGTGGGTGGGGCTCTGCCCTAGGCCCAGCTCATTTTGCTTCCTCGAGTCGGAATGTGGAGATTGCCAGTATGGGGCTTGGGGAGCCAGAGGAGCTCTGCTAATGCTAATATACATTTATTAATATCTATTCATCAAGGTCATTATCTTCGTTAGGGTCATTAGAGATTGATAGTTCGGTTCGTAATTTGGACGAGGATTTCATTTTCCTCCATTGCTCTACCGCAGTGAGCGGAACGTTGATACCCTTAGCCCTCGCTCTGGTCGGCGTTTCGAGCAGGGTGCTGCTATAGTTCTTTGAGGGCTGTAAAGCCGAGGAAGTCTGTAGCGATGGCAATAATGGTGAAGGATTCAGGTTCACGGTTGGCCCTTGAGGGATTCGGGCGATAGTGCGCGGAACTTGTAAGACATTGCGACGGGGCTCGGTGTAAGAAGTTGGTGACCCATTATCTACGAGTGCTTGGCTGTGTATTGTAGTTTGTCCAAACTGTCTCATTAACGCCTGTTCAGAAAACTTGGCATGCCACAGCTTCCATATTCGTCCAAATCTGGATTTTTGCCTCTTTTTGTAGATATCATCTGCAAGACTGTAGTCCCGCTTTATTTCTGAGACCTTATAACTCCAGCTACGCAACATTCTCCCGAGTAGAGACCAGTTGCGATTCATTTCACGAAGACTAGCCATGTCATTGTCTTGCTGGATCTTGTTGTTCTTCTGTTTCCAGTTTTCAAGTGTTCCGGACAATAAAGTGACATTGTACGTATAAACAGCTCGACCAAACTCGCCTTTCAAGTAGTCTGACTTGTCTGTCCAGTTTTGAAATACAGATTGGGTAACCAAAACATTCTTTTTATTTGTCAATTGTTCCGCATAGTCGTTGTCAATTACAATTTGTGCATACTTTGAACGCCAGAGATTCAACACCATCTGTTGTCGCCGTTGATTGAACCTCCTCTTCGTCTCTCGATAGATTGACGCTAGTCTTTTCAGCCTGCGCCTGAGTGTTTCATCGCGCCAGTCCAAAAAGGTGGCGGCGGCAATGGATTTTTCGTACGTTTTACAGGCTAGATGGTAATTCTGGGAAACTTGGAAGATAGAGCTGAGGTATTTAGAGAAGTAAACTTCCAACAGTTGCCGTTTGTAAAGACGGTCTGCCTTGTCTTCGTCTCCCTTGCGTACTTCGAACGCCTGCTGCCAGCAAAATAGAACTTTCATTTGAGTACGGGTCCGGTCGTAATTAATTGCTTCTTTTGTTAGAGCCCAGTTATGACGAGTAGACTTGCGACATTTCAAAAACCAGTGTTTCACTACTTTAATTTGAATGACATTGTTTCTATGACGAATCATGAGTTCCAGTCGCTCTAATAACAGCCAGCGGTGAAATCTTTGCTTGACAATATCAGCATCGATCACCCTTATAATCGCCGTACTGCCAGCTTGCAACCGCCAAGCTCGTAATATTCGATGACAGAGCATGAAATCCCGAAACCGTTTCGCTTCTAATGATTGAAGAGTCTTCAAATGCCAATTCCGAAACAACTTATATTCCTTCGTATATTTGGACATCTCTAATAATGGGCGGGCTGTTAAAGCTAGTTGAGTGTGCTTTCTCCATATTGCAAATGAGTTTCTGGCTAGGTGTCTATCATAGGTCGACGTGGCCAAATCGCTGTCATATAACTTATCTTGTAATAGACTAGACCAATGTGTTAACACTTTTTTGGCAAGTTTCAAATCGCTGTTTACTTCGTGTTCTAGGTTTGTTTGAATTAAATATGCTGTCTTGTTTTTCCAATTGTTAAAGTGTCTCAATAATAGTGCTCCACTCGCCCGTGCTTGAGCGATCTCTTCATCAAATCTATTTGCCCATCCATAAAACATTCGAGTTTTCAAACTGTTATCATATCTAGTTTTCGCTGATCGATCTCGCTCGAGATTGTATTGATGGATCTTCGTCCATTTAGACATGAATTTACCCAGTACAAACATCTTGGCAATATTTTCGTCTTCTCTAATTAAATGAACCTTTTGATATAGTTTCTTCAGCGATTTGAACTGCAGCGTCTTCTCACTGTGTAGTTCAGCAGAGTTCAACCTCCAATGTTGGAATTCGAAATTATGCATCCAAACTTTGAAACCGTCCCGCTTTAATAACTGCTGGTATCTTACAGTGGCCACCGTTTGCAAGTTCTGATGATACATGGAGTGCTCGACATATTTGCTATACCAAAGACCTAAAACGCGACTTTGATAGTAGATCTGAAAGTTTTTTAATCGCTTCGCAAGTTCTTTTCGTTTCAAGCGACTGGATTCTGCGACCGAAAAGTCTCTTAGGAGCTGGTTGAACCTTTCTCGCCACGTTTCTTGGGAATAGCTACATAGGTGAACAATTACGTTCAGACAGTGAAAATAGCTGGAGCTTGTCTCAGGGGCAATTCCATTTCTAGTGGTGAAAGCCTTAAACGTTTGAAATAACTCAGCAAAATCTGCCTCGCTAAGTGATGCCTCGCCTCTATCCTTAACAGGACTTCTATTTCTATTCGATCGAATTTTACGATCCGCTGCATCTGTTACAAGCTGTAACAGCTGTACATCGTTAGAAGTAAGCTTGGTTCTCCTAGGAGCGTCATGAAGAATTGGAGGTGCCAAAGGAATCGAATGATGAGACCCTGTCCGTCCAGTAAACTGTGGCAGTAAAAGTTTGTTATCAAACTCGTCATCCGTATCTTCATCTCTCTCCGTTTCCATTTGCGATTTCATCTCCGTCAGCCTCTGAGTAGCGGCTTGGAAAAGCGAATGTGCAGATAGTTCTACTCCACCCTCATCGCTCGAGACATGATTTGGGTCATAGTATGTCAATCCATCCACAGTACCAGGTATGTCTGGGTCAAATTCGCTCTCATCGTCATTTCGACGTTGACTATCTGTCATTGGAAATCGACCTCTCAATGTCAGGACATCTAAGACACTGAATTGGACCGCAAGAAGTACTAATAAATACTGCAGTATCGACGTGTCATTGCAGTTCTCGCGAGAGCACCGCGACAATCTACACATTACATTACAGCCTTGCGGCAGTTGGTCCCTGCGTCTGACTTTAGCAGTGCATTTGAGAATCTCCTAGCATATCTAGTATTTTATCGATGTCATGCTTTAATTGAAAAGTACCGCAAGAAAGTGTAGATAAACTATAGATACATTTTGTCTTCATGGCCAATCCGAACTCGAAACTCTTTCTAAGCTGAACAAAACGCCAGCTTAGCCACGTTCAGGGTGCCGGTTCGAACAGGATGATATATTGGGCATAGTAGCCTCCCCATATCAGCCTTCATATTTATTTGGAGTGTTCTTAGGATTCCTACAACTTTCTCTGCTCCCACAACACTTTTAGAGCGGCCAGGTTCCTTGAGGTTTAGGGTTGGACCCTGATCTGCCTTACCACTTCTTCTCCTATCTAGAAATCTTTCCAATTTATATCTGTCTCGATAGAGACCAGATCCCATCGATATGAAGGGTCTCCTATCTCCTATTGTTATTGGAAGCCAATGATTCATTTTGCAAGGTTGTGTTGCCTTTTGTCTCTCTTCTGCCAACTTACCCGGACATAGTGTCAGTGCTTTCGAGCCAAGCCCACGCACATACATATACACGTCAACGACACTCTTACCTTTCATCTATAGACGTCAAAGCAAAACTAACATGAGAGTCGTTAGCCTGCTACAGGTTGTGACAGGTCTGTTTTCTTTGGTTTCGGCCGAGTCAATTATTCCCAAAACATTCGAAAATGTTCAATTGACTCAGAGTATAGATCTTTCGGGCTCTTACGTCAAGAGGTCGCTGGATATTAGGGCCAAGAACATTGCAAATGAACCACAGCAGGTTTATATTGTGGCAGTCGATTCTAAAATATCTCCAAAGCTCTCAATTCTAGAAGGTCAAGACAAGTCTACTGGTAGAAGTGTATTGGCTCGTAAAATTGAAGAACATGATGATGGCGTTGAATACTTCCAACTGAGCCTGCGTGAACCAGTTCAGCCTGGTGGGGAATTAAACCTGCTTATAGCTGAGGCATATTCTGGTTTGCTCAGTCCATTGCCGGAAGTTGGTGGTCAAGAAGATGAACAGTTTTTGCTTTATACCGGATCAAAGTATGCATTGTCTCCTTATGATACCCTTGAAAGCTCTCTGAAGATCAAGACTTACGGTACTTATGCTGAAGAGCTGAAAATCACGGACGACGAGCCTGAACAAGCTGCTATTGAAGGTGGTGGTCATATTCTTTCATTCGGTGATTACACTGACCTGCCTCCTCTGTCTAGCAAGCCATTTCAATTGAGATATAGCAATCCCAAAGCACTGGTCAGAGGCGACAAGCTCGAGAGAGATATTTGGGTGTCTCATTGGGGCGCCTCTGTGTCAATTGAGGAGACATATTGGTTGACAAATATTGGTACTCGTCTAAAGGATTCGTTTTCAAGACTAGATTATACTAAAGGTCAATCGCAGTACAATCTGAATGTAGCATCTATCAGACAACTCAAGTTCCCTCTCGGCCCTAATGCTCGTGACGCCTATTACACTGATCTTGTAGGTAATGTGTCTACTAGTCATTTCCGATCAAACAATAAGGAATCTGTGTTGGAGATTGCTCCTAGATATCCTGTCTTTGGAGGATGGCATTATAACTTCACGGTTGGATGGTCTCATGATATTGGTGATTTTGTCAAGGACATTGGCAATGAACAATATCTTTTGAAAATTCCAATCATTCAGGGGCCACAAGATATTTCATATGGTGAAGTTGATGTTCGCGTCATCTTGCCTGAGGGTGCCTCTGACATCCAGGTGGTTTCACTTTTCGGAGCTAGCACTGACGTCTCGAACACCTACAGCTTCTTGGACACCAAAGGCAGGCCCACTATTGAGTTCAACTACCAGAATTTGATCGATGGTCATCGTTCTGGAGAGTTTTTCGTGCAATACACTTACACTACTGCGGACTCACTTAGAAAACCACTGGCTATAGCTCTTACTTTTGCTAGTTTTTTCACATTATTCCTTATTTTCGATAAGATTGATGTGTCTATTTTTAGAAGAAAATAAATATTTTGTATATTTTGTATTCTACTTTATCTAATCTTGGAAAAAGTAAGTGCTTGGGGCCATCTCTCTCGAGTAAAGTACATAATCATATCATAATATACAAATGCAATATTAGAGGTCTTTCCAGGCAACCTTCTCCACACACTCAAACTTTCTCTTACTGTCACGAATTATTCCGATAAATTTGAGTTCCGCAACTCCTTGCAAGAACCATGCGAGGGATTGACGGTCCCAGTCATCATCAGTCAAATCCGATGGCCGCTGGATTAGGCCTTTGAATACCGTGTAGTAGTCATAAATATTTATAAATACGCTTGATTCTCTGTAAAGTTGATAGAGAACAGAAATATGCGGTGTCTGTGCAGTCGATTCAGTCACATCACCCCAATAGTGCTTTGGATTTGAAAGTCCTAGTTCAAGAGCCCCTCTATATGTGGGCAGAAAGACATTTTCCTGTAACGTGAACAAGTCAGATAAAAGTACTTCATATAAAAACATTTCTTTATACGAAACTAGGGCAAATTCGAAATGCGTTTCCAGGGTATCGGCAAATATGCTCGCCATACTTAATGGCTCATTAGTATCGAGTGCCGCTGATTGACATTTCTCCTGAAAACGGGAGTAAATATCCCAAGCTACTCCCGTTTTATCACTGTGGCATGTTGCTTCTAATCTTTCAACAATGAACGGCATTTCTGTCTCATCATCCAATCTGCGAACCTTTGACACAAGACTGCCAATAAAGCTCTGACCCTTGCTGCCTTGAGGGCGAGTAATGAGCTCCCCAGATAATGCTGCTGGGTACAAATCCATTGTGTTTCGAAATTCTCCACTCTCTTCGTAACCTAGTGACTGTTCTAGCTGTATAATTATTTCAATAGAGGACAATACATTTCTCGCATACTCCCTGAAATCCTCTATACTCATCGCTATCAGGGACTCTAGATAAGCATCGTCTTCCAGTAATTTCGCAGCTTCGCTATAACTCTCCTGCTCTATCTTTTTTTCGATAAACATTTTAAATGAGGGAAGCATCCTTAATGCCCGCAAATGATGAGGAGTTATAATACGCTTTAGAGAATCGCTGCCTGTTGTCAGCACTGAAAATGGATTGGAATAATAGTGAGCCATGAAAATATACTTCAGCGAAGATATGAAAGTATCTACACTTTCTAAACTCTGCTTCTGTCTATGCACGAGAGAATTAAAAAGATCAGGACTTAGAAGGAGTGTGGAATCGTCGTATGTGAAAAGGGCTTCTCGTAAGATTTTCATGATACCTTCTGCCATCTGAGCTTGGAATGCCTTTCCTCGAAGCATTCTAATGCACTTTCTAGAGAGTTTTTCCTGAAAAACCTCTAACGATGTAGCCACACTTAGCATTAGCTTGAGTGGGATGGTGGCAATATACGATTGCATCATTTCTATTAGACCCGTCAAAATCGACACATGAAACGAGTCTGCATCCTGGACCGATACAACAATTCTAAGCTGATTTAAAGATGGGACAATCTCATTTCTCACCTGTCTGTTACACCACTGAGCTAGAATGTCTAAATCATAGCGGAGTCTTCTGTCGTATCGAATATCGCTAGTAGCTGCAGTCTCATCTTCGGCCTCCTTATCTTCCTCTAATTCTACATCGTCTGCGGCAGCATCTATATTTTCTGCCTCTTCTTCCTTTACGTCATCCTGTGATTCTGTTAATCTAGCAACGATTAACTTCAGGGCAGTTTTTAGGTTGGGGCACTCTTTTGACGATATTGACACCATATATGTGCAGTTTTGATATCGGTGGAGTCGTTGGCGAATCTGCGTAAAAAGACGTAGATGGTTTGCAATATTCGAACCCGGTAATACAATCGCGGTGGCAATTCTAGAATTTTCATCACTATCCCAATCTTCGAGAATAAAATTTTGAATAGCGTCGAGCACCTCTGTATTGGACGTCTCTAGGAGCTTGTCAATTTTCTTTTGCTGAGCGGTCCAGGATTTATTGAATAGCCCCCATCTTGCGTCCACGGCCTCAATTGGCTCTTCTCCACCAAGCAGTCTGACAAACGGGTTTCTAGGGTTGTTGGTAGGCTTAGACTCAGCCGTTATGTGATGGGCAAAGTCATACCCCGATGGTTTAGTTTGATGATGTGACCTATCCAACAGATACGTAGTCTTAAATGTTAGTATCAGAGTGTGACAATTCAATGAATCTCTGGTATATGGTGAATACTTACCCGCTGGCTGTCTCTGTCTTCACTGCTGAACAGTTTATCCGGCATAATTGTCGTGAGCTGTGATAAGATCAGTCTGGGATTAAGATCAAGCTCATGAACCACCTACATTAAATAGGACAATAGCCCTAACCTCGGTTATAGTTATTAAAGGGCGTTATCTGATCATATTCCTCTGTATAAAAAAATAGAGCAAGAATTGTATGTATTGAGTATGTATATTACGATACTAGACTCATAGCCTTCAATGTAAGACTTTATGCGTTGGTATGATTGCTCATAGGGCGAATTGTCTGGTAGTTTCGCGAATTCAGCGAGAATCAACGATATTAAAGCAGTGAGCCTCCGAAAGTAACGAGAACACAAAGATGTTTCTGAATCCAAAAGATCCAAGATTTTTAGCATCCAGACTACCAGCTTGTGGATTAGTAAAGTCTGGTCAAGATCCTGCCATGGATATATCTTCAGCTGGCTAATCTCGTCATACTACGGTAGTGATAAGGTATGAGTCCGAAGACGAGCCCTCGATCACTATGATGTGGTATTTAAACCATTCCTCAGCTATAGGAAGATAGGCGCTCCGTCTTGGTATAACAGATATACTCCCTCCCGCGTTGCTGACGCTTTGTTGTTAATACTACTAGTAAGCCCTGAAACTAGCTTATGATTCTAGTCAATATTATGCTCTCTTTTCAAACTTTCAAGGTTTGCTTTCCTTTCTTCAATCTCTAAGGCTGAAGCCTTGAGCATTTTGGGTATAGAATGAAACAAGACGACCAAATATCGGTTCTGAAAATTGTATCCAGATAGTTTGTCAACCGCTACCTTGGCATCTCTAGCATCCTCGTACACTACAAATGCACTGCCTTTTGTATTTGGTTCCGTGCCTAATCTTATCTGTCTAGGAGGCTTCGTTAGTATCTTTAAGGCCTCATGTCGATTGAATACTCCACTTACCTTATAGCTCCATACCTTCCAAATAACTCATATAATTCATCAGAACTAACAGTATAAGACAGATTCTTTACGAACAAAATGTGGTTCTCTGGATTAAACTTCTGCATGACAAGATAGCCAGTTGTAATCTGTAGGATACCGTTGTCAGTTGGTCAACATTACACTGAATTTGTCTGATCTCATACTTCACGATAAAATATATGGGTCGGCCCTAACCCCGTTGATATGAGGTTCACGCAATCTCAGAGTGATTATTGCTTCCGGTAGCAGGCTTACCGGATTCTTTTCTGATGTTGTGCTACTCGTCAGTGGAAGATGAGTTTCAGACTATAAATGTGCAATTACTCTCCCAATATTCGTTTCAATAAGTTGACCTTGCTGAAGATGTACAATATAGATATACATACCACATACATCGGTGACATTCTAGACGCACTGTGTAAACAAAAGAGAATGGCGGTTGAGAGCCTTTTTTAATCTACTCGAAACATGATTAATGCTACGATAAATTTACCATCAGAAAAATCAAAAATTTAGCCACTCACATTTCGACAAAAAATATTGACAAGTACGAGGTTCGAACTCGCGAGGACTCACGTCCAGCAGATAACTTCAGAAATATCTTAAGTCTGCCGCCTTAACCACTCGGCCAACTTGTCTATTTCAATAAAAATGAGGAAAGTACGTCATACGAAAAGCGATACTCAGTATAAATGACGAGTTGTTCTAACTTGACTCCCTGTGAACGCTTTACCCAAAATCGATCTACTTAGACAAGGATCAAGATGGTTTCTCAAAATTGCGTCTTCCAAGTTTTCATATTTGGTTATCACCTTCCGTAACCCAATTGGATGCTGCATATATATCTTTCCAGCCCAAAATTTGCTGTATTATGACTCTCTAAAATCCAGTCAGATCTTTATTTTAAACCCTATATCTTACGAAAAGGACGAAAGAGGGCTACTCATATGTTAGCCTGATCGCAGGCTACGTTCTCTCCTTTGAATTTCACCTATTCGATGTCACTGGATCCCCCATCAAGATTCTGTAATTCTAATGAGCTTCCGTCCTATAATAATAATAATAATAATAAATCTATAAACCTAACGCGAAAGAAATGTTAGTTAACTCTACTATGAGAGCCTGAACATATATAATAATCGAAGAGCTTAGGCAGGAAAGCTTAAACCGCCTCCAACCCCCAATCGCTTTAAGATCCAACAATTGGATTATTGATTAATCTTGGCACCCCAGGATATTTCGGGAAACAAGATCAGATACCGTTTCGCAATTTTAGGTACTTGAATAAATATATTAATGATAGCTAGAATTATAGTAATGTGACAAAAATTAGCATGAATATGGTTCTTCAAAATAATCTATGCGGTAGTCACTTTTATACATATTGTGTACAAAGGTATATCGTGCTCGATCAATAAAAGTAGGGGGCCCACAGGAGCATATCGCTATTGACCCGGATGCATTGTTTATGAAACTAGATATTTCTTGCTGTAGTTCAGGGCGACCGCCATTAATAAAACTCAACTGCTCTCCAAAAGTATTTCCACCTGTATCTGATCTTTGGGCAATATTCACAACGTCTGATTGTGACTCGACATCGGGGGTTGGATAATTACAATCCTCTCTATCATCATCAAATAGAGCTTGTGACATATAAATCTGTAGGTCTATACTCTTGGGCCACGAGCGAAGGTACATTATTTCCTTACCAAACCACTTAAGAGGCGTGGGACCTCGGACAGCCCATATTAATTTAATAGGATGGGACCGATCTTGTAACAAAAGGGAAGTAGCTTGGGAAAAGGCTGTTGTTATCCCAGTGCCGCCCGCTACGAGAAGCACATTATCATATGTTCCGAATTGGCGATAACTTTTATATAACCCCTCTATCATAACCGGTAAGATGATGCGTTTGTGTTCTTGTTCGGAGAGGATATCCATAATTGTTTTAGTCGAGCCGGCTCTCTTTTTTATAATAGAGTGCAGTTTAGTTGGATCTAACGGGTCCTGATATACCGTAAAAGGATGTGACTGCCAGAACAAGCGCTTATGAAGGACCCGTAGATACATGTAAGACCCAGGCGCAATCTTCACTCTCGAAAACGGATTCTCAATAGTTATTTTGTATGTATCATCATCACAGCTTTGAAATGTTGCTGAATTGATAAATCCACAGAGCTGAATCCGGCCTAATCTTACAACCAAATCGCTACAATAAATTCCAATTGTGAGATAAACCCAGACCATCCAACCAAAATCAAGACAGTGGTAGCAAAGGCTAACCAAAAAAACCAAAAAAAGCACTTTGTGAAATATGGAGAAGAATTCATAAAATTTGCTTCTTATTACGCTAGAGGCAATAATCAGAATCAAAATCGATACGTAGAGCGCTACATTACCAAATCTCCAGTTGCGGATCTGCCATCGAAATGAGACTGTGTCGCTTACAATTGCATACCAAGTAAAGCAAACAGCGTGAATAATGGCATGCAATACGGTCATTCTTGCAGTCCAGTGATGATAGACTTGGAAGGTCTGGTATGACCATCCAGTAAAATTGCGGGCTGGGTTGTTACGGGCAGCGAATAAAACGATCAATGGGAGTTGACTAAAACATATGATTCCAGTTCTATTCCCCAAGTATCTAAGAATCTGCTCTTTCCGATTGTGAGTATATGGGCTAGGTGTGAATGTTTGATAAAATAAACAGAGAGCCAATATATTCAACGTCACATAAACAGTAATGATAAGGGATTGGCCGCGCGTAGGTGCTCTGATGGTGAAATACTTGAATATTGTTATGGGGCTATTATGGCTCTCCTTAAAGGTAGCTGGAAGTGATATATGTCTCTTAACTATATTCAGAAATTTGGAATTAGATCTCTGAGTGATTCTTTGAGAACAACCACAGTAATGTACAACGGAAGCAGCTGATAATATAACTCCCCAATAAACCAGAAGGCCAATTCCAAATAAACTGCCCAAGCGATATTGATGCTTTGCTGTTTCCGCAGCTAGGAATTGGATTTTGAATGAGGCCTCATTAATATCAACTGGATCGTACAAGCGTTGAGATTTTTGGATTTCAGTGGGATTTCGCAAGATGCCTATTGAACTGCTGTATATTGATTCTAAATCTTTAAACGAATGGTGGATCCCATGATTGGAACTGCAGAACCTTTCCACATATTGATAGCCCCAGGCAGTGTCTTCTTGTCCATGAGAATGCCGCTTCACACAATTAAGCACAGTTGCAAGAAAAGCGGTATTATTACAACTACACGATGAGATATCGGCCTCGGCTCCGCACCCAAAATTCCATCCCAGGGCGCAATTCCAACATCCAAATCCAAGTATACTACTGATACCAACTTTTTGACATGTGGCTAAAGAGCAAGAAGCAGCTAATAACGCGTACTTTAGAAAGATTTTCATGTTGTATCTTATAAGCCGTAAGAGCGAATGCCATAATTTTCACCCTCGAAACACAGCAGAAAAGATCAAATGGATTATTTATCTTTCGAGTCTTTGTCGTTTAACAGATGCTTATTATGGGGATGCCATTCAAAAGGGGAATGACCGCCGGGCAGCTGCATTTTATCCTAATGCCATTTTCTTTACCCGAATGAGAGTCGGCTTTTTGTTAGCGAAAAAAGTTATACCCAGGCTACACAGCAAGTGCCTATTTGGTAACAAAGACCAGCGTACTTTTATGGAAAGTACAAGATAAACATTTTGCTCAAAGATGGAGAACATAATATACTTGTTACTTGTTAATATGCGCATGACATAAAGTTTATTAAAATAAAATAAAATAAAAATAAATAAATAAAAAAGTATACGTCTTCTCAAAGCTACCAGTCTGGTTCCAGCCATCTGAGAACAATATCATTTGAAGAACTTACTGATATTATTCGAGGACCAGCTGTTATCACAGTGGTCTGGTCAGGTCTGTATCCATATCCATCTTCGTAATAATAAGGGTAAGATTTTCGAATGATAGGAAATCTGGGGAGATACTCATTTTCTGAGGGAGGGGTATTGCAAAGATCAACTCCTGATGGCATCGGGTTGACAGTCTCGTCAACGCTTGTTGGAGAAACCAGCGAAGTACATGAATCTCTAGCTGAGTATGAATCAAATGCAGGGGGTGTGAGTTCTTCTTGTTTGACCAGTGGGCCTCCAATTAGTGGGCAACTCTGAGGTGGGCCAGGGCTGGGAAGGTACTCTGGACTGTCCATAGGCATAATTGAGATGTTGTCGCTGGAATATATCGGCTGCCGGGGTACAAGCTGACGAAAATCATCTTTTGAATGAATATAATCTATCGGCGGAGGAGATGGGTGACTTGGATAAAAAGCCGGTTCATATTTAATAGGGACAGTAGGATCGGGAGCGTCCATCATACTTCCGGAGATCATGCCAGAGTCATTAGTGCCTATGTGGTGCTCAGACGGTGTCGTATTTGTTATTATTGATGTTGAGTTTGTGTCTTGAACATATTCCTTTGAAACTTTTGGCACTCTACTCTTGGCAGATAGCTTACCCGTTGCTATAAACTTGGAGAAACATCTTTCATAGTGACGCTTCAAAATGTCACTTCTGCAAAATGTGTCTCTACAAATGTGACATACATGAGGTCTGTAGCCAGTATGTTGTCTATTATGTCTCCTCAAATGTTTAAAATGAACGTAGGACTTCTGGCAAATGGGACATTCATATTTTCCTGAATCATTCTTGTATGATTCAACTTGCAATCGATATAAGTTTTGAATGGCATGCTTCTTAGATTTTTCTTCATATTTTGTGACGAGTAACGACAGAAGTCCAGGAGGAATAGACTGTTGGACATGTGATGACATAGTAGCAGAATAAAATATTATGTTAAGAGATTGAGTGCAGGATAACCATATATAAGAATCGGATCCAAACACTTAACTCTGTCAAGAAGAGAAATTAAGAGAATGACCATATATATATGTAATAGTTCGTTCCATCAAACCACTTCTCCCGGCAACAACTGATCTCCGCGTGGTTATCTCAATGGAAGCATTGCAAAATTCCGATTGTTAGAATTCAAGAAAGGAGTGTGACATATAAGACATTTTAAGCTCAAGTTTGTGTTAGGCTTTTAATTCCATGATGAAAAAAGAAACCTTCACAAGTTATGTAGAAGCTTAATGTTAAAATTTCAACTTTATTCAAGGAAGCTTCTTTTCGGCTGGTTGGCAGTGTTATAGAACGCACTTCTAAAAGTAGAACTAACACAACAAACCAGTTCCAAGCAATCCAGGAGTTCAAGAAGGTGACAATTGACTAAACCAGTTCATACAGACAATAGACGGCCAAAGAATTGCCTATGATGCTTAAACCACCGTATCCCAATGCTCCACAAACTTACTCGGGTGTCTGTATGTCACATAATAGCTCCCAAGGCAGTAATTCAGCACAATAGAACAAAAAAGGCTGGACATTCATGTCTAAGTTCTACAGCACGCATGCGGAAGCTGTGCCTTGAAGCGAATGAGGCAAACAGAGTATTTCGATATCAATGACTTAACTGGTAGTACCACGATGGTTAAGCAAAAGTAACCTAGTACTTTTATTATCCCTGGAAATATAACCAAGAACAAATGGACGAAGAGCTTAAATTGT
This sequence comes from Sugiyamaella xylanicola (nom. inval.), assembly GCA_001939105.2. Classification (NCBI taxonomy): domain Eukaryota; kingdom Fungi; phylum Ascomycota; class Dipodascomycetes; order Dipodascales; family Trichomonascaceae; genus Sugiyamaella; species Sugiyamaella xylanicola (nom. inval.). The sequence continues at coordinate 297,688 of MQSX02000002.1, forward strand.
CAATGCGAAGTGATGAAAACATTGTCAGAAAGCAGATAAGAGAAGAAAATCATTGAATCACAGTACATTATAATGAGGATAATTGAACTTAATAAACGGGCAGAAATGGCAATGGAACGTTGGTATTGCAGATACCTCAGACATACCACCTATTCTAGTGACTTTCCATGCGGAACTAGCTTTTGGTGAAGAAGAAAACAACCTGCTTTTGTCCACATTTGCCTTGCATCTGTATTTAGGAGTTGAACTAAGTTTCAACTTTAGTTAATTTTCTCGATTTTAGATTTGTATGTATGTTTTGTTTCCAGGGTTATTATGCAAAATTGATATTATTATTCATACAGATTCTTTTTTGGATGTATGGCTTGAAAGTTTTTGGATAGAAGGGGCAGTAGAACGGCGGCTGGCTAAAGCCGGTGATGAACGGGGGATAGGCAAACGGTTTTGTTTTTGTTTACTGTTTTTCTTCACTGGTACTGGTACATTCTAAAAAGTTTGACGGTTGCTTTTTTGCCATGATGCCAATAGGAATTCCAATGGTTAGATTCTTTTCATTTCAAGCCAGAAATAAAAGCTCACGATACTAGTGTGCATTTTAACACATGGGAGAACTTCTATAATTTTGTCAAAAAGCAAATCAAAGAGAACGAGTACAATGGAAGCGGGCATATAGTTTGAAAAATTTTTTTTTTATTTTTTTTTTATTCTCATGGAAAAGAAAGAAAAAGAAAACAAAAAATATGGCGGGAAGTGTTGCTACCAACAGGGAAATAAAATAAACCAGAAATATTATTTGATGTAAAAGTCAAAGCAAGTATCATGGAGTTTATAGAAGCAGAGAAAAGAGGGAAGGGAAAAACACGGGCAGCCTTTACATCCGAGACTTATATGTAGGCTCTGCGGGGGTTACAATGCCGAACCAAGCACGATAACTTCGAGAGAGACAGACAAAGTTGGCCGTAGGGGTGTCCATTAAAATTATTTCAGGTTTTTACCCAGTCAAGTCTAGAACATAGCTCAAGCTCAGGGTTCAGGCAGTCAACAGTCATTGTCATGGCTCGGGATAAAGGGCTGCTTTTGAACGATTCGTGCTTAATAATGTGCTTTCATAATATGTTTGTCGTGGCAACTTTAAACGTTAGCAAATTATAGGTTCTCTGGGCTGCCCCGTAGTGCGTCTGGCCCGCGTCACGGCGCACCTATTGAATATCCGCCATTCCACGTAAGAGCTTGTGCTGCTGCTCGTCCTCGGCTATGCAGATGTTGGTTCACGATCGAGATAACATATGATCTGTCATCTGGCATAAGGTTGCATAGAAGAGAGCAATAGATAAACTATATTAGGAAATACGGCTTAAACTATCAGGGATCTAGGACAATTGATAAGCTGGAATTGGCATGTCACTATTGATACGGATTAGCGGCGATCTTGGGTGAGTTTACCAAGAATATTGGCAATGTCAAGCAATTGGTCAAGAGGGATTTAAATTATTATGACGACAGGAGTCCCATACTGTACTCTAGAGTGAGTGAGTTCCTTCCTTCCTCGGCAAACCAAGGTGCTTGCTGAATGGGAGTTTGGCTGGTTCAAAATATCAGACAGGTTAGGTTATATGCGTTCAATATAGGTAGCTTTCTGCTTTGTACGGCGGGACTGTATATCGTATATGGTGCACACAATATGTATGCATGTAGCTCCCAGCAACTGGAGTGAGATGCTTTCCAAAACGCTGGTGATTCATCACTTTGATCTCTTTATAACCATTTGTAGAAGGGGGAGATTATTTTTATTTTAATCCGTAAGACAGGACGTATTCATATTTATTATACCTACAAAGGTCAAAGAAAGCAGTTGCTTAGCAATATTTTCTATTGTTATATTATTTGTTGACTAGTTTGTTTCTTAGTTCTTATCGTCTAGTGGTTTTCTGGTATATTATTTCGATTGTGCATCACATCTCTCTATGGCAAAGAATCGAAAAAAAAACTGGCAACAAGAATATGCTCAAGAAACTGGTCGAGTGACAAGGTCGAAGGCTCAAGCCCAAAAGAAATTCCTTGAGACTTCAGTCGGCGTCAATATTGAGGATGAATTCCCTGTGTTGAAGCGGTTGGCGCTATATGCATCGTCTATCAAAGGTGATGGAAACTGTCTATTTCGATCGTTATCTGACCAGTATTATGGTGATAATGGAGACAAGCATAAGGAGGTTAGAGCAGAAGTGGTGAATTACATGAAGCAACATGCTGATTATTTTGCCTTATTTCTCGAGGGATCAGGTGGAGCCGAATCATGGCCTGCATATATCAAGAGAATGGCTAAGGACGGGGTATATGGAGACAATCTTGAAATTGTAGCATTTGCAAGAAGATATGGTGCCAATGTGATGATCTATCAAAATGATTTTATGTACGTTGTCAGCTGTCAAGAAGACGAAAAGGAGAAAAATGGTCTACCAAGGGAGGTTCATATTGCATATCATATATGGGAGCATTACTCATCAGTGAGAAATATAGATGGTCCCCATACTGGGCTGCCTAATGTAAAGCCCTCTTTAGTTGAAGGGACTGATAGTGCTGAAAGCTTTCCTGCCTCTTCGACGGAAGTCCCTAAATGGAAAATCGACGCCATCAAGCGCAGTCTGCCTCATCCCGTCTCTGAAGAGCTAATTATCAGACTTGTCAAAAAGCATAATAGTAACGATATTTCTCGAGTTGTTGAGGATATCTTGATGAGGGACAATGGAAATGGTGAATACATTCTCGAAGACACCGCTGAAAGTGACTTTAGTGGTAGAGATGATCGACAAGTTGATATATCTGACAGCATATCCAATACTGTGGCAGAAAATGGTATCACCACCCCCTCCGCAAATGGTGATTATTTAGATACACAGATAGACCCGCGAAATGGCAAGAAATCTGGCGAGAATACTGTTGACACAAGCCTGTCGGATCCTAGCAGTCCCAATAGCAGCTCAAGATCTAGCTCCAGCTCTATCACCACGGCTCCATCATCTGTAGACTGTGAGGATAAAAGTGAAGACAATTTATCCAACATCAATGGCAAGCGAAACGGCAGTTTACTTAGTAAAGAGCTGACTGAATCAAGTGAATCAGTTGAATCACGTGGAACAAGTGTTGTGCCAAAGAGTCATTCTAAGAAAGGCGAAGTGCACACAAATGGATCAAGACCCAAGCGACTGACAGCCCGCGAAAAGAAAGAGAGACAAAAGAAAGAAGCAGCCGAACGGAAGCGAGCTTTAAAATTCAGTTCTGCTTCTGATAGGTCTAGATCAACCACAGCAGGACTCAGTGATACGTCATCATCGACGGCGACATCAACTCCGAACACCACATCATCGACGCCTGGTATCCGAACAATGTATATATGAGTATGATTTTTTATTTAATGACCTGATTATATAGCCAGATAATGAAGTATTAGCATGTGTAGGATCCAGATAGCTAGTAGAAGATAAGGTTATAATTCTATCCGGGAAGATACAGGCGTTGGAGATTGAAAGTTGTAATTCATAGCCTTTGGCGGGTCGGACTAAAGGTAAAGCGAAGGCGGGGACAAGTCAGACCTTTTAGTGGGCCCCGCCTGCGATAGTGATGGACTGTGTCGTCATATTATCCTCTATGGTAACAGATTGGAGATCAGAGGTTCATCAGTTCATCTATCAAGTTTTCAGGGTGGCAGCCTGAGAACCGGCTAATATCAGTTGTTCAGAGACCAAACTAAGGCTGTGAGATGAGATGGGTCTGTATGCCAAGTAATTGGTAGTTATTCGGCCATCTACGAATAGTGGGCATGGGCAGAGCCCAAGCTGCGTTCCCACGAATCCCAACGGTAATGGTAGCGCCAATACCAACGGCAAAACCAACGGCAATACCAACGACGTTGCATACCATCACCAATAATACAGAGAACGCTCGGCCAGCGCTCGGTCAGTGGGGTCTGTGAAACATCACCGCACTGTGCAATTCATCTGCAATCGAGACAGAGTAGCAGGGAAAGTAGGTTACGGGGCCAGCACAGGCCGCCGGACACCTCGGCGGGACTAACCTTGGCAATTAACATTGTGGTAACTTCACATGGAATGAAGGTTAATTAACAACCAGTGCATTAAACCCAATGTCGACAGCGGAGGAAAGGAACCTAGAATGGGTTCATATTCAGCGCTCGAGGCTCCACGCACTTCGCCCACTATCTAAATATATCATACCAGCCTATATAATATACGGTAAATGAGAGCAGAAACGGAATTATAAATGAATAAAATCTAATCAATTAAATATAATAATAATAATAGTAACAAAATAATACTCAATCAATTAAATAAATTAAGCAAGGTCCTTGACAACAGCATTGATCTTGGCAATGTTGGCACCAACAACGGACTCGACCTTGACACCGTTCTTGAAGAACAATAAGGTTGGCATGGCAGAAATCTCATTTTCCGAGGCAACATCGGGAACGGCATCGACATCAACCTTGAAAAAGTGTGCAGAAGGAGTAGCGTCGGAGATTCTGTCGAGAACAGGAGAGATCATCTTACAAGGACCACACCAAGTAGCATAAAAGTCAATGACAGTAAGGCCAGAGAACTTGACTTCCTCTTGGAATTGACTAAGAGATGAAATAGGGCTAACAGTCATTTTGTGTGAAGTTTGTGAAAATTTTCTTGTAGTAAAATTACGAGTAAGTGTGGATACTAGACTTTGACGACGAGCGATAGAAAGCATATATGAAAAAGAGATTGTTACTCCTATGTGAAGCAGCGCGCCTATTTATACAAAAGCGATAGCTGGCTAAAATTGCTACAGAATACCCTACAGTTCTAGAAGGCGCTGGTGGAACTGCGCGGCTCATTACAAATTGCCCTCTGCTCGACTATTACACATAGCTTGTTAATCCGCGGTCCAATTAACAGTACGTAATCGAGCCTCGTACAGATTCGTTTTCATTCTCTGCTCCATGACACACTACAGCCGCTAACGTAAGCACGGAGCCCAAGCCCTGCTCTTTCCGTCATTCCTCTCCCTGTTTGAGCTCCTGATGCTGCTTAGATAATATCTGCTCAGAGAACGTTGGGACATAGCCCCCGCACTGTCCTTAGCCACATGCAGCGGGGATTTCAAACGGTCCAGACCCGCTCGCGGAATAAGTGCCATCTCAAACGCCATCCAGGGACCTCACCTCGACCTCACCTCCGCCCAACTCCTCGCTCGCTTAACAACGGCCGAGTCTCGTGCCGTCTACAGCGGGAATACTCGATGAACACGCTTCGCGAACGGGTGGTGCTACCTCCGGCGGCTGGGGCTCCGCCCCAGACCCCGCTGCTCCTCTCGCTCCGCTCGAGTCGGACATCGACAGCCCTGGTATCTCCTGCGAAGCAGGAGCCACGGGGTCTGGGCAGAGCCCAGCCGCCGGAGGCAGAACCGTGCCCCTGAAATCGTGGTCCAGTCATCAGGTGACGTATGCAGGTTCTCTGAGGTGCATAACCAGCTCACGAAATATATTACAGTACGATCTTGATTCTGACGACGTGGGTTATAGTGAACCTGTTATTGATCAAATGAGTGCTTCACAAAGCACGATCTATGTCTGTAAGTAATACGTGGACAGCCTCTGCTGTCCCATTTGAAACAAAGAAATTTTGGTCCCATGGTTGGGTACTAACTCGGCTACAGCGAACCTGGACACGTCTGTAACCAGGGAGCACATCCACTCGTTGTTTCTTCCTTTTGGGCCCATCGTGGAAGTGATTCCAGTGACAGACTCCAAAGGTGGCTTCCGCGGTGCGGCCGATATTGAATTCGAGGACGAAGGAGATGCAGCAGCTGCCATCGATAACATGGAGGGAGCGCAAGTCTTTGGTAAGACTCTCCACGTCAGGCTGTCTCGCAGAGACCGTAACGAAAGTGCCGCTCGCGTTGATATGAACAAAGCTCTCTGGGCTCAAGACAATGACCAACAAGCACAGGATTAATCGAGTTTATCTCCAGCGGCAGGGGCAACTAATGACCCACTGACTTCAGCTTCGCAGGAGTTTACCGGGCATCGACGCCTGACTCGAGTGAAGCAAGAGAAGCAGGGGTCTGGGATGGAGCCCCAGCCGATGGACGCAGATCGCTTTTCACTAAGTATACCACACAGTTATGTATTTATTTATAAGTTAAATTAATCGAGACTCTCGAAGATGCAGTTCAGAGGGTTGACGACCTCAGTGGTGCTCCTCGCCCTTACCGAGACTGGCTTGGTGCTCGTGGACTCTGTCGGGTTGCTTGCCTTGACGGCTCAATCTGAGCTCACCAGAATTGACTTTCTTGCCGAGGGTGTAACTGGCGAAGACGACGGCGAAGCCCATGGCGACAACTGGCCTTGTTAGTACTGTTTTATTCCTGAGAGACGCGGAGTATATGCGATTAACTAGATACCCTGCCTCAACAACACCGTACAGCTCTGCCATTGTTCATAAGATCTCCGAGTTTCGTCGACCACTTCATATACCGGTACGTTGAGGTATCGCATGTTGGAAGTATTGCTAGCTCTTATTACTTACAGAGAGGGTAAACTTCGACGGGGACATTGCCGAAAGCACCGCTTTTCTTGCCAGACTAAATATTGTGTTAGCAAGACGCTCGGATCATAATACACTACCTGCTGCCAGCTGTTCTCTACTGTACATATGGTGAGAGTTCCAGGGGTGTATCGAATCCGATGAGAGCGAGACACACTCAATTGAATCATAGAACCTCTCAGGGCATACTACAAAAGGATCCTCATACTTACAGCAGCCTTGAGTAAACGTGGAGAAGGTCTCATTTTTATTGCTGTTTTAATTCTTACTGTTAAATCGACTCAATTCAACTTCAATGTCTGTGGTGACAGTTTCTCCAAGTATAAATTTCGAGGAACCTGCGTCTATCTATTGGTGATGATTGGCTGGCCAGCCTGCGTTCCTAGCCCACACACACCACTATTGGGAGAAAGTCAGGCCATACCCAACCCTGTCACGTGAGGTGTGGGGGAGTAGCGGGAAGGTCTTAGCCTCCAGCGACGCTGTCCAGATCCTTTTGTACTGGCTTCGCAAGCAGAAGCGAGCTTTCGTAGATATCTCCTGAGATAGTGCCAATGGTTGGAATGGTTGGAAGGTAGGTCTATTCAGCGTATTCAGGGTTTCTGCGCAGTGTAGTCGTGCGTTTGCGTGATCATGTGTGTCCCTGCTGTTGGGCCTTGCTCCTCTCCCAACCTCACCCGACTGATACTGCTACATCTCCTTATTTAGACTCACTTGCTCGCGAAGCGAGCACAACGGGGTCTGGGGCAGCGCCCCAGCTGCCAGAGGCTCAACCCCCTACGTCCCTCTCATTCCCTTGTTTTGCCCTGCCGGTAGCGTAGAGTGCAGAGCCTGCATGTGGTACATCTTTCGGTTTAGGGAGGTAGCCACATGAGACGACGCACCTCCCAGCGCCTACGACGTCATTGTTGGTGGGTTGCCGCAATATATTGGGAGGCTACTGGCCATCTCTGTACTCTGATTGTAGATTATGTATCTGACGCGATCGATAAACCGCCGCTGATACAACATTCTCCTGGTTTATAATTACTACGCTACCTACGTTTGCCATCATTTTGATAGTATTTTCTGTGTTTGAATCTGAACTTGATTTTTATTTTTATTTTTATTTCTAATCGCCCTGGCTGTTATACCTAGAGCATCCTTAATTGGTATTTGGAAGGTTATCTCTCTTTCGAGCCTCCTTTGTTGTGCTTTATAACCTACAACAGACGTTTACAATTACAGAGGAACGAAGGTCCTTGACGAATATAAATTATATCATCAGGATTGTGTACTTTTTGGCACGAGCTTATTAAGAGGGAGCTTGAATAAATTCAACAGTTTGTACATTCAAGTCAGAGTGGAGAGGAGTTAATTTATTTTTGACCTAGATACTGCAAAGTCTTACCCAACAGATATTATCATTGATTCTGGCACTAATCTTACGATAGTAACGTATACACGTCTGTATATGTCTGTGTGTCCAAATTCAAATAATATACTTCTTGCACTGGAACCACGAAATTGACAGTTTATTTCGATATATATCCATTCTCAAAAGGATCGTGACCAGAGGCTGATATTCATATCTATCCTCTTTGATAAAGCCAAATCTTGTAATTACAATTGCTTCTAGGATACTTACCAGTTGGCAGTTTAATACCTCAGAATGGCATTTTACTTTTCTCCCAGCAAACACCATCCGCTAGTGTCGGTTCAAGGGGATGGCCCGGCATCTCCGCAGTTGAGTTCACGACAAAGGCAGTCTAACCGAAACACTGCAGCATCGAATAGCGCACTGTCTTTAATTTCAGATCAATGGTCTTCAGATTTAGAAGTTGACGCAAATCAAGAGTGGGTAGTGTTCTCTCCACAGCTGTTATCTAGCAATGGAGGGGAAGAGGTATTCAGCACCTCTAGCTACGACATGGATATGGATCCTGAGGATCAAAGCGATGATGATAATGATAATGCATTGAATACACAGGATAGACCAGTCATCAATCCTAATGTCAACCTGTCCACACACCAGTCAATTAGCTTAAAGAGCACAGATGAGTTTGAAGCAGAGGACATGAATCTTGACACTAATGATGTAGATCCAGGTGCTGCTGAAGATATCACTCCAGAAGGCGCTTTAACTCCCTTAGCATTTCCTACTCATAATGGCAGTGGGATGTTTTTGCCAGAAGCATCTGATTTAACGGAGAGGGTGAATGCTTGGAGAATAAACCAGTCTCAGCTAGTGATCCAGGAAATGCGAAGATTAGAACGCAAGTTCTTCCGCGGCAGTCTTAGTTCAACAGCAGGGGCCAGTCAAATCGACAACTCCATTTCCACTGCACAGCCAGATCGTGTGAATACAAGCATATTTAGCAACTCAGGAATTGAGTCGTTTGGACTAGATGGCACGGGATATAATAGCAGCATGGACAGTCTACGTGACAGCCAACAAACCACACAGCCTAAACAGGAGAAAAAATCTTCTTCATTTTGGGCAACTCTTCGAGACTTCATTGGCATTAACGATCAAGTATTAGGAGTCATTTTTGGCGAGAGATTAGTAGATGAAGAAGAAAACAAGCCGAAACACAACGAGCCTACCGAGCCACTCCTGGCCTCGACCAATTATAATTGGTCCCCGCCAAGGTACACGCACTATAATCAAGCCCTTATCTCCGGTCCACTGAACTGGGAAGCCAATATGATTAGCCACCTGTTCCAAGAACTCAAGATCCCCCTGACTCCAGAATTGTCTTTACTACGTTATTTAGGAACACAATTGCTTGCGCTGACCCATCCTGAATTGCACCCAGCAAACCCACAGTACACAAATCCTACTTCGCTCCCAAGACCACCTCTACACTCGTCGTTCTCCAACACACGCTCGGCCAGTACCCACACAGACTCTCTTCTCGGTCCTGCCTTCCCTGCCAATTACTGGGAAGACAGCACCGTCTCCAGTAACTACTGGGAGCAAGGCAGCAGTATCAGCAGCACTCCAGTCTGGTAATCATCTCTGTTATATACTCCTGCAACATAATATATATTTACGCTACTAGATGTGGGACGTGCCTCCGGCGACGTCCCAGAGCCCGTGCTTCCACTCACTTTACTCTATTCAGGTGCAACGGCAAGGGCGACCGATGGGCAAACAGCTGTGATCGAGATGCGACGGGTATGTCCGACTCGAGCGAAGCGAGAGGAGCCACTGGGTCTGGGGCAGCGCCCCAGCCGCCGGAGGCGGGCGAAAGAATAAATACATGTATTTGACTGTCTAAGTAGGCTGCTTCTTTCTTTGGCGAATCGTGACTATGCCGCTAGAGTCTTTGGGCCAGGGACACCCAATTGTAGGGCCCGTCAAAACTGTCCATTCAAGGCCCAAGAGGTTTTCAAGCGAAGACTCGGTTATGGTCATATATGAGCTGGAGAGAGTCTGGATGGCTCTTTTTACGACTGATGACTGACCTTGGATGAGAGATAGACGCAGCCATACATCAGGCTCAGACCGCATTTGCCGTAACCAACTGATGTATCTGTCGCTTGCAAGTGCTTGTAGAACAGTCCAAGCTCGCCTGTCTTGAGGCAAGTAATGGTGTAAGATCTTGTAGGCTGTGCCAAGGTCGCTGCTAAAATGAGCGGTGTGATACACGTGCAAAAGTGCCGCTTGTCTAAACTCGTGATCACTCAGAGGAACCACAGGGTGTATTACATCCAAAATATATAGTACGCTGGGAATGAAAGCTTGGTATTTTCCAGCTAGCACAGCCATCCGTACTGAAAACAGGAAGACCTGTTTTGTGAACTGATCTGGCTCCAGCGGCAGAAGAGCTTCTCGGAGTTTTCGAAGGGACATGAGTACACTGTCTTCACTATCCGTTTCAGGGATTTGTTGGTGTTCCATATTTCTCTTATAACTATCATGGACTTCGTGATCCACAATATCTAGCACATCATCAATGTACTGTCCTTGATTCGCCGAAAGCGCTATCAATCTCAAAGCTCGTAGCTGTATTTGATTAAAATATGTTACTCGGGCTGCAGAATCCACCCGCAATCTATTGTCTTCCCCTCGACTTATAAGCCCGTATTCATCCTTCTTGGCTGGCTGACTGAATCTTTCTCGGCGTGCCCTCGCTTTAGCTGCAGCCTCAGAATCTGTTTCTCCATCAATGTTCAGCTGAGAAAAAGACTCTTCTAATCCACGTGGTGGTCGCCTCCATCTTGGTTGCCTGTATTTAGTCCCTGATGCCATCGCCAAAATAAATAATAGTTGTGTCTGCCGGCTTGAGATACAGGAAGATCACCATCTGCATTGATAAGATAAGAACCGATGCCAGTTGCCCACAGCAAAGAACAGGATTGTAGGTAATATGTGCAAGAAAGTGAAATAGCAAAATTAAATGAGCAAGTAATGGACCTACTCCAGAATCTTCAGGAGAGCAGAGCGGTTCCACCAAAATGAGATCCAGCGTTTGGATCTCCGTAGCCATCACGTGATATCATGATATTGTGTTTTAGCACATGTTGCTGAAGCTGATTTACCATCTTCAGAGACAACATTCTATCAAGCATTTAAGAGTCTGAAGAGGAGCCACGATGCCGCCAAAAGCAGTCCCTAAAGCAGCTGCGAAACCAGGAAACACCAATGCTGCACAACAACAAAAACCGCGGATACAGTCACAGACACAGCTGGCAGTACAGCAAGTAGACGAGATGGCTCTCGACTACCCAGCGTCATTAGAAAAGCTGGAAGAGCTACAGGAGATGGTATGTTGATAATGGTGGAGATTTGGTATGCTCTATTTGGGCTCGAGTTGCATTGAGATTTACGAGAAAATATACTTCGTTCTGTCTCGGTGCCGCCAACTATTAAAATCAATGGAAATCCTCGCGTCCCGACTCGAGCGTAGCGAGAGGAGCAGTGGGATCTGAGGCGAAGCCCCAGCCGCCGGAGGCAGCCCTGAGACTGACACTAACTTCATCACAGCTTTACAAACTTCGATCAGAACTGCCGTCGCTACTCCGTAACATAGCCCAACTGGATGAACGGGACACTGGTAAGTATCCAGCTATCTTAAGAGCATTGCCTGTTCGTCTTCTCAATCCTAACTCCCTCTAGCCAGTGGGGTATTCTCGAAATGTGTGAATGCCGTCGGGTCCTGGAACCACAGTGTAGAGGAGTTTGTGCGTCTATATAGTCAGAACCAGGACCTCATTGAACTCGGACGCCGCGAACGGTCTCAGCTGCAGTCCAGTGGCGACGCTAAACAGCCGGTACAGTCAACATCTGGAACCACGACCGCTAACAGTTCTGCTAATGCTAGGTCTGTAAAAGGGAACCAACAGCCTCAGTTCCTACAGTCAGGCATGTCTCAGGACCAGCCGATCATCTTGTAGACTCTCTTCTGCCTCTGGCGGCCGGGGCGAAGTCCTAGACCCCATTGCTCGCCTGAATCGGTTATCGGGGTGCCAGGAAGTGCTTCATTTCTTACTGTTACCCCTGATTTCACCTTTTGCGCGGCTCAAGTTACGAATTTATGACATTTTACCAGACGAACCGGTCTCAGATCCAACTATTGTTTCTATTCCTTCACAGCTACTTTGTTAGGTGTCCGCACGCCGACTCGAGCGGAACGAGAGGAGCTGGGGGACTGGGGCAACCCCGGGTCTCTTGGGTCTGTCGAGAGACTTCCAGAACCAACGCCGCTGATGATGCGGCGTACCCTAACATCCGAAGTGAAAGATTGGCGGTCTGAAAGATGACTTACAGGAAGAGTCACTGAGTAGTCGCAGTGTAAAGAGCAATCAGCAAACGGAAATTTCATTTGATTTTTATTTTATAAATAGAGCAGGAACCACAGGTGCAGATACCGACCTACACCATACATAGCTTCTGAGATCAAATAAGAAAAGATGTCTGCCAACCTCAACGCTACATTTGCCAAGTGCAAAAAGGAAGGCAGAAATGCCATGCTCACATTTTTGACAGCTGGATTTCCCTCAGTTGAGGAAACAGTCCCTCTTGTGAAGGCTTTACAAGACGGCGGTGCTGATATTATTGAACTAGGTGTTCCATTTTCTGACCCCATTGCAGATGGCCCTACTATTCAAAAGGCTAATCAGGTTGCCTTAGAAAATGGGGTTAGTGTGCATGTTTGTTTGGAATTAGTTCGTCAAGCTCGAGTTGCAGGTGTTAATATTCCTATTATTTTAATGGGCTATTACAATCCAATTCTTCAATACGGTGAAAATAAGTTTGTGGAAGATGCTAAAAAGGCTGGTGTAGATGGATTTTTGTTAGTTGATCTACCCCCAGAGGAGGCCAGCCGATTCAGAAAGATCTCTAGCAATTCAGGTTTGAGTTATATTCCTTTGATTGCCCCCTCAACCACTGATGAAAGACTTGCTCAATTGTCTGAGATTGCTGATTCCTTCTTGTATGTTGTTTCAAGAATGGGCACTACTGGTGTGGCCGGTGGTTTAGACAGTAATGTCTCAACATTACTAAAACGGGTACGTCAATATACAGGTGAAAAGCCTTTGGCAGTTGGATTTGGTATTAGTACTAGAGAAAATTATCTTACAGTCAGTCCTGTGGCTGATGGTATTGTTATTGGTAGTTACTTGATTTCTTTGATTGAAAAGACTCCAAAAGAAAACAGACTCGAGACTGTGAGGAATTACATTAATGGCATTGTTGGAGAAAGAGAGGTGGTCGTTGATCCAAGGCCTGAGAGTCCTTCTACTAGCCCAATCTTATCAGAGGATGAAGAAGAACAAAAGAAACAATTTTATGCATTAGTTGACCGATTCGGTGATTATGGTGGACAATACGTCCCTGAAGTTCTTCACCAATGTTTGTCTGAGCTTGAAAAGGGATTTAACGAGGCTGTTCATGACGACAAGTTCTGGGAAGAACTTAGATCTTACTATCCTTATATGGGTCGTCCATCTAATCTTTATTTTGCTGATCGTCTCAGTGAAAAGGTTGGTGGTGCTAAAATCTGGTTGAAAAGAGAGGATCTTAATCATACTGGAAGTCACAAAATCAATAATGCTTTGGCCCAGGTGTTGATTGCCAGACGTCTTGGTAAAACCGAGGTGATTGCAGAGACCGGCGCTGGTCAGCATGGTGTTGCCACTGCCACGGTTGCTGCTAAGTTTGGACTAAAATGCAAAGTGTTTATGGGTGCAGAAGATTGTCGTAGACAGGCACTTAATGTTTTCAGAATGAAGCTTTTAGGTGCTGAAGTTGTACCTGTGCATGCTGGTACGAAGACTTTGCGTGATGCTTGTAGTGAGGCTCTTCGTGCTTGGGTAACTACCATTAGTAATACCCATTATGTTCTTGGCTCTGCTACTGGTCCTCATCCCTTCCCTACAATGGTCCGTACATTCCAGTCTGTTATTGGTCAAGAAACCAAGGAACAGTTTGCCAAGTACAACGATGGTAAGCTTCCTGATGTCGTTGTTGCCTGTGTGGGTGGTGGCTCTAATTGTTCTGGTATGTTTGCCCCTTTCATTGACGACAAATCTGTCAAACTTGTTGGTGTTGAGGCTGGCGGTGAAGGCTTGAACACTGATAAACACAGTGCCACTCTATCTGCTGGTAAATCGGGAGTTTTGCACGGTGCCAAGACATATGTCTTACAAAATGCTGATGGCCAAGTTCAAGACACCCACTCTATCTCTGCTGGTTTAGATTACCCAGGAGTTGGCCCAGAACTTGCATCTTGGAAGGACAGTGGCCGCGTGAAGTTCGTGGCTGCAACCGACATCGAAGCTTTACAGGGTTTCCGTATTCTAAGTGAAACTGAAGGCATTATCCCTGCTATGGAATCTTCTCACGCCATCCACGGGGCTATCGAGCTTGCGAAGACCATGTCTCCTGACGAGCATGTTGTCATCTGTCTTTCTGGCCGTGGTGACAAGGATGTTCAGAACATTGCTGATCTTCTTCCAACCTACGGCCCTAAGATCGGCTGGGACATCCGTTTCGAAAACTAAAATACTAAGTTATTTTATGTATGTATATTTCAATCGCATGATTGTGTACTTTTGATTGGAGTTATGCCTACGGCAGGCTGGGGTGCTGCCCCAGACCCGTTGTTCTTCTCGCTTTGCTCGAGTCCAATGTAGCACCAAATATATAGCTAGTAATATCTCTAACTCTACTAAATGGTCCCTGCATATCATGTGTCGTGGTCACGTGAAGACTTTTCTATGTCGAGATCCTCCTGAGAATACTGAATATATGAACTTCAGCGAGTGAACACGAACACCCGGCTCAGTATGTGGCCCAGCAGGAAGTCGCAGGGTCCACGACTGGGGTACGGTCATGATGGGTCTGCTATTTATGTTCCGCACCTTGTGCCAGAGACGCCGTGGTTGTTTGCTCGACGGCACGATCTTGGCCACAAGTTCAAGTCCACTGGTATCTTGAAAACATACCATTCTGGTCGGAGTCACAGGATTGTGAATGGGAAGCTTGATTTAGAAATTATTGATAAGTTCAAGGAGTCGGGTGGCAGTTACTTTAGTCAGCCTCTTCCTGTTTCTGGTGTATATGTGCCTATTGATATTTTAGCTGACTATAACTATGAGAGTGTAAATATTGTGTCTCGAGGAGGTTACGACCCACTGAAGGGGGACTGTATAAGCATTGGAGACATACGAGAAAAGGTTTCCAGTGGGGACCATGAGAAAAACGAGGCAGCAGATGGTGAAGATCACACAGGAACGGAACCTGAATTCGTTGGTCACGACGAGCTCCATGATGAGGTTAAGAGTGATACCGATGAAGAAGGAGAAGAAGAAGAAGAAGAAGATGATGATGATACGGAATATAATGCTCGTAAGACAGTTGCATTTGCCAGTGAGAAAGGAGGATGTCATGTCAGTTTCGGCTATATTGATACATACTCAGAGTCTGAATTCGAAAATTCACAGGGAGATTCATACATTGCAAACATCCCGGACCTCAAGATTACTACCTCCTATGATATGAAGAGTCCTGTCATGCAGGTTGAGTTTGCTGAACCAGAACCAGAGACAAGCCCTTTCATGCTAGTGAGGACGAAAAAGGGCACTGCTATTTTGTCAGTGTATTCTGAAGATGATAATATCGTAGTATCGGAGCAATTGCAGATTCCTTTCCAGAAACGAGGAGACCCGCCTGTCTCATATAGGTCTAATTTGTTACCAATGATCACACCACATGCCCATTCTACCTTTAATCCCTGGATGTATTCTCAAGTTGGAATTGTTAATACTCAAGGAGTATGGGGTTTATGGGATTTAAACTCTCAAGCCAATATGGTTAATTCACCTGGAGCTGTTAGCACTTTTAATCGCAAAACTCAAACTTTTTCTGAGTGGAACAAGATTGTTTGGGGTGGAAATCCATCCACGATTTACGCAGCTAACAGGGGATACATCCAGTTGTACGATATTAGATCAAGTTCAGTCGAAAAATCGAAGGGTAAGACCTTATTACAATCTTCGGAACGGGGTTATCAATTTCATGATATGGTTAGGTCAAAATTAAATGAACATGATTTGTTCATCCTCGACTCAGAATCCGTGAAATGGATGGATATGAGAAATCCAGGTGACGTTGTACTATCATGGGATCATTTCATGGATCCATCTGACGTTAGTCTTAAACTAACCACTTGTGCTATCAATGATCGTGTTAATCTGATTGGTATCTATTCTCAGCTTCATCAAGCTAGTATTATGTATCAATTCACTGAACATGAAGGGCTGCCGACTTCTGCAGAAGATCCAGTCATAATAACGGTGCCACCAAATATTATCTCGCAATCAATGGAGATTAATTCTGTTAGTACAGATGGAGACGAAAATATTGAAATGCTGAATGTATTAAGGCTTTCGACTGAAGGTGTTCTTCAAGGAGAGATCTTGACCAGCAATGCTGAATACAAGGAGAAGTGTATTTCGAAAAGCAGTGACGATTTGCATAACGGTTGTAATGGTAGCGATAAAATAGCGGCAACAAACAATGCAGACAAGTCGAAAGAAGAGGAGAGTATCACTGTGGAGAGTAATGATTTACATTATAAATACGACTACATAATTCCAGACCTTACATCAGGTAGTACTTTCGATTTCAGAGATTTGTATGAATTCTTGTTTGAGAATATGTGCCAAATTCCAGCACCAACTGCAGAAGATGAAGATATACAAAACTTTGCAAGGATTTTGGGCGACAAGATCAACAAGCTGTTTAAAATTAAGAAACCGAGACAGCGGCAGAAACAAAATAAAAATGCGGAGTCAGACGAGAGCCCCGCTCTAAGTATAAATCAAATCAGAACTCTCTTGGAATTGAGTGAAAATGGTAGCTCTTCTTCCTTGAGACTGTTTCGTAATCTTGGTGATCTTTCTGCTTTGGTTGAACAACTGATTGAACATTATAGAGATACAAAAATTAGTGTAACCGAGCTGCGAACTGACAAGACGACACTTTTTGGCGGTGATGTTGCTAGAAATATACAGAGTAACTACGACTATTTAATATCTATATGGAGCGAGCCTTTGCGTAACCAACAACTTGAATCAGAAGAAGCAGATGAATTGATCGCACAAAGAAACAAAAACGCCCTGTACATTGCTATCCAGCTTACATTGTCGAATATTGGCGTTCATGTCGATCAAGATGGACAGCATAAAATTGATAATATGCATCTATTAAAGCCACTAACAAAATATACTGAAATCAAACGCATTAATGATTTCAAACTCACCCCAAATACTGAAACCCTGCTGGACGAATGGAAAATTGGAACCAATGTCAATGATTATAGATGGTATAAGTTTGGAGATACTCCAATGGAGGAGGAAGATGCTACTTCTTTGC
The DNA here is from genome assembly GCA_001939105.2 of Sugiyamaella xylanicola (nom. inval.). NCBI lineage: Eukaryota > Fungi > Ascomycota > Dipodascomycetes > Dipodascales > Trichomonascaceae > Sugiyamaella > Sugiyamaella xylanicola (nom. inval.). The sequence continues at coordinate 315,145 of MQSX02000002.1, forward strand.
TTCCAGACAGATATCAGCAAATTATGTCTCAACAATCGCAGAATTTACAAAGAAGAAAGCTATCTAAAGTAAATTCAAAGACCAGGAGCAAGAGTAATGGCGCTAGTCAGCCAGCGGACTTGGAGCTAGTTTCTTCACCGATCCTTCAAAGTCCCAGATCCTCCAGTCGTGTAATGAGCCAACGCCAATCTCAGAGTTCACAGCGAGCATCACAGAGAGCTATGCAGTCGCAACGATCTCATGATGACTCTAGCCAGCGCCCGCAGAAGAGAAAGAGGCGTAATGAAGGCTTTGGATAATCCTTCGCGACTCTCCAGTGTAAAATGTGTAAATTAGTGATGATCATGAATGTAACGATACAAACAAATAGATTCCTCTTTTGATTAGTTAAAAATTAGGCTTATTCTCTTGTTTAAGCCGAGTTACTATTTCTGCTAGAGCTTGAGGCGCTACGCCCAGTTCAATCAGCTCTTTACAGATAGCCAATGTTTCTCTAGAGATACCAGTATTTAGAAGTTGTGAGATCTCATTAAGAACCTGGATTGCTTCTCTTTCTTGACGATCCATAATGAATGCCAAAGTCAATACAAATCGATATTTTAAAAGCTGAATAGGAGCTTAAATATTTGTTGTATAATTCTATGTTTTGTTTGATGTGTTTGTACATGATTTCTACCTCAAAGACGTGTCAGATGTTAGGGCAGATCCCCCTGCATATTGATCATTATCGACGCCGTGGTTGATTCTCGACAAGTCGATTGTGAAGGGACCAAGTCGGCCAATTTAGCAAAAGATTCTGAAAAATGGCTCGTTTGAACGAGGTTTTGAGTTTAACAAACCTTGTACTGCTAAGCTGGCTGTGTATAGTTGTTGCATCATCCCAATCGATCTTAAATTCGGCATCTCTCGTAAATGAATATGCTAGGGAGTCGAATTCATCTCTTTTATGGGGTCCCTATAGATCCAATTTATATTTTGGAGTAAGACCTCGGATACCTAAATCACTTCTGTCTGGATTAATGTGGTATAATGCTGACAGTTATGATGGATTGAAAAACTTGCGTCATACTTGTGAGCAAGGAGATGCTATGGCAGGCTATGGATGGCAACAATATGACCCTCGAACGGGCGGTCATCAAGTTATCAATGACCTGGATAATTTTGTTAATATCACTACTGATTTTGTTAAGACCGATGAAGGAAGTTGGGCTGTTAGAATTAAAGGTGTCCCTCAAAATGAACAGCGTAGAACGACTGTTGTATTTTATTCAGGGCTAGAGGGTCATGGAAACTTGGATCTAGAAAGTGAACTGACTCCAGAAGGCATTGAAGGCACAGTCGAATTTGTTGGCAAGTCCCCCGAACTTGGCGACTTTTCTATTGAGATCACGACGGGCCCGTCAACTAATAGACACCCTAAAACTAGTCATGTGGTGGATAAGGTACGACCATCCACAAATTCGCATTATGCCTCTTTAATGATGCCCGATGATAATGTTTGGCTAGCTAAAGAAGTATTTCAGACCTTTATTGAGGATAATGTAAACCAATTTTCTGTCCTTTTTGGAGAAGCGGACATGATTCCTCCCTGGAGTGTATTCACCCTCCAAAACAGAGAGGATTTAAAAGGCAATGTTCACATGATTCAAAGGACGTATCAAGGTAGTTTTGAGTTTGACGTTTTGTATAACCCAACAGAGAACTTGGAAAAGTCCAAAATAGACAGCAATCGACTGGGTGATCTTTTGGAATTGTCACTAGGCGAGTTTGATACAAAGTTTAATAGAGCATTTCAATTCCAACCACCTTTCGATTCATCAGTCAAATACGAATTATTTGCCAAAGAGATGTTTTCAAATCTGGTTGGAGGCATTGGCTATTTCTACGGAACTTCCGTCGTTGATCGATCATTGAGTGATTTCGACGAGGAAGATGAAGCTAGTTGGGAATTAGAGGCAAAAGCCCTAGCTGCGGGAGTAGCTCAAGAAGAGGGTCCATTCGAACTGTTTACAGCAGTACCTAGCCGTCCATTTTTTCCAAGAGGATTTTACTGGGATGAAGGCTTTCACCTGATTCCCGTTCTCGATTATGATGCTGATCTGACATTAGAAGTCCTAAAAAGCTGGTTCTCATTAGTCGATAGTGATGGATGGATAGCGAGAGAACAAATCCTTGGCCCAGAAGCTCGCAGTAAAGTACCCGCTGAGTTCAGAACTCAATACCCACACTATGCAAACCCTCCCACTTTAATGCTCTTATTTTCTAATATTGCCAAGCGTGCCCATGAATGGAGCCAGTCAGAGCCCATAGGAATTTTTGATGGCGGGTTGAACTTAGGCAATTCTCACATTAAATACCCGGAACTGCTCTTCAGTTATGCAGAGAAAATTTATCCAGAGCTTCAAAGCCACTATGAATGGTTTAGACGAACCCAAAAGGGTGAAATTCGAGAGTGGGATAGAAAGCCATTTTCTTCAAAAGAAGGCTATAGGTGGCGTGGTCGCACTCCTAACCATTGCCTGACTAGTGGACTGGATGACTATCCCAGAGCTCCAATGCCGCATCCAGGTGAGTTGCATGTGGATTTACTGTCATGGATTGGCATGATGACAAGATCTATCAAAGAAATTGCCCTAGTACTTGGGAAAACAGAAGATGTGGAAATATATACAGAGATCGAAGATGCTATCGTCAAGAACTTAAATGATTTGCATTGGGATGAGGAAGAAAATATGTTTTGTGACGCCACTATCGATGATTATGAAGAAAGTATTCATGTGTGTCATAGAGGATATGTCAGCTTGTTTCCATTTATGCTCCAGTTAATTCCAAACGAGTCGACGAATCAGCTACTGGCATCTATTAATGATATTAAAGATCCTGAGAAGTTATGGTCTCCATATGGTATCAGAAGTCTCTCGAAAAGTGATGAATTTTTCGGCACTAAAGAGAACTACTGGAGAGGACCAATTTGGATCAATATGAACTATATGATTTTAGACAGTCTGCGACACTATGGCAGCTCTGCATCAACAAGTCCCGAAGTGAGGTCACTAGCTAACGAGGTATATAAAGAGTTGAGGGTGAATATTGTCAACAACGTATATAATCGGTGGGAGGAAACGGGATTTGCCTGGGAACAATATGACTCTAGCACCGGCAAGGCGCAGGGTGTCAAACACTTCCTTGGCTGGACAGCGCTCGTAATCAAAATTATGGCGATGCCAGAGACCTTGTAAAGCATGTAACAATATGAATGTTGTCTCAAATCGGATGCCTATCTCCGCAAGTCTGCACGATTAGCATGAAGCGAGAGGAGCCACGGGAACCAGGGCGAAGCCCCGGCCGTGGAAACTGCAAGCATCAGATGCTCAGGAATAAGATGTCTGAGACGGCATCTAATAATTCATGGACGAATATATATATGTTGATATGTTTAGTTATGCAAGAACCAATCGGCTTTAGTCACGGACAGCAGATTCCGTGTCTTCATCTTTATGCTCACCATTGTACATATAAAACTGGAAGAAGATAACGCAGTCCTCCAGGATGGTTCCTAATGAGCCCAGCAGCCATGGGAAATATAACGTAACCCATTGAACATCTGTACGGTACAGGAGAATTCCAGCAGCATATGTGGCATTACCTAGGACTGAGAATACGAAGAATACCAGAGATAGGCCGTGCGTTGAACGACGTTGGTGATTTTGTATAATCTGAGGGATTCTAGCGCTCAAGTAGAGGACAGCAGAAGTGTAGCCCAAGATTTGAGGTCCTAGAGCCAATGGCTCGTCGGATATCTCTCCTGGTCCATCTTCTGAATTGTTTCCTGATACTAAGTAGCCTAGGATTCCGGATGCAATAACGAATAATACAGGCAATACGACTTTTGTGAAAATGCCGCTCGAACTCGACGTCTCCAGTACAATTGAAGTCAAGGAATCTCGTCGAGTCTGGTTATGATGATGATGGTGGTGATGATGTTCATGATGATCGGTGAGACTATGAATATGAGATTGTGGGTCATTGTCATCATTAATAGCGCCAGTAGAAGGTCTTTTCCTGCTAGCACTGTTTCTACGGTCCAATAATGGAGCAGTGGGATCTTCTTCTTCGTGGCCATCGCCACTACTGGGTCTATGTTGTTTGTGTTTGTGGGATTTCTTAGCAGCTCTGAGCTTAGCCAAGCGCTTGTAATAAAAATATGACACCATGATTAAACTATCCGCAATACAATACCAGACGGCTAATAGAATGACTTCAGGACGCAAACTGGCCCATAGGGATCCAGCCAAGTTGGTTACATCTCCGAGCAGCCAAATGATGAGAAAGCCAATGGAAATACCATCAGCACTTTTTAATCGCCATTGCTCGATCAGTTGTGGTAATAAAAGTACAATCCAGCATGCTAAACTAGATGAGCCTGCCATTCCTGACAACACAACCCGAAGGTGTGAGGGTGGATCAATACTTTCAAGCATTGTGTATTCTAAATGCCAATATCGGTGTTATCGAGTTAAGTGTAGCTAGTAAAACTAGAGATAACACACTTCTGCTCCTTGTTGTTCATTCAAGACAGCAATAGAAAAAATGTACCAACTGGATGACAACAGTCAGAATAAAGTGGAGGCGGCAAAGGAAGAGGTATAAAAATATTACCCATTCAATAGGAACCCGAAAAGTTTAATTTGAAATATATATAGATGAGCTTTATGACTCCTGAATACACTCTGCTGATAATGACTGCTTCTGATTCTCAACATGCATAGCATATAATACATGTATCTATCTCGCTGCCGCACCTGTACTTCCTGCAGCTCTGCCCCCATCTCCTGGAATCTCCGAAGAGTTGTGTATCACGGCTTGCCTCCAATAGCTGAGGCTGTGTCCCAGACTCTGTAACTCCCCTCGCTTCTCTCGAGCCCTATCTTGAGTCGGAATGTCAAATGTCTAGCAATCTCCTGAGAAGCTAGAGCAGTTGTGTCTAGGGCAGAGCCCCGACCGCCATAAGCTTTGTGCTCCCTCGACGATTATTCATTAGATAGCACACTTTGGCGCGACTCTTATTTGGAGCGAGGATCTCGTCTAATCGCATGGCAAGCCAATCAGCTTCGGTCCACTGCAAACTCTTCTTTTCTTATGGGCTTATCGTTTGCAGGCGTACTGCGGCACCATGGCGCCCTGAGTTTCGCTGATAGCATGGTTGGTCCCGCCAAGAATGTGGAAACCCATCTGATTCGCAGCTCCAGAAGCCGGGCAGAATTATGAGTTTAACTATAGGTTTAGCTTTTCATTAGGTCTGCTATATAGACACTGGCTTTACATCTCAAATAAAATCTGATAAAATCCAGACCTCAATATATCAACCAGTCAGGAGAGGTCGTTATGCGGCCGCGAAGATATATGGCGATATTACCGAGCCAGATATGCAGGGCCATGCAAGTTGAAGGTTAATTAACAAGAGTGGTATGTGACAGTGGACCGACCCGTGCAGCGCATCTGCGCACCTAACCGTCTGCTTTGGCTGACGCTCTACCGGGTTGCACTTCTGAACTCGGTTTACAGTCACCGCTCATACTCTACTCGAGCTAAGCTTGAGAGGAACAGTGGGGCCCTGGCGCAAGTCCGGCTGTCAGAGGTCTGTCCCTTTTTATACCCTCTAAATGAGACCCATCTCTAATATGGAGGCCATCTAATGGGCCAAACCTGAGAACGCAGAGCGCTGTCCAGGTGGATATACCCTTGCCCTATCATTATATTGTTAGGGCTTACTCGAGAATCGATATTTCCTATTTTGGTAATACCAGGTCTTGAACTTTTAACCTGAGCCGCAGGAAGAATATGCGCCTCACTCAACTCACCTCTAGGCTCCCGAAAGTTTCATACATGCGCGCCAATCTTTAGGTAGTTCCAGTTTTCTCTCTAACTTTGATCAGTTCGACATAACAACAAAATCATCAAAAATGGTAAGTCTAGAATCATTAACAATGATTTGAATAGTTACGACACAATCTGAGGGGCAATGGTAATCTTTCTACGCTTCCAAAATGAGTGAGATTTGAAGTGTTTGATTTACATCGGTAATGGTGGAGATGAGAAATCGTTGATACCATTATGGTGAAGAAAGAACAACTTTCAGTATTCTTGGACGGTTTATTGCATTATTATTATCTTTGTAATAGTGAAATGACTAGAAAAGAATAGATATGGTATTAGTTTGTAACTGCCGCTATTAGTGGTTATGTTCAGACTATGTAAAATCCATTTACTCGAGTCATTAATTTGATTCTTGTACTTTTATCGCTGAGTCTCTGAATTTTATCGATAATTCTACTCTAAGGGAGACTGTAGAGTGATTACTATTGTCGCTTGAGTGTGTCAAGTTTTTTCAATCGAAAAAATTTTGCGTACTTCATACTGACATGAGTTTTCCTCAATGACACAGCCAGCTAAAGGAAAGAAGCCTGCCCCAGCCCCATTCTCTACCAAGACTGCCTCTACCAAGGCCGCCAAGAACCCTCTCATTGAGAAGAGACCCCGTAACTTCGGTATTGGTCAAGACATCCAACCCAAGAGAAACCTTTCTCGTTTCGTTAAGTGGCCCGAGTATGTCCGTCTCCAAAGACAAAAGAAGATCTTGAACCTCCGTCTCAAGGTCCCCCCTGCCATCTCTCAATTCCAAAACACTCTTGACAAGAACACTGCTGCTCAAGCTTTCAAGATCTTCAACAAGTACAGACCCGAGACTCCTGCTGAGAAGAAGGAGCGTCTTACCAAGGAGGCTGCTGCCATTGCCGAGGGTAAGAAGAAGGAAGATGTTTCCGAGAAGCCTTACGTCGTCAAGTACGGTTTGAACCACGTTGTCTCTCTTATTGAGAACAAGAAGCCTCAACTCGTCCTCATTGCCAACGATGTTGACCCTATTGAGTTGGTTGTCTTCCTTCCTGCTCTCTGCAGAAAGATGGGTGTTCCTTACGCTATCATCAAGGGTAAGGCTCGTCTTGGAACTCTTGTTCACAAGAAGACTGCTGCCGTTGTTGCTTTGACTGATGTCAAGTCCGACGACAAGGCCGCTCTCTCTACTCTCCTTTCCACCATTGAGGCCAACTACTCCTCTAAGTATGAGGAACTCCGCAGAAAGTGGGGTGGTGGTATCATGGGTGCCAAGGCCCAAGCCAAGATCGAGAAGAGACGCAAGATCCTCGAGGCTGCCGTCAAGGTCTAAATGTAGAATAACGTTATCTTTCTATATAAAAACAAAATTAAAATGTAATGGTCCCATTTTTGCTCGTATATTATTAGTGTATTTTATTTTTGCTATCGCTGTTACCGGTTGGTAGTCAGTCCCAATCCTGTTTTGCGAGAGCCTGATACTTTTTGATTATCCAAGAAGCAATTGACTTAGTGAGGGAGCAGGCAAGTAGGAAAATGACTTTAAAATATGTACGTCTAAAGCACTATCGATTTTTAGGTAGCCTGTCCCGCTCACGCGGTTGCTTGCACCCTTGCCCATACAAGCCCTGCAAGTTTTCAGCCAATGATAGCGGGTCATTTCAATTGGGAGTAGTAATAATATGGCAATAAATGGTTCGACGAGAAAAAAGGGCCGGAGGTTTGGCGAAGTTGGAAATTTCATTACTGTAGAAGAAGCAGCTCGTTCTCACTTTACGACATAAAACTTTCAAACGAATCTTTGAAATAAATTCATAAATTTCGGAATGTCTGGAATTACGTCTTTTTGGAGCGACCTTGTCGAGTCGATTATGCCCACTGTGGCCTATGCTGAGGAGGTATGTTTATAGAGATGATATTATATGAAATGTAGTTTGGATGGTAGCAAGAACGGATTCTAGTGAGAATTGAGCAAATCAAAACTAGCAGATATTGGATTTTTTATCATGGATACGTATAAATGATATTGGTTGGATATCTCTTAAGGTTGTTATCCCAGAAAGAAAGATATAATTCTTATTATGTGTTCAACCGCGTATGAGCTACTTGCCGAGCCTGCCTTTATTAGTTGGAGCTTAATATTCATGGATATCAGTTATCAGATTCGGGTATTACAACTGGGCAATTGAAATTATATGTAGAGAAATTGAGCAAGTTAGTCGACCATATGACTGAAGTAGATCCCACACAACTGATTCAACTAAATCCATTAATATTAGCTTGTAGTCAATTGTTCATGTCAAATCTGTGAAGCTATTGTAGATTCCTGACATACACTTCATTAAATAGCAGATATCTAACAGCTTTTAGGCCCCTAAACAAGATGCTCCTCTTGATCATGACAGCGACGAAGTGGATTCTGAATCTAAGGCTGAGACTAAGGCGGTAGCTAAAGAATCAGGTGAAGATGATAGTAGCGAAGAATCCACTGAGGAATCTAGCGGCGACTCCAATGAGGAGTCTTCAGAAGAGTCCACCGAGGAGGCCACTCCAGAAGAATCTGAGGATGGAGAAGAAGGAGAAGATGGAGAAGAGGAGGAGGAAGAAGAAGAGGAGGAAGATGAGGAGGAACCCGAAGATATCCTCCCTGAATTGAGAGAAAAAGCAACTGAAGGCCCCTGTCACTCGTTCAAGCACCACTTCGAAGAATGCATTGAGAGAGTTACTGCCGAACAACAAGAAGAGGGCTACGCTGAAAAGGACCACAAAGAAGACTGTGTTGAAGAGTTCTTTCATCTCAGCCATTGCATTGACGAGCAAGTCGCTCCTGTTTTGTTTACTAAACTGAAATAAACGCAGTCACCCTATCGTCTAGTAGGTGACTTGTTTATGTAATAATTTTATTCTAGACATTTATTGCCAAATAGCATGAAAATGAACATTAGCTCTTGTATAAAACTTCGTGCTAGTCGCGAGCGAGCTGACTCTGCTGGAATCGTAAAGCAAATGAGTTGATCAGATGAGATTCCGGACGTAGCCGACTCGAGCGGAGCGAGGGAAGCTGCGGGGTCTGGGGCGAGGCCCCAGCCCGGAGGCAGCTTATACTTGCTGAATAAATAATAATTACTAGAATACAAACCAGGGTATTAAATAAGTTATATCACACTGACAGTGGAAGTTCCTTCCTGGAAACGAGCGCGGAAAACGCGGTTAGCGTTATTGAACATGCCTTCTTTAAGCGACACAACAATGAATTGTGATCCCTTAAATCTGGATTTGATAATTTGGCCAATGTTTTGAGTATGATGGAGATCGAGAGCAGCATCAACCTCGTCGAGAATATACATTGGTGCAGGCTTAAACTGCAGCAATGCGAGGATAAGCGAGAGCGCAATGAGGGACCTCTGGCCACCACTGAGCTCAGCGAGTCCCTCCTTCCATACCTTGCCAAGAGCCACCTTGACTTCGAGACCCTCGGTGATATCTTTACCCTCCAGCTGGACAAGCTTGGCCGTACTGTTGGGTAATAGATCTGAAAAGATCTTGCCAAAGTCACTGTTTGGTTAGTACTACTTAGTTTCACAATGGTTTTGTTATCGGCCCTTTATACTTACACTGAGACCTTTTCCCACGTCTTTATTAAAGCTTCTCTCTTATAGTTGTCGAGTGAGACGATGGTCTCTTCAATCTTCTTCTTATCCTTCTCAATCGTTTGTATCATTGACTTGAGAGACTCTTCTTTTTTCTCGACACTTTCAATCATATTCATCACCTTGGAATTCACCGTTTTCTTCATGCCATTAATACGCTCTTGAAGTTGTCTGAGCTGCTTCCGACTTTGATCCACATTCGCTCGAGAAAAGTCATAAGGTGTGCCAATCTTACCGAAATGCTGTTTCTGATCCTGGATCCACTCATATTTCTGGTCAAGGCCACTGATCGCGTGTTGAAGGGATTCGTGTTCTTTGGAGAAATTCTCTATTTCATGGCGAAGCTTTTGTGATTCTAGACCATGTTCAGTGACAAGCTTTCTCTTCTTACCATGAATATCCTCCATTGTGTTGAGTTCATCATCCATTCCGGTCAATGCACTCTTCTCTGCTTCTAGTTGTTGTAAATAGGTAGTCTCTGCCTGAGTAGCTCTTTTCAGCTGAGCAGTAACAGTACTAATGGAGGTCAGTAGATCTTGGATAGAATTCGTCTTATCTTCTAATTGCTCTTTCAATGAAGAAACGTCATCAGTGAGCTGTTCAATTTCAACTTGTGCTGTTTGGAAAACTTCAAGCTTCTGTTTAAGAACTTGTTCATTTTTGGCATAAGAAGCGTGAAGTTTATCTACTTTTTCCTTTAACTGGACAAGTTTTGAACCCTTATTTTGCTTGAATTCATTCATATCCTTTTCAATCCGACTCAATTCAACCGTACCTTCATCAAACTGCGTCTTAGCTTCCTCAATTTGCTGACTCAAAGTTTCCAATTCCTGGACCCTTTCGTCATGCTTGGCCAGTTCCAAAGCACTTGGGCTAGATTCTAATTGTTGCTTGTATAAAGTGATTTCATGTTCTTTCAAATCCAACTCTTTTTTGATATCCTTGAATTGGGCCATGAGCTTATTTTCGCGAGCAATTTCCTCTTTGACATTGGCCAAGTCTTCGTTCTTTTCTTTCAACAATCTCGACAGCTCGTTATACTTTTGGAGCGAAACTAAAAGACCACTGGAAGTACTTTTACTGCCACCAGATAGTGTGCCCATTGGATCATATACATCTCCATCTAGAGTTACCGATTTTGCTTTCACCTTGGGATCAAACGTCACAAGTTGGGCACTGGCTGTATCTTTACAAATCAGAGTTGAACCGAAAACATACTCCATAGCTGCAAAGACGTCTGCTTCATAGCCAACGATGTTAAGAGCAAGCTCAACCTTACCAGGGGCCAACTTCTTGGCATTCGCGACTCGCTCCGCAGATAACCTAGAAGAGGCAATCTTATTCAGAGGGATAATAGTAACACGTCGTTTGAGCCTACCGTGTTGTAGAAGTTGCGAAGCAGTCACATCATTATCAACAACGACATTGAACAATCTCCCACCTGCACAAACTTCAATCGCTGTGGCTTGGGGATATTGAGATTTATCTAGAGAAAATAGCTGGGCGACTAGTCCACGAACACTTGAAGCACGGAAAGTAGGAGAAGGCTTAGAATAATGGAAATCAATATTCGACGTCTTTCGCCTCATTGCTTCGATTTCTTCATTTAGAGATCGAATTTGCTCACTGAGCTCGTACTCCTTTGTTTTCAATGTTTTGATTGTTTCTGGATTCCAGCCTGCTTCTGAGAGTTTGTTCTTCAATGAGTTGTAATAACCTTCAGCTCCAGCTAGAGTTTTCAACATCTCTTCTTTCTGCTTCTGTGCCTTAGTTACCTTGTTAGAATCTTCCTTGATAAGCTTCTGAATGTGTTCTTGTTTGACTTTAGCTTGAGCAGCTGTTGTCTTCGCATTGTTAACCTGTGTACGAACTTCCTGCAGTTGACTAGCATAACCAGAGTCTTGTCCAGCTTTGGATGATACGCCTGTTTGCAATGATTGAAGTAGTTCTTCATTCCGAGAAATCTCCTCGTTATCTTTGGCATGCTTCTGTTTAATCGTCTCGTATTCCTTTTCAATTACAGCATATTGAGTAGACTGGCTCTTTAGTTTCGACTCTTGCTCTGTAAGATTTCCGCTCAGTTCTTCTTTCTTCTCAGTCTCTTCTTTTACTGTAGAATCTTTAAGCTCTAAAAGGGTTTTAATACGAGCAACCTCCTGGCAAGCCTCTTTATACTGTTTTTCCAAAGCTTGAAATTTACCTCCTTTGGAAATTTGATCTTCCTTCGTCTTTCTGAGACTTTTGATTTCTCCTTCCAGGTTTTGAATCTCCGAACTCAGTTTTTCAACGGACAAGGTAATATCGTTAAGGAGCCCTTTCTTCTGCTCAAGAGCTTGGCTATGAGCAACTAATTTTTCGGATCCTTTTAAGTAATCGTGAGCAACGACCATTTTCTCCATCCTCTCAAGACTAGACAATGTCTGTTGATATTCGATAAATGCTCTCTTCTCGCTGCGGAGGTTCTCAAGTTTAGGCTCAATCTCTTCATGAAGTAAATTAAGAATTTCCTCTACTTTCTTCTCTTTCTTAGCCATCGTCTTAATAGCCTTCTCACGTCTGTCTTCAAACATTCTAGTACCAGCGGCCTCTTCAATTAGAGCCAGGATTTCTGCTGGTTTCATATTAAGAACTTTAGTGATCTGACCTTGCATAATTAAGAAATTGGGATTGTTAATATTAAGTTGAACTGATTGAAAAAGCTGTTGTACACTTTGCTGTTGAGCTCTGTGGCCATTGATTAAAAATTTGCTAGTGCCTCCTAAGACAATTTGACGTGTAACGCTAAACTGTGGCTGATCTTCGAATCCCAGAGGAGAGCTAGATTTATCTGAATTATCGAAGAGAATGGTTACACTTGCTCTGGTTACACCAGCTTGACCACGCTTATAGATTAAATCTTGCAAGTTCTGAGCTCTCACAGTTGTCATAGTAGTGATACCAAGCACAAAACATATCGCATCAAGGATATTGGATTTACCTGAACCATTTAAGCCAGTAATACAATTGAAGGACGAATCCCATCCAGATATAACGGTACGTGTGGCATACGACTTGAAACCATCAATGATAATCTCTTCAACCTTCATGATAGTTTGTGTGGGGTATTACTGAGGTTTGACAAGATCTTTCGAGATAAAATAGTAGATAAATGGAGAAGTTCGAGGTTACGCGTTCTTGTTTGTTTTGATTTCCTATTTCTGGTGCATGTATAGATGCGCGTGCGCGCATACTGCCTCTGTCAACAGCCGTTTTAAGCAGTTATGCAGATCTCGTCGATCCTAACATTCGGGCTGTTAAGGCAAAGTTATCCAAAGTTACTCCAAAGTTACTCTCACGATACCAAGTTACTCTGTCTCTAGAATTTGTATTATGGAACTGGGCGCTATCTCCGGATCAGATGCTAACCGTAACTTGTTAGGTCATAGTTTGACTCGAATGAAGAGAGGCAAGCTCGTTGAAAAGGGATTATAGCGCTAGGAGCTTATGTAGAGCTTATTAACGCTACATAAAATGGCGACCGCCAGTATCTGTTTTCATTTTAGAATCTAAATGAGATGGCTACTCGGTACTGCCAACTGCCACTGCCCAATACATAAAGGTTAAACAGGGGTATTGTTACGAATCCGTATAAGAAGCATTTATGGAAATCCTCCTAGCAAGGGACCAAATCGCAGATATCCAACGCAAATTGGTCTTTACGCTCTTAAAGTCATCACCAGTGTTAGCATTATCAATATCGCTACCAGAGATAGCACATACCAACAAACACACAGTATCCACATCTTGTTGAGCAAATAGAAACATTCTTTTTTACGTAAAACAATATTACAGGTAATTTCAAGGAGAAATTTAGTCCTTGGTCTTTTGAGTACCACGGAGTAAACCGGTTCTTCTGGCAGCGATGAGACCAGCCTTTTGACCGGCAACAGCACCTCTGGAAATGGTAGAAGCCTTACCAATGTGTTGATGGTTACCACCACCGTGAGGATGGTCTACAGGGTTCATGGCAACACCACGAGTCTTGGGCCAAGAGTTTCTCTTAACCTTGAATTTGTGGAAAGCGTTACCGGCCTTAAGCAAAGGCTTATCGATACGACCACCACCAGCAACAACACCAACAACACCACGAGCTGAAGAGGAAACGATCTTCTTAGCACCAGAAGGCAACTTCAAACGAGTCTTACCCTCGTCAGGGTTGTGACCAATGACAATGACATAGTTACCAGAGGTTCTACCAAGAGCACCTCTGTCACCAACCTTCTCTTCGACGTTGGAAAGGATGGTACCTTCAGGAACGGAGCCGAGAGGCAAAACGTTACCAACGTTCAAAGAAGCCTTCTTACCGGCATAGATAAATTGACCAGTGTAGACACCTTCGTTGGCAATGAAGGTCTCTTCTCTGACTTTGTACTTGTAAGGGTCACGGAAAGCGACAGTAGCAAGAGGAGCACCTCTACCGGGGTCGTGGATGATTTTCTTGACGACACCACGGATGTATCCGTGACGCTCGGCGAAGTCGAGAGTTCTGAGCTTGGCAGCACCCTTTCTAAGACGGGTGTGCGAGGTGAAGATGGAACCAGCACCCTTTCTTTGATTACGAATAACACGACCCATTTTTATGAAATGAAATTCCTGTTGGAGTTTGGGGGTTGACTGACAGAAATTAGGACTGGGTTAGTGAGATATTGAAACTTCACCACACTGTGCATGAGTTTGTGCCATACAAAAATTGAGTCGATTTTTTGTCTCCTTGCTGACCCAGACAATTGTGACGCTACATTACCACATTGGGTAATAATCAGCCGTGTCATTTGAATTCCTCTGCTAACATATGATATGCAATCTACAAATGATAAGGGCAAGGGTGAATCTATATAGTGGGAACATGTATTTTCTTTCTTTTGCTGGCAGTAACCCATTAGCTCACGGTTGTCAAATGGACCATAGAGCATTTGAAATTAAGCAAGTGGGTATTGATCAAATATGACTTTAGCTTTAGACGGTCAACCAGCCATCTACAACCGTCTAGCTATAGAAGAGTGTATATGCAAGTTTGTATTGTCATGCAGGGACCGTTATGCAAAGGTCTTTTCTCGCCATATACTGTCGACCCGTCAACAGATGTAGAGCTCTAATTTGAAGTCGAGAAGTTTTCGAGAAGCTGAAAGACGGCTAATCGCTTGAGTAACAGTGTGGGATCTTAACCTGCCGTTGGAGAACAACGACAGTCAATTAGGAGTTTAGCAATTGATTGTTTGACTGGGCCATATGTAAGACCACAAAATATCACAATATGCTTCTAAATGGCAATGCCACGCAAAAATATCTCCCGGGGGCGAGTCGAACGCCCGATCTCAAGATATCTTTAGACGTTACAGTCTTGCGCTTTAAACCAGCTAAGCTACCAGGAGAATCTCGACGGAATTCGCTACCGTCGTCTTGTTTTTGCCGGAACAGCCTCCAGACTCTAAATCTTTTAATCTAATAAAATGTGCCTCCGAAGTGGACTATGTAATGAGGTTAAGTTGCCTTCGGCGGCTGGAGTTCTACCCCGACCCCCCGTAATTCCTCTCGGTTTCTCGAGTCGTTAAGATATGCGATAATCATCCATATTCAAACTATGTACAGGTCAACGAATGTTATGTATCAAATAAATTATACCACTGTGAGATGTTTCGTCTATCTTGGCCTACTAAAAATTCTCAAGGGGCTTCTTGACTCTCCTTTTGGTAAAGCCCAAACAGTGGCGATGCACAGTATAAAGTAGAAGCTAGCCAGAATAATAAACGGAGCTCCTTTCCAGATATCCGATATGTAGCCACCAAGTTTAGTTATCAAAAGAATACCAATACCACCACTCAGTGAATATACTCCAGAGATTGCACCATTGTATTGTCGGCGACTATTAGTACACATCGACATTGACAAAACAATAGCTCCAATTTGACCAGCTCCTAGAAAGCATGCCATTATGAAACTAGCAGGCGTATTTGGCCGCTCTATAAAGGCAAAACCTATACAGCCAATGAATCCTACTACTGCAGATATTAACAGCGATCCATGCTGACCAATATAATCACCTAATACTCCCCAGATAGGAGCAAATACTAATGATACCGTGTTTGCTATACCAGTTAAAATGGCTGCTAGAACATACGCTTCATGACAACCCTTTTTAACGTCTGGCAGAGAATCGTGAACATCGCCCACTTTACAGATGCCCTGGTCATAAAAATAGATATTGACAGCAAGAGGGACAAAGAGAGTCAGAGCAACTGTTGCCGACCGAGCTACAAATCCCCCGATATAAGATAGGCCAATCTGCCTATCCTTGGCTGCTAAAAAGCCCATTTTAATATTCTGAAAGTAGGATACTGAATCTACAGTTGAATTTAATGCCGCCTCATCAAATATAGAGATAGACCCTCCGTTTAACCAGAGCCTAAAAGATCGAGACCTATCTCTATGAAGGCCAAAAAATAACAGTATGCTAATAGCAAGTGCTGTGGCTGCGACAATCCAGTATGAATGTTGCAAAGCCAATTTAGCGTTACCATCACCGTCCGAGTTTTTATCCAACCAAGTGGGCAATGGGAGAAATACTGAGACTGCCATCACAGCTCCTATTCCCGTAACCATGCCTACTATACCTGCTATTCTGGCATTACGATAAGATTTAGGAGATGTTAGCGAGTCTTCAAAGAATGGAGTATTACCTGAGACCACTGTGGGGTCATCTAAATAGGGGGCCTCTTCATCGCCACCCCGTAGGCTGCTTTCATCAGTTTCTTCATCTTCATTGGAGGCATCATCAACCCAGCTGATATTTCTATCTTCCTCAATTTGATGGTAGCCATCGAATTTGCCTTGCTCATAGCTTGCGGAAACTTCAGCTAATATAGCTGGGATCATAGAAACACAAGCCGAGGTTCCCACGGCAAAGAGCATTCTTAGTAATAATAAGTCTGGGTACACTGAATTCCCAGCTGTATAAAAAAACAAACTGAGAGATAATATGAAAAGACCAACTACAGCCACCGGCCTGGTTCCAACCTTGTCGCTCAATGAGCCCCAGAGCGGACATAGTATTATCGAGACCACTTCGTCAGCAAAGGCCAACGAGCCTACCTTGTCACCAATTCTATCACCATCGCCTAAAATATCGGTCAGAACGAATGGCTGGGTGCTATTAAGGAAAACCAGAAACGAAATAACAAATAGACATAGCAATAAATATGATATTAAATTAGTTTTTGAATATTGTATCATTAGTATTTTTTGAAACAGTTGATGGAGATGTGTGGTCCAGAGCTTAAGAGCAAGCGATAAGCGATAAGATAAAGCGCCGCACGTCCAAATAATTTATATAAGAGCTGATATATTGTGAGTATACCATTACCTCCAGATACTACTTGGTATGCTCTTTTCAGCAGTGTTATTCTTTATCTCCGCCTCAGCTAGGATAGAAAGGAATACATTCACCTAATATTAGCAGGCATGATAGTATAAGGCATTGTAAGGTGAGTCTGGCAGAAAATGTAGCGCATGTGGAGAACGAAACAATATATAGGGTTAAATAGAATTAACTGTATAACACCTTTACAGGAATAAGCCAGATTTATCGGACGGCTTTTTTAATACAAATGATTTTAGTGTTGAAGTACTGCTTTGGAGAAGAAATCGAAGTTACACCAGCTCTCGATGTCCATGCGGGCCACACTTTTCAGAAGAGATCTCATTTTATACCACGAGCCACAAAAGGCAAACCATACAAATATTGACATGATACTTTGGGGTATGGCTCCTGAGGGACAGTAATATTTCAACGCCGCCAATCCCGAGGCCAATCCCGAGGACTTAGGAAAAAAGCGGAGTCCACGGGTCTGGGGCGGAGTCCTAGCCGGTGGAGGCACAGGGCGCACGATGAATCCAATACCACTACACTCTTATTAGAACGAGGGCTAACCTTTGTTTTATTTGGAGATGAACATTAGTAAACACAGGTCTAAGGGGCAACTGTCCACGGCTAAGAGCTGTTCAGATAGCGGCAGGGGTTTATAGCCACATGAAGTGGGAACAATACCCCTGAAACTGCCAAGCCAAGTAGCCAGCTATACACAGATCAACAAACCATTTCGACGAGGTTAATACTGGGATCCCGACGGCAGCTGAAACTACTCTTAATTTGGCTGTGTACCCAGGTATTGAGTTATACTGAATAAACGCCTGTTGAGCTGTCTGTCGCCTGGCGTTCCTTGACTGATACGACAACGTGGCAATGAAACTAACACTGAAACTAACACTCAGACTATTGTCAAAATTAACATCGAACGAGGATAAAACTCAGGCCGAGACAATAGTAGCTATCATCGCGTACTGCAGTACCACTCTTGTCGGTGTGATTGAAATCAATGATTTATAAAATAAAATGAGGAGTAGCTGTATTTCAAGTTAGTCTAGATGGATGGTACCGAAGCTTGGTTCTGGCGCGTCAGGAGACACCGCTCAGAGTTTTACAGAATTAGGGCAAGAAAAAGTTTTGTTTATTCTTTTAACAACTTTTCGTATCTTTACCAGAAATAGAGGGTATTTCCAGTAAAACTGTAATACATAAGAGAACAGATGACTACACATTCTTATTATATTTAATTCTCAGTGGTAGAATCTGCAGTAGGAGCATCGGTAGAGGCATCAGCGTCAGTGGCATCAGCAGAAGACTCATCAGCGCCTTCTTCAGCACCTTCCTCGGCACCTTCCTCAGCGCCTTCTTCGTCTACCAACTCGGTAGCTACCTTGACCTGAAGCTCAACATCCTTGAAAGACTTGCCATTGAACTCTTCAATGGCCTTCTTTTGTGTAGTTTCATCAGCAAATTTAATGAAAGCCAACGTTCTACCAGGGAGAACGAAAACCGAGTCCTTTCTCTTTGTTCTACGGGGCTTCTTTACGGCCAACTTGATTTCGACAGGAGAGAGAGGCTTGAACAATTCCTCCAACTCTTCATTAGTAGTAGCAAGTGGCAAGTTAGCAACGAAAACAGTATCAGTGGAGTCTGGACCAGTAGGTCTCTTCTTTCTGGGAGCGCGCTTCTTAGCAGCTGACTTGCTAGCTTCCTGAGAAGCTTCCGAAGCACTGCCATTGCCATTGGTGTCAGTAGTACTAATAGAAGCAGCGGCAGCACTTTTCTCCTTTCTAGTCTTACGATCGATAACACGGGCAAAACGAACGTTCAATTGACGTTCATTGAGCGTCTTATCCTTGACGTTGTCAAAAGCATTCTTGGCGTCGTCGTCAGTAGGGAACTCAGCAAAAGCATAACCGAGCTTTTTGAAGACAACACGTCCCGATTTGAGAGTAGTCTTTGTCTTTGGAATATTCAGCGAACTGATATTGTAAGGCTCGAAAAGATCACGTAGTTCTTTATGGGTTGATCTGAAAGGAAGATTGCCAATATAAAGACGTTTGGTTTCATACTCAACATTGGCATCAGACTTGGAAGAAGTCGAGTCCACATTGGCAGGGGTGGTGGATGGAGAGGTGGGGGTGGGTTCTTCAACCTTTACAACAGGAGTTTCAGTATCAGCAGACATAATTAGGGTGGGCAGATATCAATGACAGCGACTTTGTTGCTTCTACCTTGTGAATTTATATTCAGACGGTTGCGATGACCCAGTGGTAATGGGATTGTGAATAAGGAATAGGAATGGAGTTGCGTTACTTCCACTTGATGTCCCACAATGAAACGGATAAAAGTTGGATGGGTGATAGACAGAAGTTGATTTATACAAATACAGACAAAATCAGAATTTAAAAGTTGATGGTTGGTACGCTGCTATTTAAAGAGGTGGCAAGTTCGAGTGAGCCTACTGACAGGATGCACTAGTGTCTAAACGGGGTCGTTTCAGCAGCTGGCAGTAAAACTCACGCCCATACTGCAGGCGTTCAGGATTATGTCCCAACAGCACACATATTTCTGTTATCGGGGACTGAGAAAGCACCAGAAGGAACTGCCGCAAGCCAACACACGCCAGGCGACAGCAACAATGTCATGCAGGGATTACACCTGACATCTCAAGCGGGGCAGCTACCAGGCTGCCTGCCTACAGTCGCACCCCGGCAGCTCTGCCTGTTTATCGCAGCTCCCACTCCAAACAGACATGTCTCAACAGCGCGATCTCTGAAACGAAGGCGGGAAAGAGACGTTGGCTCAGGGGCGGCCTCCGGCGGCTGGGGCGCTGCCCCAGACCCCGTTGCTCCTGCTGCGCAGGAGTTTGCTGGGACCGTCGCGGTTCGACTCGAGCGGAGCGAGAGGAGCAGCGGGGTCTGGGGCAGCACCGAAATGCATCAATACACATTATATATTAACATATACATTTTGGTAGGTCATTTTGTAGTCCCCGTTTAGGCAGAGGCCTTTCTGGCAGCAGCAAGAGCCTTTTGGGTTCCGTGAAGAGCGTGCTTTTGGTTTCTCTTGAACTTGGGGTCGACACCCTTGGTGGATGGGTACTTGAAGGTCTTGGGCTTCTTGATACCGTTACGGTGAGCCTTCTTGATTTGGTTGTGATTGGTATGGTTCTTTGACTTGGACATTTTTCTGCTTTGTTAGTAGCTGTTCTCCCGTCGAGTGCGGTAGAGACAGACGAGA
Organism: Sugiyamaella xylanicola (nom. inval.); assembly: GCA_001939105.2. Classification (NCBI taxonomy): domain Eukaryota; kingdom Fungi; phylum Ascomycota; class Dipodascomycetes; order Dipodascales; family Trichomonascaceae; genus Sugiyamaella; species Sugiyamaella xylanicola (nom. inval.). Next base: position 335,332 of record MQSX02000002.1, read on the forward strand.
TGCATGTTTGGGGCACGAGAAATTGGGTGGTTTGGGGGGTTGTAGCAAGTTCGCTGTCTCAGGCTCGGAATGGAATTAGTAGATAGCGATAGAATCCAACTCATGGCTGCTGAGCTAGTTCTTGTTTCTTTCGTGTGTCTGTATTGTCGATGAATACATACTGAAACGCAAATAGAGGTCGATCTAATACAAACATAACCAAAAATTGGTGGTCGTCGTGGTGCGCTGCTGCTTGGTGCTGTTTGATCTGTCGGTGTTTCATTGTATACAACCTCGTTATTTCGAATTCCTCGCAGTCTTATTGTATTTCTCGTCTCGTGTTTATCGACTTCAAGATTATATCACTTGATCATTCGCTCGAACTTTAGTAACAGTTATGTGTTTGTTGGATTCTTCACGTCTTCTGACATTGTCGGATATTCACCGTTCGTAACTCGGTAGAAGTGACTTGTACCATTGTTCAGTCGTCGGTTGGCCTCTCGGTCGTTGTTCCCCTCGTCTCAATACTTCGTTTCCCCAGCTGTCGTCTTAAACCCAATTACCCCTTTCTCTGCCATAAACACTGGCTCTCGTCCGCTTCCATTCAAACATACTATCGTTATGTGACGTCGATTTGGCTTATAGGCTTCACGGTGAATGCAATAACTTGGTGGCCAGCTTGCCAAAATGGTGTACCGCGAACCAGGCAAGCCCGAGTGTGAGTCGCTGCTATTTTCGTGACTGTAGAAAATCGCCCAATTAGGAAATTTTCACCATGGTCATGTGATCTTGGCTCTTCTGCTATAAATCGCCGATCACCGATTGCGGCAAGGGTTGTGTCGGGTCTGTCTCTGGGTGGGTTGGGCCAGCCTCTGGCAGCTGGGGCTCCGCCCCAGACCCCGTAGCTCCTGCTTCGCAGGAGTTGCTAGGACAGTCGAAGTCCATCTGACTGGAGGTAGCGAGAGGGGCCACTGGAGTTTGGAGGTCTGGGGCTGTGCCACAGCCCCAGCCGGCGTAGGCAGTTTCCAACCCCATACTGAGTACGGTCTAGGGTGTAACGGCTATTTAAAGGGTCTCGTATAGCCAGCCACTATCGGTCGGTAGCCGTTTTGGGTAGGCTGTAACATTTAATCCGAGCCTTCGCGCGTTAGTGCAGCAACAACAACCAACTGGCAAGCCCTTGGCCCTTGTTTTGACTGTTTGGACTGGGCCTTGTTTTGAGTGGGCCCATCTGTTTCGGGCGGCTGGCGCGCTGCCCCTCATCCTGTAGTGCTCCACTGGGCGGAGCTCACGAGGGAGGCTCCCTAGAAGCGAGTCGAGGGAGCGACACGATCCGCGGGTTCTGGGCGAAGCCCCGGCTGCCAGAGACAGGAGGGCCTTTATGCGGAGTACAGCCAGCTGTAGCTGACCGAATATGTAGTTATAGCAAGCTATTGTTAAGCTTGAGTTGGTGATGGTGGCTAAGCTGTGCTAAGTTTCGCCAGGCTCGGCACGGCAAGTGAGAGGAGCATGGCGGTTGAATCGGTGGAAGGAGGGCGCCAGCTTATCAGTGGTTTGAGGTCGATACGCCGAAATACTGATAACAAGTATGCTTGGGAGTATACCCCGCTGCTGCCTTCTGCTGTACTGCTGCGCGATACTCATCTTTAGCCGACCCTTGTCGGCCGTTCAGTCTGTTTGCAGGGGTCATCGCCATTCTGCTGCCTCATTAGCAGCGATCTGACGTTAATTTCCCGGAGATGGTTACTGCCCTACTAACTGTAAATCTCGCTGCCTATTCAGCCTCTTGAATTGATCGGCATGTCGAGGTGATGTTACCGAAACTGTCTGTACCGTGCTCTCCACGTTATTACTATTATTATTGTCTCAATCTCAGTGGGTTTGTATGATTAACTTATCTCTTGGTCTTGTTTTCATACAGCAAAATCTTTGTTTTGACTTTATTTGGCATAGATCTCTTGCTTGAGGTTATTATTGTATTTGTCACTCCACGTGTGAGATATAAATTGTCGGCTCGGTCAGGGTCTGTTATTAGTTGCGATTTTGTCGAGATCTAGTTTATGTGATTTATTCTAGGACAGATATTTCTTTGGTCTTTTTTTTTGGAGGTTTAGGTTCGCTCCTAAAGTGTTCTGGGCCAACTTACCACTTAATTTTCACTTGCTCTAGCTGATTGTTAAAATTGGTCTGGTAGTTCGACTCGTTCTTACTCATTACATGATCTTGTCCTGAGGTTCGCTGTGTTTACAGTCGTGACAACGTAATAACGTCTGATTAGACTAGTTATTATTACATTGCTTGGTTTTGCTTTTCTATTCTCGAAGATCGAATTATAACTCTGCTTTTGTGCTGACTCTGCTGCCAACCTCTCGAAGTTGATATCCAACTATACACTATTCGCATACTGGATCAGTATCAAAACACATTCGTTTCTCAAATTTGGCAGTCATAGCACGGTGCAATTATGGCTACAATCAAAGAAGTCGGCAAAGCTGCTGCTTCGGCGTCTTCCCTCTCATCCCCTTCACCATCACCCCCACCTAGTCTATCCAGCAATCCATCTGTTATAGCACTAAGAAACTATCTTGCACTGCCAGTTGTTTCTTCTTTTGTCGCTGGTGGTGTGGCAGGTGCTGTGTCGCGTACAGTAGTCTCACCATTAGAACGGATGAAAATCATCTTCCAGGTTCAAGGACCTGGGTCACAGTCATATCAAGGAGTCGGTCCCACCTTGGCCAAGATGTGGCGTGAAGAAGGCTGGCGCGGTTTCATGAGAGGTAATGGTGTTAATTGTGTCCGAATTGTCCCATATTCTGCCGTTCAGTTTTCTTCTTACACCATATATAAGAACTTTCTGCTTTCGCGAACCCCTTCTTCAAAACGCGTTGATCTCGATACCCTTGAAAGACTAGGAGCTGGTGCGCTTGCTGGAATTACCTCAGTTGTAGCCACTTATCCACTGGATATCGTGCGTACGCGACTCTCGATTCAGACCGCGTCTCTGAAACCCCTCAAAGCGTCCGGTTCACATGTCACCTCACACAAACCTCTAGGAATGTGGTCTGTCATGGGAGATATGTACAGAAATGAAGGAGGCATGAGAGCTCTCTACAGAGGTTTAATACCAACAACTATGGGAGTGGCACCCTATGTGGGTTTGAACTTCGCCGTATACGAATCAATGAGAGAGTATGTGACTCCTGAAGGAGAAATGAACCCATCCGCTCTTGGTAAGCTATTTGCCGGTGCTGTTTCTGGAGCGGTCGCGCAAACCATCACCTACCCCTTCGACGTGCTAAGGCGGCGGTTTCAAGTCGTATCAATGGGTTCTGGCCAGCTCGGGTTCCAATACACATCTGTATGGGACGCCATTTCCAGCATCGTCAAACAAGAAGGAATCAGAGGCATCTACAAAGGACTGTCTGCTAATTTATTGAAAGTAGCACCATCAATGGCCAGCAGCTGGCTCAGCTACGAATACACCAAAGAACTACTCAAATACTGATAGATATTAGACTGGGTTTTCATATATATTGCATTTACCAACCATCTAGCATTCTGTAATAATATTAATATCACACTTAATCCCTAGGGGTCTGCCTCCGGCAGCTGGGGCTCCGCCCCAGACTCCTCAGCTCCTCTCGCTTCGCTCGAGTCGGTAATACAGAGCAGTAAAGAATCACTCAAGACTTTTTTATTTGAGCCACCATAATGATGAATAGTGAAGAAAAGGAAGCTCAGACCAACGCTCATGCATCGAGGACCTAACGAGACACTGTCAATCCGTACGCTTGCTTCTCAGCAACCCTCTGCGACAAATTCAGACCATTACTATACAGAAACACAGCATAATTAATAAATATTACAGTACATGACATGGATCTATCTTCGTTTTCGGGTCATTACATATGGTACCAGCACCAACAGAGCGGTCGTGATGGCGCCCGAGGTGATTATGAAGGAGCGTGAATAACACTCTTTTCCAAGTGCACAGACGCGGTGTCCAGACTCGTCCACCGTAGAGTTGACGTCGTAGAGCGCTCCGAACATCATGTTTAGGATGTATGAGGTCGGCACGGGGGAGAGCGCTAAGAAACCCCAGTTCTGACTGAAATAGCGCATGCCAAAAGTGTCGCTGACAATAGTCGGGTATGACCCGTAGCAGATACCATATGCCAAACCCGTGGCAGCCGAGGGGATCCATAGATTGGATGCCGAGGCTACTGAAAATGCTGATGCTTGTGCCACTAGCATTATTGTCGCAGATGCGACTAGAATAAGCGTTCGTGGCAAGTGGAGTTTGTTATGAATATAATCAGATAAAAATCCACTTAAAATACGGCCGGTGAAACTGGTTAAAGAGATCATCCCAACCTGGACAGACTGCAGTTTCTGTAGCATCTGAGCGTTCGATTCGGGGTCTTCAATTAATGCTCGTACACAGTATCCGCAAGAATAGATGTACATCTGGCCAACGCCAGCTAACGTTCCTAGAAGGAAGAAATGTAGCCAAAAGGTCTTCGTACGCAGCAGCCTTGTTCCATGGATATCTATAGGGGAATCAGTCGCGCTATGAGAAGGTGGGTATAAACGACGTGGCGAGGAGCTTGGTTCTTCGTGTTCTTTCTCAGAAATAACTGGCAGACTGATACTCAGGGACCCCTTTTCACTCGATGCTCGACCATTAACCGAGATATACTCCAAAGGCAAGACCTTGACGAACGGCAAGGTAATAATAAATAAAAACATAGGTAGGAAGGAGAGAATGCAAAGTAATCCATATGTATCTCCTGGACTAATTATAGATCCTACGCCAGATAGAAAGAAAGCACTCAGCCCAAACGCCGCTACTGGCACCGATGTAGCTATACCTCTGTTTGTAGGGAAATTCAAAGCAGCACATTTAACTAGTGCTGCAAATCCTAGTGTGCTTCCCGAACCAATAAATGACATGGCAGAGGATAACAAGCTCACTGATGCAATTTGACTAGAGTATGCGATTCTAATTATGAAATAGCCAATAAAAATTGCTAACGCCCCCATGGCCAGTGGTATCGTAGGACCTCTTCGATCTACCAGGATCCCGGCAAACGGGCCTGTGAACGCGCTGGCCAGGTTTCCAACCATGCCTATCAACGAAGTGCTCGTAGCATTTAACGACAGCTCTGAGGCTAGTTGCGGAGCAAATGCAGAATAAAGATACAGCGTACCACACCCAAGACCTAGATTTGCTGTTAGATATTCATTGCCTCGTTGTTTACTAATGGATCAGTTCCTGGGGGGTATCCCGCCATGATCCGACCAACTTCTACTTGAACTTACCAGCCACAAAACACGATAAAAGAGACAGTCCCAACTCGACGGTCCTTGCCGAGGGCATATTAGTCTGTCTAGTATCGGAACCCATTTTGCAACTTCGCGGTTATATAGCTCTCAGTGCCTTTACAGCTTCTGAAAAATATTGACGAGAACCAGGCGCGGTACTAAATGTACAAACCTGGCAAGACCAAATAAACAAGATAGACAAGATAACCACACAAGATCTCGTTCTTTTGTGTTTCTCTTACAAGTGTCTGGTGGAAAAATATCAGTCAACAATGAATATACTGAGTAAAGTATATATTAACCTCAACAATAAGCTCGGTCCCAACCTAGATTGGCTGTAACTAGGCGAAGCACGCTTTTCCAGATCGCTGGGTGGGGGTCTCTTACCGTACTGTGCAGTTGACGTGCGATCCACCTGCGAGCTTCAGGGGAAAGAATGTACTTCTTCTTTTCCCGCCAATTCCTCGCAATCTGCCCGCTGCAGCTCCAGTGGGACGATGGAATGTGACGGTAATGGGTCGGACGGGGTCCCGCTTGAGTTGTAGGCTGCTCTGTGTGCCTCCGGCGGCTGGGGCGTAGCCCCAGACCCCATGGCTCCTCTCGCTGCGCTCGGGTCGTTCCGCCCAGGCCCATATCTGTTTAGTATCTCTTGCTACCTTTTGTAGGTCAGTATTGTTACCTCGGTGGGTGTTTGAATTCGTTCTGTATGCAGGGTCCAACCTCCGTCTATGCATATCATCAACCTGACCTAAAGTCAGAAATTTCTTACCACCAAAATATTACGGTGGTGAGGTGAGCACTTGTTACCAGCTCGAGCGCTGCGAGAGAGAGAGGGGTCGTGGGTTTTGTTTTTGTTCTCAAAAACCGGAGACAGACCCCATTCCCGCAAACTCCATACTCGCTGTATAGCATGTATATACAGATCTGAGGTCGAACGTCAACCCTAATATTTGATCTGGGTGGTTCAGTGAAAAATCGGATGTCAGTTAGTTATGCTGTTGGCGAGACGACCTGGTATTGGTCTGTGCTGGAGGTCACGGTTCTGGAGATCACAGTTTGAGGTGGTCAGGTTCTATTCGGTCAATCGGTCACCGCTGCGGATTGCGCTTTTTGGCACTGATGATTTCACTGTTTATTCGCTGAAAGCCCTGCACAATTATCAGTTGGCGCACCCACATGTGATAGAGTCGCTGGATGTTGTGACTAGGACGCCGAAACTTTCTGGTAGGGGGTTGAAAACTGTCAAAGAGGCCCCGTCGGCGAAATATGCTTTCGACCACGATATTCAAGTACTTCGTGCTGAGACAGATGCTGATATCGTGGACTTGGCTAGTCATGGGTATAATCTAGCCATCGCTGTCTCATACGGTAAACTGATTCCAGCGGTATTTCTGTCTCAATTGACTTATGGGGGTATTAATGTTCATCCCTCTTTGCTACCAGACCTGAGTGGTGCTGCTCCTCTCCACAGAGCTCTGCTACGAGGATATCCAACTACGGGAGTAACAGTACAGACGCTACATCCAACTAAATTCGACAAAGGTAGAATTCTGATGCATTCTCCAGAAGTGGAGATTGCCAAAGATGAAACCTTAGAGAGCCTTGAGTCGAGATTAGGCGAGTTGGGCTCAGAATGCCTGGTGACAGTTGTTGACGAATACAGGTTTGCGGACCCCAGTCTCGTAGTGCCAACTGCAACCAAATACTCGTTTTCCTATGCTCCAAAAGTGCTTCCTAAAGAAAATAGGATCAATTTCGAGAAAAACTCGTTATCTCAGATATTGTTGAAACATCGTGTGCTAGGGAAGCTTACCGTGCTACAGCCAACTGATCACGGTGTTAAACGCGTTATTCTGGATAATATCATAGATGCTGCTAAACTCCCTGATGTCATTGCTAACGAAAAATCGACATTGGATTCTTTGAAGATAGGCGAGTATGATTTTTTCCAGCACCGGGATGGAACGTCTAAAAAGGCACAGACCGTCTGTATAATAAAAGTGAATGATGGGTTTTTGTCGCCATCCCAGCTAGTTTGTCAGGGATACAGTCCACAAACGGCTGCTCAGTTCCAAAAGTCGATGCGAAAAAGAGCAATGACTTCAAAACAATTCCAGGTCTCTTAGACATTCTTGGTTGTGAATATTTAATTATTCATTTATATGTATTAATTTATAATTGCGATATATATGCACATGCATTAACGATAAGTACGATACAATGAAACAACTCTACGATATCGTTTGGAGTCGACGATTGTACTCCTTGACAGCGTTGCTAATCTCTTTAAACAGAAATCTTTGGCTGTCCTGATCTCCAATTGGAATAAAAAACTCTCTTCGTTCATCATCGGGGCGAAGGATCAAGGTCAAACCGGTCGACTTTCTATTAATTGATCGCAGTTCATCGAATCTAACTTCCCAGTCAGTTCGAAGATTTGATGTGAACAATGTAATTATTCGAGTAGTAGTAACAATTACTACCGCTGCATTCTGCGTCATATTGATATGGGCTAGATATTCATCCTTGAAATACCTGCCGCTGTTGGCGCTCTTTAGCCATTGCTGACCAACTGCTTCTCTCTGTGAGAAAGGCCTAACAATACCGTCTTGAGCTATGAATCTAGCTGGTCGAATTCGAGTAATAGCCTCCCCATCAAATACAGTGGTTGTGTTACGAACACCTTCACTAAAATTACTGGCAAGATCGAAGAAGCCAATCGCTGTTTTAGTAGGCAGTCCAACAATGCCTTTACCTAATCCTTTGAAGAACCCACTGGCTCCTTCTTTTGCAGCTCCTTCCATTGGTGCCAATGCCAAACCGCTCACGCCACTTGTGACACTATCAAAAAATGATGTAGCACCCTGTGTGAGTCCGTAAAGAGCATGGCGAGGTCTGTTTCTGGCCATGTTAATTCTTCGTCTACTTTGAAACTCTCTGTCCAAGGTAGCCACAGAAAGTCCCTTGGATATACTTCCAGTTACTTTATAGACACTGTCAGATATACCGAAAATAGACTTCTTCATGAAACTAAATCCACCTTTGGCAAGACCGATTCCAAACTCGTCTAGTCTATCATTCAACATGAATCCGTTATATGGCTCGTAAAACATATCGACAAATCCTGAGCTGATATTGTTAAACAGACCTACTGGGTTACCAATGAAGTCAGCCGAACCGAGAATCTTGTGAACCTGGTACAGGAAACCTTGTGAGTAATGCGATTCCACAGATTGAATTAATACTGGCATTTGGGTTCGAACATTTTCCATAAGCAAGGCATTGAGTTTCACAGGCGCATCATTAATATTGCCAATGGCCATCGTGAGGATATTCACAAAATAATTCAAAGCTGTAGGTGATGACGACCTATCCTCAACATTAATACGTTCAGTTCTAACAAACGACAAGTCCATTTGAGCAGGATGAATATGTAACAATTCAATGTAGATTTCTTCACCTGATGATTCATTCTCTGGTTCTGGAATATGACTGGACTCATCACATAGAATGTCTTTTTCACTTCCCGTCCAGGGTGTATTCGGATCCCTTGCGAAATCTAACAAAGAAAACAGGAAATCTTCATCCATTTCCAATGTCATCTGCTGCAGTAAAACGCTCGCATACTTAATATACAAGACACCATGTGAATCATCCTTTACTCTTGTCACCATTGCTGAGAATGTTGGATGGTTCTCCATCTCTCTTGTTGACTTCGGCAAGACACTGGGGAATAGTACCACATCGTAGTGACCTCCGTATAATTGGTTGTCAATTTGGATCCACTTCACCTTCATTGAAAATGTCTCATATAACTCAGATGATTTGTACTTGAACTCGAATCCTCTGGTCGTCATATAACATAGTTCAACATGTCGTCTATTAATCAGAGAAATACCCACGCCTTCTAGCTGAACAGAGACAGTTAGAACAGAGTCATTGTCAACAGAATCATCAACACTGAACAGATCTACCTGAGATGATGAAGCTTGTTGTGACAGTGCGGACGATGACTGTGATGACTGTGATTTGATCTTGTAGATACTTGAACTAGCATCATAATCAGACAAGACCAATGACTGTAAAGGACCATCAGCTACCACATGAAGTTCAATTATACCACCTTCCGAGCGCTCAGTTCTAGGAAGTTTCATGGGACGAAGATTACCAATTTCAGTAAGTTGAACTCTCCGCTCTTTACCGTTACACAAGATAACCAACTCCTTGAAGGGCGCTGCTGGATAATCCCAGGCATACGACATCAAACTTTTAGGTGGTAACTTATATCGGATAGGGGTGAAGGGAGGATGAGGATGCTGCTCAACACCTTGTTCGTCAACATACGGATTAGCCTGGTAGAACAGAAATTCAAATTTGGAAAAGTTTCGAATAGAGTAAGGCCAGTTATTTCCAGCCTCATCGAAGTACAAAAACAAAGTTGAATTCTCAAGAAGTACATCAATTTTTAGAAGGACCGTACCTTTACCATGAACAAACACTTTAACAAAGGTCCGTCCAGTATTTGTTATGTTAAATGGAGCCGACCACTGTGCCCTTCTCTCGGGAAGCATCACACACAACTCCGTACTCACACCCTTATGCAAGAAGTGGAGTGGTTGGGGATCCTTGGGCTTAACAGTAAACTCTTCGCTTTTGCCAGATTCCTTGAGGAGTATATTTTCTCCTAGTTTGTTCAAAATGACATATCTTGGTGCAATAGTCACGATCTTGGTTAATTTGTACTGTAAAGTTAGTATTTTGCCGTACTTGAAAACAATTCAGATTCGATTCTTCTACTCACCTTTCCTTGTCCTTCGGTAACAGTTAAGCCAATGGATATTTCTGAATTGCTGTGATGTGACGAAGGAATAGCAACGTGTGCAGTACTTCCAATGGCCTCAAAACTCTGATGGTCACTCTTCTTTGACTCTCCTACTTTCAATTCTACACGATTCGTAGTTTCGTCGCTCTCAAACGACCACATCTTTGGAAGTGCACGTTTAAGTAATTCTTGACTAGTTAGTGGTCTGGAAACAAAAGGATTATCAGCATACTGTGAAACTTACTACCACTATCAGTACCTTCTCCTGGAACCGACCGAACTTTGGAGATGGCTCTATTGAGTCCAGAAGAAATCTGTAGGTCAAGTCCCGTTTTGTTAAGAACGAGATACGGCGTGTAGACCACTACGTGATATCCAGAACTGGCATCTCGTTGGCTGTGGCACGTTAGTAAAGGTCTCGAAGGGAGAGTCACAACGTCTCGATGTTTTCGTTACTGGCACCCGGTATACGACTCGAACAAACCGAGAAGAGCAGCGAGATATGGGGCTCCGCCTACCGGAGGCCAAGGCTAGCAATCTTCAATACATCCGAGCCCATATGGCTCCCCATTGGTTGATATGAAAACCAGATCGCGTTTAGGGTCAATACTTACAAATAATGGATTCTCAGGTTCAAGGACTGGACACCATCAGTCGAATGCGTTGTCATAACCTTTTCTCTACTGAATTTGCCTTTGTATATACCATGGTTTGGAACGTTGATAATGGCAAATTCACTCTCCGTATAGCCAGCCTCTGCAGGATGTACTTTCAGCAAGAGCAAGTCTGACCGTTTAACAACATGAACAGGGCTTGTTTCTCCTTTTTTCAGTGAATTCTTCCAACCTAGTCGTTTACCAGTTGAGTTCTTAGACACGATTTCAAAGTCGAAGTTGTAAGGAAGCAGATTGACGATTTCAACAGGAGCACAAATATTGACAGTCATATAGGGATAGCCCCAAGTAATAGGGAGGGATCTGTTAAAATCTGCTTCAATATGAAAGTGGAATAGAGAATGTGGCTTTCCTGGAAGAGATTCACACGATAAAGATCCCGGTCCATCCAACAAGTCTTTCCAATAAATTGCACTGTCAGACCAATCGAATCCCATCTGCCGGTCGGGCATGACCAGCAGACTGCATTCATGGACCAAGGAAATAGGAATTGCCCGAGATTCAGACGGTTTCAAGGTCCACTTCTGATTGCTGTCAGATTTTGTGCGAACATGAATATGAATATGAGTAGAATTCTTAACGTTCAAGGCTGATCTGAAAGTTATGTTTTTATGATAATTCTCCAACTTGACCTCACAAAGAAGTCTATGCCCAGTTCTCTGCGAATTTCGATGCAGTATATGTAGGTGCTCTCCTTCACTGGTAACAGAAATGGATCTCACATCATCATATGTGCTATTTTTAAGTGCTACACCAAGAGTAACTTTTTGTAAATCTGTACTGAGATTTTCTCTCACTACATGCCAATCATGAAAACGCCATGGGATTTCCTGACCGTCTTCAATTGTTTCCATTCTGGGCTCTGTTGAAGCAGCATCAGTGTCTGAATCTGACCATACTTCTATAGGATAACCAGTCTCATTTCTAATGCAGTATGGAGCATCTGCGTCACGCGGACGAAGGTCCAATTTGTCGTTTCCAGAATTAGCAGACACAAAATCGATAGATTTACTTAGCAACTCAATTGTTTGTGATGTAAGTGCAATTTCTATCGGTTTTCTCGAATACACATTGACAAACGTATTTGTGACATCAGTTGACCTACTAATATTGAGACCAATATCCCAGGTCTCAATCAACGGTTCCCATGCTGATTTAGAAGGATTGAAAACATTTACAAACGATTCAGCTGCCAGGTCTACTCGGAGATCCGAGGACCAACCTCTTGCATTGATGGCAAATGGTTTCACCGACATATCTATTACAGGCAATTCATGTGCCGCGCCAATTACGACCAACCGAAGCCCTTCAAAATCGGCCGTCATTTCTTCACCTCGAACAACTTTAACTCGGGGAAGCGCCAGTTTTTTAGAAACTGACGAGCTTCTGCGATGGTGTCCGCTACTGCTACTTTTAGTAGCTACTGCACTAGGTCTACGCTTAGAATTACCTCCTATCTTGCGCTTCTCTGTCTTTGAGAATCGAGAGTATGTAGGCTCATCGCTGTCCTCTTGCTCATTATCCTTATTTTCACCTTCTGACAAGGCTGACGCCTTTTGAATAATATTCGAAACTAGAACAACATCGCGAAGAGATAATCGCAAGACCAATGGTTCTACCGATATCTGGATAGACGATAATTGGTGAGTTGCATCTGAACCCGTTGTATCAATAGAAGCTGTCATGGAAAAATCATCCAAGACCCTGAGTCGCTCTTCATCAAAGTGACTCATGTCACACAAAAACATTCCGACCTTGCTAAGGGCAAGTGTAGTAGTTGCACGTTGTGACAATACAAGCTGCTCAGCCTTGAATACCAGCGCTTCTGAATGTTTAGAACTAGGGTCAGCAAGCAAGATTACAGCGAAATCAACAACGTTGATATGGTATCCAAAAGAAATCCCTGAGCTGCTGTCATTGGCTGCCACTGTATCGTCAGCATCCTCCTCTTCCACCTCTTCGATTTTGGGTACTTCTTCACCATTTTCTGATGAAAGACCGTAATCAATAAACCCTTTCAAAGCAAAGAGATAATCCAAAGCAAGGATCATCTGAGGACTGTCTACTGTCAAAAGAACATCATACCTATTATCATACTGAGTGACCTTACACATGAACTGGTATTCACCATAATCGACCGACGGAATGATTTCTGGGAATTCGTTCTCCTTGATGGTACGAGTATCACGAACGGTAAATGAATGGATATGAATATCGGACTCTAAAGCGCTGTTCTTTTTAATGCGCAGCTTGATTCCAGAGTCATTCAATGAGAACTGAGACAGAGAGTGTGTTTCAATATCCTCTTCTTTTACACCTATAGTGCCGTGGTAAAGCGTCAATGATACCGTCTTCACGCTAAAGCTAAGGTCCAGTTTATCCACCGTCGCCACAGTACTGCTACTGCCGTTTGAATCAGCGCCAGACAAGTCTGCTGAATCTGCCTGATCAATGCGTTTGTTTTGGCGCAGTTCTTCAGCTAGCTCATCTACTTCTTCATCATCTAAACCACTAGCATCTGAGAATATACCTGGTACAATACGCAAAAGCTTCATTAAGTATTGAAGTTGGCGTTCGGTCAATTTGAGTTTGATATCTGACATGGATCCATTTATAATCAGCGTTGGCCGTGATATACCTTCATACTCAGCCACATAGGAGATGTCGAACAAAATATCGATCTTATCAATAATCTCTAGACGTTGAGACCACGTCTCTTCGAAATAAAATTTTGAAATGAGTTTGACATCGCGAACTCCAGCTGAAATATTGTTTACAGCCACTCCATCAACTCCCTCAACTGGATCGAATTTGTTTTGAAGATAAATCTCACCCAAATGAGCCGTCACTGAATCGTATATATCACTGGTCTCGTCATTTACAGTGGGAAAGAAGAAAATCGGAGTTTTTATAACAACATCAAACCGAATTTTATCAGGGCTTTCAATTTGATTTGCTTGGTTCATTGCTAACTGCCTAGCTCGGTCATATAGACCTTTCATTTGCAGCAGTCTAGAGAAAAATCCGATAATACGCGATAGTGGTTTTTCAATCACATTTACTCGGAGTGATCCCAATCGGAAATAAATGGATGAGTTATAAGAAAGGTCTTTCTGCCGTCTGTCAAAAGTCTGATATTTGAAATCAGCTAACTCGTTACCTTCAATACTGATGAGCTGCCCGGGATTCGATGCGTTAGGGATATGCGTTTCATTTGTATCATCTTGGAGGGAGAAATTACCTATATTGGACTCAATTTTCATTGTTTCCGCAACCAATAACACCGAAACAGACGCACTGTCTAATTTCAAAGTGGCTAATTGCAAACCATCATCGTTGAGAATCAAAATGATACTCTTCAAGTTAACTTTGACGTCAATCTTGCCCTGATCGGATAAGACCATTTCTTGATTGTCAATCTCTTCCCCTCCGTGCTCAGACTCCGTGATCTGGGGGCTATTATTAGCTTCAGTAGCTGCCTCTGGGTTTGTAAATGTGGTAATAATAAAGTCGAGAAGGGTGAGGAATGTTTTCGGTTCAACTACAAATCGGATGGTCGACATAGACACCTCAACATACTGCTCAGAAGGCTCCTCACCAGTCTTCTTAATAACTGGAAGCTTGACTTTTCTGTACTTGACATTAAATAAATCAGATTTGGCTCCAGCAGAATTACTTGAAGATACAATCTGTCTGAGCTCACTGGGACATTTAGTGTCGATATAATCCTCAATACGTAGACTTCCCAGAGTAACATCAGCAGTCATATCAATCGATCTGAAACAGTATTCGAGTTCGAACTGTTCTAATACCATGTCAACGAGAGGTGATTGTTCAAGTGTAGAATCATCGGTGCATCGATGTAGGGACAACTCTACTTTGTCTACCTTAAATACGAAGACAAAGATATTTTGACTTTCGCTTGTAGCACTAGCCTGAACTGAGCTGGCTACCGTAGACGTCATTGAGTCTCCGGTCGATGACGTTCTACTCAGGGTGTCACTGTCGTCACTATCATGCGCTTTATCGTCGTCTGCTTCAAATCCATAGTCATGCTCAACAACAGGATTCTGAGCAAAGAGGTCTGGCGAAGACAGATGAGTCGGGTCAGGCTCGTTATTATCATCAAAGTTGAAGTTCGGGATGCTCTTATCAATTATTTGCATCATCAGTTTGTATTTCGCGTCCGACATGGAGGCAGCAAATAGGGGCAAATGACCAGTAACTTTGAACTTGGTGAGATTATACGCTTCAGGGAGAATGGATATTTCAACTAAAAAGTCCATATTAATCCTATCAATAACATGCGCAGGATTTTTGTTGTCTTGACGATGCAACTGTCTCATTGTATCACGAACACTGGTACCAAGTAGAATCTGTGTATCATGAAATTGTAGTTTAAACTTGTCATACATCAATGACTCGAGTCTATCCCAATCTTTTTGATCGTACTGATGAGTCTTTTTCTTCTTGATTTCTTCGAGAAGTTCACCAGGGGCTAGTTCACTCAACAGACTAATATGACCAGCATCGATAATGACACAAGGCGACTTCCAACTTGTGACATCCAGCGGCACCACAATCAAAGGAGCTTGTAAATCAAGCTTGACGTTCGCAGTTTTATGCTCTTGTAAGGCGTATTCAAGACCAATGCGGGTCTGGTTCCGGAGGCCCTCGACAGTGGCTCCAGCAGCGTTGATAATAGCGCCAATTGTTTCAAGATGCGATGTAGGAGGCTTGAAAAACCGAGCCACATTTTCCAGAAAATGTGCGTTATAAAAGATCGTTATACTTTTGGTTTTCACGTAGAGTGAAGAGTCTGCACTCTCGTCTAACGGGTTCTTTTCAAATGATAACCAGAAAAAAGCATCTTCGGCACTGCCACCACTAGAGTTTGTGGATCCAGAAGAAGCTCCCGATGCAGGATCCGACAAAGTATCCACAGTAGACGGTGATGTATCATGACCTTCTCCGTTATGATGGGAATGGTCATCTTCATGAGAAAGCGGCTTTACAGTCACGATCTGCTCATATAGTGTTCCTTTGCTCTTATCGTCAACTCGGAACTCTTGCAAACTAATATTGGTCAAGAACGAAGTTGGACGTTGTAAAAATTTGGCCTTGAACCCATTGAAATAGACGGCTGCTACATCATGCGTCGCTCCATGTGGATCATGCCTAATTGTAAAACTACCAGACTCAAGAGCCGTTTCTACTTCGAGGGTTATCTGATTTTGAGGTATAGTGATGGCGTTTTCAACAGCCGTTTTCTCATCCCAATCAATGACATCGTAAAGTTCCTTTCGTTGCTCCTCAGTCATAGTGACTTCGTCGTCACCAGACGACTCAGCCGATGCATTCTTACCACCACCCCAGATCCATGATGTCCAAGATGCTGAGCCAGCCTTAGCAGCATTGGAGCCGTCAGATTGTGATGATCCTCCCATAATCGTTCGCTTTTTCTCTTCTTTGACTTTCGCTTGTTCTTTTCTTAGCTCAGCCTTGGCCAGCGATCGATAAAATTTAATATCCTCATAGCTAAGATCAAATTCGAGCTGCTTAAACTCAGCGAGTTCATCAGCATTGGTCAATGTTCCAGGAGGAGAGCTCTTGGATCTAATTTTATACAGATCGATATATCGTCTTCTTGTCTGTAGTCTCATAGTAAGATAATCCCAGTTCCAACGTTTGCGTTTCTCATGTATCTGGTTGCGAACAATCTCAGCTGCATATTTAAACCAAGCCTTTGGATCCTCTTTAACACTGATGGTAGGTCTAAACCGCTTGAAATCCTTTGTATTCATATACAACCGGAACAAATCACCAGTCCATAGAGCATCTCTGTACTGGTCACTATCAAATACAAATCCGAGTTCGTCGAATATCAACTGAACCTTGGATTTGGGTTGTGAATCAGATGGAAATTTATTGAGCGTGATCCTGCCCATTCCAGAAACAGGTTTTAGAATATATTGATTGCGTTCGGCCTTTTCTTTTGCAATGATCATGGACCTGAAACTATCAAGCATAGCTTGTCCTGTTTCATCTCCCGACTTCCGTCGAATGGACTCTGAATCAGTATTCCAATAAATAGCCAAGGAATTGAGTTTCGCTAGCTTTCTTGTTACATGAGTGATACTCTGAATAAACTTGGGATTCCATTCATCGTCAGTAGACAGAGCAGATAGTTCTTCCAGGGTGAACCCCAATGAAAAGGGATGGCCAGGCACACTAGTTTCATCTTCATATCTGATATGGATATTGCGAATAGTTATCTGGAGATTCTCAATTGTCTTATTAATAAGACTTTCAGTAAAGCTCTGATTTTTCTGGACATCCTGCTGCGAGAACCCCTGAGAAGGAGTCGACTTTTCCAGTAGCTCGAGTCGCTCTAAACGCTCCTTCTTCAACTCCTGCTCTCTCCTAGATTCCTCTTCCGGATCATACTCCTCATCTAGTCGAGGCTCTGCCAACAAAAACACATCCTGAATAACAACTTTCACAGGCTGGTTCTTCAAATTAGACCACGGAATCTGCAACACCAGCTCCCCCAAATGGCCCTCAAGCACATTCAGCGGCAGTTTGAACTTGTCGAGCGCCTACTCGTTAGCAAACTTTCTCACACAGCCTCCGGTAGCTGGTTCTACACCGGAGACCCCACCCCTTCTTTACCTTATTCGAATTGATACGAACAGGGCCCCACAAAACCCCTGCGGAGCAAGAGCTGAGAGGTCTAGGCAATATCTCAACCCGCAGGGAGGCACAACCACCACCTACAAAACTTACCTCCTGCTTGAGCTCCAAGTTCTTCAGTTTGACATCGCCACCCCATATACCTATGTTCAATTGGTTTGGATCGAAATTCTTGACCTGGTATTCGGTTAGCACGCACTCACTGATTTGGCTGCTGAAGCTGCGCCTGCTGGCATGTTGAAGCTACTCACGTAAGATCCTAGGACCCTGTTCAGAATTGACGCTACAATTGACTCTAACATGTTTCGAGTGAAATGGATATAGTAGTAGTGTGAAACAAACTGGCTTGCCAGTCAATTGCTCTTGTAAGTGAGCCACTATTTATAGTTTTGTAAACACACCTCCTATGGCTCTATACTCCATGTAAGATGATTGCTGATCTCAGCAAGGCACCGCAATTTAATATGCACGACAGCCTTCGTATCAGCTGCTGTAAACTTCGCGACGTTTTGCAGCACCATGCGCTTTCTTCTATCCAAATTCTAATCCACACCACCCAATGGCGCTCTATTGTACAGATAGAGACGATTGGACCGTAAAATATTTCCTTCAGCCTGCTTGCTAAAAACTTTTGCTGCTGACTGGCTCTCGCCCTTAGAACAATCAGAGCCAGTAATTTAAGCCGCATACACTGCGGCATATGTTATTATCCTGCTAATTGCCTTTATACCAATTGCCCTTGCTTTCTGTCTGCTTTGTGTCTACTTTATATATACTTTTGCCTTGAAGTTGCCTCTATTGGCTGGGGTTACGCTGGCCCGTGGCTCCTACTTCGCAGGTGGTTGTGAGGCAAGGTCTTAGGCTACCTTGGCTTAGTCCTTGGCTTGGCAGAGAGTATCACGAGTCCTGGCATGTGAGACTGGGGCTTTACCTCAACCCCATGGACCGGGTACAATATATTCTATATGTTTCAAAACCATTCCAGAGAGGAACACACGTGATTTGATGAAGCTGATAACAATGTATGTCCGAAGACGGAGATGGAAGCTAACGCCGCGGAAAATCAAACCTTGATCGGGCTGTGATATGACTATAGCGGGTAGAGGAGATCCGGCTGCAATGCAAAATAGGGCTACGAATCTGGCTCACTTCCATCAAATTCTAGTCAGATACTGATTTACTGAGTAGAGGTCAGGGAGGAAGAAACGTGAGAGAGAAACTAGCTAGAGGATAATTAACTAAATCTGAGTGGTAGAATTGGTACAGAGATGTAAGTGAACACAAAAGGGAGCTACTGTGCACTTGGGATAGGATGTCGGAATCAGACGAACCAGTTCATAGCTTGGACATAATAAGAAGCCCAGTCATCAGCGAGTGCCAGCTACATATGTTCCACCAGTTTTAAAACAGATGGGTACTACAAGCCACAACGGCTACTGGCATGTCCTAAGCTCCCTCCGCTTCGCGGAGGGCCAAGGGTCTGGGCGAACCCAGCCGCCGGAGGCAAACGGGCTCTATAGAATCTATCAGTGTCAACAGTGCTGAACATGAAGCTGATTGGAGAGCGGAGTAGATATGGATGGTGACAGATGATCAGGATACTAATAGATGATACAGATAGAGCATACACACTTGAGTTGTTGAGGAATAAAGCAGAATGTTGTCTTCTCTTAAGACGGGTAGTCGGCCCAAGCAAGGGGCAGCTCGACTGATTTGTCATCTACAGACTGCGGGTGCGAATCCGTACCGAAACTACTATGGCTTGCAGAGACTTAGTACGAATGCTGCGAGTGTGTTGAATACTGGAGAGATTTCTAGGTTTCAAGGTCACAAGGTCGGTTCGGCTTCCACAAGTGGTGCAGCTAGGTATGTGTCGCCTGTAGTACCTAGTCTCAACCAGGTAGCACGATTTTCCACAAGTCGGTTTGTGTTGAACAATAATTCAGGTAATAATGATGGAAGTAATGGGAAGAACGGCGAACTACAGAAGCCAGTCAATGATCAAGTTAATGAAAATAAGGAAAGAGAAAAAGAGAAAGAGAAAGAGAGTTCAGTTGAGTCAGGTTCATCAGGGTCAGGTTCAGACGAGACAGGTTCTCAAGCATCTAGTAAGAAGAAAGCTACAACCACAGAAACCAAGAGACCTAGAAAGTCAACATCATCGTCTTCAAAGACATCAGATTCGGAATCTGTGAGCGAATCAACTACACCTACACCTCCTCTGCGTAGGGCCATCAAGCCATCACCTTCAGCCGCTTCGATTCTCTTTGCTGATAGTAATGCTGCTAATAGCCAAGCAGGTAGCAGCAGCGGTAACGGTGGTAATGGCAATAGTACCAGTGAGAACAATAGCAGGAAGCAGCCTATTTCACCTTTGAAACAAGTTCTGCCTGTCGTATTGTCCCACCGTCCTGTGTTTCCTGGTTTGGCTGTTCATTGCAATTCTACGGACGAAACATTCATCACTGCTATTGAAGCTCTGGAGAAAACCAAATCCTGGGATAGAACAGTTGTAGCATTTTTACGAAAACCTGTTGAAGACGAAGAATCCAGCACTATAAATAAAAATGCTTCCAACACTGTGGGTGCTCCAGGTGGCCCCAGTGCTTCTCATTCTACGACTACACAGCTGATGACTGATGTTGATGAAGCTTACTCTGTTGGTTGTGTTTGTCGAGTAGAGACTATTGAGGTGACTGCGTCGGATGGCAAGCTTATCTTCAACTCTTCATTGTTTCCATTATACAGAGTTCGAGCTGGTGAGCTTATAGAACCTGTCAAGGGTGCTCCGCTTATTCGACAAAGTGCTGCTGCCCTCGATGCTGATACTGGCCTGGATGTAACCAGTTTCGATAAAGCTGCTGAAGAGCCCAAAACTGCCACCGATGAATCTGGTACTTTGAGAACCAATAATGAAGGTACGGCAGCCTCTGAACCTACAGTTAAGCCTTCGGATATTGTCAATGTTCACTGGATGAAGGGTATCAGCGCTGTATCCGATGAACCCTATGCCGTTGACGATAGAGCTATCCAAGAATTATGCTTCAAGATAATCGATGTTCTGTATTCTATTTCTAACACGAGCTATCCTCTTAAAGTTCAGGTGGAAAAATTCTCGAAATTGGTCAGACGGTCTCCAGGTGAAGATTTTCAAAAGCCAGATTTCCTAGCAGACTTCTGTGCTGCTCTGTGTTCCGGGGATAAAGAGATTCAGGCGATTTTAGAGACTCCTAATATCAAAACGAGACTCGAAGCCAGTCTGGATTTACTGAATAGAGAATTGCTTTCAATCAAAATGCATGAAAAAATTTCAAAGGCTATTGCCGAACAAACTGCTCAGCGCCAAAGAGAGTTTATTCTTCAAGAACAATATAAGTATATCAAAAAGGAGCTTGGAATGGATGACGAAAAGGGTAAATTGGCCCAGAAGTTTTTGGAACGAGCTGACGCTCTAGCTATGCCTGAAGAAGTTCGTAAAGTATTTGATGAAGAGCTGGCCAAGTTTAGAGGGTTGGAAAGTACCGCTGGTGAATACAGCACAGTGAAATCATATCTCGACTGGCTTGTTTCGCTTCCATGGGGTAAATATTCCACTGACAAATTTGATCTCAATGCGGCCAAGAAGTTATTAGACGACCAGCATTTTGGCTTAAAGGAAGTGAAAGACCGAATTTTAGAGTTCATTGCAGTCGCTAAGCTTAGCGGTTCTGTCGATGGTAAGATTCTCTGTTTTGCTGGTCCCCCTGGTGTTGGTAAGACTTCAGTTGCAAGATCGATCGCTGAAGCATTGAACCGAAAATTCGATAGATTCAGTGTGGGTGGTTTATACGATGCTTCAGAAATCAAGGGCCATCGTCGTACTTATGTAGCCGCCTTACCTGGTAAGATCATTCAAGCTTTAAAGAAGTGCGAGACTCAGAACCCGGTTATTCTCATTGACGAAATTGACAAGGTCGGTACTAGCAGTGTCCATGGCGACCCATCAGCTGCTTTACTGGAAGTATTAGATCCTGAGCAGAACAAAAATTTCCAGGATATCTATCTCGATGTGCCAGTGGATATTTCCAAGATTCTGTTTATCTGTACCGCCAATACTCTTGACACCCTGCCCCAGCCACTGAAAGACAGAATGGAAATCATCCACATTCCTGGTTACGTCAATTCAGAGAAGGTTTCTATCGCTGAAGGATATCTAACACCTAACCTTCGTAAGAAATCCGGCCTTGAGAATGTTGATATCAAACTTTCATCTGATGCACTTCACAAGCTCGTCACCTCCTACACCAGAGAAAGCGGTGTAAGAGGTCTTAATAAGGTCTTAGAAAAAATCTACCGCAAAGTTGCATACAACGTTGTAATCGAAAAAGAACAAGACTCAACTGCTACATCCACAGCAGCCGGTTCTGAAACTGCATCTGAAACAACGGAACCAACGATTGCCACTGAATCAGTATCTGAAAAGGTTGAACCAATCCAACCACTGAAGCAAGAAACCATTGTCAACAACGGTGGTGACAAAGCAACCGAAACAGTAGTCACTGCTGATGCAAAGGAGGTAGCACCAGTGCCCATCGACCCCGAACTGCTTAAAGATTACCACCTCGAAATCAAGGTTGATGACCTGACAAAATACGTTGGTGCTCCACTCTACAATACAGTGAGGCTGTACGAAAAATTTCCTCCTGGCGTGACCATGGGATTAGC
The DNA here is from genome assembly GCA_001939105.2 of Sugiyamaella xylanicola (nom. inval.). Classification (NCBI taxonomy): domain Eukaryota; kingdom Fungi; phylum Ascomycota; class Dipodascomycetes; order Dipodascales; family Trichomonascaceae; genus Sugiyamaella; species Sugiyamaella xylanicola (nom. inval.). The sequence continues at coordinate 357,529 of MQSX02000002.1, forward strand.
ATATACGCCTCTTGGAGGAGTACCCTTGTTTGTTGAGACTGTTCTTCAACAGCCATTAGATCCCAAATCTACACCCAAACTTACCAGAACAGGCTCGCTCGGTGAAGTAATGAACGAATCATCTTCAATTGCTTATTCGTTCAGCAGAATGTACATGGTCAAGCGATTCCTTGGCAACAGATTCCTTGACCATGCCATACTTCATACCCATTTCCCAGAGGGTGCTGTTAAAAAGGATGGTCCATCGGCTGGAATCGCTATGGCTACAAGTCTGATCTCTTTGGCATTGAACAAGTCTGTCAACCCAGACGTTTGCATGACTGGTGAAATCACCCTTACCGGTAAAGTTCTCCAAATCGGTGGACTGCGAGAAAAAGCTGCTGCTGCCAAGGCTGCTGGGTCGAAGATCATTGTATTCCCCAAAGACAACGTAGCTGAATGGGAGGATCTTCCAGAAATGATCCGCGAAGGCCTCACCCCCATGCCTGTCTCATGGTACGACGAAGTGTTCGATATCGCCTTTGGCCAGGTCGACCAAGCAGAAACCGAGGCCATGTGGAGCAAAGAGCTAGCACCAAAAGACGATGAATCTTCTTCCTCTCTCAGAGGAGACAATAGCGGATTCGCTACTCCACCTCCACCCCCTCCCTCCAACCGGTCCCCTTCTCTAAGAGCTAACTCCTACTAATAATATCGCTGCGATGTTATAGCGTCTGTACATAATAATAAACCAAATATGAATGATGCTTCTACCGTTGGATCGAGTCTGCCTCCAGCGTCTGGGACTCCGCCCCAGACTGCGATTGCTCCCCTCGCTTCGCTCATGTCGGAAAGGGTGATATCCAGGGTTCAGTTGGTTAGATAAAAGCCGTACGTCCCTGCAGATGGCCACTGTCGATCGAGGCGCTGGCACTTCGCGAAGTGACACACAGACAGACCATTTATTCTGAACAGAAACAGTTTCAGATCTGAATCCGCAAAAGCAATGGCTGACGACGATAGGACAATTGAAGCTGATACTGTAAGTCTGGAAGCAGAAGTGGCGGAGTGCTGAAAACAGAGCAAAATATGGTGGAAGAGCTGCCTCTAACAGCTGGGGCTGCGCCCCGGAACCGTGGCTCTCACTTTGCAAGAGTTACCTGGACAGTAGATGCTAAACGCCAACTCAGCAAGAGGAGTAGTTGTGTATGGTCGCAGCCCCTGCTGCCGGTAGCATCCATGCTTAAACAATGCTAACGACAATGCTTAGACACCGCTCTTTTCAGAGCCAGCCAGTGCTCCGGCTCCAAAGGCCGGAGCGAGTTCAATGGGCCATCAGGCATATGTTCCGCCAGATTTCGAATCCAGTTCGAGTGGTGCATACAATGTTAGTGGAAATATATCGTCTGCGGCCCAGGCTGCCCCAGTGTCGGGTGTGGGTGGCAAGACAGGTGGTATTTTCTCGTTTGACTTTTATCAGTGGTATTTCAATGTGGATACGCCAGTGGTCCTATATCGTTGTTTGTTAGCATTGAATCCATTTGACAGAACTCCATTTATTGATAGCGAAGCAGATCTCAATGTTGGATCTCCTGCTGGTCTGATTGCCGGGGGAGGTGGCAATCCTGATTTGTATGGCCCCTTCTGGCTGTGTACGACCGTTGTATTTGTTTTGTTCTTTGCCAGTACTCTAATGGGATTGCTGTTTACTGCTTGGCAGGGTGGTAAATATGATTATAAGTTTGACTTGTTGACTGGTGCTGCTGGTTTAATGTATGGATACACTTTTGTGATTCCTACTGGCCTGTGGCTGATCATTCGATACCTGAACATCTCTCCCTCCACTACGCTTCTGCAATTGATTAGTTTATATGGATATTCCAACGTGACTTGGATCCCTGTAGCGATTCTGAGTATCTCGCCTCTATTAGGTACACCTACATTGTCAAACGTGATTAGATGGATCATGATAGCCCTAGGTTTTGCATTCAGTGGCTCTTTTATTGGCAAGAACATATACCGAGCTCTCATTCCTCATCATCAGTCAGATAGCTTCGTTATAGACAGAAAACCTGCTATCAGTGTATTGATTGGCGTGTTGGCTCTTCATGTGGGTCTTTCCTTTGCTGTCAAGATCTTGTTCTTTGGCACTGTGAAATCACCACCCCCAAGCAATTAACTCTTCTAAGAGGCGGGAACTGAAATGTAGGTATGAATTTACAAGTGCATACTACACTATATTTATATTATAAACAAATTAGTTAAAAGTAACATACCGTTCTAACAGCAATGACCGACCGGTTCTGCTCGCGGAAGCGAGCACAGCAGGGTCTGGGGCAGCGCCTCAGCCGCCGGAGGCAGACTTCACCACTCTATGAATCCTGACTACGAGAAGAGTTTTCCCTTTCAATAGTCAGCTTCTCAACTAGTGCAGTAAGAGCGTCGATTTTGGCGATGAGCTCTTCTGCTTTTGCGGCCGAAATGGGAGGATGACTTGGCGGATCGAAATCGGGAACCACCTGTTCCACCTTCTTTTGGAATGCATCCTCATCGATTTTGAATTCAGGGTCCCCTGCGTCAATGGCCATCTCCATTTGAACAGCCTCAGCGCCATAACGATGGATTCCGTGCGCGTCAAGCGTATACCCGTCGAACAAGTCCCACTCCTCGTCTTCCTCATTAGCATCATCGTGGACTCCCTTAGATCTGTTATACAAGACCCGACGAGCTGATTTGGCCTCGTCAACAGCAATGATCAAGAGAAATGGTGAGTAGATAATCGACATGAAGATACTATTGATTTTCTGATAGGTGACAGAGTCCATCCACCATTCAAAAGGAATGATCAAAAACGTTAGCTCTAGCAGATTAAGAGGAGGAATGAAAACGTTCTCGTCAGGAGCACGGATAAATCGAAGCGTCTTCTGTGCCATAGAGGCTAGATATTCATCAGTGGCATTATCGTAGATATTCTGGTATGCACTGTTAAATAGAGCGACTAAGATATTCAGGAGTAAAGTGGAAATCAAGAAAGTGAAAATGTAGTATAAGATCTCTCCATAAGGAGGCGCAAACCCGTCCATCCACTCAAAGTCAACACCGTCCAAGACTGTTCTTGTCATGACCTGGATGACCAACATAGTGACATCTCTCGTACCATCTGCAATATCCAGTCCAATAAACGCTTGTAAAAATCCACCAGCAACAACAATCAGCAAGACAAAGAATATTATACTCTCCTTCATCAGTTCTTTCAACACAATGAGCATGGCCCCGAAAAAGCGCACCGAATCCAAAAACAAGAGCAATCTTCCCCAGATCAAAGGTGCAGCACAGCTGAGAAGATGATACGCTGCGAGATCATAGGCGAGTCTCTTGTCCGAAGAATGAGGATATGTAATAGCGGCGCAGCGAAAACCAAAGGCAACAACAATTAAAATATACAAAGTGTCGTTGAACGTATTCCAGAAGCCAAGGTATGCATATCCAACATTGAACAGTTTATTGATCTCATCAAGAATAAAACCGGCTGTAAATAAATAGAGCCAGAGTTCAGAAGCGCTAAGAGCAGCAGTAGGATTAACATTGTTGATAGCATAAGAGTAAAATGCCAGATAAATCAGCGATACCAGTAGTTGAATATAATTCTGGTATTTTGGAGTCTTAATACGATCAGGATCAAAATGTGACCAAAATCTAGGATCATTGACTTTGTTGTAGAAATCATATTCGGTAGGCGTTTGGTCGCTTTGGACCATCCAACCACGCCATAGCCATTTCATACATCTTTGGTAACCGGATGAGCCAATTACCACAGTGGAATGGAGGTCGGCCGCCAATTCAAGAGCATTAGCTGGAGCTGAATCACTGCCGTGAACTGTGATAGAATATCTCTGACAAAGTATATCTCTGAACATATAATACTCATCTTGTTCAGTATCTAGAATACGCTTTGCATAGCACTCAGCGACAAATGCTCGTGTATTGTATAGATCGGAATCGTAAAGAAGACTCTGTGAAGCGCGCCAATTCCATTTCTTTATCACCAGCAGAACAAAGACAAGGGTCGCTCGGTACCGTCTAGACGAAGTTCCCGGAGCTCCGTCTCCTTTACCACCAGCAGCTTCCAAAATCAGTTGAAAGATCCTTTCAGTCAAAACAATTGAGTTGGGTTTAATGACTTCTTCCTCTGTCAATTGTATAGGTACAACTGTATCAATCAATTTCTTTACTCGAAGCGCAACTTTCAAAACCTGTTTAGGAGACACTTGTACCAAAGGCAAGTCATCCTGTGCCGTCACCGACGGCATTGGCACTGCTGCAATATCGGTCGCCATCTTGTCGAACTCCAACTACCGATCGTGCCACAATGCTATGCTAAAGCAAAAGTTTTGTATTCTCAACCAACCGCCCTCAAACAACGCCTGCCGATAAGATCTAAGGATCGTGCAGGATCACCGTCAGATCCTGCAGATACCCCTTAACAACGGTGCGGCCACTACTCCACAAAAAAATCTCTTCCTATCCTAGGTCGAATGATGTCTTCACGACATCTTATTTGACAGGATCTTTTTATTTCATGGAATTGAAATTGATTAGGGGTGCTGGTTGGGGCTGGAGCATGCTTCCGGCAGCTGGCAGCCACCTTTCAGACCCAAGAGCTCCTCGTGTTTCGTTAGAGTAGAGCGTCGGAGGTGACGGCAGCGGCCTGAGAGTAGTGTGAAATGAGTTTGGGGTCTAGGATTAAAGACGCAGTTCATGAAGACTTTCTCCTAGCTTTGGTGAAGTCTTGGCTATAGGCTAGAACAAAGCTCGTTTGGGTACATGCCCTAACCTCAACGTAAACAGTCGCTGCAGGGACCTGTCAGACCGTTTAAACCAAACCTTAAATAGAGCCCTCCAAAGATACATGGAAGTACATTTAACAACCGACCAGCCTTAGAGGGTCAAGTCGCTATGGAGTTATTGTTATGTCGGAATCGGATGTGATGCTAAAAGCCTTAAGCGGTGAACAGAAGTTGATTCCGTCTGCATCAGCGCGAACACACCCCAAAACCAAACACCTTAACACGATATGAGAGGATACAAGTCAAAAGTCAAAGCCGCTCCGCAAAGCTGGCACAATGGGGTCTGGGGCAGCGCCCCGGCCGTCGGAGGCACTTTCTCGGCCCCAGAGTCTCTCTGCCGAGATAGGGGATGATCGTCCGAGGGAGTTCCGAGTGGGATGCGGGGTGGGTACCCCTCATTATTCCGCTCTTGACCATCCGGAATGGCGCCGAGCCCTGTGGTATGTTCCGCCTGTAACCGCAATTATATCGTCAGGGGGATTTGGAGGTAAGCAAAGTGACAGCTTGCGGTCGGCCGACGGTCGGAGAGTTTTGGTGTGGATTATTTGTCGGATTTTCGCGGACTACTAATGTCTTGCATCTCATTGGCGGACAGCAACGTCACATCAAATCAGACAGAGAGGCAGTGCCCAGATGAAACAAGCGGAAATTGCTGGGAATATATATAGAACGAGGAAAAATGGAATAAATGTACTGGAAACTGAAGCTCGTTTGAAAGGGGATACCGAAATACAGGGTTATTATTGGGTTTAACTATTGCTTCATAGGGTCTCCAGACGCGGCTTGCTTAACCTCATCTTGCAGAATCGTGCGCTATACATAGTGAATAGTACGGTATATAAAGACCGTTCGTTTCTTCTTTTATATGCACATTGAGTCAGAGTCAGAATTGTGAACGTGATTTGACTTGAAAAAGTACTATAAGACTTTAATATCACTGTCTTTTAAGCGAAAATAAATCAGTTGATTAGTATTTAGCTGATTGATCTGAATCGATTGAAAGTTTCAGACAGGTCCATCATTATACTGGACTGAAATATTTTGATCCAGATTTGATCCGGCCCACAGATTTCTTCAGAACATACTTCATCATGTTGGGTTACAAGGCAACTGGATCGTCGAGTTTACAGCAGACCACAAGTGCTGCTAGGGCGATAACTCGCAGTTCTTACAAGGTGGCTACTCAGTTGTTCGTCAGATCTCTCACAGTAGCAGCTACTACTCCAAGCAACAACACAAAAAGAAGTGCAACCAGTATACCTCCAACCACAACATTTCTTAGTGGTAATGGTAATGTCCGAATTAAAAGAAGTTTGAGAAGGTCATCTCTTATTAGATCTAAATTATATGTTCCAAATCTACACTATGGCAGGCGATCATACTCTACTACTACGGAGACCGCTGAAGAAGAGGAAGAGTTCCCAGAGCTCTCTGAGCCAAGGGAGGCTGATGAAGTTGATGTTTGTATTGTGGGAGGAGGACCAGCTGGATTGGCTGCCGCCATTCGGTTTAAACAACTGGATTTAGAGAAGGGGTCTGGCGAACTCAGAGTCATTGTGCTAGAGAAGGCTAGTGACATGGGTGCACATACTGTTTCTGGAGCAGTGTTGGAACCTCGTGCTTTAGATGAGCTCTTGCCTGAATGGAGAGATGATCCATCGCTTCCAGAATCTGTAACTCCTGTTACTTCGGAAGCCATGAAATTTCTAACAAAGTCAATGGCTATTCCTCTGCCAGAACCCCCACAAATGAAGAACCACGGCAATTACATTGTGTCATTGAACCAGATGGTCAAGTGGCTGGCTGAAAAGGCCGAAGAAATCGGTGTCGAGGTATATCCCGGTTTTTCAGTGTCTGAGCTGGTTTACGACGAAGAGGGTAGAGTCAAGGGTATTGCGACTAATGATCAAGGTGTTTCTAGAGATTTCAAGCCCAAGGCAAGCTTTCAAAGGGGTATGGAGTTTCATGCAAAACTCACTCTTCTTGCTGAGGGATGCCATGGTTCTTTATCCAAACAAGTAATTAAAAAATTCGACCTACGGAAAGATTCTGATCCTCAGACATACGGTCTGGGTATTAAAGAGGTATGGGAAGTGCCGAAAGAAAAGTTTAACAAGGGCTTTGTCGGCCACACCATGGGTTGGCCTCTAAGTTCGGATATATATGGAGGTGGATTTATGTATCATTTCGGCGACGGTCTCGTCACAGTCGGAGCCGTCATTGGCCTAGACTACAAGAACCCCTGGATCTCGCCCTATCAAGAGTTCCAAAGAATGAAACATCATCCTTTTTATGCTGATGTGCTTAAAGGTGGTAAATGCATTTCCTATGCTGCTAGAGCTTTAAACGAAGGTGGCTTACAATCAATCCCTAAGCTTTCCTTCCCAGGCGGTGGATTAATTGGCTGTTCAGCTGGGTTCGTCAATGTACCTAAAATCAAAGGTACTCACACAGCCATGAAGACAGGTATGCTTGCAGCAGAGGCTGCTTTCGACTCTATTGCCGCTTTCAACACGGCTCTGGAAGAAGGAAAATCTGAAGCTGAAATCCCCACCCCATCGGTAGAGTCGTATGAAACCACTTTCAAAGACTCTTGGGCACACAAAGAATTGCATGAGATCCGAAACGTTCGTCCTTCGTTCAACAACCCGCTTAAAATGTGGGGAGGTGTCCTGTATTCAGGACTCGATACTATGATCCTCAAAGGCCGCACCCCCTGGACATTTCACCATCATCATACAGACGCTGCTGCCACTGAAGCTGCGTCGAAATACAATAAAATCGAGTACCCCAAGCCAGACGGCGAGCTGTCGTTCGATATCTTGACATCTGTGTCCCGCACAGGAACAAACCACGACGAAGACGAGCCAAACCACCTGAGAATCCCCGACCAGGACAACCGCAAGCACGCCGAAATCGCATACCCCAAGTACCAAGGAGTCGAGAACCGATTCTGTCCAGCCGGCGTCTACGAATACATCGAAGATGCATCCGAGCCCCTTGGCGTTCGATTCCAGATCAACTCCCAAAACTGTATCCACTGTAAGACCTGCGACATCAAGGTTCCCACCCAAGACATCAACTGGACCGTACCAGAAGGCGGTGACGGCCCTAAATACTACATGACATAGACCATTGTCTCTTAATAGCATCCATCCACTACTTCTAGCCCACTCTGCCTCCGGCGGCTGGGGCTCTGCCCCAGACCTTGTGGCTCCTCTCGCTTCGCTCGTGTCGAGTCCCTGCATGGCGGTAAAGGTGCGCGGCGCCCTCTAAGTATACATGTCAGTATCTCCGTACTCACTCTCCTAGTTCTCTAAGAACTCTTATATATCTAGAAAGAAGGTTGTATAGTATGGATTCTTATCCCACGAGGCTAAACTCTGTGCTTATGAAAGTGGCCACTTTGAGGACTTGAGGTTTGCCACAGCGTCGTCCCACCGCCGGAGACAGAGATCGCATTTCCGGTGCCCCTGGCGGCTCGAGCCGTGCTCCGTTACCGGGGTGCTGATCGCGCCGCGAAATATCTTCGCTACTGAAATCTCACGGCTGCATATGACTGAGTTCAGGCTCGCCCATCAAATTGCGTAATATAGTCTCAGACCTATATATACAGTGACTTTGCATTGACGGCAGTCGACCGTAAAGGTTTGAGAATTGTTACTTGTGTAGCATTTTATAGTGGTAGTGGTGTTGTAAGTGTTGAACTGTGATGTCTAAATTTTGGTGCAAGTGGTAAAGAGTGAATATGTTCTTGCATTTCTGGGTTAGTTGATAAGCAGGTATCTCAAGAGTGTATCTGAAATTTCAGATGAGATAAGTGGTCATGATATGAAGTACTATTGATAAGGATTTGATTCAGAGTAATCTGGTGCATTGGCGTGATAAGTGAGATTTCAATTCAGTCTATTACTTCGCTGTTGTTATTTCAGTGTACTCGATGAGCGTTTGTTTATAGGGAGATGCATACGGCATCTGACCTATAGATGGATTTATTGATTAATTTATGGATTGATTTATTATTGATTCTTCGTTGATCTATTAATCGGTTATTAATTCGTGATTGCTAAGATGACATATTCATTGAGTTATTTTATAAGACATCGTTAGGTTTCTATTGTGATCATGTGAAAGTATCTCTATCTCGGTTCTATTACTTGGCGCAGAGACTCAGCATATCTCGGAATCTTCCGAGTTATGTCATACGCGCAGCTACTGTCGCTATCAGTCAGAATCAGAATCATCAGCCTTGCTTCTAACAGAAAGCTTATCTGAGATTGAGCTTGTTTTCTTCAATCTCACCAGCAGGTCCTAATTATCTGATTACAGCGTACTTCTACCAGGCGCCCTAAATTCCACTGTACCTATTTTTGACAATCACAGTTCCCGTTATTCGCTGGTTCTTTGAATTAACATTTATTATAGTAATCTATCTATCTCCATTAGACGGATTGACTCATACTGGAGTACTTCCCCTTGAAGATTCCAGCCGTACTCAAGTGAGAGCAAGACCTTAATCTCCACATACATTTCACGGTAAGTTCCCCCACATTCAGTCGGAGCTCGGCAATCAAACCATTATTTATCAATTACCAGTTCCGAGTGAACCCGAAGATCAGACCCTGGAGCTGTATGACATACGAGACATATTAATTAAGGCGCATCTTTTCCTCGGCTGAAATATTCACTGCTTTGTCTATCGGTTTACTTGATATTGATCCCTATATCAATATAAGCTGAACATTTGTTTACATTGTTTACGCTGTTATCATTGTTTACTTTATTTAATTTGTTCATATTGATTTTATATTTGGCTCCCCCACAGTTAAGACCAGATCCATAGGTCTGGAGGGTGAATCTAGACTATTAGTCGAAGTGATCTCGATTGATATTTGTTAGAAACAGAGGATAGCAGTTGATGTTAATAATAGCTCTTGGTATACAGTCTTGATTGTTTGCATTAAATTCATATTCCTATAGTATATTTATGCAAGAGCTTGAACAGCTGGACTGCTGGTTGTTTTGTTGATTGATCTTGCTAACGTTTCTAGTGTGACTTGTTGGCTTAATTTTTGTTTTGTTCGTTGTGGTTTATTTCATCTCATTTGTTTTCATTACTATTACCATCTAATTTTCATTCAAATCATCTTGTTTCTTTGTTAGATCATGGACCCATCTTTAGCTCCTGATTTTATTCCTCCCTCTGAACAAAGAAACAGAGTCCCTACCACTGCAGGAAACAGAATTCCTACAGTTTCGCCAATCCAGGCTTACGAATTAGAAGAAGGGTTCGATTCACAGCTGGACATTAATAGCTCACATTTCGGTTCTGCATTTCCTGGTGCTAGGCGAAGAGGCTCATCGACTATAGAACTAGACATGACTGATATTTCTCAGAACATCCCGCGAATTTCTAGTGCCATGAGTGCATCTCCAACTGATTCCGATATTGACAGTAACAATGGGCGCGATAAGTTTTCAAACGTTGATGGGGCGAGTGCGACGACTGCTAACCTCAAAGGTTTTACTTCAAATCAGCGTCTAGCTAGTCCACTTGCTGCATCTAATTATAATGAGCCTACTGCTCGACAAATCATACAATCTGCCGACCTGGAAGAAGTACCACTCGGTGTTACTAGACAGGCAAAGAAACTGGAAGATTATCAGTTTCCTGTTCACAGATTAGCGGACAATATGCTTGATGATACTAAAGTACCTCTAGTCCTAGTCGCATGTGGCTCATTTTCTCCAATCACATATCTGCATTTGAGAATGTTTGAAATGGCCATGGATAGTATTCGTGAACACACTAGATTAGAAGTGATTGGCGGCTACTATTCCCCTGTCTCGGATAATTACCAAAAGCCTGGTCTAGCCAAATCCCATCATAGAGTCAGAATGTGTGAGCTCGCATGTGAACGTACATCTAGCTGGCTAATGGTAGATGCTTGGGAGAGTTTACAGCCAACTTACACGCGGACAGCTTTAGTATTGGATCATTTTAATGAGGAAATTAATGTTCGTAGACAGGGTGTTGGCACCGCAGACGGTCAACGAAAGCCAGTGAAAATTATGCTGCTGGCAGGAGGCGATCTTATCGAGTCTATGGGCGAACCAAATGTATGGGCAGAAGATGATTTACATCACATTTTAGGTCGATACGGATGCATTATTGTCGAACGAACGGGTTCAGATGTAAGAAGTTTCCTGTTGTCTCATGATATCATGTATGAGCATCGCAGAAATGTTCTGGTTATCAAACAATTAATCTACAACGATATTTCATCGACGAAAGTCAGATTATTTTTGCGTCGTGGGATGAGTGTCCAGTACTTGCTACCAAATAGTGTCATCAGATATATCTTGGAGCATGGACTATACATTAACGAATCAGAACCTGTTAAGCAGGTTTTGAGTGAGAGGGGTGATTAGAGAGAGGGCCAGGTGGATCGATAGATGGAGATATGGGTGTGGATGTTGAGTTTAGATGGTGTTGACTTTGACCCTGAATTACAATGTCGACTTTGTTTAATGCCCTGTTGATGACTAATTAACGCGGAATACGGGCATAATTGTGATGAAACCAGACGAAGACAGTCGACAAAGACGCTTTTTGCTTTGTTTATTTGATTAGACTTGTTTATGTACAATGTATTTTACTAGTCAAATACAAACACTTGTGTAGTTGCCAACTACGTTGCTGAATCCTTCGATCCCCGAGCACGACTCGAGCGAAGTGAGAGGAGCCACGGGGTCTGGGGCAGAGCCCCAGCCGCCGGAGGCACAACCCCAAACATAGGTAATACTCATGTTCTATAAACATAGTCTCATAGACTCGTTGAGTTTGCTGACAACTAGATCCAAGGAGTTATAAGCTCTGTGATACTGATCCAGTTCTTCTCGTTTTGCCTTGCGTCCTTGGTTGGCTTGAGCTGCGATCATTTTTGCTCGCAAATTGCGTCGTCCATGCTCCACATGCACCATGTTGTTGATAATCCGAGACTCCATCCCTTCGTATAATGCAGCATTGAGAACGAACTGTTTGGTGTTCTCGACAGCCTCTGGGATAACATCCGATGGCTGAGTATTCCGGAACCGCTTCCTCAACAACTCAACTATAATATAACGTTGTGGCACTTTGTATCCGACAGCACGAAGTCCATATCGAAAGAAGTGTCGATAGGCACTTCTCAGGGTGGTCTGGTCCATCAGCACAGGCCCAAGCTCCAGAACCTAGTGTGTTGAGGATATCGTGTCGAATGATAGATGAAGGTATCTCAAGACTGATTGACTGCGGCTGAGATCTTTTCGATGCATTCTGCCCAATACAGTAAATTAATAATATATAATAATACAAGTTCCCGATTTATGCTTATCAGATGTATAAATGCGATGGCAGGATCACCGTCAACATTATTGCTCGATATATCAACTCCTCATTTGAGGCTTGCTTCTTTGTCGAAACTGTCTCGTATGGTGATATGGCGGTGATGACATCAAAAGGACACACTGGGTGCAATACCGAACTACAGAGGTTTCATATAGGCAACACAGTCACTCCACACTATCTTTAACTATATCCAAAATAGGCTCCTCTGACGTCTTAAAGTCCACGGCAGGCCTCTGGAGACTGGGGCTCCGCCCCAGACCCCGCTGTTCCTCTCGCTTCGCTCGAGTCGGTCGAGAGCAGGCTTATAGCGAGCACGGGGGTTCGCCGGCCTCACCTGATCGGAATGTCAAAAGTAGTACATATGTGGTGTCAGCAGAGGTTTCCGCCTCGACATATTTGCCAGTGTCTTATAATATAAGAAAGCGAAGAGCGTAAATTAAATTGCTCTGGAAATTAACTGCAGTATACTGCAGTTTCTCTGCCTTTACGGCAAGTGTAGTAGTTGCGCATGCAATATCATTAATTTTGGTAATGATATATTCCTGATTTATTCCTGTCTAACCCCCCAATATGCTTTATGACCCATGGAATCTATAAAATGGGTCTCCTGGCTGAAGTTCGATTTAACCAGGTGGTGAGTTTGGAGCCCGTTTGAGCTAGATCTAATTTGAGGCATGGTCTCCCTGTCATAGATCGGTCGATCCAGCAGAGATCTCGAACAAAAACTCAGAGCCTTCATACGAATATCATCACAGCTATCGTCACACGTACAGAAAAGTTGCCCATTATTGAGGATCGACTTTCTCGTTGAGGGAGAACGCCCCAGGCTTCTTATACGGTTGTCGAGGCGTGAGATTTACTGTATCTGTAGTTTTGCGTCCAGGAACAGATCCTCTCCTCTAACGGCTGTTATAATAACTATCGACTAATAGTAAATAAACTTGCTCTGATCCCGTAACTTAAAATAATAATTTCAAAAACCATTTTTTCAAACAGTAATGATAAGAGCTCCTCGGCGAGGCTTCATATCTGTTGTACTGCTGCCTTTAGTGACAATGGATCGATCGGCCATTAGATGCAGGTGTTATGTATAGGTCTGATTTTGGCAAAGATACCCAATATATTACCTGATAGACTTACATGCCTCATGCTTCCTGCTGGTGCTTGATGCTGCTACACAAACCCATCTATAATGCCACAAAACCTCATCAGACTATCTATTTCCTGTTCGAAAAAGCTTTGCTACGGCTTGGCAACAAGTAAGATTAGCTCTGAATTAGCTGAACTATGGCGTTTTTCTATTCTAAATGAGCTGCTAATAACATCTCACGAGGAGTATATATCGGGTTCCTCGATATCTGTATAGTTACTAACCCAAATCAGCAAGTATCACAGTATATGCATTATTAAGTATCAACCTCAAAGAGCCAAAAGTACAGAGCAACCCCTACGTAAACAAATAGATATCGAGAATACAAAGCACATTCTTTTTATTTAGAGATGACAAAAGTACTGAGCTTCCTTATTTAGGTAAAATGGAAGTCGCAAAGTGTCTCATGTTCCGGCGAGACAGGTTGACACGAGGATCCACACTGACCCTAGCTTCGCAGATCCTAATTAAAGCGCATCGTACAGATACATATCTGCACATACAACCAGTCTCCGGAAACGTTTAAAGTCACATCCAACTCATTATAAATATATAGCATGCCGCTTGATCCACTTTTCCTGTAATTCTGTAACGGCTACTTTGTTTTGAATCAGCTGCTACAAGCTCCTAGATCACTCTGCTTCCTCGAGTCTGTGCCTGTCGGTCCTATCCAATCTATTTATTATAAAGAGGCGCTAATCTAGAGTCAACAAACAAAATTATAGACAATAACCAAATTGAAAACGAAACGAAAGAATCAATCTATTTATTTTAAAATGGCACCTAAACCTCTCTATAGACTCGAAGAAGCGATGATGGTGCTGGTAGAGATCGCATCTAAAATCTCCCAGGAAGAGCTAGATGAATATGTGGCTCTCTATTGCCATGGAAGATTCGGTAACTACGACGATTCCGCAGACATTGAGCCCCAAGTAATACACGGGGCACATCATTATGGACTACCCCCTGTCCGTCCAAGAGCATTCCAGCTCTGGAAAAGCATCTACCGCCGGGCAAACGACTCTGCCTACGAATTCGTTATTAAAATTCAAAGAGAAGAGAGGCGGATATTCGGGTCCAACGACCTCTACCACATGATTCGACTTCAAAGAACCTAAATGCCATCCATTAGGAATGTCGGACAATCTTAGATGAGCTGGTCTTGCTACTTTGCACTGATCATGCCTCACCACAACAAGCCTACGAACTGCATGGCACCTGCCTCATCATGACTCTATTTATTGCTGAAACGACCTTATGAAACTTTGCATCTATATAATAAAGCTCTTCCAATAAACACCGGGCTTCTTCGTATCTCATCTGCCTCCGGCAGCTGGGGCCCCACCAGACCCCATGGCTTCTTCGTGCCTCGGCCTCCGGCAGCTGGGGCTCCACCAGACCATGTGGCTCCTCAGCACTAGAGTCGAGCATGAAGCGGCGAAGCTCGTTTGGACTGGGGACTCAAACTAGACTCGAGCAGAGCCAGCCACGGGCTAAGGCAGAGCCCAAGCCGACGAGGGTTAAAAGGGAGACACAGGCTCCAATCTTGACAATGCGAAAGGTGGTCTTTTAATTTACATAGACTGGAGTCTGGGGTGTTTATCCAAAGTATAAAGCTACCATTGTCTGGACTACGGAGAATCCGAACAGACTGATGACGTACAGGATGCATAGAACAGGAATGGGGAAGAGAAGGAGCTCCGTGTGCTCGAGGAAGGGCATATTCGAGTATCCCAAGAACGTGATCACAAAATAGTAAGACAGTGCAATCAAGTACAGTGTGTTACCCAGGAATAAAGAGGCCCAGTTTGACCGGTTTAGGATTGGTAGGAGCACAAACTGAATTATATACAAAAACAGCCAGATGAGCAAGAATGAGTTGCAATGGACGTCGAAACAGTACGCCCATTCCAGTTCGCCGTCTCCGCCAATAGACATGGCCATCACACCTCTTGTGGCTGTTCTCCGTTGCTTTAAAAATCTATTTGCAAACAGCCATCCAATTGTCGCTACTACAACCCCGGTAGCAAGGAAGTCGACCACTACCATATAAATCATGAGCTTTATAATTGATCCAAATCCAGGAGAGTACGCTAGTCCCCATGCTATGGCTGATAAACTGAGGAAGAATGATAATAGTATTATGAACGATGGATCATCTCTAGCCCACGTATTTTTGGTTTGCTTATGATAGTACAGCGATTTATACACCTTTCTTGGTGCAATTACCAGATAGAGAATCTCCCAAATAGCAGTTTCAAAATCTAATGTTGGTGGTCGCAACAGTCTTCTTAATACACGAGGAATTTTCAATCCTCCCAAGCTTCTATTTGAGTTGCTTGAATTGCCTGACGAGTTTCCTCCAAATCCTCTCGGTCCACTAGCTAAACCTGAACTGGGGACTCCAGCATTTCGCGCTTGGAAATATGAATTCCGTGTGTCATGTGCATTTCGACTGTTTGCTAGGTCTGATGACGCTAGTGGTAATAAATTCGGCGATGATGTGTTTGATCTCCTGGTCATTATTGACTTTCTTTACTCGTCTATGTCGGATTCGTATTTGTATAATTATGATGCAAAAAGTAAAAACGAGGGCTCTAGATGTTGTTGTTGGGCCTCTACTACCAGCTATGATTTTTGTTCAGTCTATTGTGGCGGTATTAAATGATAATAATGCCAATTAAATGCAATTGACAAAGTGCCTAAATGCACTTGATTTAGGTTCCTACTGGCGTGTCGAATTACGTCTATCTATGTCTAATCCGCTATAAATTAATTTGAAACTCAGTTGTGAACTCGCTCTATTTTCATATTTGTTATGATCACAAGCTGGTTCATATGTCTGGTTAGCTGTTCATACGGATGGGTTGGGGCGTAAGGCTGAGCAATCTGGAGATGAACGCGGGGACTAGCGGTCGAGATAAGGATTGTAGCATGTCCTCCTAGATATGATGTGCCTCCGGTAGCTGAAGCTCTGACCCAATGACCCTGTGGCCCCTGCTGTTTCTCTCGAGTTGGACCTGAGGTTGGTGTTTATAAAGTTGTTGTTAATACTGTCTTGTGACGTATGTATGGTCTGTCAATCTCAACGTCAATGCAGGGAGCCGCATACGCTAGTTCACCAGTTATAGCCTAAATAGCGACACAGCGACATTGGTGGGGTCGTTGGGTTTGCGATATAAAGACTGCCTCTGAGATGCTGCTAGTGATATCTTTTAGTAATATTCATAATGAGTAGTGTTGAAAGTAGCTCTCTACTTCGTGCCGGAGACGACGACTCGGACTCGTCGCCTCTGTCTCCTCTGCGGGCAACATCGGTGTTACCCGATGAAAATGAATCTGGTTTAAACAGGTATATGTTGCTTTGTATTATGTGTGCATGTGTTGGTGGATTATTATTTGGTTATGATACTGGGTGTATTTCTCAGGTTATAGAGCTGCTATCTGATGATTTTGGACACTATTTAGTCGCTTGGGAGCTAGAACTAATCACTTCATCCACGTCAATATTTGCTTTGATAGGATCTGTGGCTGCTGGACTTTCATCAGACAGATTTGGTCGAAAGGTCTTGATAGGTATGTCCTGTGCTGTTTTTATTTTGGCTTCATTGATTATGGCATTTTCAACCAGATTATCAATGCTAGTGCTGGGTCGATCATTTGTTGGTCTCGCCGTTGGAGTTGCATCTACGGTTGTATCTGTTTATATTGCAGAGATATCACCTCCCCGGTATCGAGGTCGTCTAGTTGCTCTAAACTCGGTGTCTACTACTGGTGGCCAGGTTCTGGCATATCTTGCCGGTGTCGGCTTTCACAAGATTCCTCATGGCTGGAGATATATTGTAGGTCTATCAGGGGTCCCACCATTGCTGTTCTTATTGGTTATGACTGCTATACCGGAATCCCCTCGATTTTTGTTTATGAAAGGTCGTGTTGAAGAGGCCAAACAAGTACTGCTGAAGTTGGACCCGTCAGCTGATGTAGTACAAATAGAAGAGATGATTCGTCGTGACCTCAGGTATAAAGACTCGAACAATGGCGATATCGACTCCCCTCTAGTTCGATTATTTACCACACCGGCTAATTTTAGAGCACTAGTTGTTGGATGTGGCCTAATGGCCGCTCAGCAATTATGTTGCTTCAATGGCTTCATGTATTTCTCTGTCAGTTTATTCGCCATGGTAGGATTTAATAATCCATTTGCTGTAAGCCTTGTTGTTTCAATCACAAATTTCGTGTTCACTTGGGGAGCTGTGAGATATATAGATAGAGTGGGCCGCAGAGCCATTTTGCTGAGGAGTGTATGGATTATGGTGGTTGCACTGGTAGTTGTTGCTTTTGCATTTACTGCTGTTGATCCTGACGTTATCAAAAACACTATAGATCAGAATGGTGCACCAGCTGCTGATGGTGCAGGTAGTCCTGATGGAATGAGGCTGCTTACCGTAATAGCTACGATTGTATTTGTTGCTTCATATGCTATTGGTCTAGGAAATATCCCTTGGCAAGCAATTGAATTTCTTCCTTTGGATGTAAGATCGCTTGGCTCGATGTTTATTACTTCAACTAACTGGACTATCAACTCGATAGTTTCTGCAACATTTTTGCATCTGCTGAAATGGCTGACACCCACGGGGACATTTTTGCTTTATGCTTCTTTTACACTATTGGCCTATGTCGGTATATATCTTTATTATCCAGAGGTAGCTGGATTGCCATTAGAAAGGGTAAATGAAATTTTCGAAAAAGGCTGGAGGGGACTGGGTAAGCGAGGAGCTGTATTATAAAGTATAGCAATTATGCTTTGGTTATGTATTTGTTTTTATTCGTTTTATTTATTTTATAAGCGCTGTCTATGCCCTTGTAATAAATTAATTTGGTCTTAAATCCAATAGATACAACTATAACAAATGTTATGAGCTGGCTGGAGGTCTGAAATTATACTTATGACCCTCGCTGTATACCTTAGCTAGCGTAGCGTCAAATGTACCATCTCTCAACAACTCCTGGTGTTTCTTATACAGGTGAAGAGCAGTTCTAGCATCTTCTATAGAGTCATGATTGCCTGTTTGAACATTTTCATCCAACAAAAACCAGGCCAAAAATTTCAGCGACAGTTTACGCTGTCTAGCCCGTACAAAATAAATGTCCAATGTATCTATGACTTGGTTCGCTGGGACCTGAATATTAATTGTCCGGAAATCGTTGCTAAGACCATGTCCAACAAACGTGACACCTAGCTGTAGTAGCAACCACAACCGTTTATATGCAGTATGGAGAGTGACCAAGCCACGTTTAGACAAATTGGGGTCAAGGTCGCCTGGCTCTATACCCGAGAACTCGGTCAAGTAATCAACAATAGTGTCAGTAGTCGCAATATAGTCATCAATAAATGCCACCCCTTCCCTGGGACCTTCACCTCTCACCACTGAAACCCTTGCAAGTGATAATGAGCGAGGTTTTACAATTGACTTAGTACCATCACTGCGAATTTCAGTCTCTTCATTCTGCAGCATAACGAACTCCGCATCGATTGCAACCAAAGTACCCGGTTTCGGTGCTTCCTCTAATGTCAACAATTGATATTCGCGACGTACTTCTTCTCGGTTGCCAGCTGTGAAGAAATCTTTATACAATATTGAAGTATCAAGACTTTGTTTCCAGCTGCCGTAGTCAAATTCAGCAGGCATCTCGTTGACCAGTTGATAAACTAGGAGGACAGGGGTCTTCCAAGAAATGGAAAAGTCTAAAGCATCCTTCTCTGGTATCTGTTTAACCAAGAAATCGTTAAACAAATACCAAGCCTCATCAATTTTTACTACCGACACTAAATGATGATCTGAGTGGCCTGCTCGAGAGATCTCCACTACACAACCTAACAGGGCGTATTTTTCTTTACCTATTCTATGATTGGCCACAAGTCTTCGTGAATGGTTATCAACATAAAACTCGGTAGGTGGCCAGTTAGGTGAAGACCATATTTGGCGAGCAACACTAGAGTCAGCTTCAGGTAACATATTGATATTCATATTGACAACTTGCGGCAGTTTTTTGGCCGATCTAGTAGTAACTAGTTGTTGATATTTTCGGCACACGTCACACCATCCTCTAACTTTACCCGTCTTATCTAATGATGAGTTGAGCGCTTTGAAAAACGACGAATCAAAGTTTGATCCATTGGATCCAGGTCCCAGATTTAAATTTGTACCATTACTGCGAACTCCATATTCTGTTTGAATATCTAACTCATAGATTGTCGATTTATTTAACGAGTCAGTTCCACAGGACAAACATCTGATAGAAGTGGACACTGGGATGCCAGCAACTGTTGATTCAAAATCTGACAGCACTGGCACTTCTGGATTATTGTGAATGTCCTGTGATTGGCGATATGCCTGATACTTTTCATCTTGGACTATTTGCTCCATCAAAAATGTTTTGAAGTTCTGAAGTATGAGTCCTGGTTGGTCCAGATTAGGAGCCATATCGTCAAAGACCAGACCTAGTGCTACCGCATCAGGAATACTACGTAGAGTATTGACAAAATTTGCTGTACAACAGTGTTTACCACCAGCTAGATGAAGCATATCAAATACAAACCCTAACTCGCTTAACAAACTAACTTTCTCCACGGCAGTTGAAACAGCTAGCTTTTGCAAAGCAAAATTATACATGTACTTTGAGTACCGATATAGTTGAAGAATGGGATTGCAATATGTATTTGCAGCTTGATTTTCCAACCCGGCATACTGGGTTTTATTATAAAAATCAAAGTCAAAATCGTTCACACCAAACTTGCTATATTTGATTTCCATTTTACGATACATTTTCGAAATCTTCTTAGTTGAGGGTGGATGCATATTTGCTTTTCCATTTGACCTTTTCTCATCTTCTTTAACATCGTCATCAAAAATGGCGCTTTCATCGTCGATTTCTCCTGTACGTTCTTTTTCACTAATGAATTTTGGAATTGTAATAGAGGATCGACGGTTAGAGTCAAGTGAAATATATTTCTGCGCCATGTTTCTGGGTTCGCGAGTCTTTTTGTAGCTCCCATAGCCAATATAATCTACCACTTTCAAACCTGCGAGAATGCTTCTATCGATTTTGGGTGATGGCATACCTAGTTTAAAAATCATATCCTCATTTGACCACGAAGAAAGCAGCTCTTCTTTGTAATATGGCATTCCAACATTGGCCAGTGAAATGTCGTCGTCTACATTGAAATGAATTGGTGGATCTTGTGATGTCGGGAAGTCTAGTGGAGCTGAGAATTCGCTAAAAGAGGCATTGGGATTAACCGTGTTGGCCCATAAATGGACATAACCTTCTTCGTCAGTTAATGATAGAAAGTCTCCGGATGGAGATACTTCCAGACTTGTTAGAGGACAGGTAATAGCAGCCTGATGAATGAACACACTGGTCGGATTAGCAGAGTCTGCAAACTGTAACTGTCCGCTTTGAGAGGCTATTATACAGCATGTCGACATTTTAGGATGAATCTTTATATACGCAGCACCAGCTGGAAAGGGAATCGGTGGTAATGGCTTCATGGCTCTTAGATCATAACAGTTGACCAATGGATCAGGCACATATCCCTGTTTACGAAGGCTAGTACCACAGGTCATAATAATATGCTGTCTACAATCCAAATCACTAATAGGACCAGAGTGCGAGTTAAACGTCTTCACGACTTGTAAAGTATTAGGGTCTACCACATCAACTGAGCCAGATGCCAATCCAAGTGCAATAGCCTGGCTGTCTCGTTTCATTCTGGTGACATTTGATAACATTTTATTACCCGTTGATCGCTTAACTTTTGAGACAATGGATCCTCTATCGAGATTAACACGGATGAATTCCTTCTGACTACCAGCCACAATGACTTCAGAAGTTCCTCTGGCTCCATACGCAAAACATGCAGACCCCTTTAAACTTTCATCGGAAATTGTTTGCTTCCCCAGACCTCGACGGTGATGGAATCTAATAGACTGACTACTCAGCGACAGAATACCCCTATCATTAGTGAGCAGATCCGTCACAGGAGCATTATGACCTTTAAATCGTGTATATCGTCCTAAGCCGGTGCCGTAGTATGAGGCAACATGACCCTTATTATCACCCGTCCAGAGCGCGTCATATCCGTTATCGAAAACAATTGAAGAAACTGTAGTTTTTGACTTTGCAATAGGAGCTTGAGCCAGAGCTGCGTTGGAAACGCGAGTTGTCTTAGGGGTAGCAGTTAGTATTAGGCGCGCCTTGGTAAACAGATTAGTCTCCGCGGCCGGGGCTTCGCCCAGGCTTATGGCTCTTCTCATTCTCATTTCACTCCAGTCAAATCGAGAGCCCAGAACGACTTCTGCAAATCAAGAGCAACGGGTCTGTGGTGAAGCTCAGTCGCTGGAGGCAGTATCTCTATACAATGTCCAGATAGTTGCGTAACTTACCTCTCGCCAGCCATCCATAGCAGGCTGTTATAAGCTCCTGATTATGATACCTTAGTTCAAGTCGCTGCTTCTTTTCACTTCAATAGTACTTAATTCTCGAGCCCGGTAACGTTACTGATTCGTTCTGGATGCTCTGTTGTGGCAGGTCGTCGGCTGCTTTCTCGCTAAACACTATATACCGACAATGGCCACAGAAACAATTCCAAATCTCTGGATATTCAACCTATGGATATATATCGCAGCCCACTTCAGTAATGGGCACCCGCCATAGCATGAGAATAGAATCAGATTCGGTGGATATAATTGAGAAGACTCCTGTACATTCACGTTAATGTGCTGCAACTGCAGCTGATGCAGAGAGCCGCATACGAGATACGAGATAGCCCTTAGAATTACGACTCGAGTTGACTATTTCCTAGTGTGTATCTGTTTAGACCGAATTGCTAAATCCATTGCTATTTATTTTGTTATTAATTTATGCTGAACTTTTCAATATCTTGATTCCACCCATTGCGACCCAATCCCTCTGTCCCCAATATGGCATCTGTTTCACATACTATTAATTCCCCACTACCGACCACGCAATTTTCCAACCGCCAGGATGCTGATATTGAAGTATTTACATCTATGTTTGGCATGTCTCCAATAGAGGTAAGTATCTGCTCGTAAATCAAGGCATTGGTTGATCAATCGTATAGTTTATTAACGACTAGGTTCAAACATTAGATCATGATGGCGGGAAACTGATTGGGCACGGATCCATGGTTAATGGGATTCCTGGTCGATTTACTGGATCTTTATATTTCAACAATCTTAAAGAGCTAAGAAATGGAGAAAAGTTTCGGCTGGATTGTTCAGTAGAAAACAAGATGCTTTGTATTATATTCTTCAGTGTCAAATACCAGCAACCTCTGGGCATGTTTGTCACTGAATTACTGGATTTTGACAAACGGTTCAGTGGAATCTTTCAGTTTGACTGATATATGCGCATTGTCAGGGCCCAGGCTATGTCATTATTATTAGTATTGTTATTATAATTTATTTTATTTATATTCTCATCGCTGTGCCGTTTCATTGTAAAGTAATCTTACATTTCTACTGGACAAATTCCGACTGAAAGTCAGAATAAATGATAATCAACATAGTAAAAATTAAGAGAAACTTCCGAAATTTGAACACTGCTTCTAACTCTTGTCATCGAAAGACAGGCGCTAACATTTGTATGATATCCAATTCATAGAGCATAGCAACTGCTTCACCGTCCCAACTTATTTTCCAACGATTATGAAGAACAGCTGCTTAGGCACCATTAAAAAGTTTCCCCCAGTTCGACATCTTTTTCTAGCGGTTTGATTATGTTGTGGGTGGCTCAGGAAGACTTGGAACAAACTCTCTGCATCTTAGCTATCTAGGTGAGCTTGATCCGTAAATGGATTCGCAAAAGTCCATCATTCTGCAGGTTTAGAGAGACTTCAGTTCTGAGATACTCGAGCGGTAGCGCTAGTAAATATTGTGGTTCATCGATACTTCTAGGTTGAGTTTCCATAAAGGACCCTGTTTCAGCAATCAGCAATATTCTGCGACTTTATTGTTCAGATTCACTAATTTACAATTTTTTAAAGTATGTGATTTTGGTAAAAATTTGGCTTAATAAAAACCACAATTGGAACACCGAGCCGAAGCTATGTCACTAACTTAGCAGAAATCAGATGCGCCGGCTGGCCTATATCAATTGGGACGATACTTGTCAGGACTGATGTCAAATTAGTCTGACATCAAAATAGTCTGACATCACAGTGTCCATTTCTGGTCGTTTATTAGTTGAAGCACACTTATAAAGCCTTCTGGGCAAGTTCAAATGAAACTCGCTTTGTTTGTTTAAAAGCCGACTATCGCTGCTACAGCCATAGTTTCTAAACATAAATGAACGAATGATTTAGCTGAAATGGCGAAGAGTTTCCCGAAGACAGCACTTTAAAAGTTCGGCTGGAAGCATAAAGGACAACCACTTACCAAGTTTCGAATGAATTGCATCATTTTTCAGAAGACTAGTAAGCTTTCGATACAATTGCTCAGTCGTGTGATCTGTTGATTCAGGCATTCGAATGACAACAGCCCAGTAAACAACTGAAACACTCGACCCAAGCATTTGATTTAATTTCAAGTGAATCAGATAACATAACTGCTAGTACATACATAGTACAGCTTGTTTGTTGAAAGGCAAAATAATTGCTTATGATTACTATAAGAGCACGTCAGAGAGTATTCTCTAGAATTGGTTTCACACACATAGTCTCGCCTCCGCTGGCATGGCTCCTCACCTGAGAAGCAGATATTGAGGACGGAATGTCATTTCTAAAAAAATTCAATATTGTATATTATCAGGTAAAAGATAACACTTTTCACAGTAATTATGGGAGACAAAAAGTATGGTCCCTGGCGGGATCGAACCGCCGATCCCCGCGTTATTAGCACGGTGCCTTAACCAACTGGGCCAAGGAACCAAGATCTGTTTTATGCTTATCAAGAAGTCTTCACAAGACAGAACACACTTGAATTAAGAAATATGACACTCCATTGGATTCAGTTTGTTTTTACTGTATCATATGTTCTATGGGCAAGTGAAGCAGTTAAGTATGAGTAATCAACATCAAAAATACCTGTTTTGCAAACTCTATGGCGTATGCGTTTCCTTTCGACAAATCGCGCCATCGGACTCAAGCACGGCGAGATTTTGGTGTTTTCTGTGTTTTTTTGGCTGGGTCTATAACCCCACGGCTAAAACCACTATTGGCCTCTCCCTTTCCTTCAATCGAATCGAGCACCACGCTCCAGTTCACGTGGTAATCTGCAGAAGAACAAAATTCCAGGCTGTGCCTGTCAAGGCCCAACCGATCTCAGTTAGAAAGAGAGCTGCCGCCTGATGTCTATGTTGTAGGCAATGGTGGGCTTGTGACTAGACTAACTAAACGATCGCCTCGCTGTTGCGTCCTTCTACCCCTAGTTTACTGTATCATTACCCCGCAGATAAGCATTTAGGCGAGGACTAGTTCGACACATCAGAAGCCAAGATTGGAAACCTCCCCGGCTCAACGCCGTACTTGACCTTGACCAGGTTGATTAAGGTTGGAAGTTCGTCCAAACCCGAATGAATACAAGAATGAGTTGCACATATGGAAGTCAATTAGCTGGGGACGGCTGGGCTGGGCTTAATGCAGTATGGCATGGTCACATAGAAACAACAGTTAGAGAGCACGGGGAAGTGGTGAGGGGGGGATTATGAAACCCCCTTTGATAGACAACTACCAGATATCAGGTGTCTGCCCCGCTCCACTTTGTCGGATGCGCTGCTATCCGCTCTAGGTATGCCCCATCTGAATGCCACTAGATCATCGAGTTTCCCACTACTGGCCACACCGCATCATCTGGCCAATGCATCATCTTGCTCCGCTCTCTTGTCACACCGTGGACCAGGCCTTGTTCTGCCACGCTATTTCAACCCCTACTATTCCAAGTTCCGGTCGCGACTTGGCAGATGGTGTTGCTTTTTTGCTAGGTTTTGATCTGAGACATGGCCAGTTTCTGCTAGCTTGGTTGCATACCTGTTTTGTATCGCGCGGACTTTTGCTTAACCAGCACACTACATCCAGAAGCGGCTATACATGGATGCGCATTTGAGACATGAATTAGATCTCGCGGGTATGTGTTTTTTGAGATCCGGAATATTGCATGTCTCAAACGAATTTCCGCGTCTTGGATGGTGATGGAAGAAGTTCCCATTTTCTGGCACCTGTAGAACCGAAACTTAAAAATAGTAAGAGTGCAGTTTCGCTAACTCCAAATGTATGCACTGCTTATCGTGCATTTAATGCATGATAAGCTGTTCTGAAACTTTATAGGTGTTTTGTGACAAGTCAGGGTAAATACGAGCCAAGTATAAGAGACTGGATTTCATGTGGACTAGTTGATGTACTCTAGCGATTTGAACGCTATATTAACCAAGCTATAATCATAAAGCCTGGCCGTGTGTACGCTTGTTTTCGTAACGCTTGTTCTCTTGTGCGCTGGTATGTTTGTACGCTGGTACGCTGGTACGCTTGTATGCTTGTACGCTTATACGCTTATACTCATGTTCTATACCATGTAGAGATTCGACCATTAACTAGAGAAACTGTAATGACTATGATTATCGCTCTAACCGATTAGACAGTAGTACCCGTCACTTAGTGTGCTGTCAAAAGGCAAAGGATTAGCCGCAATTTACCGTCTCTCAACACCTAGCCATATCTAGAACAAGCGGTTTATACGTCATTACAACAGCCCAGTTTCGAATAGCAACCTTGAAAACAAGCTATGCATATCCTGTCAACAGCGGGGATCATTACAGTAGACATGGGCATAGATAATTGGAAACGGGAACCCGGCAGAGACTGGGCGTCAGGCGGCATAAGGGGTCTAGAATCCGTGAAGAATATACCATGGGCGATGTTTCTTGTTGTGAAATTGATATGAAACACGGAAGAAACAGAGCCGTTGTGAGAACGAGTCCTGAGAATGTAGAGTCTCAAATGTAGCGTAATATGGCATGTCTCACCTGAACAAAGAGGAGCTGAATTAGCTGGCGAAGCTAACTCTCTCTGGTGCATGCCCTCAACAGTCTGCTCCTTTTAACTACTTTACTGCTAGTAGAGAGTTGGCCGTCTGGCGGCGGGGACGACGGGACCATTATCATCGGGATCCCATGGATTTACCCCATCGTTTACCCCAACATAAACAGATTTGCCGCCAAACCGACCACCGCCTTGGACTCTGTCGCTGGCGTGAGCACGCCCATCAGAAGATCCTCATCACCCGCCCTAACGGAAAGTTAAACTCAAAACTTTGATATTAATCCATAACTCATGCGCAATCGTCCTGGGAATTCTCCGTTTTGCACGTCCATTCCATCCTTTGAACTGGCCACAGGGACTTAGTAATTCCTTACGGATAGCTTAAATGGCGATCTACAGTTCAAGAATTGCAGTGATCTTCAGGAAGCATATAGGAAAAGAAAAATAAACGTTGACTTTGTGAACAGAAGGTTTGGGTCGATCCGGATCAGCGAGATGGGCGCCAGCCTATCCAAGTTGGGCTAGCTTACTTTTTAGCGAAAAAGGGGCAAGAGCTTCTGTATGGAAGAAAACAAGCAGAAGACTAATGCATAAGCAACGTAAAACCTTAGGCCCGAGGCTTGTCTCACCAAAGCGGGAAGCTCAAAGTGGGGGAGTATCGAAGAAAAAACAAATATAGGAACGGAGATGGGGGTAGCAAAAAGAGGAGAAGCTATTACATTCACCCATCTCTTCACGATTCGGCTCAAAATTCATATCCCGAGGCGTTTGCAACTGGAGCTAGACTCCTCAAGCTTGCAGAACGTAATTATTGAAGCATATCACCAATACCGCTCCTCTGGCTCCAACCATTGCTTTTGCCCTGCCAATGCATAATCCAGGGCAGAAAAGCCTGACAGTTTGATAGCCTCAATGTTAATCCTGCAGATCATCGAGTCACGGGAACAACTCTCTAGGGGCATCTTTGCTGCCTCCGGCAGCTGGGGCTCTGCCCCAGACCCCGTTGCTCCTCTCGCTTCGCTCGAGTCGGGCGTGGCGGTCCCAGTATTTCTGCGAAGCAGGAGCAACTGGGTCTGGGGCAGAGCCCCAGCCGCCGGAGGCAAGGGCCCCAAAAGTATATGCTGAATGGATTGTGATATAGGATACAGAGTACAGTGGGGGCTTAGAACCCGCCCAGGAAGTGTTTGGTGAGGCCCTCGTCCCAGCCTTCTCCTTTGGTGATCTCGTAGACCTTTTGCATGAGATCGTAGTTGACTTCACTGGAGATCTTAGAGTCCTTTTCGTACTTGGGATGGCTGGTGATGAAGTTGCGGATCCAGGTAGCCGCAGTCCACAGCTCTCCGCTGGCTCTTCTTGAGACGAGGGTCAGATATCTGTCGAGTTGGCACAGAGTGTCCAGATCGATGTTGATGTATTGGAGATACTGTCTGATCAGAGGCACCAGTCCAATGAAGGATTTGTCGGCCTTGCCGTTTATGATTTCGTTGATTGATAACAGTTCGTAGGTGCCCGGTGTCGGCTCGGCCGTGGGAGATGGCGATTCGATGTCTGTTCGGAACCAGAATTTGCTTTTATTCACTGCATCTCTGTAATGAGCCACTTTCATGTTCTCGTCCACCTTTGATATAGGGATGTAAAAGTTTAGTTTATACGAGAGAATAACCCTTGTCACCAGGACTATAAAGACAGAGAATGCAGCGTTTTCAAAGTCGGTTATTTGAACTTCCATTGGTCGGAATTCAACTCTCCAGCCAACCTTTTGGTTAGGTCCTTCTGATGGTGGTGGTGGCTTGAATCGCATGGTCTGCCAATTAGTCGACTGGATGTTTTCAAAATGGTCGCTTTCTTTAGTGTCATCAATGTCCAGCAGTTCTTTGAAAATGACAATTGGATCTCGAATGAATAAATGTGCGAAGTGATTCGACAATTGCTCGTCAAACCCAGCTTCTGTAAGTCGTTTCTTAACCTCTTTGTTAATCACTAGCTTAGTATCGTTAAAGTGGTCTGCAGTGTTATTCAGATGACTAGAAATATACGAGTCAATTGAATCGTATCTGGACTTTGGAATCACTGCATCTGAATTCGCTTTGACGCTGGGGTATTCCTTTTGCTTCTCAACAAGTTTTCCGCTGTTACAAACGTGATCCTTGTCATCATGGCCACTGCGTTTGTGATTAGTTCCATTCTGACTAGCGCCATTGCTTTGTGGAGGAACCAAACCCCTTTCAACCGGAGTGCGGTCATCGACTGACCCAGCAATAACGTTCCACCTAGCATCTTGGTCTGACAGGAACCCTCGATAAGCTGGAGCAGCAGCCGTAAGAGCCAGGAAAATAGGTGCTAGTGGAGCCAGCTGATCGTATAAATCACGTCCTTCGTCAATATCAGTGGCTTGGAAGGTGATCTGTAAACAACTACAGCCCATGCCGAAACCCATAGAATCCATATATATATGATCAGGAAGTGCTGCTCCGTCTTTGGCATTGGCATCTTCTGGATACAGATCACGGTCCCAAGGGATACTATCGTCAATAAAGGGAGATGGTGTCTTCTCGTCCTTATAAATAGGCACATTAATAGCCACCTTTGATCCTCGCCGAGTACGTATATTAGCAGTCAATGTAGGAAATCGCACATGGGGATTAATTATCTCATCAGGAAGGAAAAACGACCTGGATGCTTTGCCAGTGGGTTCAGCAGCAGGACTAGTAAATTGACCCACACCTAATCTAGGATACGATGTCAGAGTTAAAGGAAACTCATTACTATTCATATGTTCCTTGGCTATACTCCGTCTTGTGGCCATATTAGCCTCTACCAGCAATAAATCCTTGAAATCACCAGTGAAAGGCTTTGCTGGCGTGGCTTCGAGCATATATCTGCCGTATTCAGGATGGAAAACGACATTATGAGACGTCAGATCTCCCTTCTTTTCGGCTTGAGCTAGATCATCGAGAATCTGGGCCTGTCGCAAGCTCAGCTTAGCTTCCTTGGTCTCAGGATCTAGCTCTACAACCATATATTCGACCTCATCACCCCATAGCAGGCTGTCATTCTTCTTATCTTTATTAGCATTATGAATATGGATCAGCTGTTCGATGCCATGTTGCCGAACATGGTCAGTATACTGGCTGACGTCTTGCCATTCCAGCGGTGTTCCCAGAGACAGCAGTCCCATTTCTCAATTGTGGATTGAACAGTTATTAGCTGAAGACTAGTCGAGGGCCTTCTACAACACAAGCCCGTCCTTTAGTCCTGACGGCTCCTACTGCTGCTTCTATGGCTATCTCAACCGCTGCTCCTTCCCTGACCCGTCCAATATTTGTCAGCCAAATATAAAATTTCTGCACCTGTCAATATCACGTGAGAAAACCGTTATTTCACGTGACTGAGGAAGTAGGTATGCCTCCGGCGGCTGGGGCTCCGCCCCAGACCCCGCTGCTCCTCTCGCTTCGCTCGAGTCGGGATTGGGGGTGGTCGGCAGCTAGTAGAGGGTTGACTCCTTTGCTGGACGGTCGTGTAAAATTCTGTATCTGTTTCCTTTCTTACCGCGTGCTTTTATGAGGTCATGCAGACTTGACAGCCTAAGCAACGACTCTCGCGAAGCGAGAGGAGCCACGGGGTCTGGGGCGGAGCCCCAGCCGCCGGAGGCAAAGCCCTCACCGGAACCAGCAGCCCGTCTTACCCCTGAACAGAGACAATTCAGTTGGGGGTGCAGGGAGAGGAGTGTTGGGGGCATTGGACAAGTGGAAGCCGAGGAAATTGTGAGATCTCGGCGGAGCATGCCGTGGAAGTGGGCTCAACCCCTGCAGATGGTGTTGGCGATGTAAACTGAGATTATGCACAGGGCCTAAACGGGCTAGCGGGACTGCTTGATCTGTCAGTACTGCTGCATAGCTGCATGTCGCAGCATTGTCTGAGAAGTGGGTATAATATAATAAGTACTAGACCCGAATCTGAAGTTTTTTTCCGGATGGAAGATCGAATCGCAGGGGACAGGTGGTGGTTCTGCAGGTGGTCAGTGGGAAAAGCAAATTGTGGTGTTGGTGCTGCTGTAGAGCAGGACAGGAGATGGGACATGATGAGCTAGCGATCTATTTGGTCTGCGTCAGTAGCTCGTGGAACTTCTTTCGCATTCGTGAGGGGTGGATGTTCCTAGCAGTATAGATCTTGTCACCCCCACCTTCAGTGCATTGTTCCTTTCTGCCGGTCAATGAGCGATTGTTTCTGTCAAAGGGTTCTCAGGCTGTATTCTCTCGATGTCTGGTGCGGACTGAGGGGGGTCTACTCTGCCTCCGGCGGCTGGGGCTTTGCCCCAGACCCCATTGCTCCTCTCGCTCCGCTCGAGTCGAATCCAGAGAGCCCTGAACGCTCGCGAAGCGAGCACAACCAGGGTCTGGGGCGGAGCCCCAGCCGCCGGAGGCAGAGGCTGGCCCTCGCAGTGAAATGGCCAATGGCAGTGAGAGGTGTAAGCTATACCAGCCGAGTGGGTTTCCGTCGCACGGGGTTCGCGAGGGGTTCGCGAGGCGGAATTTGAAACCCGGTACCAGCCAGGCAGGGCAGGCCCGTTGGCTCCGGGAAGCGAGTTTAGGGCCAATGGGCCACTGGACCGGCCACTTGTCGTCTACCCAGGAGGTGGGCCCTGGGGAAGTGGAGGGAACGTGGTTACCTCATAGCTTGTTCTCGCTTGACCATGGCGGTGGGTCTGGCTGTAGAAGCTCGAGCTTAAACCCAATATACACACATGCGGTGATAGGCGGTGAGAGGAAAGTAGTAACTTGTTCTAGTAACTGAGTCACTAGGTTATTAGAGAGCATCAAGTGACGTAGCCTGTCAGTTTAATCATTTCTTACTTTTGTTCATTCCTTTCTTCTTCTAATTCTTCTCCTTCGTCTTGTTTCTTTTAGTTCCTTTTGTATCAGTTGCTTCCTATTTCATTTGTGTTTTAGTTTCTGTTTTGGTTTTTACCTCGTTTCTTTTGTGTTTTCACCTCTGTTTGCATTTCATTTCATTCTGCTTTGCACTGTTCTTGAATATTATCTCTCTACTTTCTTATCAGATTTTCATACAGTGCTTTTTCCCTTTCTATCGGATTTGTATTCTTCTCTACTTTTACTTTTTATGGCTGGTTCTAGTTTATTTTCATTTCAGGACTTCATCTGCTTCTTCATTTTGCTTAGACTCTGGCTTTCTTGGGCCCTGTAATTTATTTTTCTTCTCAGATTGCATAATTTATTTTTATACTTTTATTTTTCACATAAATTCTCCTTAATGCTTAATGCCTAGTTTCCCACTATTCCCTAACGACCTTGCGGCCGACCTACACCGCAGCGACCATGCGGAGTTGTGGCCTAGCGACCTGACGATGTCATGTATTAGAATTATCAAGTTTCGTTGCTTCTTTGGTTGAATAACCGACAGGTCCAAGCTGCCGCCTAATCGAAAATCCGCTGCAAGATCCTCGTTCTGGCTCTAACGACTCGGATCTGTGGTTTGGGTTAATAGCAGTTGCAAAAAATGTCCTGGTAAAAAACGGAATATTCCATCTACCTTCGTCCAAGTTTTTGATTCTAGTTAAACAACAATGAACTATACCAACTAACCAAGACT
The DNA here is from genome assembly GCA_001939105.2 of Sugiyamaella xylanicola (nom. inval.). Classification (NCBI taxonomy): domain Eukaryota; kingdom Fungi; phylum Ascomycota; class Dipodascomycetes; order Dipodascales; family Trichomonascaceae; genus Sugiyamaella; species Sugiyamaella xylanicola (nom. inval.). The sequence goes on from MQSX02000002.1 coordinate 389,562, forward strand.
AGAGGCCAAACTTAAACGTTCAAGTCCCTGGACCAGCTTTGTCACAGAGTTCACTCAACTCAGCCTCAGATCAGGAATTGGCCTGCAGGGTGTCATTACCGCACGAGAGCATTGGGTATTTCGCTCTTCTGCCCGACATACAGATTTATTGTTTGTTTGATGCCAAGCACTACCACTAAACGGTCGAATATCATCTTTCAAGCTTAGCCTGGTGCATCAGGCACAAGCCCAGATTGCGAAGTAATGTCCGGGCTTGATATTCTGAACCAGGCATTTGTTGCTGATTATCTTGCTTTATTTTACTTTTACTGGTTGTTTCTTTTATTTTAGTACATTTATTTTTATACTGATTGTGATATTTCGCTTCGTCTCATTTGGTGTCACTTGAAATTTGGATCTTAGCTTGTATGTCTATATTTATCTTTACATACTGTTATTACATTTCTGCGGCTATTTGTGTTGGCCGCAATTACTGACTCGGAGCTTGCTGCTGCTAACCATTTGGTCCCGCCCAGGCCCGTGGCTCCTCTGGCTACATTGTACAGAAGGGACGTGCGCTGCTTATGTCGCTGGAATCCCTGGCAACGAACCAATAGACTACAGAAACTCGACCCCAGGCTCCGGAAGTAAGCTCCGGACCAGCCACGCCTCACCAGCTGTTTCATTGGTTCTTCATTCTGACTTTATTTTTCTTGCTGAATCTCTATTTCTCCTTTTGTTTTATTTTATTTCATCGTTACTTTTTTGTCATTTATCATACAGTAAGGATAAAACTGTAAAATGAAATGCAACAAATGCAGCGTCAGTAGCAGCGTCAGTAGCAGCAGAGGCAGCACCAATGTAGACTCGTTTTACACGGAATATAGTTTTTTTTGCTTAACTTGCTGTGCCTAGTCCTGTTCATTCGCTATACAGTTTGACTCTGCCCTCTGTGCTGCTGCTTCTGAGCCACTGCTGATGCCACTGCTGATGCCACTGCTGATGCCACTGCTGATGCCACTGCTGACGCCGCTGCTGATGCCACTGCTGATGCTGCTGATGAAGTCAACGACCCTGCTGCCACTACCCTTGGAACAATGGTGTGGTGCAGCGTTCCAGCGCTAAAAAAGCCCCATCGTCGGCATCGGTACTCGGTGGACTACAGCACTAACTGCTTGTGATAGATTATCCCGAGGTCCCGATTGTCACCCGGTCATCTCGGTCATCTGTCGTTTGCCCATCTATCGGCGACTCGATGACAGCCCAGCACGCACCGTGTTCGATTGCATGTCTCTCTATCATGTGATGTTGGGATAGACGGATATGTCCTGTTCTACCTATCCTTGTCTCACCATTCTTTGTCATTCTCTGTCATGGCCAGTCATTATCATTAATCCTCAGTCATTTCCTTTTCCATTGTCAGATTAAAAGGGCAATTTATTTCCTCAGCCCTAGTCAATCCATGCCAGACCGTGCCAGGTTAGATCCAGTTGCCCAAGACAGGATGTCGGCCAGACAGTGCCAAAAGGGTCGAGCGTGCTTGACGGCTAATTGACAATGACTGCCACAGCGCATGCACCTACCCGAATGTAGACGTGACTTCCATGCAGCACAGTTTGTTGTTGGCGACTAAGCTTATCGGGAAATTGTCTATTGTGCATCCAATGTATGCATATTTAGATGCATGCATTTATGCATTTTTAAATCCTCTCTGATCTGATCTACAGTCAAATTTGCTGCTCAGGTGCCTTTCTCACATACAGCCTGCATGCTATTATCTCACCATATCAACATAAACATTTCGGGACTAGCCTCTCCTATCTGTCCATCATCATGTACAGAACAGCGAGGCGGCAAAGGCGGTACCGTGACCGCGTCTGCTCCGAAACCTCTTGTCTCCCCTGATAGACGGTCCATGTCAGGGGGTACCTGGCCCCGCCCGTGTACCGGACAGATGGAATATGGGGTGGGGGACTTGGCCTCCGGCGGCTGGGGCTCTGCCCCAGACCCCGTGGCTCCTCGAGCTACGCTCGAGGAGGGGCGTGGGGATGTAGGCAATGTGGAGTGGGCCCCTGCTGTCTGGAGGTTGTCTGTGAGGGGCTGCTCTCTCCATTGTTTAGCGACACGCTGCTGTTTTACATCACTGGTGGGTAGAGAGTGGGTAAGTGAGCCAGAGCTGTGTGGATCATCATTGATCTGATAATTGACAGCTTGCGTTTCTGAACTTGCTTTTTCGTTCCATTGAAGTATCCCTAGCCTCCATCGAAGGTACAGCGCCAGGCATCCAACAGTGAACCTGTATCAGCTACCCACCCCCTCCCACGCTCTGTCTTCTCCCCAAATAATCTCCTCCGAAGCAGGAGCTACGGGGTTTGGGGCGGAGCCCCAACCGCCGGAGGCAGATCTCCACAGCCAGTCTTTCTGCCCAGGACGCACCTGCCGGCCCCTTGCCGCGGCACAGTTCCTCAACTTTGGGGGGTGGGTGTGCCTCCGGCGGCTGGGGCTTCGCCCCAGACCCCGTGGCTCCTGCTTCGCAGGAGATTGCGAGGACCGTCGACGAGACGACTCGAGCGAAGCGAGAGGAGCAGCGGGGTCTGGGGCAGCGCCCCAGCCGCCGGAGGCACACACCCACCCCCCTGGTCCGTTCTCCGGCCCATCTGAGCAGATTGGCAACGGCTCACCCGTTTAATGGTCCAAATGGTCCAGGGAAGGGGGGGGGGGGTCGACAGGTGAGAGTTCATGGTAAAGTTCGAATGTTTGAGCTTGTCAGCCGTCAATTCAGGCTGCTGTCGTTGACGCCTGTCGTTGGCGCCTGTCGCTGTCGCTGGCGCAGGAAGCTGGTGTTGATGCTTGAGACTGGGTTGGAACCTTCTCCGCCAGCAGCACCGCAGAGGCACCCGAGACGCACTCACTGCCCGGCGCCTGCCTGCTCGGGCGGGACCAATTACAATAAGGTTTTAATCAATGAATAAAAATAAAATTAAGGTTAAAGAGTTGCCTACGGTACGAGCGGTGCGAGTGTTTTTAAAAGGCAGGGGAAAAATATTACCGTTAGACCTGCCAACCTAATCTGGAGCGCTGTCAACGGCAACGAGAAACCGTTGAACAGTATGATGTGGTTGGTATTGTGGGGAGAGGGCGTCGCGTCAAGGCGACGAGCCCAACCCAAACTCTACGCACAACGAACGCACCACCACGCAAAGGAAGAGTCAGGGCCAGGGCCGGGCCAGTCAAAGTCAAAGTCTTGTCAAAGTCAAAATCCAAATCAAAGTCAGGGGCACTGCTGGTCTAACTAGCGGAAACAGGATGGGCGGGCCACCTGTCAAAAACATTTTTGCTGCAATTACACGATTCTGACTGAGCATGGGTGACCACAGCAGAGGACCAAGTGGGTTTTCGGCAGGTCTTGGCCACCTTCAATTGCTAGAGGCGATGGCAATCTTAGAGTCCCCATTTTCCTTTCCAGTTTCATTCAATTTTTAGATTCAATATAGAGTTAGTCATACGGAGACCACATTTGTAGCTTTGACTATTGCTCATGCTACTGCTTAATGCTTACGCTTATGCTTCTATGCTTCTCCTGCTATCTCAGCGTTACATATTATATGCGTATAACGTTAGATAGTTGCACCAGATGTACGGTTTGACTCGGGCTCCTGTTGTTCTCGTTCGTTCTCGTTTTACTTTTCGTCTTTGCGTCTTGCGGGGTGGGTGGTGAGTAGGGGGTGGACCTGCCTCCGGCGGCTGGGGCTCTGCCCCAGACCCCGTGGCTCCTCTCGCTGCGCTCGAGTCGGTAGCGCGGGCGGGCCAGAGCACTTTGGGTGGGAGGGAGGGGAGCTGGATTGAGGAGCCCAGTTTGTGAGGCAGGCTGCCTAGCTGTAGAGCGGCGTGCCCGCCCACCGCCTAACACGACTGTCAGCGCCAATGTCATCAAGCAGTGCGTTAGCCTGGTGACGAGAAACTTAGAACACGCCTTTGGTACCCAAACGTAGTTTGTTTGAATGTCTAATTAAAATTGCCAGTAGGAATGAGATATTCGGCGAGGGACCACCAGTGCCAGGCCTCGCCCCTATGCTGCTCCTGGCGCTTCAGCACCCATCACCCCTCACCTCCACCCAACCTCTGCACTACACTCTACGCCCAAACAAACCAATCACAGCCGGGGCCCCCAACGCTCGACTCGAGCGAAGCGAGAGGAGCAGCGGGGTCTGGGGCAGAGCCCCAGCCGCCGGAGGCACACACCCTCCTCCCACCAGAACGGCCCGCCCGGGTCCCCCTCGGTGGTCCTCCCGAGAGTTGGCCCGCTCGTTTCTGAAGTCGTTTCTTGCTCGTTTCTTTCCCCGCTCTCAGTTGTAGCCCCTTTCGTGCTGCAACATGTATGCGGGTCTATCGAAGTGGCAAGGCTCCTGACTATTGTCTCTAATTCTAAAAAGCAACACTCGCTGATGGCGAGCCAAAAGAAAATGTGTTGTTTTTTATTTTTTTACTATCAAAAACGCAAATCACTGATCGCCGTCGTCAATTTTACTCTAAAAGCAAGTTCCAGAAACAGCTAAATTAGTCAGTAAGTCATTGTATGTATGTACGAAGCCGATGAGGCTTGTCAGAGAGTCCAACTGGAGCAGCAGCAACGCCAGATCCAGGGCGACTAGTTCCTCCTGCCTCCTGCTGCTTCTGCTGGTGCTGCTGACTTTTGCTTCTACTTCTGCTGCTGCTCCTGCTTCTGCTTCTGCGTCTACTGCTGCTTCTGGCTCTGCGTCTATGGCTGCTGCTGCTCCTCTCTTCTTGTTACCTTTTACTGCACCACCTCTGAACCAGCCTCAACCACACGTAGCTCGTCTCTTTTGTTGGCCAGGTACATTGTCCATCTGCCACTGTCTACTGCTGTTAAAGGTTTATACAACGAGGGCAAGGGATGAGAATGAGAAGGACAAGGTCAACAGGAGTGGCCAGGAATGGAGGGGTATAGAGCCGTGAGGAGCATCCACCGCACGGGGGCTGTTGGAAGGTTTTTATGGCAAGAGGCGAGTGAGTTTCCATTTCATCACAAACTAGACTGAGGGGACAGAGAGGGACAGGGACGTGGTAGACGGGCACTCGTCGTTTTTTTTTCTTGATCGTTTCTTTTCCCAGAAACACTTTGCTTTTTCTTGTCAGTTTTCTCTCTTTTCCATATAGTTGCTTTTTATTGCTTCTCATGTCCCACGTCCTGTTAGTTAAGTTAGCTAGTTTGTTTCATTTGTTTTTCTGTTTGACATGTTCCACCTCGCTTCAGCTCAGTACGTCACCTCAAAAACACCAATCTATATATATATAATAGATACGCCCGATATCATTTACTGGCATCAATCAGCACTTAAATAAACAGTACCATTAGACTACTGCTATCAGCAGGGATTCTGTTTTATCAACTGAATAGCAATCACCCGGATTCGTAACGTGACTGTCATTAGCGCATTATTGTCATTTAATCTTGAGCTAATCGATATTGGGCGTATTTGACAGGGCTTGTGACTATTATTACGACTGGATCACGACTGCCACTGGAAAACTGACAGCCTTTGCAAAAGCGATAAGACAAGTGAATTAACACCTGTCGTTACCACATTTCGATTTCATTATCAGTGTCATTTGGATCATTTCAGAGGCATCTGGTTTTATTATTCCATTGCTATATTACAGCTACGCTATAAGTGTTTGTTGTTATTTTTGTGAAGACTGTTATTTAGAGTCTTCCTTGATAACTGCTCGCTGTCCAGATACTGTCCAGCTATTTTCCCAGCTTACTGCGACTCGACTCGTTTTCAGGAAACTGACTTTCGATATTTGTTAGAAGTTTTATCAGCTTTTATCAGTTGTTTTTCTTGCACGTTGAACAACTGATCTGACTTCCCCAACATACTGTCCTAACAGATTGTCACAACAACTTGCTTCAACAGCCATCAAGTTCAATATCAGTTCTGTGGTCAGTGTCATCATTGTCGCCTCTCGGTAACCAGTACTTCAACGTCAGGACCATTGCTGAACAGTGCTGATATTTATTTGCTAGAAAACTGCTAGGTAAACAGCACCCAGTACGATTATCCACACCACCACCGCCATAGGCAAATCTAGTATCGGTTAATCCCCACTGAGTTCACCTCATACGTTTCCATACGCTGTTACACCTGTCTTGCTTTGATAGCTGCTCAATTTGACTGATAGTCACTCGGAATACGCGCTTATTGCAAACGTACATTACAGCTCGGCTTTCATCTGTTGCTTCAATTTCCGGATTACCGCTAATATTATCCTTTGCGACCAACGTACATACAGCTTACATCTGGCACATGCAGTTGTTATACGGCTGATATTAAAAAGACGATCTCTCTTATTCTCCAGATATAGCATAGCATCTTCGTCAACTGTTACAGCAGTAGCGGCATCAGCGGCTGTGCAGATATTAGCTGTAAGTAGATCGGCAGGTATCTTCCTGGCCAGGGGCACTTAATTTTTTTGGGTATTTCTTGTGGCACAAGGAGGCCTGAGATCTCAGGATCTTTTATTTTATCCAGATTTTTTCTGATGTTTAAGAGAAATCTCTAACATTTTTTTTTTAGTTTTTTACTGATCGCTTTTTCTGTATTTGAATTTGTTGCTCTATCAACAGATCAACCCCGCTCAAACCTCCATCAAACTAAATTTGCTTTAGATCGCACTGGTTTTTTACCCTCATCTCGCTCTTAGAAATTTCTTAGTCTCAGCAAAGCCAGGAATTTTCGTATTGCTCTGACTAGACCTATATTCGAAATTCATGAACACGCCAGATCAGACGGATCCGTCTCTAACTCGGTCGTCAAATAATAATTCTCACTCTCAGTTATCTGTTTCTAATATGAGCATGAGCATAGCTACTTCATCTGTTCAGCCTCAATGGCAAATGTCTGCCAACGATACGCCGGTGTTACCTCATGAGAGGTCCAACATTAGGCTACCTTCTATTAATGAGTTGATGGCTTCTTTTTCGAATGAACCACAGTCTGTTCCTAGAACTGGTCCTTCTGCTTATTATTCTCCTGGTGCCAGTGGTAATAGCATTAATGTCAAGCCTGAACCTCTTTCGCCTCCTTTCTATGGCCAGTCCCAGCCACAACAACAACAACCACCACAGACACAGCCTCCTCATTCACAAGCTCCATCATCACATTCCCAAGCACCACAACTAGAATCTCGACCAGAGCAGCCTGCTCATCCAACTTTGTATCAACAACAACTACCGCCACAACAAGTACAACAGGCGCAGATGCAATCACATCAGCTCCCACATTCCCATCAACAACAGCAACTACCACCCCAACACTCGCATAACCAGTATCAGCAACGTCCAGTTTCTCCCTCCTTAGCATCTCCTTCAACTATCGACTCAGCTCCTGCTTATTCAACCACGTCTGCTGGTCCTTCTTCAGATTCGCATTCTAGCAGTTCGATCCAAATGCTTTTAGACGCATCAGCCGGCGGCGACTCTATCCACAAAAAGAGATCACACTCGGTCTCCTCAGCTTCATCTGTCAGCTCCAATTCCAACAGAATGCCTCCTTCGGTTGCCATGACTAATGGCACTCCAGCAACTAGTACATCGAACACATCTGCCTCGTCTTCGTCACCTCCATTCTCTATTTCTCCACCACCTTTCTCTGCATCTCCTTACTCACCTCCACTCAAACGTAGAGGAAACCTGCCGAGAGCGGTTACCGATATTCTCCGTAACTGGTTATCATCGCACCTGCACTACCCATATCCCACCGAACAAGAGAAAATCGAGCTTATGAAACAAACAGGCTTGTCATTGAACCAAGTATCCAACTGGTTCATTAACGCCCGCAGAAGAAGAGTGCCTGCCATCTACAAACACTCAGGCATCATGAACATGACTGAAAGACCCCGCAGAACTGTCAGCGAATTCAACATGCGACACTCCCCCCAACAGCAGCCCATGATGACACACCAACGGTCTGTTTCACAAGTCCATCACCCACAGCCACCACCTCCACCAATGTCTCAACCCACACCGCCACCCATGGTACCCTCCATTCACCCACATCCTCCCACAACCGCGCCGCCAAATCACATGCACTACTCCCCTCAACCGCATATTCCACCTCAATGGAAGCCATAACTTATTTAATGATGATGACAATTATGATGATGACTCCTAATTTTATTTCCTGAACCCTGCTAGCTGGTCTACTGCGTCAAAAAAATACAAAGTCCATATATCGTTTGGCGTATTCTTGTATTCTAAATTAATTATTTTCATATCCCTTTAATCATAAGGTCACGTCTGCCTCCGGCGGCTGGGGCCTTGCCCCAGACCCCGTTGCTCCTCTCGCTACGCTCGAGTCGGACGTCGACCACATTCACTCGTAGAGCGAGCACAATGGAATCTGGGCAGCACCCAATCCGCCGGAGGCGCAAAGAGAACTATTAAATACACATCATATTCGTAACTCCATAACATATCTAGTTGACTGCCCGTTCGCCGTAGCGACCGAATTGCTGCTCCCAGTTGAGGAGTTTGCGTGTCAGTTGATCCATCTGATCGAGATTGGATTGATTCAGTTGGAATAGGCCAGCAAATTTATCATTCGCATGCGGTGGTTCGTTGCTGTTCTCAGTAGGCACATCCTCGAGTGGTGGCTCGCCGTTTATTTGGCGATGAAGGTTGTTTCGATCTCGCAGGAGTTGGTGCCGCTCGTTCTGTTCACTGGCGTGGTCAATCTGCGTACGGGCAATGAATTCGAGAATAGCCCCGACTCTTTTACGCATGTCACTCATGGTAGACCGTGGTGGGGGAATTCGCGGTTTGGATCGTTCCATGAGACGAACTGCGCCTGACTTCTTAGGCGTTGATGCACCGGAACCACCACCAGAGTTCCCTTCTGATGCTTGTTGTCGTGAACCTTTCGTTCTTTGTCTTTTGGTTTTACCCGTACTACTACGAGTTTCACTCACAGGGGACGAGGCTCGTGAACTCTCAGCTTCGGTCGTTGCTGCTGCACCGCTGCCTCGTTTTCGTGACGGTGGTTTCATTGTACCATCTCTTGTTCGTCTTTTTGAACTTGGGATAGATCCGCTTTGATCTTCTGAGGAAATGTCATTGTCACGATCTGCAGCATCTGCTGCTGCTACAGCTGCTGTCAGCGAATGTGAAGAGTTATTATTACGGCGACGGCGCGATGTTGAAGTACTTGTTGTGTTAGAATCGCTATCATTGCCTGCTGCTGCCGACGAACCAATAACAGGCTGGATATCATATGTCGATTCTTCTAGAACTCTTTTCAGCGTTTCTTCGTATGACATGTCCCTAGATGAATTCAGTGTCTTACGACGATGTGCAGCTTCTTCATGGGCTGTTCGGGTAACAGAGGGAGATCCTTGACTGCCATTAGCAGATCGTCTTGAACGGGTTGATGGCGATGAGATTAATTTACCAGAAGTATTGGCACTACCATTGGATGCACTTCCTCCAACTGCACTAGAACTACTATTCTCTTGCTCTTTTTCTTTTTTATCAAAATACCCATCACGTTCATTCAAGTCTTTTCTATGTCTTTGAGCGCGACTAGACCGACTGCCACTGCTATGTTCTTCTTCATTTCCATTCGAAACAGATGAAGTGTCTTCTTCTTTGACAGTATTATTTTGCTCAGCATGCGGGAGATAGCTTGACGTCTTTCCCCATGGTCTGACAACCACTAGGTGGAAATCTGGTCGACACCACTCGCAGTAGTATACATCTGGAACTTCCTCCTCAGATGAAAACCCTACACAAAAGCCATGCTGCCATACCTGGCATTGGTCGCATTGAATAAACAGACCAGAATCAATGGAACTATTCTTGGTTTTACTGATCCTATGAGTCTGAAGTTCCTGGTGCCCACAGATACATCGAGTTACTGATGTATCATCGCCTTCTTCTTCATCTTCACCCTCTTCATGATTATCTGATACACCATTAGCTTGGCCTTCGTCATCGACAACATCCTCATCAGCTTCTAACTCAGGTACTTGGGCTTCAGCTTCTTCCATCTGCACATCACCGTCAGCGTCTTGTATAACGTCGTCATTGGAAGGTGACTTCTTCTTTCTTTTGCCTCGTCCACGGCCTCTTCGTTTTGGTACTGATTCAATGCTATCTTTACTGTCATCCTCTGCTTCATTGAAGTCTTCGGCTGAAGCAGCATCCTCTTCTGGTTCCGCCTTAGTCCGTGTTTCTCGTTTTTCACGTCTACCTCGCTTGCCTACTTGCCGTCCTAGTTCTACTTCTGTTGTTGTCTCTGCCTCCGGATCTTCTTGCTCTTCCTCGCGGTCTTCTAGTGCGCCATCGTCTTCGTCACTCATTTGTTCTCTTGTTGTATTTCCTTCTTCTTCTATCGTCACATCTGCATCATTAGCATTTTCATGTTCATCTTTTTGCTCAGGGTGATGTTCATTTATATCCTCTTCACCTATAGTATCATCACCCTCTTCATTTTTGACTTTTGAATCTACGAGATCTGAAGTTGAATTGGAATTCGCATCTGACCTTATACCCGTTGCTGTAGCAGTGCCATCCGTCACCGTGTCGTCTATAACCACATTATCTGCAATGGCGTTATCACCAGCAGCACTATCAATAACACCTGCTCCATCATCAGCACTTTTCCGCGTCCTTCGTCTTGTTGGAGTCATCACTGGATTTTGTTCACTATCAGCACCATCGTCTTCTAGTTTACTTGGAATACCGTCAGCGGCTTCATCTTCATCTTCTAGTAAGCTGCTCGCATGTCGCCTAGACCTTCTGGAGTTGCTACCAGAGCCGCTATTTGAAGTAGCTGAAGCTGAATCCGATAGATCTCCAGCCTGAGCAGACCTAGACCTTCCAGCCCTTTTTCCAACCATTATGAACAAAATGTCAGCCAACTGAGAAAGATGTTTATAGGAGATCCCAAGTGCCAAAGAAATAAAGAATTTCCAAAAAAAAGATAATAAGGCGGTCCTCCGCTAACTCTCGACCAAATACCAAAAGCTCCACAGGTAAATACAAATCGACTTCGATTATTAACACTAAAAACTGTCTCGGTCACAGTATCCACAATATTTAGTCCTATAAACGCATGCACCAGGGTCTAGTGGGGTCGAGCAGGGTAAACGGTGAACTTTCACAGGTTAGGTTATATGATAAGATAACGAGACGTGCCTCTGTCGTAGACTCCACTACTCTTCTCGCTTCGCTTGAGTTGAGGGACTCAGGTCTAAAAGATAACTTTGGCGGAGTCAAACATATTTTACAGTCTGCCTGTCCTAGACCAAACTGTCCCACGAAGCAGGAGCTGCTATGACTCAAGGGTTGAGCATCAAAAAGAGAAATTGTTCGAGATTGAGAAAAGATTAGGTGATTCGCTTCGCAAAAATGTGACAATTAGTTAGCAATAAATATAACTTATCCTGCAATATGAGCGAAATATGCCGTTTTATTTATCAACATATATAATGCAAAAAAGATATATTGACACCTAAGGGATTCGAACCCTTGCATCTTGCGATATTAGAATACTCCCTTGTGATAAGGGAAAGCTTTTAGCTTGAGTCTAACGCCTTAACCGCTCGGCCAAAGTGTCCAGTTTTGAACAAAAGTTTCGACCCTAATCCTAGAGCTAAATCTGAGCTATGGGCAAGAACGCGGATGTAAGCGCTTGGGATCTTCCACACCCGCATAAAAGTTCCAGATGGTAGTAATAGGGCCCTAGAGACAAAAATAAGTTAAGAAGAAGTGAAGCTCGCTCAAAACAGAACCGTGGCGCTTTCATAAAGATGGCTCCAGAGACGGCTGGAACTCTGCTCCAAACCCCGCGTTCTTCTCGCTACGCTCGAGTTGACGCGTCGGTCTTCCAAAAGCCTCCTGTGGAGCAGAAGCTACAGGGTCTGGGGCAGAGCCCCAGCCGCCGGAGGCATAACAGGAGTGAAAAAATAAATATCATTACAGATCTAGCTATACAAGCTTGATTCCTGCGTTAGGTCTAATCTGACGTTGGGCTGCTGCGATTTGCTGCTGCACCTGTTGGGCTTGAGAGTGGATGGATGGCGACTCCTGGGCGGCAGGAGGCTCAGGTTCATCGGGGTCACGCCAGCCTTCATTCCAGATCTTGGTCAGCTTATATGCAACAGAGCCTACATTTGCGGCAGAAGCAGCTGTTGTAGTGGTGACAGTCTTCCAGGTATTATTGGCCTTTGCAGCGTCATCGGTTGGGAAATCGTTGTTTTCGTTGAGAGTAGTAGCAGAAAGAGAGGTGACGCGTTTAGGTAAGCTTTGGCTGAGATTACTGTATGGATCGGAGTTGTTCGTATCAGGACGCTTTTTGCGATTCTGAAGAGCGACTGAAGATACTGGGGTTTGCCGACGGTTTTTGATGCGGTCAATCGCTTCAGCGATCGGATTCTGATACCTTCGTACATTGATAAATTCCTTAGTAATGCGTTCAAAGTCGCGACGTTGGTCACTTGTCAGAGGCATTGAGCTGGTCGTTGCAGGCGGGTGATCTATCGATTGTCGTTGTAACCATAACTTTTGTTGAGTTCTCGTGGTTACTAGAGATGGATTATCCAGGGCTGTTTCGGAAGCCACCCTACCACTATTGCTTGTTGTGCCAATTGTGTCATTTGATATTTTCCCATTCAATGGGTCGACAGCTCCAGAGGAAGCGTTATTGCTAGCAGAGGCAATCCTTTGGAGATCCACCCAGGACGCAACAGGATAAGGAGTGGATTCACCCGAACGGTATGAATTGTCAAGAAATCTTGACCGCACTACTTCAGGCGTAGACCCTGAGGAGTCTGAATTTAAATGGTTCGACGTTGTACGAGTAAGATAGGGAGCAGAATTTGACTTCGATGGGGTAGTCTCCGAACCAGATATTGCTACCACTGTTTCCGTAGAGATTTGTGGTGGTGTTGGAGTATTAGTCGGATGGAGAAGAGGTTTAAATGAGTCTGTTGGTGAAATGTGTTTCGGCTGGGATGTTGCAGGTGGTTCGTCGTCATCAGCGTCTGTATCTTCGTACTCTTCATCTGACTTGGGATGATTTGAGAGGGAAGGAGGCTGTAGTTCATTGGGTGTCACAGTGCGACCAGTAGCCGAGTTAAGAGCGGCAGTGGCCGCAGCAGTGACCGATGCAGAAGCACCTGGTCGAGGACTGGATTGTCTCGATGAACCTACAGCCTTTATAGGTGGTGTTGTTGTACTGGTAGAAGAGGAGGCAGTTGGAAGGGGTTCACGAATACCTTTCTGAAACTCCCGTTCTCGTTGTATAATGTTATCTCTAGGAGTAGTTGTAGATGTGGAGCTACTTGGGCTTCCCCTTGGGTTACTGGCTGGAGCGGTTGTATTTCTACCACCAGCAGAGTTGCCATCCGTGCGAGGTTGCGAATCGGGCAGTTCTTGAATCTGAACCGCACCACCAGACTGCTCTTCCGCCTGTTGTTCTACAGATGGCTGCTGTTGGGTACTATACGCACCCTTATCAGTTTCAGGTTTATTATATTCATCACCAGACTCCTCATTATCAATTTCATCATCTTCATCAGAATCTTCGTGATCCAGCTGAATTACAGGTCGAGCTGCTCTCGCCATGCCAGCAGTACCTTTTCTCTTGACACCAGTATTAGCGCCTCCACCACTACCGCTTCCACTACCACTTCCACCACTACCGCTGCCGCTGCCAGTCTGGTTTATGCTAACACTACTATCTCTAGATCTGGTTGGCATCAAAGCATGCATATGAGGATGATGTCTGCTTATCCTCGTTTGCGATCTTGAAGATCTCAGCATTGCTTGAGACGTGTTCCTCCTCTGCATCCCTTCTGTGGAACTCTGATTATAAATGTTATCCGTAGATTTGGATCTCAAGAACTTGGCATTTGGTTTGGATCCTGATGCTACACCGGCTCCAGAGCTGGATCCAGCCAATGTCGCCGTACCTGCACCAGAACTTGAATTAGGAGATCTAGCAGCAGCAGACTGGTCATTGATTCCGTGAAGAGGAGCCATTCGATTCATCTTGTTGAGTCTGGTAGTAGAAGCTGAGCTGCGGAAATGCTTAGCATGGCCATGACCCGATCTCGCAACAAAATGCTTCTGACCGCCTGTTGACGAGTTGTGCGAGGTCAAATGAGGCCGTTCTGCCTTTCGAGTGGTAGAATTGCTTCCACTACTGTCATCAGAACCACCACTATCATTTCCACTGTTCTGTCTTAAGAGCCGATTAGGGCCAGTTGTATGCGGCATCGCCAGTCAGTGAGAGGATGAGGTCCACCCGATTCAGGTATTTTCTCTCTAAATGTATTCCTCAGCAATTTCCACCAGTGTCTGGTTATTATTTACCCTCGGGTAGCTGCCTATGCTCTGAATCAGATCCTGAAAGCGATACCTCTGCCTAGCGAATGGAGTCAAGCTAAATCGACTCAACAGATGATATCGTAAGAAGTAACAGCGCCAGATAATCACTCGCAGACTTCTCCTGGATATATCAAACAGAAAACAAACAATGCGTCCCGTCTACTCTAGACTCCAGTTAGCCAGTCAAATGGTTTCTATAAAAAAGGCCAGTCACCAATTACACTTTACGCAATCTATCAACGGATAGCTGCTCTCAACAGTGCATCATGAGTTTCATGGGGCGGCTGAGTTATATGCGGCAGCTCGTTGGCTGGGGGAGAAGGTCGCCAGATACTGGCGGTAGCGGCTCGCTCAGCCCCAAAACTCCTCTATACTCGTATTCTTCTCGTTTGGCTGGAGTCTGGCATGGGTTACCAGCAACGTCTGGGGACTATTGATTCTTCTCCTGTGCCCAGTGTCCCTGCCCAGTTTCTCTGCCCAGTCTCTCTACCCCAGTGTGATCACCGAGGAAGGCGGCCGTCACCTATTGGCGAGGATATTGAACAACTCTTGTTACAACAATGTTGGTAAACCCAAATCTGACTAGAGCGAAGTAAGAAGAGCAATGCGGTGGAATGGAGCATTATCCGCCAAAGACATAACCCTCAAACTCTGAGCAGACCGCTGTTCAGGGGGTGACGCAGGGTTCAGTACAGCCGTGCGCATGGTGCAGTTCGAACAGCAGCATCCGAGATACGGGCAGAAGAGGTACTGACCAAACACCAGGGGCAAACCACAAAATAACAATGGATTTGCTAAAGACATCCAGCAGTTACGTGAACCGTATGGTCGGTGCTGGCGGTGACAAGCCAACGCCGGGCGTACTGGCTTCATCGAAGCTTAAGATCCTGTTGCTGGACAAGGACACGGTTAGTAGGAGGCCACATCTTCCGATTGAGGGGTGGACGGAGACAGACACTAACTGGTTTAGACGGCCATTATATCAATGTTCGCAACACAGTCGACGCTGCTAAAACACGATATTTATCTGATTGAGTAAGTTTGAGGCGACGTCTTCGGGCGGCTAGGTTCGCCCTGTAGTTCCTTCCTGGGTAACAGGAGTAGAGAGGACGGTCACGCTCGACTCGAGCGAAGCGAGAGGAGCAGTGGGGTCTGGGGCACAGCCCCAGCCGCCGGAGGCGTCATGGCCATCAGTAATAAAACCAGCTAACAATAAACAGTCGGATTGACAATGCTACTAGGGAGAAGATGCGACATCTCAAGTGTATCTGCTTTTTGCGGCCCACTGCCGACTCGGTGCAGTGGCTTGTGGACGAATTGCGGGCACCCAAGTACTCGTCGTATGAACTTTGTAAGTAGTTGGTTGTGTATGAGTAACAAAGAGGCTTTGCAGGACTAACAGAGGTCTAGTTTTCAGTAATATCGTGAAGAAGAGCTATCTGGAGAGACTGGCAGAAAGCGACGATCACGAGATAGTTACTAAAGTGCAAGAGATGTTCTGTGATTATCTTATTGTGAACACAGATCTATATACATTGAATTTGGCTAGTCCGGGACACCGTATTTTCAACGACTCTGGCCCGGATACCTGGGCTGCTGACTCTTTAAATAGATCGGTGGATGGTGTTATTTCGCTGCTGCTGTCTATGAAACATCGTCCGTTAATCCGTTATGATAGAAATAGTGGCATGGCCAAGAAAATGGCCCATGAAGTGTCGTATATTATCAAACAGGAGCAGACCCAGTTGTTTGACTTTCGCAAACCAGATACTTCTCCTATTTTGTTAATTCTCGACAGACGCAATGACCCCATTACGCCCTTATTAACTCCGTGGACTTATCAGGCCATGGTCCATGAGCTTGTCGGCATTCATAATAATAGAGTCGACCTCTCCAATGTGCCGGAGATCAGCAAAGACTTGAAAGAGATAGTATTGTCTGCTGACAAAGACCCTTTTTTCTCGAAGACCATGTACCTAAACTTTGGTGATCTCGGTGCCAGCATCAAGGACTATGTATCACAGTATCAGGCCAAAACAAAATCCAATTCGGTCATTGAGAGCATTTCTGATATGAAGAGGTTTGTAGAGGATTATCCGGAATTTAGACGGTTATCTGGAAACGTCTCTAAGCATGTGACCTTGGTCAGTGAACTGTCTCGTCTGGTGTCAGCCACTGGAGATTTGCTGGAGGTTTCTGAATTAGAGCAGTCCTTGGCATGTAACGACTCGCACAACTCAGATATGAAGAATGTCCAGCAGCTGCTCGTTCAACCACAAGTATCTCCCAACTCGAAACTAAGACTTGTTGCTCTGTACGCTCTACGGTACCAGTACCATTCAAACAACGCAACTGAAGCGCTGCTAGGGCTTCTTGGAACCCAGCATCCAGAAGTAGCCCCTAAAATCCATGCTATTCGTACGTTGATTAATTCATATGCTGGTGGTAAACAACGACAAGAAAACTTATTTGCCTCCAGCTCGTTCTTTGCTCGTGCCCAGTCAGGATTTAAAGGACTCAAAGGCGTGGAGAACGTCTACACCCAGCATGAGCCACTGCTTAAAACCACTCTTACCAATCTCATTAAAGGAAAACTTAAAAAGACAACCCATCCTTACTATGATCCAGGCGATGGCTCGCTCCCTTCGTGGGCTGTCTACGGCATGGGAAGTGGCGGACCTGGAGGTGGTAGCTCAGATGACGGCGAGAAACCTCAAGACATCATCATCTTCATGGTGGGAGGTACCACCTACGAAGAAGCTCGCATTGTTGCTGAAATGAACGCTGTGGCCAGAGGGGTCCGCATTATTCTCGGTGGCACCACTATTCACAACTCACAATCATTCCTCAACGACATGGAAGATGCAGGCTCTCGCTGGCCTCCTCCTCCACCTGCCAATGCGTCTGAACGTCTGGCTTCCCGGTTGCATTAATCCGGGATTGTGCCTCCGGCGGCTGGGGCGCTGCCCCAGACCCTGTTGTGCTCGCTTCGCGAGCGAGCGAGCGAGCGGGCAGGAAAGAATGTAGCGCTACTATAGAGAGAGTGCGTCGGTGGGATGAATGGATAATTCGTCATTAAATACATACACAGATATATCTATAGTTATATCTATATTTTCTTTTCCGTTGGCAGGTTTAAAAGTTTAAACTCCCTCTTGTATATATATATATATATATGCTATAGGCCGTCTCTATCAGCCTGTGCTGCCTGCGACCAACGCTTACCGTAACCTCCACGACCAGGGTCGTAGTCGTCTCTGAATTCATCTCGCACTTGTCCACCACTGCTTCCTCGACCATACTGTCGACCTTCTACAAAACCAGGATCAAGATCAATTTTGACCACCCGGTCGTCTAACTTGGTTCCGTTGATGAATTTCACACAGTCAACTGCTTGTTTATGTGTTTCATATTCGACAAAGCAGAATCCACATGGGGTTTTATTGAATCGATCCAGTCCCATTATAATTCGTGTGATCTCACCAGCTTTAGAAAATAGTTCAAATATTTGTTCTTCTGATGTGTAGAACGATAAATTTCCGACATATAGCGTTTTTGTCGTCTCAACTGCCTTCAGGTCATCTTGGCCCTTTTGAGATCTCCTCGCCTGCCTTAGAATATATCCGCTAGGGCCATCCGTTCGTTCAGTCGAGTGAAGTGCAAAAAGATCCGGATTGTCAAGCCTACTCATATTTGAATTCTCAATTCGTTTGTTTCTCTTTTCGAATTGAAGACATAATCCATCCTCGACATTAAAAACTGTCGATCTCCAATAGTGCGGCGTGAACATGTTTACCTCTATTCTCTGTGTATATACTATCTTATTTATTATTTTTGTCCATGTATATAAGTTATTTCTTGCTTGCTAGATTATCGTTTTTAAATTGACGGAAACATTAAGAGAGTTTTGAATAAGTAGTGCCAGAGGTCAGAGTGCTGAGTTTCCATACGGTCAATCCCAATCTAAGAACTGCATATACATAGTTAACTCATATCGGGAAGTATGTGGAGTTTCTAAGTGAATATCGGTAGTTATGGGCAAATAGTTTCCTCGAGCGTTCAAAATACCATACTCAATGCCCTGTTTCTCAATTCTTGATGGATTACAAGTTTAGGATATTTGGATGAAATAACTTTTGTGAGCGTTAACTGGCCCACATAGTTGGCAGCACATTTCATACTTCTATCAAGCTTTAAGTTTTCTTCACAAAAAGTGTTGCAAACCCGCTATACATGGCTAAACCAACCCCACACCCGACTCGAGCGAAGCTCGAGGAGCCACGGGGTCTGGGGCAGAGCCCCAGCCGCCGGAGGCACACCGCCACCTATAACGTCGTAAAGATCATACATTCATTCATTTTAACATAGACACAGGCCACAGCGACCAAGATCGTCCCCAGATATCCACTCATTGACTCAGCTCTATAGACCAGCCAGTCGAAACAGGCCTCGATGCGCATACGATTGTATATTGGATTGGATAGTGGTGGAGTCCATGTCGCCAAACAGGCGGTATGCATCGTCGTAGACCCCAGACACACCTCGTGCAGACACCCAGAGAATACCGACTATTATCAAGGTGAAAATGACCAGTTTCACCAAATTCATCACCATCGAATAGATCATCCTTGTAGCGTGCGACAGCACCAGTAGTGAAACGTACAGCACAAGCAGTAACAGCAGCAGCGACGCCAGGTCTGGGTTCGACGCCACAGCTCTCTTTACGTACGGGGCTGCGGTCTTCAAACCCTCATGGGAATAGTGCCGCGCAGTCTTCACGCCCCACCAAACGTAGTCCATATAATCAATCTCCACCATTTTGCTGTTGTCGTCCGTTGTCGTTATCTTTCGCCTGAGATGTGATTTTGGCATTTGTTTGTATTAGGGTTAGGTATGCGCAGGTGTCCCGTGTTGCCTCCGGCGGCTGGGGCTCCGCCCCAGACCCCGCTGCTCCTCTCGCTTCGCTCGAGTCGGGCTAGAGGCATCGCAGTAGCAACAGGGACGAAATTAGAGAGGAAGGTCGAAGTAGGATCTGTTTGATTGTTGGAGCGATTGGCTTGGAGCGAGTTGACTGATATGCAAACTACACGTGACTGTTATCAGTTGCGTCGTCGGCATCCAGGCCCTTCAACTACGCCCGATAACCCTCACACTCCTTCTCTTTCCCGTTAATACGCAAGCTGTGACAACCCCCAAATCCGACTCGAGCGAAGCGAGAGGAGCAGCGGGGTCTGGGGCGGAGCCCCAGCCGCCGGAGGCCCACCCCTCAGCCCAGTCTGTACCCTTGCCCTAGCCGATGCGAAGAGGCAAAAGCTAGCAGTTATTCCGTGAAGAGCCTGATTGACGACAAATAAAATACACAATAAACATAAACACACACCAGGAGAGAGAGAAGCGAGATCCCCACAGATAGGCAGCATTTGTGAGAACAGGGATTGTAAGCTATTATATCGTGTGCAGAAGTTTTATTGATTGACATTTTATTTGTATTTCGAAGTAGGTTTGAAACTGTGACTGTATTATTTGCCATTGGCGGCGCCATTCTAATCTTATCATAGCTGAAACTGAATATTGGCTAGACTACAATTCACAATGGTTGTCGATACAGCGTACTACGATGTGTTAGAGATTTCCGTCGATGCCAGCGAGCTGGATATCAAACGAGCTTATCGTAAGATGGCCATTCGACACCATCCAGATAAGAACCCAGATGATGCTACGGCCCATGAACGGTTTCAGGCTATTGGAGAAGCATATCAGGTACTGAGCGATCCGGATCTACGTAAAAAGTACGATCAGTTTGGTAAGGACCAAGCGGTCCCAGATGCTGGTTTTGAGGACCCAGCTGAGTTTTTCACTACGATTTTCGGCGGTGAAGCCTTTGCCGACTTGATTGGCGAGCTTTCTCTTATTAAGGACCTCACCAAGACCATGGAAATCGCTTCTTTGGATGAAGAGCAAGAAGACCTTGTAACTGGTGAGAAGAAATCAGAAGTCAAGGGCGATGCTAAAACTCCTCCTACCGCCAGTGCCGGGTTTGCTTCTTCTCCTACCGGGTTTGCCGCTGGTGACAGAGCTTCCACGACCGGTACCACCGGTTCCTCATCGACGGTGCCTGGCGATGCTAGCAGTTCTGCTACTGCGACTGGTGCATCCGCAGGTGGTCATCATTCGGGTACTAGTGCTAGTACTGCCAGTTCCAGTACTTTTCACAATGTCCATTCTCCTCAACCCAGTCATGGCAGTGCTGATATAAGACCAGGGTCGACATCGCCACTTCCGGGAAGTAAGTCTGGAAAAGCAACCCCTGTTTATGCCGCCATTACTGCCGGAACAGACAGTGACGCGCATTCGACAACCTCATCTACAACAACTACGGACAAGAAGAAGGACAAAAAGGACAAGAAGTCGAAGAACTCATTAACCAAAGAACAAAAAGCAGAACTTGAACAGTATGAGATCGAACGTCAAAAAGCCAAAGCCGAAAGATTAGAAACCTTACGTAAAAAGCTCATTGACAGAATCTCGGTGTGGACCGAGACTGAGAAGGGTGACGCAGTCACTTATGCATTCAAAGAAAAAACTCGTCTCGAAGCCGAGAACTTGAAAATGGAATCGTTCGGTATTGAGCTACTGCATGCTATTGGTCATACATACTATACAAAGGGGTCTACGCTTTTGAAATCGCAGAAATTCCTCGGTATAACTGGATTCTTCAGCAGAGTCAAAGAAAAAGGAACCCTGGCGAAAGATACATGGAACACCATCTCGAGCGCATTGGACGCCCAGTCCTCATTACAAGAAATGGCCCGTGCTGAAGAAAAGGGAGGCGATGACTGGACTGATGAACGCAGAGTTGAAATGGAACGCACGTTACTGGGTAAAATCCTCGCTGCTGCGTGGAACGGATCTCGATACGAGATACAATCAGTGCTCCGCGAAGTGTGTGACCAAGTGCTGTACGACAAATCTGTCCCCATGTCCAAGCGTCTGGAGCGTGCACAGGCACTCGTAATCATCGGCTCCATCTTCAAATCGACCATCCGCACGCCAGAAGAAGCTGCCGAGGCTCAAATGTTCGAAGAACTGGTGGCCGAGGCGGCAGCCAGCAAGAAAAAGAAGAAGGAAAAGCGACATGCCACCGCCGCCGAGAAGTCGGCCGACGCGGCCACTGCTGCTGCCAGCGCCGCTGCCTCCCATTGACCACTCCCCTGACAACATTAATCGCATTATGAAAGCTCCTATAGACCTAATACTAATCTTTGCTCTTACTCTGGCCGTCTGCCTCAGGCGGCTGGGGCTGCGCCCCAGACCCCATGGCTCGTCTCGCTGCGCTCGACTCGGGCCCCGACGGCCACCGTAACTCCTGCGAAGCAGGAGCAATGGGGTCTGGGCAAAGCCCCAGCCGCCGGAGGCAGGTAGCGATGGGTTTAGAGATTCTTTCGTCTCGCCTTCTGAGCCTCGGCTGCGGGTACGCCATTTTTGATGTCCTCGGCAGCCAATTGGTCGGCCTTGACTCTAGGAGGGATGTCTTGGACCACCTTTTCAAGCAGGTGCTGGGGGATAACGGCCACGCCATTCTCGTCTCCTACGATCTGGTCTCCAGGGTGGATCGTGATATCTGAGGATGGCACAGTCAGAGGGACATTGACTCCCACCACTTTGGCTACTTTATTGGGAGCAGCAATGCCCAATCCATAGGAGTAAACAGAGTAATTGAGACTGCGGTGTTCCGCAATATCACGTATTTTGCCTAGAATCACGCTTCCTTTGCATCCCAGGAACTTGGCTCTGGTCGACATCAGGCCGCCGTAGAGTGCGTTGTTGATAGTGGTATACGGAGCAGTGGACAGCTGGGTCTCAGGAGTGGTAGCAAGAACCACCACCGAGCCCTCGGGAGCAGAGTCTATATAATGAGACGCCACAGCCGGCCGCGGGTCGTCAATTGGAGCATACAGCACTGTATAAGCCGGCCCAGACACAGCGTGCTCGGGCGCCTTCTCTGGCGATTGCTGTACCAAGTGAGGAATAAACCCCCCATCCGCGTGCCCGTTCTTCACCAGTGCGTCCGCGACATCACAGGCTGAATACCCTTCTAAACCAGCACCTTTACCCCCTGTCATTTTGTAACTCCTTCACTGGCAATTGTCTGAAATGACCACATTCTATCTCATATATCATCATGGAGCCCGTACCCTGACAGGTGAGATGACGATAATAACCCGTAGCTAAAATGTTACGAGTGGTCATCGCCTCCGGCGGCCGGGCTCCGCCCGGACCTGGTTGTGCTCGCTTCGCGAGCTTTACAGGGGCCTACACAGCTCTCGCCAGGAAGCTCGCGAAGCGAGCACAACCAGGTCCGGGCGGAGCCCGGCCGCCGGAGGCACGTCCCACACAGTGATCCAGTAGACGTCCCAAGTGTGTGTTATGCTGAAGAAAATGACATTATCGTATGGATACTAGATCGACAGACTACGGAAGAGGGCAGGTGCCTTCTAGGGACTGTGTCAGAGCTTAGGTCATCACCATTTCATGGGTCAGCACGGACCTGATTTCTCAGCGGCAACCTCCAACAGCGATGGTTTTAAGAATGACTTAACAAAATGCTAATTGATCTGAGGAAGTGTCGTCGTCCAGCTCTCGTGCACAGAGCGGTACTTATCGAGCTGGCCGAAGACACCGCCTACGTTGTAGAAGAAAAAGAGAAGCAAAGCAGCTCAGTTGAAAATTCTTTTATATAGCAAAGAGGGTAGGGGTTATGCCCTAAATTAGGCGCAGGCATGCATCTACATAGGTAATTTCAGGGGGTGTTTTAGTGCTCGTTACTCATGGTGTGTTATAGCAGATAATTCAAAATTTGATATTAACTTAAACGACATGACGACATATAAACATAAATAGAACTAGAACGAAACAACAAACATTATTTTTCTGCCTCGGCACTCGGAACATGGACGTCCTCAGAGCCTTCGACCGCACCTCCGTCAAAGTCCTCGACGGAGGTTGCCATATCAAATTCCTGTCTAATGATGAGATTCACAATGACACCTACAAAACCGGCGATTGAATAGGGCGTCTCCATGAAAATGATTACGGCGTCTAAAAGTCCCTTCAATTTGTTGTTGTCACCGTGGTAGGTGAATACTTGTGAGAACCAGTTGGGTACAAGCAGAGCAGCAAATCCGAACATCAGCGAAGCAGTTAGCACAAACCTGTCTCTTCTTGTGAATGGGATACCAGAGATGATCTTGATACCCGAAACAGCTACGCTAGAGAAAAGGAATGTGGTAACTCCACCAAGAACCGGCTTGGGGATTGCAACAATGGCTCCAGCGAACTTCGAGAAGATGCCCATGATAATTAAAAAGAAACATGCCCAAAGACCAGCGACACGATTGGCACACTGAGTCAAGGAAATGACACCGTTATTCTGTGCAAATGTCGACATGGGAGTAATGGTCATAAGTGCAGCGAGGATCGAGTTCAAACCGTCAGCAAGGACACCACCTTGAATACGAGAATCGTAAAGATCACCTTCAACAGGCTGTCTACTGACATCAGAGGTGGCAGTTACATCGCCAATTGTTTCCATCATACAGACTATATACACCGCTAACATAGGTAGTACCATGTTACCAGAAACAGTGAGCCTAAATGTCTTCACCCACATGAAATTAGCAACGGGGGCAGCATCGATGGTAGAACGGTCAAAGTATCCACAGGCGGCAGCAACAATACATCCAATAATGAGCGAGATGACAATAGAACAACTCTTCATAAAAGGAGATCCCCATTTCTCACACAAGACGATACAAACAAAAGCAAGAAATCCGAGACCAATAAACTGAGCAGATCCCCATGGAAGAGCATGAGGAGCACCCGGTGAAGGGCAGATAGTTCCAGGAGTAGCACATCCAGATCCACCAACCCAATCTTGGAAACCGCTTTGTACAAGACTGGTACCAATGAGCAATACAACTGGACCAGTTACAAGTGGAGGGAAGATTTTTTGAAGGATCTTGGGAGGGCAAAAGGAGAGCACCACCTCAATCAAACCACATACAGCGGAAGTTCCAATAAGAGCACCATAAGCGTCGGGGCAAGGTAGTGGTTTACCACTGGCATCGCTAGGACAGAATCCATTTTTATAAAACTGAGGGAATGCAGTGCTGACAACAGAAATAGTACTGAATGAAGTGCCTACAACAGACAGCAAACCCGTACCAATATAGTATTTTGTCTTCAGGATCCGGAATCTAATAATCTGGACCATAGAGAGAAAACCACACGCAATCAAAGAAGCTGAGACCAAATATTCAGAGTCCTCAGTAGTCAGATTGGCCATTGATGAAATGATGATAGGAGGAGTAATGATACCCGCCAACATTGCCAAGCAATGCTGTAAACCAAGCACCACGCCTAGTAATAAGGGAATAGACGAGTTTAAACCAAAAAACACAGTACTTGATTTAGTGTTTTCAGGGTTCTGTCGTTCTTTCCTAGTGGTGTAGAATGGGATTCTTGGAGTGAATAAATATGCATAATCAAAGTTACCGAGAACACCTTCTCGAGTGGTGATTTTCTTTTTTATTGTCTCAGCTGTGGACCTGATAGTAGCGACTGTCCTAGTCTGAGATATAGGATGAGGGAGCTCCTGCTCGTCAGCATACACAACGACGGGATCAATGATGTTGGACATTTTGTGTTTTACAGAATAGTTTTGAATAGGTTCACTATAAACTATTTCCAACGACCGCGACCAAGTTCTTGACCTACGCTTGGACTTCGTTACTTTTCTTTACCTTTTCTCCTAAACTGAAATTTCAACTGAACTTCAGCAGATCAAACGGATTTATATAGCAACATCGACATGGAGTTATATATACTCAGAATCTACATGGCCTAATGAACATTGTGCCATGTCTATCAATTACCGATAAGTGAATGCACCCTAACCAATTATTATTTGTTCTTGATAAGATTTGAGAACGGAATTTCATCTCCTGAGATATTCCCAGGGACCACATTAAGTTCTATTATCTTGGGATCAGCCAGTTGCGCGGGCATATGCATGTGAGTCTGCCTAATTTATACTGAGATTGACAGTGAAATATGCATCCCTTATCTTAATATGCCTATTCCAGTAGTAAAACCCGCGCTGATAGGTGGAGAAGCATTGAAGAGCGGCAAGATCGTGTATCAGTAGCGAATGAGAAATATGGCCATGGTTATCTGGGTAAGGATGGTTAAGACATGTCTCACCGACAGTGCTAGCATTTTCAGAGGATAGACTAGCCGGGGTATGTTGATTTGAGTGGGTATTACTGTGGTTCGTGAGCGTCCTTCGAGTCCTTCGAGTTGCATGTGGTGGGTTCCATGCAACATGAGAACTAGATGTACCGAGGATGTCGAACACGGCGGCATGGAGACGAGATGACAAGGTGACAAAGTAGCAGAAAGCAAGAGAAAGTTTGACAACGATTTTCATATGTGAAGTAGCGTCATAGAGCCACAGCTTGAGAACATAACCCAATACTTTTTGAAAATAACATGACATCCAGAACTATCGCAGGTTCGCATAGAGATACTTTCTATGTATAGTCTATGCAGCCCAACCGGTGTCATCCCGGCGGGATATCTGCACAGAATTCGAACATGTTTCTTATCAACATAGTAGCTTGAGTTGTAATGTATGACTCCTCATATCTACTAGCGCTGTTTCAGTCGAAGCATGACGAATGACGAAGGTCTGTCGATACAATTCACTCTCGGACAGTCTATTCTAGCTGCAGGTGAATCATGCGATTCCCTCAGTATCTTCTTGCTTTAGATAAAACATCACCCA
Organism: Sugiyamaella xylanicola (nom. inval.); assembly: GCA_001939105.2. NCBI lineage: Eukaryota > Fungi > Ascomycota > Dipodascomycetes > Dipodascales > Trichomonascaceae > Sugiyamaella > Sugiyamaella xylanicola (nom. inval.). The sequence continues at coordinate 415,799 of MQSX02000002.1, forward strand.
AGGGACTTTAGCAGTCAATAGTTGAAAAAAAGCCTAACTGGATGATTCCAGTTTGATGGCTCTGTCCATTAATGGTAAATTGCTTACCATAATGCAGACTGCCTGGATCAGGGTCCAATTTGATATGCTCTCCTTATAATTATGAGACGAGATGTCAGGTACAATGACATGAGCCCAGGAAAGCGTGAACTTAATTCTACTCTATTGATAGATAGTTTAGGCGATGTCTTTCCTGATTATTTTACTTGGAGTTCTTGCGAACCTAGTCGCCTGTACCGAGAATGATATTGAGGTCATTGACAAGGCTCCCTGTATTGAGTGGCTGGCGTTGCCAGCAAGCTACGAAGGTCTCAACTGTCCAGATGGATTGTTAGGATTTCCATTTGGCTACTATGAGGGTTCACCAGCAATTACAGTGGACTTTCAGAATGCGACCATTGTTGAGCAGGTAGTTGACATGCACAAATACCTCGTCGATGGAAATGTCCGGGCTGCTATCGACTTGGCTCCTACAGAGGATGGCGAGATAGCTAGAGGAATAATTGCCCATTTGGATAATATCGCCAATACGAGTAATACTCTAAACAGGCCATCATCTGGTCATGCGGGGCCACAAGACTTAGGCGTCACAGCGGGCCAGTCAGGAGATATGATAGAAAATAGCCTTGTCGCGGGCCAGAATATGCTAAAATTCGACAAGATCAGTAATTGCACTCAGGCGTTGTTACAGTCAACTAGAGTCAACAAAACCATCATTGATGTTGTCACGCAACTGGACATTGAAAGACTGAAACAGTCCACTGCCCCAGTTAGTGGTACCAGTTATACTTTTGAATCAATTGAATATATAAATGGTAAAGATTTACAGGTTTTGGAAGATCCTATTCTTGCAGAACGAGGATTCTTGGCTAAATTCAATCCGTTTTCATCAGAGTTTGCCAAGTTCTTTTCTAGGTCCGGGGAATCAAGTTCCTCTGCCGCTCCCTCTACTGCTCCCTCTGCTGCCGTTCCTTTACCTGCTTACTATATGCCGAGCAACCCTCGATCGAACATTGGGCCTGGCTTTCTTTCTCAACAACGGTCGTCAGAGCCTTCATGGCCCAATTTCTCCAAATCAAAAGCTTTATTTTCCATGGAAATGCAATGCAGCTATACCGACGGAGTAAGTTCCCAGAGCTATATGGAGTTCGTAAGCTTCCTATTAGAACAGCCATCAAAAACAGATTTAAGGGTTCCGAGAATCGTCGTTAGTGACGGCACGACGGCCGCAGTTTTCTATCCAGGCATAGACGACACAACAAAAGAGCAGACCTTTCCTGGCTCCCTAATGCTGACTGCCGTGGCGCTCTCCGCCGGCGACCACTGCTGGCCACTTGCTGGCGACAACAAGCTCGTATCAGCGTACGTTCAAGTGCAGGACGCCCGTCTCTACATAGTTTCTGCCGACACAGTAGACAAGTACTAGTGTCCAAGGGTACCCCCAACACAGCCAAAACAGACGGCCGTAAGAAACATACAAACCACTATTATCGCCCAGGATTATCACTGTGAGACCTGCCTCCGGCGGCTGGGGCTGCGCCCCAGACCCCGCTGCTCCTCTCGCTGCGCTCGAGTCGAACGTCGACAGTCCGAGCAATCTCCTGCGAAGCAGGAGCTACGGGGTCTGGGGCGGAGCCCCTGCCGCCGGAGGCACTCCAACACCCCTGAAACTGTGTCGGAGTGGGTTCGAATTGCCGCCGAAATTGGCCCCGCCACCAGGCCCGCCGGCGGACGAGCTGGGGAATATCAGGGGAAGTGTCGATCGTAGCGTCTGTTGTGCATAGTGTGACGTAATCTATAGTGCGTATAAAGTACAGCCCCCAGACCTCGTACCTCGAGTCACTTGTTCATGCTAAGGCTCTGTCAAGTATACAGGCTAAACTGCTGAATACGAAGCGGACAGCTGGACTGTGGTGTCTATGCTGTGTACTCAACTTGGCGGTTATCAGATGTAGTTTTTTGAAGTGTCTGCTGCTGTGTTACGTTTGGAGGCTTCTCCGCTCCAGACGGGTCTTCGGCGGGGCTTAATAGTGGATCACATGCAGCCATGTATTGCTGTGTGACAAATAATATATATTGCTTTACAATTGTATAAGCGCTGGCCGAGTAATCCGTGCCTAGCACGGAGGTTTCGCCGTCTTTGCGAGTCAGCGCTGTGCGCTGGTCCGACAGGCCCACAGCTCATGTACTTTTGCTACTGTAACCTGGCGAGTATAATGTCATAGCGCGAAATGCAGCTAGCACTTTCCGCAAGCAATTTCTGGACTACTTTGCTTTGTGTTAGTAGTCCCATACCAGATGTGCCGGGTTGGTATCCTGCTCAGCCGGTCTACTGTGGTTCTCACTACTGTGGTGCTGTGCTGTGGTGCGGTGGTGCGGTGGTGCTGTGCTGTGGTGCTGTGGTGCTGTGGTACTGTGGTACTACCATAGCGCGAACTGCGTTTACTTGCTTGCCTGTTTGGTCGGAATAGGAACGTGCATGACTCTGTTGGCAATGAACTAGGCCCTAGCGCTAAAACGTGGAACGTGGCTTGCCATATTATGCGTGGCAGCAGACTAAGCAGCTCCCCACCCATAATAATTCTGCCTGGACCGCAAGCCTTGTCTGCTGCACGTTGGCAAGTTGAGCCAAGCTTGCCGCAGCTAGTGTTGGATGGACTGCAGCCCGGCTGACTACTTATTATCAACACGTCGCCCTTTATGCCGCCACTGGTTGGGAGTTTTCTGTGACTAACTGCTGCCGCTTATATGTACATAACAGACTCATTGCTCAACCATACACAGCACAGATTCTCTTTGCACATGGGTTAGCAGAAAAAAAAAGAAGCAGGACACGGGGCTAGCGAGTGTGTGTAACCCTCAACGAATTTTTACTTCCTGCTTGTTCTTTTTTTTTTTCTTCTTTTTTTTTTTTTTTTTCCTCAGAACGCTCTGGTCGTTGGCCAAACCATTCAAAATTATTAACATCTCAAAAGTGGTTTATTCCGGTTTTTGAGTGTTTTAATTTTAACCCCCCTCTAATTCTGTGAAAAAAAGAATTCAAGGAACAGAAGTAAAAAGAACAAGTTCGAAGAGAAAAATATCAAGCAACACACGTTCGACAATACATTTCCTTCAAAAATTACAAAAAAATAAGTTTTGGATTTGAATTTGTCAGATATTGTTATTGCTCATGTGGACCATTTGTTAAGGATATTATTTATATTTTCTTACTCTTTAAAGACTCGGCTTAACTTGCAACCAACTATTGGTAGCAACAACGGTCTGTCCACTACTATCTACATCTTCATCTATCACTGACAGAGAGGCTTTAATTAGTTTATCCCTGTATCAAACCGTGTTAGTTGTGTTGTTCGATATTAATTTCCAGCTTTTTCTTTCTGGTCTTTACTGGCTTTGGCTCTGTATTGAAATCTGAAATCTGCAAGAACAAAAATACTGTTACCTCAAACAACGCTAGAAACACATTTATACAAAACATTACGCGTTTGTTTGCTTTACGAAATACATTTGACGAGCTTTTCACTAAGTTCTTCGTCGTTCAAGAATAGTCTTCCACTTTACTCTATTCTCTCCGGTTTGACCGATATTTCACCTTTTTCCGTTTCCCGCTTTCTCGTTTACACCTTAGTTTCCCATTAATTTTTATCCAACTTGTATCCAACATGCCAGGTTTGCCGTATTACAACAACCAAATGGTGACTCCACCAGAGTACTTGGTGAATCATCCAGCTTATGGTCATGGTTTACCCCCTGGATGCATGTCTGCTGCTAGATATGCCTCTAATACTGCTCCTCAGCCTTATTCATATGGTATGGTTGGTCCTGGTCCTAACTTGTCTGCTCCATACGACTATCCTTACAAACAATCTGTTCGCTACCAACAGCTGCAACAGCAGGCTCAAGCTCAACAGCAACAGCTACAGCAACTTCAAAAGTATCAAGAATATCAACAGCAGCAACACCAACAAGCCCCCCAATCCCAGGTATCCTCACAATTACCACACCAACTTCAATCCCAACCTCAGCTGCATTTACAAATGCCTCAAACACATGTATATGCACATCAACCTCAGTCACAGCCTGCTCCTCACCAGTCACATACTCAGCATCAGCATGCCACTTCGTTTTCTTCAAACGGAACGACATTTTTTGTCCCGACTGTGCCTGTAGATCAGATGGCTTCTCAGCTGATACCAGCTGGTGCTTCTAAGCACGCCATGAATGCCGCTCTAGGACCAACGTTAGCGCCTGCTCTGGCTCCGTCTCTAGGACAAACAGGAGTTTCTGCTCCCGGTGCAATCCAAGGAGCTGGGGCCGTTGTTGGTCAAATGCAAGCACCCACAGGTGGTGTATCGGCTACTTTAGATTATGAAATAGACCAAATGGCTGATTTCCTAGCTACTATGGCCTTCGGTATTATGGTTCCAATGGCCTCAAGCAACCAATTTACTTGGGACAATGCCTCATTCACAGCCTACAAGAAGTTTGTTTGTCAAGTCCTTACAGCTACTAGACTGCCAAAATCTACAATTATCCTGGCATTAGTTTACTTGTCGAAGAAGTGGGCTATTTCAAAACCCGGCGCGGTCGAATGCGATTCTTCGATAGTATATACTATGCTTGTGGTTGCTCTGCTTCTCGCGAACAAATTCCACGACGATAATACTTTTACAAACAAGTCTTGGAATGAAGCTACTGGCATTCCCGTTAAAGAGCTGACTTCTGTTGAGGCACAATGGCTAAAAGAAATCCAGTGGAGCTTATCATTAAATACCAATGACTTGAAAGGCTGGCATAAGTGGAATCACTGCTGGAAGGTTTACATGTCTTCTAAAGCAGCCGCCGTTGCCGCTGCCACTGCTAAACAAATGTCGCCCTATCGCTCTGAAGGCAGCGAAAAATATATCGATGGATTACCATCACCAACCTCGCCTGTGTACTACTCTCGGGACTCTTCGCCTGTTCGTAATAGTAGTCCTCGTAGAGCTACCTACACCATTCCTAAATGGTATGAGACCGCTAATAACACACCCACAAACATGCCAGCCCCAGGGCGCCGTAGTATTTCTCAACAACATTCTTCGGCTGCACTGGCTGCTGTAACCAGGAACACAACTGAACCTTTTGTTTCTTATTTCCAACAATCGTTCGCTATTCCAGGAGCATCTAATTATGATGAAGAGAAGTCTGTTGAATCAGCTTCATATAACCGTAGGGCTGTATCTGGAACTTATTACAACTATCCTCCTCACCATCATCATCATCAACATCCTCACCCCCAATACCCTCAATCTCATTACATGGCTGCGTATAATCACCTTGCTGGTTGTTCGTGCAGTTTGTGTGTTTTTGAACCCATTAAGCACCCCGCCATCCATAATGGCCAATGGTTTGGATCTTCTGTAGTAGCCTGCTGATTGTTCGTTTTTTTCTTTTCTTTTATCCCTATCTTCTACCTCTTGTTCAAACTAAAAGTTTTTCTTTCCAATTTTATTTCAGTATTTGCGTTTTAATGGTTCCTTTCTTTTCTAATCGTTTAATTTTTTTTTCGTGGTCTAATTTTTTCTTTTTGCGCTTGGAACTTTATTGTACTGTACATTGTGAGTGCAATTTTTAAATTTTTTTTTCTTATAATTTTTTGTTGAAATTAGTATCTCGAATTTGGTTTTTATAAAATTCTATAGAAATTTATTGATTCAATGTAACTCGATTTGATCTTGTCAGGGACTAGAGAGGTTTTTAGCGCCTTAGGCTTTCAGAGACCTCACCCCAGATTCGAATACCCTCTCTGGATTCTTCAACTGTGTGATAGGCAAAGCATACTCTGAAGCTATTGTCATTCAGAAGGCGTTTACTTGATTCGGAGTGGTCAACTTGAAAATTATGGGCTTCAGCCAATACCACGTTCCTCTTCAAACATTCACTAGCAATTGCTGGACCGTCATACTCAGATGGTAATGTGACCCAATAAAAATACCCTCCTTCTCCACCTTCAATCTTAGTTCCTTTGGGAAGATATCTTTCAAAATCGCTTTTCATGCTTTTTGAACGGTCTCCGTATACCGATCGTAATTCAGTGAGAATAGATTCCATGTAACCGAGAGATAGGAGGGATCCCACTAACATTGTATTAAGGTGAGCTGGTGTACCGCCAGAACGAACAGCACCTCCAGCACATAGCTGCTGAGCAAGAAGAGGTGTCACTGTTTCTTGCCAACCAACCCGGAGACCAGGTCCCACGATTTTCGAGAATGTGCAGTTTGAAATTGTATTGCCGTAGGAAGAAGCATCTTTATTACTCTCTCTATCAAGAGTGACAATTCTCGGTGGCAGATCTTGGATTGAATCTGCTTTATAGTACAACCAATCATATACATCATCGCATAACAACAACATATCATGGGCTCTGGCAAGTTCTATTAATTTTAACCTATCCTGTAAAGGTATCACAGTACCACGCGGATTTGAAAATGTCGGAACAAGATACATAACGTACTTGTAAATCTTTCGACGAGGTCTTGATTCGTCGTCGATTAGCTTTACTCCATCCTCATATGAGACATCTGGCTGTTTATCGAAATGAACTAGCAGCTCTTCTAACACCTTCAAGTCAATGCTACCATCTGCCCTTTGCTCAACAGGAGATAACTTTCCAGCAAACCCCGCATCCAGAAACACAGAGTTTATGAGAAAATATGTAGGAGCCACTATAAATGCCTGCTTCGTGTACCCAGATTGAGCAGAGGTACATTGTAATAGCGCACCACCAGCCCCAAAACTGGCACCATTGGTCAAATTAATACTGTCAGCATATATTTGTTCCTTACCACTAGGAAGCGCTGGATATGCCCATTCAGCGATTTGTTTTCTGACTGTCAGAGAACCAGGGTCGCTGCCATAAGTCAATGGGTGCCTATCTTCATCATCGTCATCTCCAGGCCGGTGTGGGGGACCTAAGACATGTTCACTGGCTTTAAGAACGTAATGGGAAGACGGACCCAGTAAGCTATTCGTTGGGTGGCCTCGAAAGAAGTTAATCTTTTTAACTGTGCTCATACTGATATACACGTCTGGATTGAAAATGAAGGACTGGATTAGTCGTAAATCCATTCCCTATATGTCAACATATTACGTCCGCCAAGCCGTCAAGATGAACCATATCACGTGAGGTCGACTTGATGGCAGATAATTCACACGTATATTTGATGTTCTCTGAACATTAGATAGAATAAGTAGCGGGTGCTATCTCAGATAGTCTCGCTAGAGTTGTTAATTTTAGTAGCGTAGCCATTATGTGCGGAGACTTCAGGCTCCTCTCTTCTCTTCTCTTCTCTTCTCTTCTCAACCTATCTGCAAGGATCTTCAGGAATTCAAGTCTCCAGGAAACGTTTTTCCTCAACGAGCCTTGCTACTACTTTAAATTTTATAGGCAAACTAGCTTTAGCTCTTGTTTGTCGAATAATATAAAAGATCAACTATGTTCTGTTTAAAAGTCTTACGCCATTTGTATGCGTCAGTAAAATACACTTCGTTAAGTTGAAGTAACAAAATACTTGTTTTGGCCTTGTCTCCGCTGGCCGGGGTGTTAACCCAGACCCCGTCGTGCTCGCTTCGCGGGCCCTACAAATCACCACTTACAATTAGTTCATCCAGCTATTAGGATTTGTTGGCGAAGCAGGCATATCGGGGACTGGGGCAAAGCCCCAGCCGCCGAAGACAGAGCCTGGCAACACAGAATTTAACTAGCCTACCGCATCAAAATAATATATTACTACACTATGATTTTCGAAAGTTTTGTTTCATAGACGATGAAGCAGTTGCTGCCAGATGGAATGGGGTTGCTGAAGAACGAGATGATGTGGAGGTCGGTACTGTAGGTGTAGACCCAGGAGAGAGTAGGTAGCTTTGATCAATTGATGAGATTGGACTACTGCTGTTCTCTTTCTCTACTCGGCCAGAAGCGTGCTTATTGATGCCCAGAATAGATGGTCGTGGTCTGGTCAAGGAGCGGCGAGTCAGATCACTTCGTGGTCCGATCTTTTTGCTCGTTCCTGAAGGGACTGTAGAGTAGTCAACAGAAGAATTGACATTAATTTCATTGTCAAGTGTAACTTCACGGAGAGGGCTCATAAGTCTTGTAACATTCTGGTCACTGATAGCCGTCGTAGCAGGTGTTGCGAACAACTCAACACTAAGCGAGGAATCAGACTGGAATCCATCATTTGTTGTATCGGCCATATCATTATTTGCATTAGCACCATCCTTATCTTCGCTGTCTTCCCATCTTACTCGTTTTGATGTCTTGCGTGGCCTTAATGGTGAGCCTGCTTTCATGAGAACCGAATTTCGTCGCAGCAACCGAGGTGACTTTTTCTTGAGAATTGAGACCCTCCGAGACGATGAGAGCCTTCTTGGGGATGCTGGAACTGGTACTATGCTACTAACTCCAGAAGACGACTGTAAGCGAGGCTGTGGGGGGTGCTGTGGGGGGTGCTGAAGAAATGATAAATCGAACTTGTTACTGTCGTTTCGATCTTCCAAAATGTTAGATTGTTCCATGTCATTGAGTAGTTCTTGGATAAGTAAAGTCAGTTCTCCCACAACATTCTCTTCGGGCTGTGATCGTAATACTTCGAGTCTGCCCATACACTTGAAAAATAAATTAGAGATGAAATTTAATGAACTTCCGTCAGGGATATCAGCCAGTGATTTTTGAAGAAGTTCGTTGTCGATGGCAGATTTTTTCCAGCAGGCATAACTGTCAAAGTTCGTCGAATCTTGTTTGGACCATCCTGCAGTTTCTCGTAAACGCCGACCCAAGATATTGATTGTAGAGTCGATCGATTGGTCAAAACTAATAGATTGGAAATACTGCTGTAATTGGGTCTGCTCGGCAAGAAGCTTGTTCTTGGCTATATCCAGAGCACTTTGGACAGCTGACATCCCAGGTAGTCTGAATTGCACGGATTGCTGAGCCAGTGCACTGGAAATGGCATTGATTTGGTTAATCTGAAAAGATAGTTTCCGTAACTTTGAAACACATGCAAACTTGTGTGAATAATCTTGGCGGTTTTTCTCAATAGCCATATCTAGGCTAGCAAATGCGTCCTCCAATGCCTTGACGCAATGTTCCCTTGACCTTTCACTCTTATCAAGAGCCTCTTGGATTACCTTGGCCTCACGGCTGCGAAGCTCCTCAATCTCAGCTCGTTGCTCCGTGATCATCTTCAAGTATGAACCAACATGTCGATCCAGACTATGCTGGTTTCTTGAAACTTTAGTCTTGATTTTCTTTGCCCGGTCAGCATATTTAAGGGTATTAAGGGTTTCATCGTAGTGCTGACTGGAGGGACTGACGCAAACTATCATAACTGTTTTACAATTCCCGCCCAGCGAAAATTTTAAAAGTCTAGTCAGCTTTGAATCTCTATACGGAACATGACCTCTTTGTCTAGGATCGCATAAAGCGTTGATACAATTTCCCAATGCTAGCAGTGATTTGTTAATGTTAGCACCTTCAATAAGTCGTTCTCCTCGGTTCTTTGTGGCAGAAGCACGTTCACTGCCTGCTAAATCTATAATGGATAAAGTGGCAAAGGTGTGCGCTTCGCTAAGCTCAGCTGTTCGAGCCTTTTGGGTAATGTTTATTTGCAGTACAGCGTGAGAACGAGATGATACAGCATTGGCTTCAGTTGGTGACATTGTACGATTCTGATTTCCTTGTAAAATCATGTCCATGACCTCATCAACATTCTCCGGCTTATGTGAGCTAAGATTTGATACTGAAATACGCTTATCTGCATTTTCTCTAAGTTGTAAAATCTTTTTAGGACCAGGCCCAGAACCAGCTGGCTCCAACAGATCCCGAATGGTTTCATTATAAATTTCCAGATAAGACAGACTAAGATCAATAGTTTTGGTATCACGCAGAGCATCAATTCTTTCGAAAAGTTCTTTCATAGTTAAAAAGATGATTCCAGGTTGATTAGGATTACCACTGATTGTGTGAGTTTTACCACATCCTGTAGCCCCATATGCAAAAACTGTAGCGTTGTATCCATCCAAGACGTTGTCCAGTAACGGTCGAGTTGTATGGCAGTAAACATCATTCTGAGAAGCGCTATCATCAAAGAGCCTGTCAAAGACAAATCTGTGCTCTCTTATTCTACTTTGTCTCATCCCGTTGCTGCTAGATGAACCATTGTTTCCACCATTTAATAATGCCTGCTGCATTTTCACCATTGGATTGTTTTCAGGAGGGTCAAATATAAGCATTTTATCGTCCACCACGTTAATTATTTTTCGAATCGATTTACCGGGATATCGATGTGAGAATCCCATTGCACCACCTGATCCCCCAGTAGGCCCATCTCCACTTGCTCCATTATTGCCTGCAAAACTACCATCTCCCAGAAATAGTGGTTCGTTTGAAACATGCTGAAGATGAACCAGTTCATTAGCCGTGAATGGCCTTACTCGGACTTGTCTAGTTAGTTTTACTTTGCTCAAAATCACCATAGCGACTCTTCAATCTGAACAGCATGGTATTCCCAGTAACTCACCCGTGACGGCAATGGATGATTCCTTACTAGACATCACAATTCCAAATGCCTTCTTTATCCGCTTTTCCACTTCCAACTATCTCGGTCTATGCAACTAAATTCTATACTAGTTCCTTGTAGCTCTATGAAACCAGCTATCTTCGAAAAATGATCTGTACCAAAACAATGTTGTTGATGATTGCATCTGTATTTCCTTATTCGGCTGTGTATGTTTACATATCAGCCGTATGTATTGCTGGCGGGCAGGCTTGATGTGACGATCAATGCAGGGACACATGCTGATATATGCATAGTCACACTCAGATTCACGGCCTTAGGCCATGTGATTGGAAATCGAGCTATCCTACACAACACCGGAAATATAAGTAAGCGGTAATATAGGTCATCAGGTTTAATATAAATATATGTACAGATACAGCAGTTAACTGGAAGAGTGTTCTAAATATGCTCTAGGAGTGATGCCACTGGCTCGCATGAGATTGAGGTATTCCTCAGCAGTCTCGTGAGCTCCTGACTGGCGACTGAGGTTTATTACGAGGTCAAACATCCGGCGAGTTCGTGCAACTCCGAATGCTTCACAGTCTCTGTGGATGATTTGGCGAGCCAGAAAATGATCTTCTGTGGATGATGCAAGTTCTAATAGACAGAGCATTGTGTCGTCATTAGGAATGAAATTATAATTAAAAATCGCGGTGCTGTAGAAGTCGAGAATAATTTTCGGGTCAACTTGAGTGTTGACATATGCACTTAGGATGGTATTGACATAGAGGGTTTTGACGGAAGGTTTGATTGGAGTTCGTTTAACTTTTGTGAAGAGGCTTTGGATGTGGTTGGACGTATCAAGAAGTAGTTTCGGATCACTAGATAGTACTTTGATCAAAACAGGGATATCTCGCAGGCGAAGAAGAGCAGTCCCTTTATCGCCGATACGTTTCATAAGTTTCAGACTGGAAATAATGTCACCACTACCAGCATATGCATCTATCAAAGCTGAAAAATGGGTGATATGATTTGTATTATCAGGTTTCGAAAGAGCCTGCTTTCGTCGCTGCTCACGAAGAAGAGCCCATCTTGTAAGAGCAAAATCGCCATTGGCACGGCCTAGTTCGACCATTCGCTCATAGCACCAATCATGCAATACCACACGACCGGGAATGCCAGCAGTTTTCCATGCCCATTCTACATTATTATAGTCCATAAGACGACATGCATTGCTCATGAATATACCCCATGTACGAGCGTATACTGGCCCTGAGTCATGAAGATACTCCATTATCTGACGAGAATAGTCCATATCATTCCGATCTAGAGTTGCGAGTAGTAGCACTTCATAGAGAGATCGAGCTAGCGTAAGCTTACCTGCATTCACCTCTACCATTTCTCGCAACGAGTGTAGAGCTGCTTCGGTGTTACCGCATGAAACATGCAGTCTAATAACATTGTTCATATATCGTTTTTTCTGCGCAGGGGTGGATATTGTCACATTCTCACACAGAGAGATGTATTTTTGGGCAAAAAACGCATCTCCAAGTGGTACTATTAGTTGATAGAAAAGTGACATATTGTAGAAAGAGACATCATAACCTTTATCTACCATGTGGTCAAGAATGTGACCTGCTAGAGAAGCGCGAGTGGGCGAAGAACCGACTACTTTTGTGATATCTCTTGAAGGAGCAGACCTCGAAGCAGTAGTTTTATATGTGATGGTAGTGGAGTCATAAAGTATCAGGAAAAGCTCCTCAAATAGTTTGGCTGGAGGTCTATGAGACGGAGTATCTGGAGAATATGGCCGAGTAAGAGTATTGTCAGATGTCGAGGAAGCACCATCAATTTTCTCGCTATGGCTATAACTTTTCAGCTTCAGCGCCATTTCAGGCCCTAGGCTGTTCAGAATAAACTGAGCTACTTCCAGAGCTTTGTCAAAAGACTTGGCCATTCTTAAGTCGTGCAACACGTCTACTATACTGTCCCAGTCAGCTGATTTGGAGTTGACCGACAACTGAACAAAAGCGTCACGAAGTTTGGTTTTCAGTGGTCCACCTATGACAGGCCACACATCATTCAACGGTTCGGCTGTATTAGAAGTAAATCCTGGGGGCAAATCAATGGCCATGTCCATTTCAATTTCACTAGAACTTGGATTCTCTGTTTCTGAGGACTGGCTATCATTTTTGATACTAATAGAGGAAAATCGCTTTGCATCGAGACGTGAACTATCATTCTTATCACCCAGTAAATAACAGCTTGTAGTATTGACGATTCGTGCTAGAGAATAATTTCTGGAGCCAGTTGTTATAGCTCTAGAGTTTGAATCTGAAGCGATTTTACTCGCCAGTACCCTAGCAGAACTGCCCTGAACCAGCCTGAGACAAGTTTTCTGTAAGTGGCTACTAGCACCAGTGCCCATACCATACCGGCACCGTGGTATAGTCCTGACCACCATTATACATGCTCTCACAACAGCATCAGACCAAATTGTTGTTCTGTTGATTCAGATTATCCCAGGTTTAAAGTGGTCTAATTTAGTGAAGGCCGCATCAAACGCGGCCCATGTGCAATGGGTTAGGGTGGTGAAGCTGATATTTTCAGTAGGACATGAAGAGGTGAAATTTCAGGTGTGACTGTAAACAAACGAGGCGTATCAACGTAGTAATGATCCGGCTAACTCCACGAGTCTCAGGAGTAAGTACACTGAATATGTTTATAAGATTAATATAAAATTTACGAGAGATCAGATGGTGGCACTTACAGAGAAGAGGTTACTAACATTCCAGCTCAAAATCGGCTCGAAATATGGCTCGAGCGTATTCCAACAATCTGTTCTTGGAGTACGTCCAGCTCTTCGACAAGCCAGAGTGTTTCCAGGGTATTCCACGCGTTATAACTCGTCACAAGCTGCCAGCTCAACTAATAGTGGTGTCTCCGAAGCTGTCAACAGTGTCAGTGAGAACATCACCAATGTAGCAGCTTCCACCGGATCTGCCATCCAAACTGAAATTGCTCCAATTGTCAGCAGTGCAAGTGAGACTATTCAAGCTGTTGTGAATACTGTTAGTCCAGATCAAATTGGGTATTTCCAATCTATTGGTTTAGCCCAGAGTTGGTGGTGGCCCCCCGGCATGTTCCAACATATCTTTGAGCTTGTCCATGTTGGCACCGGATTGCCATGGTGGGCTACTATTGCAATGGTTACAATTGGCATGAGAGCTGCTATGTTCCCTATGTATCTCAAAGCATCGAATGCGACTGCTAAAATGACTGCATTAAAACCCGAGCTGAACAGACTCATGAAAGACTATACCGCCAGTGACGATCCAATTGCAGCTCAAAAGACCTTAATGGAGCGTAAGAAATTGATGCTCGCTCACAACGTGAAAACTTCGCATCTGCTGTTACCCATGGTTTCAGTTCCATTCTTCATCGGTGTTTTCTCTGCTCTGAACGGTATGTCAAAGATTCCGGTTCACGGTCTGACCACAGAGGGAGCCCTTTGGTTCACCAATCTGGCTGCCGCAGACCCATATGTTGGGTTACAAATCATCACTGCACTCTTCTATGCCACGACATTCAAACTTGGAGGAGAGACTGGTGCTAATACCATGTCTCCAGCAATGAAGAAAGTGTTCACATATATGCCATTCATCGCCGTGCCCATGACCATGTCACTACCCGCCTGTGTATGTATGTACTTTGCACTCAATGGTGTCCTCTCCGTCGGACAGACCTTTCTCCTGCAGAACAAAGCATTCCGCAACAAGATGGGTCTCTCTCCTATTGTCAAGCCCGCTATGAACCCCGAAGACAACCTCTCCATCATGGAAACACTCAAACAAAGTTTCGAGAAGACAAAACAACGAGCCGAAAAGGCCCAGCGCGAAGCCGAACGAGAGCTCCGACTAAAAAAAGAAAAAGAGGCCGAGGAACGCAGCAAGTACGTGCAGTTTACCAAAAAGCCCCGGAAATAGAGCTCCTCTAGATCCATGTAAATAGACTTCTTGTAACATTTACGGAACGGGTGTTGCCTCCGGCGGCTGGGGCTACGCCCCAGACCCCACGGCTCCTCTCGCTTCGCTCGAGTCGGTACCTCTCGGTCCCCACGTAACTACCACCAAGCAGGGACTGAGGTCTAACCTGATTTCAACGTCTCGACTCGAGCGGAGCGAGAGGAGCAGTGGGGTCTGGGGCGCAGCCCCAGCCGCCGGAGGCACTGGCCAAGGAAAAAAACAGATGAGTAGAATATATTACTTATAGCTTAGAGTAGACAAAGCGCTTGCCGTTCTTGAGAGACTGAAGCTGGTGCTTTCTGCCCTCGGTGGTGAATTCGAGACGCTGTTCCAGAGAGTAGTTGGCCCGGGCGCGAGCCTTTTGGATCAGCTCGGTACCACGCTTGCCACGGCGGTCGACAAAGTCTTTGATTGCTTCAAAGGTCTCATCAGGCATGTCGAAGACCACCAGGTGCTTACCTCCAGGGATGATTTTGAGGCTGCCGTATCGTAGTCGCTCAACGACCTTTTCATGAGCATCTGGTGGGTTCCAGTCCGCAATGTCACCGCATACGTAGAGAACCTCATTGTCAATAGCAGTCAACAACGAATACAAGTCACGCAAGGTAGGCTGCGAACAGGAGTAAGAAATAAGTTGTTGGTCTAGTGAGTTGATAGTTGAGTAGGTACCATCGGGGTTCTCTACTGCTGCGCTGTCAATGTAATCCTGGAGAATTCGAGGGTGGAACCCTTTCGAAATGCTCTTTTTGGTCATATATGTGAGGTACTCATCTCGGTTCTGGAACTTGGTCTTAATATATTTCTCCAGTTTGGCGAATCGTCCTCCCGTCATAGCGGTGACGTGCTCATTGGTGTAGTATTCAGGGTCCAAATACAGAACTGGGTCGATAATGACAATCGAGTCAATGAGACCAGGCTCATGAATAACCGCATAAGTACACATAGCACCTCCCATGGACTGGCCAATGAGAATAGTAGGCCCGACATTATTCAAAGCGCGGATCATGCGATTGATGTCCTTGCCACCGTCAGACCAGGTGCAATACGGACCCAATTTGCCAGTATTAAGCAGTAAGGATTCGCCATGGTTCACGGCGTCCATGGCAGCCACAGTACCTAGACGAGCACCAAATTCATTGAAGAAGAGCTCAATCATATACTGCCATAACTCTTTACTCATCTGAGTACCATGGGCAAACACCAGATTAGTCAATGTAGTTGGGTCTGCAGTGGAATTGTCGAATCTGTCATCCTTGTACACATTGTACACAAGCTTGAGTCTATCATCGGGAGCGACTGTAGCCTCGAAGTTCTCACGAGGATAGTGTGCGTCAATGACGAATCTCTGTTTGGTGATAGTCATTTCGAGTCGTTTGTCTGAGATACTGAAGAGAATGAAGACTGAAATGTGAAAACAAAATTAACTTGGAACAACCAGAAGAAATAGAAGAATGAAAAACGGAAAATAGGAAATAGAAATAAAACTCAAAAAATCCGAATGATCGTCCCGCTAGTACAAAAAGCCGATAATAACGGAGAAAGTCTAAAAATCAAATGCAAATCGACGTCTACTGATCTCGATCCGGGTCTACACGCAGACACAATACAGCTCGCTAGATCACAATAATAAATCTCCAAAAGCCGGTAGCGAACCTCTATTCTTATATAAGCTGAAAACAGAATGTCACAAGGAAATAAAACCTCTGTAAATAACCTGTATTGGCCCTAGAATCTAAGAATGTTTATTCACTATGAGATGCAGATTAGCCGAGGCAGAATATGCAGACCATGCTGAACCCGGGGAAAGCTGGAACCGATAAGCGACTGATTCCGCGGAGACCCCGCAAAAACATCGGTCCTCCAGACCCGACCACCGACAGCCCAGGACTTTCATAGACAGAGATGAGTAGATAAGAAACGATCACCAGGGATATTCTGCAGGTGTCATCGTCGACGGTTGGGGATTATCCCGGATTGAACAGTGGTATCTACGAGGACTGGGGCTCCGCCCAGACCTCGCTGCTCGTCTCGCTTGGTTCGAGTCGTTACTTCAAGGGTCGAAACAGTCTCCTGCGAAGCAGGAGCCACGGGGTCTGAGGCAGAGCCCCAGCAGCCGGAGGCTGGACATGGTTCTAGACGGCATTCAGCAGCTGGGGCACGGACTGGAGCTTTGTGTCGACAAGCGAAGTGAGTTGTGCTGCCAATTGCGTGTCCTGATCGTCGAATACTGGGTGAAGTTAGATTAGGGAGGAGAGTGGGCGTAGTGCCTCGGCTCTGGGAGACTGCTCTATCAAGGCGAACATAGGTATGCGACGATGGAGGCGCGCGTGATACTTACTCGAGATAGAGTTTATTGACTCTTTGAAGAGCACTTTGAAGTCAAGTGATTCGAGGCTATCGTTCTTCTTGCCGAGGTTGAATAGGACTACTGTGCCTGTACTGGGGTCAATGTTGAAGAGCCGTCCCTCGACAGGTGCCATGTCCAGCGCGCTGTTGAAGACTACTATTACTAGCAGTCCGCGGGACTTCTCGACAAGGTCGGGAGAGGAATGCCAAGCCGGCGAGGAGCTCATGTTGGAGCTGTAGGGCTCTATGGGGGTCGTTCAGACAGACTCAACTGCGTCTCTTGCAGGTATTTTTGAGTGATCTTATGGCCCTAGATACCTGTTCTATATTATGGAAGAAGAGATTCAACGTAGAGAGCGCTCTCTGTGGTATATAGTACGTCAGGAAACAGCTGATGCTATATAAGACTTAGAATACGGCCAGGTTGCTAGTTCTCGAACGTACTGTGCAGCATTCAACAAGGACAACACTACTAGGAATAACAATAATATCGATATAAGTGTCAGAGATAACCTACAGTCTCGATACTTGTAATCTCGATAACAATAATTATAAGCGTAGTCTCTGAAACCGCTTTAGCGGCTACTGACGTCGACTCTGTTGGATTATTTACTTTGTTCAGTATCGATTATAGTTGTAATTATACTTATAGTAACACACGGCTGAGGGCAGACCGGATCCCGGATGCAGGCTAGCGTCGAGACTAGCGATCGATCCTCTGTGTTGTAATTGTGTAGCCTGTACCATAGGTCGTAATTCAAATACTGATTAGATATCGATATTGCCAAGTCTTTTGGCCCGTTGGTTGTTGATTGAACGCACTGATAGATAAATAAAGGCATAATCGACTTTTATAGCCGCAACATAGAACGGTGTTCCATTGGTAACCGTCTACATATTAGCTGGAAGATAACAACAGATAGTTCTACTTTATAAGCTAGTGGGGGTCATTGTAATATCCTAGTGGTTTATCTTGATTCATATTCTAGTTTCTGTCACTTTATAAGAGCCTAGTACCCTGATTCTCAAGTACTGGCGATCGTGATATTGCAGAATGGGAAACTCGTCTTCTCAGGAGGAGGACGGCAGTGGTAAGCAACAGCAGCAACAACAGCAGCAGTCTCAACACCACCACAGACATCACTTCCACCACTCCCATAACAAGGGATCTAATACGAACACGCCAACACATGATCAAGAAGAATTTCCGCCTGTGCCACCACAAGGATTCGATCAGATTCCTATAGCCGGAGTAGGCAAAGGAGACACTGCCACGACCAGTGTTTCGCGAGAACTGGCTACTGTCAGTCCTCCCGGCGGATCGAGCGCCAATAAAGACACTATAAACCAGCATCAACGATCGTCGAGCTTTCATCATGAAGAATTCGCGAGTACCAGCCATGAAGAGAATGTCAGGCAGACATCTGCCACGGCATCGGCAACGACATCAACGGGAGCAGCTAAACCAGGAGCTGCTGGTGTGAACAACAATAGTGTTGATAGCGGAAACGCGAATAGTGCTTCGGCATCGTCGAATAAATCTGCTGTCCAGCCTCTACAATCGTATAGTGCTGGAGACGGTAGTAATGCGAATGATGCACCACAACGACCACAATTACGAAGAAAGTCCACTTTATTGCTGGATGAGCCGGCTGAAATGGACGAGGAAGAAATGGAACTCTCGAAACTGAAGCTCACAAACGAGCTCAAACCGTTGTCAAGAGCCGGCTCGGGCGAAGAAGTCGTTTTGACGAACCAAGACGCTTACGAAGGAAATGTGTTCAGTACTGTTATTGACTGGAAACAAGGCGGAAATAAAGTATATGTGACAGGAACTTTCACAGGCTGGCGAAAGATGATTCGACTATCGAAGGTCAGCGAAGAACAACTCAAGAATCAGAAAGCCCATGCTGATGCATCTGGAGACAACCAGCAGCCGCGGTTGACCAGCAGTGCCCCTGCTATTTCCACTGATCTTTTCTCCGTAGTGTTAAAACTACCAAAGGGAACCCATCGTCTTCGATTTGTCGTGGATAACGAACTGCGATGCTCCGACTTCCTTCCCACTGCTACTGACTCAATGGGTAACCTGGTCAACTACATTGAAGTTGGAGTAGAAGAAGACCAGCCAGTGCCAGGACAGTCGCAGTTGATCAATAGCAATGCCGGTGACGACGACGGAGACGGCGAGTACGAAAAGTTCAACGAAGACGACGAAATGCTGCGAGAGCCTGTTCTCCAGTACGGAAACGAGATCCCCTCTGTCTTCACAGACCCTGAAGTCATGGACCAATTTGTGTCCTCAGACTTCGTTACACCCCCACAACTGCCACCCCACCTCGAAGGAGTCATCCTCAACTCCAACTCCACCGAGAAGGACAACAACTCGATCCTCCCCATCCCCAACCATGTCGTCCTCAACCACTTGGCCACCACCTCCATCAAGCACAACGTGCTTGCCGTCGCATCTATCAGCCGCTACTCCCGCAAGTACGTGACCCAGATCCTATACGCTCCTCTATAATCTACTCCTGTTTATTTTCTAGCTACAAGCGCGTCAATTGCCTCCGGCGGCTGGGGCTTTGCCCCAGACCCCACTGCTCCTCTCGCTTCGCTCGAGTCGGGCGATGGGGCCCCACGTTATCTTAGAAGCAGTAGCAATGGTCTGGGCAGAGCCCCAGTCGCCAAAGGCACGAAATATCAAGACAGCGCCTTGTATCATGGTGTTTGGCGCCGTGGTAGCTGGTCACGATGCCCAGTACGAGGTTCACCAACGGTGTCAGTGCGATTACGACAACGCGCATTTGTGTCGCAGATCTGTGGCTAATAATAGTCGCTCTGTCTCATGAGCTTTGCAAGCAGACTCAGGTGAGAGGACCTTGCTTGCAGCACAGATGCGGCAGATATCCAAGCTCGTGCAACGCTGCTGATGCGCGAAGGTCAGCAACACAAAAATACCTCCTATATTTATACGAACTCCAAAATAAAAGGGACCGCAACGCGCCGACTCGAGCGAAGCGAGAGGAGCCACGGGGTCTGGGGCAGAGCCCCAGCCACCGGAGGCACAGTCCCAGATATCACCACGTTCGCAGTCCGAATAGCAGACCCCACTGCGTCAGCCGAATGAACGCTGTTTCTGGAACCGAAATCAGGGGGGACTATCTGTTTAGACGCGACCGCATACAGCGTTGCGTGAGGTGAAATATCAGCAGCCGTAGCCGAAAAGAGGCAGGTACCTTGGCCTGAAACATTAAGCGATATGAGATGAAGCCTAAATGGAACTAATACGGTCGCCCCCGAGAAGTTTAAATTAGACGGAAAGGGGGTCTGTGCTGTCTGTTTGGTGGGTGTCCTTCCCTTGTACCTGGGTGCCTGATCGCAGCCGGCGGCTGGGCTTCTGTCAGCCTCCCTGGCCCCATCCTTCGCACAAGAGACAGCTGAGATCCTGGACACATCGACTCGAGCGTAGCGAGAGGAGCCGTGGGGTCTGGGGCAAAGCCCCAGCCGCCGGAGGCAACGGGTCCCTCCCCTCGATCGCTCTGCAGTATTATCATAGATGAAAATATATATGTAAATACAGTTGTCTATCTCAGCATATACGTCCAATAGTAGTAATAATATATTATTACGCCCACACGTCTCGCTGCCCCGCGCTTGCTTGACAGCTGCTGGCCCGGAAGCCCTGCTGTTTATCCAGGACGCCCACTGACCACACAGCGAAAAGCGGTGGACCTGTTCCATCTGTTGACGGATTCCACAGCTCGTACCACTGCTACTGGGGTCGTACAGGCACGTACAAGAGTCTATCAAGACTGGTACCCATAGTACCCATAGTGGCTGCTGCGCTGGGATGCTCTCTCCTTACATCATCCATGCGCGGCAGATGCTACCCACATATCGGGACAAGTACGTACATACGACACGCATAGCCAGTTTGGCGGGAGTTTCCCCTTTTCTCGCTGGAGCGTCCCCTTTTACACGTACCAACCTTATAATTTCACAAGACACGAATTTCTGGAGACCCTGGAGTGCTGCGGTGATTTTTGTAATATTTGTTTTTTGTTTGTTTTGTTTGTTTTTTGGTTAATCTTGTTGTTGTTTCTTCTTTTTCATTTGATTTCTTTTCAATTTAGTCCCTTGTTCCTAAGGGCTGAGATACCGACTGGAGACTCTTGCTACGCCAAATCTAATTACGTCTGCCGAGAGACCTGCTCGAGTCGACAGACCAACCAACCAACCTCACGAGATCCAACTGCCACAACATCAGTAGGGACATCAAAGCTGTGTATTTTTCTATTCTTTGACCTGTTTGCCTACCGATTTGCTGACTTTTGTTTTCAATCAAGCTATCAAGCTATCAGTCAAACAACCATTCACTCTCGATTTTCGTAGGCTCGATCTGCTGAAACATCTGTGAACCACTAGTTGATTTCATCTTGTACATATATATTTTCGGCAACGGTAAGTTCTCTACTCCCTCCTGGCTATAGATCAGTGGTCTTCATATGCTGTTTGTGCCCCTGAAACGGTTCCTGATGGGTTCTTGGTCGGTCCTGGTCGGTTACTGGCGATTAGGATGTGCTCCAGAGGCTTGGGCCACGCCACAAACCCGTGGATTCTCTCGAGCTCGAGTAGTGCGTACACGGTCCTGGCATATGTGGACTGTTGTATTTTGGAGAGAATCGAGTGGTGAAGGAGATTGGTGATGCTGCGATGTTTCACATTCTGGAATGGACTGACCCCCTAGATGGATCCTGAAGAAGGAAACCGTTTGTGGCCGACGTGAAAGGTTTGGCTTGTTGTTGATCCGTTGAACTAACCGAGAGCAGAATCACGACCATTTTGTCATCCAGGCATCGTGTTTGGCTTTTCCAGTGCCGGTAGTGGGTGGTCATATAAAGGTAAGCATGCATGGAGAGGATGTCATTTACAGCACGTGGATTATGATCCATAAGTGGTTTACACGATTAAGAGTGGTAGGAAGCCATAGATACTCCTCGAGCTTCGCTCGAGGAGCCACGGGGTCTGGGGCTGAGCCCCAGCCGCCGGAGGCATACACCGCACCCACCCCTGACTCGCGAGTCTAACAACAGCAGAAAATCTCCCATGGAACGGAGGGCACAGGCGTTGCGGGGCGGTAGCGCCGGTGGAGGAGGAGGAGAGGGACTGAACGCGGCCAAAGATGGATGGGTCAATAGACACGCTTCTTCGGCATCTTCCACGACGACGGTCGGCGGAGGCGGTGGGGGCGCTGCCATGAGTAGTAGCGCTTCGTCAAATACGCTGGCACCAAGCGGATCCATCAGTTCGAATTTGACATCTCTGACGACCGTTGGTGGTGGCTATGGTGGTAATACGGGTGTTACTAGTCAGGTTTACAGCTGGCGATTGACGCGAGCAGTGCTGAAAAATGGCACTTTATTGCTGTATAAACCGCCAACCGATCTGGCTATAAAGTCGTTTGATCCGTCGTTAGAGCCAACACATCCCATGGCAAACTTGACTTCGCCTACTTCAGCTAGCAGTACTGGCGGCCACAAACGAGTAGCATCTGTGTCGGCAGCAACTACAGGTTCTTCATCGACCTCAGCCTCAGCATCGCGACATTTACGTTCTATTTCGTATAGGGGGTTCGATGTACATCCTGATCTGTTATTTGACTCACAGGGTAAAATCGTCAACGGCAGCTTTGAAGCCATTTGTCATAGCATACTGTTTACAGGAGACGAGGATTTTGCTACCACTGCAGTTCTAACAATTCCATTAATGGGAGATGTGGTCACTGCTTTAGAAATGATGAAGGAATATGTGCTATCCGTAGCTAGACAAGGACACAGTGGCAATGGCCCGAATGCACAAGCAATTGCTACTAGAGTGAAGTTGGTCATAGACACTATGCTAGCTAATTTCAAGGGCATGCTATTAAATAACTCGATTCACGCCTCATTACAGCAACTAGCGGACTCAGTATCCTCATATAATGACCAGATTTCAACAGCATTGAAGCTGTCTATTTATCAAAAACATCAACGAATGAACAAAATGCTTACTTATACACGAGAAGATACAGAGGTGTTATGGAGTATGCAACAAAAAGTCACTGATTCTATGTCAGAACGATTACATGCATTTTTGGGTCGCATTGATTCGACTATTGGTAACGATTCTATCAGTAGCATTGCCAACCTCCCGCCACGGCAGCAGGTTGCAAACAGTTTATCTACTAGCGGCGTTGGCGGGCAAAGCAGAGGCGATGCTGGCGGTTCTGCACAGCAATTGAATATCCCACCTGATTTGTTTATTGAATTGACCTCGTCGGACTTTTTAGCGAGTCAGATATCCTGCTTCCATCTCAAGTTCTATAAACAATGGTCACCAGCAATTGATATTTCATTGTTGTTCAAAAATGATTATAGTTATCATCGCTATAACCCACTGGTCTTTGACTCGAACAATCTGCACTTTCTGGGTGTATTACTGATAGATCATTTATTGAGTCCAAAATACTCTAAGTTATTTGATAATTCTTACCGAGGAAGACTATTGACCCACTGGATCAATCTCGGTAACTCATTAAAAGTGTGTGGAGATTTAGTGGGTTGGGTAGCAATCGTCACAGCCATTTGTTCTCCGGCCATTCTCCGATTGCGTGAATGCTGGGCTTATGTGCCAATAGAACTAAGAGAAAACGTTGGCAAAGATTGGGGCCATGAACTATTTGAGCTAGATCGAAGAGCCAAAATGGATCTGATGTCTAAGCGTACTTTTAGAGTAGCCACTGAGGACATTGGCGTGACGTATCCAAAAGAACGATCAATCAGCTTTTTTGCAGACCTTACGGTTAAAATAGACGAGGGAGCGACAAGCTATAAAATGTGTGAAGAGCGAGTCAATCGAGTACGAACGGTTATTAATAGCTGGAAATACTTTTTCGATCGTATTCCACAAAACGACACGTTTGGGCTACCACCTCAACCTAATGCCGCTGTTCAAAAGTTACTTCATTCACTCTTAGTAAGCAACTATGAGACTCCACAATTAACACAAGAAGAAATATTCAAGCTATCGCTTTCTGTAGACCCACCCAAATTTGGCAACTATCTGAAATATCACTATGCACAACAATCTCCATTAATGACAGGATCCTTTTTACCTCTAATATTCACTGATACGAACGCAACTTATAAACTATTCACCAAATCATCACTAATATCAGCATTGAGTGGTGTTGCTGGAAGTGGTGGGGCATCAGCTTTGTCGTCATCAAATAAACGACTAGCTCGATCCGGAACGACTAGGTCTAGCGATGGAAGCACTGCTAGTACAATACCAACGTCAGCAAGCACCAATTTCTATACGCATAGCGGACACTCGACATTATCAACAAGCTCTACTTTATTGTCAGGGGGACGAAATGCTACAGGTAATCTACACCGATCCAACAGCTTCCCACCATCCAATACAAAATCTTCAGCTATGACAACTGGTGTGCAGGATATTGATTATTTTAGTCGAGAATTTGTTGCAAAGTATGCCAGTCAACACATTCTTATGAAAAATATTCGAGATGTGCTCAATATGGGAGCAAAACTGTACCATATCAATGACGACATTGTGCTTAAATCACTTTTCGAAGAACACAACTCTCGCCCGTCTAGTATGATTGAAGCGCCATCCAAACATCTGTCAATGTCGTCTCGGCGAGTTTCTAGTCAATTCGGATCAACGGTCAGTCCCAGAACATCTGTTAATGGCGGCAATGGAACACCAGACTTTTCTAAAGTGTTCGAGAGTTTCGCCGTGTCTATTGATGTCGTTGTCAAGTCTGCTAACCTGGAACGACTGGTAGATATATTAGTACTTGGTGTGAACGGATTTGCTTCGTTTGTAAATCAGCAAGAACTAGAACGCTCAGGTAACTTACCAGACTTTAGAATCGACATGAATGTGCATACTTTGACTTTTTTTGCCACATTCAGAAGTTTCTGCTCGCCATTAGAACTGCTAACCAGTTTGCGCAAGCGGTTTGTAGGGGCTCGATCTGCAGCTATGTCAATTGACGAACTGACTGATAAGGAACGAGATGTTGCATTTGAGGAGGTGAATTTCCCCAATTGGGATCCAGCCTGCGAGATACCTTTAGACAATAACCGAGCTTGGGGAATTGTAGCACAGATCCAGATCGGTGTGTTAGAGGCATGTCACTTGTGGGTTTCACAATACTTCTCAGATTTTGCAGACAACGTGAGCTTGAAAGAACAATTTCTTGAGCTTACTGAGATATTTGGAACCGAGATATCTGCGTGGAAAGGACTTCAAGCCTCTTCTCAGATTAACGAAGATTATAGCGGATATCTTGAAACAATGGAAGTACTGCAGAAAAAGGTCCGTAACCTGTTTTACAAAAAGTCATATAGACCTAACGATGTCTGTCCATTAATTCCTCAGAACCCAGTGGGCATGCGTTACGAAAACTTACCAGTCGGCAACACCAATATGACTTTCATGAAGTTGGAAAAGTTTATTGATGACATCAATATCATTGTCTCAGAATACATTAGCATGGTTAGTGTTAAAGAATGGATGGAGCTGTTTGAGACTCTGGAGCTTCAGAGTGCGGAGATTAATGGATTCTTCCATTATTCGCCACCACCATATTCTAGTGAGGATGACTTTGTCATTCAAGACATATTCACCTATTTAGAATCGCTTTATCGCGAAAACGCCAATGGTGAGCGAGCCAAAACTCTTGATTTCTTTCCTCAAACTATTCAGGAACTATTCCGTCTACGCCACAATATCATTTCCTATCTGACATATCAGATTGGTGACCCATTGATCCACAAAGATGATCGTATCCAACGTATGATCAGTATCCTGCGTATGATAGGCATTTCCAAGGCTCGAATGACATTTTTGGATCTGTTTCCTAAGGATGAAGGGGATCCTGAACAAATGTGGATGTCCCAAAATGATAACAGCGGTATTTCTAGTTCAGTCCCATCGTTTGTTGAGTCGTGTGTAATTGCGTCCATTTTACGACCGGAGAGCCGCCTATTTGCAAACTCCTGGATCCAAGCCAGTAGAGAGGTTTGTAAGCTATATCATCGATCATCTACCCCCACGTCTTTTGCTAGTCTTGATATGTTTGTGCCAGCAATTCGTACTGATGATCTGGTCTTTTCGGGTTCGAAACAACCACTGTCGCCATGTGTTGGTTGGACTATAGAACGAATGTTTGAGATTGTCTGCTACGTTCCAAATATGTCTGTTGAAAATAATAGTCTTATTAACTTTGATAAACGACGATTCATCTACAATTTGATTACAAATGTTAGTGAAATGAAGGGAGAAGTTGAGGATGATAATGAAGATGGAGGTAGGAGCTCGAGTGGATACCGCATTCAGACAGTAGCAAGACGTATTGCATACATTGTGAACCCCGACAAAACGTTGTATTATACAGATAAACGAACTCTCAAAGAGTCAGTTGCACGCGATACCAAGGAATATCCTCGGTCGTATTCGAAAAACAAGGTGTTTACCAGTTATGTGACCCTAGAGTCCGAGAAGTTGAAGCGAGACGTTAGACAGCGTGAATTGATTGAAAGACAGCACCGAGATGTGAAGAAATCGTCGAAATCTCGTTACGGAAGCTCAACATCTAGTGCCAGCACTGTAGGATCACAAACAATAAGCGATAAAAAGAGCCAAAGGTCACGATTTGGAGGGCTATTCAAAGCAGTCCGACCTATTTCCATGGCGTTCTCAGGAACTTTTATTCCTCCTTCAGATCGAATTGTCAGTGTCTATGAACTTCCAGACATTTCAACTATTAGTGATTCTAAATGTAAGCTATTGGCGTCCATTAATCTTGCAAACTGTGATATCATTACTATTCCTAATCAGCATGGTAACCACGGTCTGTTCAAGGTAGTTGTACAAGACAATAATGGATCGGAGCTTGTTTTCCAAGGACTTAGTAATGACGATGCTGCCGAATGGGTTCGCTTAGCAGCTACAGGTAAACGATATGCGACGTTAAGAGGTCAACTTCAACCTTCTTCATCGTCGTCATCACCCAATGCACCAGCGTCACCAGTGGCATTCACACGTGTCTTTGGAGTACCTATTGCAGTTGTTTGTGAGCGAGAGGCTAGAGACATTCCTATGGTTGTAGATGTTCTATTAAACGAGATAGAAAGCAGGGGCTTAGATGAAGTTGGATTATACCGAGTGTCGGGATCATTGGCCAGTGTACATGCATTAAAAGCGGCATTCGACTCTGGTCAAGAAGTGGATATGGAAGACGACAGATGGTTTGATATAAACACAGTTGCTGGTTGCTTCAAGCTTTACTTGAGAGAGTTGCGAGAGCCGTTATTAACAACTGAGCTATTCCCTGAATTTGTTCAATGCGGGTCATCCGGTGCCGGTACAGAAGACATGCTCAAACAGTTACGTGTCTCCATCAGAAAACTACCAGCACCTAACTTCAATCTTTTAAGAAGACTCTTAAGCCATCTTGGTCAAGTAGCAGACCACGAAGCGAACAACAAAATGAAGACGCCTAATTTAGCCATTGTGTTCTCTATGAGTTTCCTCCCAGCCAGTGCTGTTGACCAAATGAAAGCTATGCAGAACGTCCTCAACACTATGATCATTTACCACGAACGGCTCTTCAGTGATGATGAGGACATTCCAGTCGTGTCTGACACTGCTGACATGACCACAGCCACTGCAGGACTTTCCCTGGTTGATGTTGATGCCACTGAAGTCCGATCTACGCCCAGTGCTGGTGTCACCTCGACTGAAGAAGCCCATCCTACCACAACTAACACCACAACCACTACCTCTACCTCTGCCACTGATAATGCTTCTGATACTACCAGTAACAGCACACCCAGCCACGCAGCTCCTGATGCTTCTGAACTGTCAAACGGCAGCCAGCCGAACTCCAAGCACGACAGAGACAGCTTCACAGAGGTCAGTGCATATTAACATCACCACTAATCGCACGCACAGAACCACTGCTTCGTAATGTTCCTATTGCTATGTATATTTAATGATTTCTATGTGTTTATAATCAGTACAAGCACCCCTGGGCCTCCGGCGGCTGGGGCTCTGCCCCAGACCCCGCTGCTCCTCTCGCTACGCTCGAGTCGAAACATCGGCATTCCCGAAGGAAAAGAGCATATCTTCTGGAAGGCTTCCGGCGGCTTGGGCTGCTACTCCCAGACCTACTGCTGCTCGTAATGGGCTTGAGCAAAGATGTCGAAGGTCCCAGCAGCCTCCTGCTCCGCACAACCCAAGGGGCGATGGCCCAGCTATTGGAGGCAAATCGGGGGCAACAGAGAGTCCAAAACGCGTCAGCTCGAACGGGAAATAGACCAAACTGGTTAGATTCGTGGGGTCGATTGGCCACCAACTTCGTGATCCGGGCTGCCCCTTCTGACCACGACCAACCACCACCACCACCCTTGCCTTCCGCACCTCCAACCCGTTCTCTCTACTACAATAGCTACCTGCCCCAAATTGCTAGGGACCCCCAAGCACCGACTCGAGCGAAGCGAGAGGAGCCACGGGGTCTGGGGCGGAGCCCCAGCTGCCAGAGGCCAAACCCCCATCCCCCGTCACAACTCATCTCTTCCCGGCATTTTCCGGGGTAGCGTTTAGGGTGTGTCCCGATAAGGGCAAAATTAAATAAAAGCTGCTTTCTGGTCTGACATCAGCGCGAGGCTGAGGTAGTAAGGAGAAAGTCCCAGCGCCAATAGGGATGACTGCATGGTCCGTAAGCGGCGATAAGTGTAAAAAACTCAGGCAAGAAAAAAAACATTATCGGAACCTAAACTAGTGTGACTTCTTGTGTTTATATTATTTTTTTGCCTCAGGGACATCATCCGATTATTGTTTTCTCTTTATTTATTTGATTTCTAGCAGTTTCAATCCTGTTAGACACCCGCTCTCACTGTTTTCTGTCGAAATAAACAACGACTACGGCAGATTTCGTCTTGCTCGGTAACTATACCGGCTGTTTCTCGGTGAGGTGATTGGTTTGCGAATAGAACCGAAGAGCAGCAGCAGCGCAGTCTTCCCGAAAGATAACAACGACAGATTGGTCAGACAATACCACTGACTCTCATTGTTATCGATTTTTATTTTTATTTTTATTTATTCTTTTTAGTATCATTTCATTTTAATTGTCTTGAATTGGCATAGGTGATTGATTGGTTGGTGTTTGGTGTTTGGGTATTTATTTTCGGTTTGTGGCTACAATGTCGTTCAAATTCAACTGGAACTCGTTTAATGACGATTTGTTCTACACTCGAGCTAAAAAG
The DNA here is from genome assembly GCA_001939105.2 of Sugiyamaella xylanicola (nom. inval.). Taxonomy (NCBI): domain Eukaryota; kingdom Fungi; phylum Ascomycota; class Dipodascomycetes; order Dipodascales; family Trichomonascaceae; genus Sugiyamaella; species Sugiyamaella xylanicola (nom. inval.). The sequence goes on from MQSX02000002.1 coordinate 445,091, forward strand.
CTACTCACTGATGCTTTAAACAAGTCCAATAAACCCCCTATTATAGTCGATAAGATTATTGTTCAGGATTTATCGCTAGGGGATGAGGCTCCTGAATTAGAGATTCTCGAGATTGGCGACCTTGCCGACGATAGATTTAGAGGTATTTTCAAGCTGACTTATTCTGGCAATGCGTCTATCACATTGGCAACCAAGGTACAAGCCAACCCGCTGAATGTATACACTCAGAATGCGCCTGGATTCTGTATGCCCCAGTTTCTAGGTGCTTCCTCATCTTTGGCCATGCCCCTTAATCTGACTCTATCGGATATAGTTCTTTCTGGTATTATCATATTGGTATTTTCAAAAGCAAAGGGTCTTACACTTGTATTTAGAAACGATCCTTTAGAAAAGATTAAAGTCAGTTCGACGTTTGATGCTCTACCAGGTATCGCTAAGTTTTTACAAGTACAGATTGAAAACCAGATCCGTGTTCTCTTCCGTGAAGAACTGCCGACTATATTGCACAAACTAAGTCAACGATGGACCCCATCCGGTTCTGAAATCTCTGAAATGCTAGCATCTAAATCACATGGCTCATCACCTATCTCTACGGAGCCATCATCACCAAGACTCAAGCCTGTTTCATTGATGGAGATTAACCCAGATATGCCAGAATTCAGTCCTTCGAATCTGTTGAAATTAGAGGCTTTGTGTGCTAGTCAACGAACTTTGAATTTGTTTACTCCAGCTATTCCTGAGGCAGTCTATCGATCCAGTCTCGAATCCTTTGAACATGCCAGACGCAAGAATGGCCGTGATGTACAGAGTCTTGTTGGCGGTGACGACTTGTACGATGTCATGAGACTTCAGACAAAACAAGCTCAGAACAGGTCTTCCAATATTACCCCTAAACGACGAGTTATTAAGATCAAGCGTAACAAGGCTTCTACTTCTTCCGATACACTTGATACTTCCGAAGTCTCAGCCACATCTACACCCATATCCTCCAGCACTCCTACATCTGCATCAACAGTTTCCTCAACTAGCAGCACCGGTAACACAAACACGACCAGTAGCCGAAACAGTGATACCAGTATTGGAACCATCTCATCTACAGCTCCGTCGTCTGCTTCTTCTGTCGAATCTAACTCATCTAAACCCACATCCATTGCATTTTTACCAGACATCGACGAATCTTCTGCTTCGACCTCGTCTATCCCACCATTAGATCTCAAACAACCGGTAGCCAGCTTGCCAACCACACAACGACAGCGTCGCGAGTCCATCCTACGACCCACCTCCATATTGGAACCAGAAAACAAAGTGTCACTGGCCACCAAACGCGATCACGAACACGTCCACTGGACCCACGCGAACGCTCTTCCCAAAGATAAATTATTTAAAGACTTCTTCAGCCGGAATATCAACATCCGTCCTGACGACAGTTCTAACCACGCGCCGCCCCCAGCCTACGTGGCTTGAGACGGTCCTCTACGACCCAAAAGTTTTATTTATGCCCCTTGCACTGTCATGACTATATATCAACCGAGCTACTCAACTCTTGTTTTTTTACACACTATATTGTGCTCCTCTGCCTCCGGCGGCTGGGGCTCTGCCCCAGACCCCGTAGCTCGCTTCGCTCGTGCTAGGGGGTCCACGGTCCCATGATCTCGTTCTTGTTACATAGCCGAGTTCTTTTCCAACTGACGTTCCAAGCCTCGAGCGGAGCGAACCACGGGGTCTGGGGCAGAGCCCCAGCCGCCGGAGGCAAGTCCTATTTTACAATGAAACAAGTTTTATTATTTATATTAAGCTTCTAAAGCAAGCTTAGCGAGCTCGAGAGCCCCCTCTCGAGTCTTGTGGCCACCAATGAATCCGGCAACGTGGGTGAAGACGCAACCTGGGACTCCAGTGATTTCTGACATTGTGTCGTCGCGGGCACCTCTCCATGGCTCCGGTAGAGGCTTTCGGGAGGTGAATGAGGACGAAGACTGGGCGACGGCCTGGATCCGCCAGCCCTTGCCGTCAGAGTACAGAACGTATAGCACTTCACCCTCTTTATCGCTGTCTTTTTCAATGGTGTATAAATGTTCTTTCCAGGGAACAAAGGTGTCGAAAACGACAACTCGACCCTTGGGATCGTATTGCTCGCGAGCGTCGAATGCCTTTTGAACGTGCTGCTTGGCTGGATACCAACCCTTGCCGTAGTTCTCGACCACACTCACAAAGGCTGTTCCCATCAATTCTGAAGCTTTCAAGAATCGAGCATCCAGAATCTCGTCGGAGTAGGGCTCGGTCCAAAGAGGATTGAGTTTGCTGACCATAGCAGGAAGAGTGATGCCACTAGTACGGTAATTGGAAGGAGTGTCTTCAGGATAGGCAGCAATACCGTTGTCATTAGCATCAACGGCCTCAATGAATTCATTGTAGATTTTGTTGTATAGAACGTTGATACTAGGATCCTCGACGTTTACGTCAGTAAGGTGGGCAATAATCTCTTTTCCAAAATGTTTATAGATGAGTCCTGCAGAACTCAATCTTGTCTTATGTTCGTCGTCAAAAGTGCCGTCGAACTCGCGTTGGTGATGGTCGAAATATTTGGGAGCTTCATACTTTCCACCGACATCAACAATGATATCACAAGTCTCTAATTGCTCATTATCACGAGATCTAAGAAGCTCAGCATCTTTAAATCGAGGAAGAAGTCTCAACATATAAACAGCCAGACTCTCGTCCGCGTGGAAAGTGCCGCTGTGAGTTCCGATCTTCATACTAGGTTTGATTTTCTTTTCAACGTGGGTCATAGTCTGAACAAATCTTGTACCAAATGAAATGATGCGCGAGCTCCTATTCATATACCAGACCTCCAAGAATATTGCGGTCTGATTGATCTGCTGGTGAAAAATATATATATTTATTTTTTTGCATGCTCGATGCGCGGCGATGCAATGCGATAAGATCAGCTTCACGTACTAATGTAATTGAAAGGTTATTACTGGCCACAGAGTTTGCGAATCTTTCTTGCTGCCTCCGGCGGCTGGGGCAACGCCCCAGACCCCGCTGCTCGGTTCGCTTGTTAATGGGGCGAGAAAGCAATACTGGTTTGTGAAATGAGTTTGAGAATATGGTCTATTGGTCACATGCCCCTCTCGAGCGAAGCGAGCAGTGGGGTCTGGGGCGTAGCCCCAGTAGCCGGAGGCAGGTAGCGTTCTAGAATAATAAATTAGCTATCTACAAAACTATGAGGTTTTGCCCTTCTTTCTGGATCTGTATTGTGGAATTGTATTTTCAACGCCTTTGGGCCGTCCACATTCGATAGCCACCATGCGGGCGAAGTCTTTGGAATCCCAGTAGCCAGAGTGCGCAGTGAGCATGGACACGTATTGGGAGACGCTTTCGAGGGATACTGTCAGCGGGATGACCCAGTCGATTTGCCCATTTTCATTCAGAAGTGTGAGCTTCTCTTCACCGGTGGATTCTCTTTCGAAATCTCTGTCCTCAAGTTCGACAGTTTGACCGGGTCTTGGGAGCTGAGAGTCTGCAGGGTTTACAGTAGGCTCCACTTCAACATATTCGCTATTCAAAGTTACTCCAGGTAAAAGCTCTTTTAATGGTTTCGTCTTTTCGTTTAAAACCTCGGCCTCCTCTAGCTCCGCCTCATCGTCAGCACCGTCACCCTTCTCTTTTTCTGCCTGCTGGTCTTTTGACGAATCATCCGCTTTCGGTGTCGAGCTTCTGTCTCCCATGAATGGCAGCCGGGATGTAAAAGCATTAACCCATCCCGCAGCCTCAGCAGCCTGTTGTATGATAAAGGCCTTTTCACTGGGCAGTGTCGCTGTTTCAATGAGCGAGGCCTGCAGTCTATCCACAGTTGGTCCAATATAGTATGCTATAGGATCAGAATAGTGTAAAATATTATACACATTCCGGACCGCAATGCATCCATAGGGATACTTGTGATTAGGATCACTGCTATCGACGTTGTTTTTGCGTTCATAGAGCTCTCTAGGGTGCAATTGGGCATTTTCAAGCAGCAAGAAGAACCCTACTGGACTGCCCACTAAAAACAAATTGTGAACGTTGAACTTCAATGTCCGCTTTTTCTCCAATTTTTCTTTGCTGCATTTAGTGACATCCGTTGGCTGGGTGGATAGTAGATCAACGGCAATAGAACTTCCCAACGAATGGCCAATAATATTGACAGTCCCGCCTGACTTTTCGAATTCAGGGTTAATTTTAATAAATAAAGAATACACACGGTTCGCCTCCTGAGCCGCTGCATCTAATAACAATTTCTTGTGACGAGACATATAATATGGAATGTCCAGCATCACATCACTAATGAGGTTTCTGACTGAGGGGATTGATTTCATAGTGATATCACTAAGAGAGAACTCAGAATCCTTTGGCTTATTTTCGGTTCCTTTTAAATTCTCAAAATCTATAATCCGTCGCCAGTTTATAGGCAGAGTGAGAATATTAGTATCTTCTTGGATGTACTGTGATAACTGTTGTGAATCAACAAAGTTCGATACTTGTATACGGAACGAATTGATAGCATAGGTGAAATTAAAACTTTCCACCCGCTCAGTCAACTTCTGGCCGATTCCGTGGAATACTAGCACTAGCTGGGTGATCTTGCGGGGCTCATATTCAGCACCATCTGATGGACGGTCTGGTAGATTTTTCAATGTTTTCCAGGTTTGCCATGAAAAGTGTCTCTGGACAGTGAATTGAGTTCCTGGTGGTATCTTTCCACTCACGAGACAAGAAATAAGCTGTGCTGGCGTGGCACTCGAGAAAATATACGGAATCGACACAGTTGATGACGCTGAAAATATGTATGCGACTGGATATGTAACAGGATTTGTTGTCGTACGACTGTCGATTGAAGCAGTATCTGATTTTGTATCTGACTTTGTATCAGTTGCATCTTTTTTCGTTGTATCTTTCTTATTATTCTTATTATCCTCGTCTACTCCTTCCTTTCCTTTTTCCTTGGATTTGTCCTCCGCTTCATTAGTCTCGTTACCAGCGGTTTCTGCTCCCTCCTGTGGCTCTGCGCGTTTGAAAGTCGGGGCAAACACAACCTCCACAGACACATCTGACCTGCCATCGAAATAAGTGATGGGAGTTTTCAGCTTCGTCATGGCCTCAGGGACTGTTATAGCAGCCTCTAGCTCTGCCAAGTATGTCGAAGTCCATGGTTTGATCTCCTGAAACGCTTCTTCTATAGCATCTTCTAGAGAGGGTTCAATAGGAGTGAGGGAGCTGCTGAAAAACCAGCTCGAGCAATGCACAGTATAAGGACTTGTTAATGGGTTCCAATACACAGGAGACATATCCATTGAATCAAGCGATACCTGATACAGTCGATTACAACCGACCGGTACTGGTTCTTCATCCTCTTCCGCCGGTTTATCGTACTCTTTACGAAGCAAGTTGCAATCGTATGGGCTAAACGCTTGCCATCCTAAATGAGGAGTGACTGTGCCAACAAGCGAAGTCACAGAAAATATTGGATAATTCAATGCACCTTTAGAGGGAGGGGGTTGCGACTCTTCATCACGAAGAGAGCCTGAAGATATCCTTGGCTTGACAGGAGTAATGTTATTACTGCCGTTACCCACAGTACCCGTACTAGCTGATCGATCACGTCCTCTGGAACGCAGAGACTCATTAAGATGAAGCCCAAATGTGGCTGGAGACTTGTCTCGGCTCCTCCTCGGCGACTGCGTAGGTGTACCATGGGGTGGCGTAGCCGTTGCAGTTGGCAACGGTGTGCTCGGATCTTCCAATTCAACAGGTGAGTCATGAAAAAACCATAGCTCTCGAGGCGGTGGCGACTGCTCAACCAGATTTGTGACCGTTTCGACCTCCACATCGCCGTCAGAACTCATTTTGTCGCTAATTGACACCAACTCACAACAGCAACCGAAATCATCTTCGAGGACATCGACATTGCAGGTCCCTGTAATGCATCAAAATCACGTGGACTATAATCCCACCATTGACAGTTACAGGCTCAAAATTCTTATCAGAGCTATCAGCGAGGTTATATTGAGCTTAGCTGGGTAAGACATATGGCGAGAAGCAGCTGTCCTAGTTACATACTGGATAGAGAGGTTTCTCTCTAGCTGAAAAGACAAAGCAGCTGAGAAGTGAGACAGCCGGCAAAGCAGCACATCTGATTAAAAGACCAGTGATAACTATTCACTGGCAGCTACAGATCAGGAATACATTAATAGATAGGAAATGGCCTTATTGTGAAGGAAAAGTAGAATCTAGGGAGCAAGTGTGTGTCTTACCTCAGGGCCAGCATTGTCATATGCTAATGCAGGGATCTTCGAACGGGCTGCGATCATGCAGGAATGTGAAACCAGATAGTTCTACCCGCAGTAATTAAAACAGTGTTGCAGAAACTTATTTGAGCTCCCCTTATGCCAACGGCGATAATGGATTTGAATCTGAACCATTCATTCCCAGAAAGCACCAATCCACCATACCAGATTAGAAGGTTGTTGGGATATTTATTGGATTTATAGAAATGAAAGCGCTACTCTAAGTCGAACGAACCAAGATGGTGAAACTATGCATCTGTGCACCTCAGGGCTTCCTGTACCCATTTCGAAAGGTGCCGTATTCGTTTCAGCTTAATTTGCCTCTATTGATAAGCGATTGATAAGTGCTTATAAATCCCTAGGTATTTCTTAGCAACAAAATATGACAGACTGAGGTGATAGCCCAAAGTTTGACGCTAATCACGCATCTTTTTTGCCATGCGCAAACCAGGTATTGTAAATACCATAGAGAATGGCAGCCCCAACAGTGCAGGAGATTGAACCCCAATACACCAGCCCAATCGGATAGGCAATGGCTGAGCATGCTGTGCAGTCAACACAACATATTTATTTTAAATAGAAGAAATCTACGAGATGATGTACACTATAATTGGGAAAACGCGCTTTTTATGTACTATGTAAGAGTTACCTCTCGAGATGAAAGATTAAATTTAAGCGATGTAAATGAACCACGTTGTACCATTCAATGTCAGATCCGTGTTTATCGCCCGGTTCTGACCCCGCGATTTTGAAACTTACCTACATGCATGGTAGACGGGGTGACGTGAAGATCTCCGCATGAACTGGGTAAATCGTTGCCTTGAGGGTGTATAAATAGATGTTGTCGGTTTCCCCCATACATCGTGTTAGCGAGTTATATTCAGGATACCGTATACATGTGTGTTCAAAGGCTCTACATTGAACTACAGCATATGGAGCCTCATATCCAACAGGGGTACAAGATTGCTTACTGATCTGCTTGCCGCTTGGTTTTCAATCCAGAGAACTCAGTACACCTATTGATTTACCTCATTACTACAGGTCTAGGTCCATTGTGATGGCATGGCAACAACAAACTGTTGTCTGGGTATCCTTTTACCTATCTTTGCGCAAGAAATATCTTAATTGACTTGATCCTAAGCAATTTTATTTTTAAGCAATTATATAGAAACTAGATCTATGAAATATTTAATAACTACCTAAGGGGAATAGAAATTTCAGGAGCTCGTCGTGCCCTTTTTATAGTTTTCATCCCCCTCACGCTATGCAGTATGGGACGAGTAACTTTGCAGAATCACATACATAATCAGGAGGTGGGATATTATTATCAACCAAGCACAAGGATCAGCCACGATTTGCCAAGGTTGTCACAAGCTTTCCGTTGTTGGGCCGTCTACCAGCTTCCTGTCAATACTGGTAACATCATGAAGATCTCTGCATCCACCATAATCTCACGTCTATAAAAAGGATGACTTCCGTCAGGATTTGTTCTTGTTCTTCTCAATTATGGGTCGGTAAATATTTTAATGACTGACAATAGATTTTCTTTATAACTGCTAATAAATGAATTGCTAACATTTATCTGATTTATGTAATTCTGTTTCTCACTACAGTTATTCTAACCTAACGACAGTTCAGCTTAGCAAGATATTGCTGGCCCCACGGTCGCACTCAGGCGAAGCGAAAGTAGTTCTGAACTCTAGAGTGAAGCCTGATCAGGCGGAAACTAGGTCCGTAAGACCACTGGGAGGACCAGGAAAAAAGTTCAGATATTGAGATAAATATTTTAGCAAATTGTTTATTAGTAGTTTATCTAGATTATTTAGTCAGATATTGAAGTACATGAACACGCACAGAGGGCAAGAAGGTAGCCAACGCTCCTTCTTTTATAATTCACTTGAGCAATGGGTTTGGGGAGGAGCCCCAGCTGTCAGTAGCAGGGATGCTGCCCAAGTGACAGCTCAACGCATGCTGACTGGCAGCCGCGCATTACACGTACTCAGTTGATCGTTTTATCTCCTAAATACAAACCTGTGTTTAGCCACCCTTCCGATAGATAATAGATAACAGACGGATGCTAACCGTCTAATGCGACTGCTACTAATGATACACTCAGCAGGCTCCGCGAAGCGGAGCACAACGGGGTCTGGGGCAGCGCCCCAGCCGCCGGAGGCAGAAAACCAGGGGTCGCTCGCTTCTACTTGCATTACCCCTCTCGCGTGCTTCTCCCAACACTGCTGAAGAAGTTGACCCCAACCAACTACCGCCAATCTCCCAACTTACATGCAAGCTGGCTTTTGCTGCACTCAGCCCACTAGCAGCCTCGAGGCGCATTGGTCCCCTTTTACATGTATTGGGATGTATTTAACTGGCAGATCAGCCGGGTATTTTTCAGACCCTTTTTTCTTGTTTACTGCGTATATTGAACCAGGAGTATAATACGAATCACGTCTGTTATTGACCCAATTCAATTCAATTCCATTAAAAATGTCTCTTAACGGTACTGCTCCTCCTGCTTACGAGCTTTTCTCCAACAAGACCCGTGCTTTTGTGTATGGTCTTCAACCTCGTGCTTGTCAAGGTATGCTTGACTTTGATTTCATCTGTAAGCGTGATGTTCCTTCCGTTGCTGGTGTTATCTACCCCTTTGGCGGTCAATTCGTGACCAAGATGTACTGGGGTACCAAGGAAACTTTGTTGCCTGTTTACCAACAAGTCGAGAAGGCTGCTGCCAAGCACCCTGAAGTTGATGTCGTCGTCAACTTCGCTTCTTCTCGTTCTGTCTACTCTTCCACTATGGAATTGCTCGAGTATCCTCAATTCAGAACCATTGCTATTATTGCTGAAGGTGTTCCTGAGAGAAGAGCCAGAGAAATCCTCTACAAGGCTCAAAAGAAGGGTGTCACTATTATCGGCCCTGCCACTGTTGGTGGTATCAAGCCCGGTTGTTTCAAGATTGGTAACACTGGTGGTATGATGGACAACATTGTTGCCTCCAAGTTGTACAGACCTGGTTCTGTCGCTTATGTTTCCAAGTCCGGTGGTATGTCCAACGAGCTTAACAACATCATTGCTCAAACTACCAATGGTGTGTATGAGGGTGTTGCCATTGGTGGTGATAGATATCCTGGTACCACCTTTATTGACCACATTCTCCGTTACCAGGCTGATCCCAACTGTAAGATCATCGCTCTTTTGGGTGAGGTTGGTGGTGTTGAGGAATACCGTGTTATCGAGGCTGTCAAGTCTGGTAAGATCACTAAGCCTATTGTCGCTTGGGCTATCGGTACTTGTGCTTCTATGTTCAAGACTGAGGTTCAATTCGGACATGCCGGTTCAATGGCCAACTCTGACTTGGAGACTGCCACTGCCAAGAACGCCGCTATGAAGGCTGCTGGCTTCCATGTTCCTGAGACCTTCGAGGACTTCCCTGAGACCTTGGCTCAAGTTTACGAGTCTTTGGTCAAGAAGGGAGTCATTGTTCCTCAAGCTGAACCCGAGGTCCCCAAGATCCCTATTGATTACTCTTGGGCTCAAGAATTGGGTCTTATCAGAAAGCCCGCTGCTTTTATCTCCACCATCTCTGATGATCGTGGACAAGAACTTCTCTACGCTGGAATCCCCATTTCCGATGTTTTCAAGGATGATATCGGTATTGGTGGTGTCATGTCTCTTCTTTGGTTCCGTCGTAGACTGCCTGCTTACGCCTCGAAGTTCCTCGAGATGGTTCTTATGCTCACTGCTGACCACGGTCCCGCTGTGTCTGGTGCTATGAACACTATTATCACCACCAGAGCCGGTAAGGACTTGATTTCCTCCCTCGTTTCTGGTCTATTGACCATTGGTACCAGATTCGGTGGTGCTCTCGACGGTGCTGCTACCGAGTTCACCAACGCCTTTGACAAGGGTCTTTCCCCCCGTCAATTCGTCGACACCATGCGTAAGCAGAACAAGCTTATCCCTGGTATCGGCCACAAGGTCAAGTCTCGTAATAATCCGGATTTCCGTGTCGAGCTTGTCAAGGACTTTGTCAAGAAGAACTTCCCCTCCACTACTCTCCTCGACTACGCTCTTGCTGTCGAGGAAGTGACCACTTCCAAGAAGGACAACCTTATTCTCAATGTCGACGGTGCCATTGCCGTCTCCTTCATTGATCTCATGAGATCCTCTGGTGCTTTCACCGCCGAGGAGGTCGACGACTACCTCAAGAACGGTGTTCTCAACGGTCTTTTCGTCCTCGGCCGTTCCATCGGTCTTATCGCCCACCATCTCGACCAGAAGCGTCTCAAGACCGGTCTTTACAGACACCCCTGGGACGATATCACCTACCTCGTCGGCCAAGACGCTGTCAGCTCCGCCAACAAGCGTGTCGAAGTCGACGCCAAGGGTGTTTCCCACGCCAAGTCCAAATAGATATATATTTCCTAATACATTAATTTTGACACTTTATGGATTTTGTTGCCTCCGGCGGCTGGGGCGCTGCCCCAGACCCCGTGGCTCCTCTCGCTGCGCTCGAGTCGTTACGTGCTGGCTCCAGTTCTACCAGTGTTACAGGGGTTCTATAAAAGGGTCCGTAGCCCTTGTCGCTCCGCAACGCGGAGCACCACGGGGTCTGGGGCGAAGCCCCAGCCGCCGGAGGCAGGTGAGACAGAGAGTGGTCAGGATTAATGGTACAAATTACAGGGTGTGGGATGTGCTATGCTGTTTGGGGGTGGAGTGGGTCTTCGGCGTAGACGCGAGTTAGGCCCTGGCGAAAGATCTCCACGTTGTAGTCGACGAGGGTCATTTTCTGGACACCCTCGCTGCGGATCATGCCCACCAGGGCAAGTCCCCGGATCATTTGTGACAGGTACAGGACCATGCCGTTGTGAAGTTTTGAAGTGCATTTCAGAGTGGGTCCCTCTGGGATGTGTGAGCCGCCACTAGAGGCTCCAGCTGGACCTCCTGTCCCGTTAGTGACAGCTGCTGTTTGCCCTAAGCTATTATTAGAATCAGGGGTGGTTTGAGGTTGTGAAGAGGATGGTTTATAAAGCAGGTCGAGATCCACAGCCACATCAATAAAATCGGAACATACCTGATATGTTTCAACATCAACTGGTGAGGAGTCTGTAGCGAGATATATTTTAGAATTGACGTCGAATAGAAATGCCTTTTCAACGCCAGAATGCTGGCAGAGAATGTCTAGCAGGTTTTCTAGAACCGGTAGCTCTGGCACAAGCTTCTGGATTATCCGCGAGAACGCCTCGTATATTGAATGGTCGAATATACTAGTGAGGTGAAATGCAATATTGACACCTTCGAGATTCGCGTCTATCAGCTCGTCTGTCACCCGCTGCATGATATCACGCTGAGTATCCAGTCGGAAATCATCGCTCAGCCCATCAACTTTGTGAATCAAAACTTCAAAATTAATGGCCGGATTGATTTTAAAAGCATATTCGATGATTTGTTGGAGATTTTGTAATGCATATAAATATTCGTCCTGGCTATCGATGACATAAATAAGCGAGCCCACTTGAGCAAAGATGCGCTCGGAATCGTAACTTGGCTCAAACATATCAAGCTGACCTGGCAGCTCTTGTACTGCAAAGTTGACAAGAGAGTCAAACCTCTCATAGGTAGGTTTGGCGGTGCTCTCGATATATAGCGTCTCAAGGGGCTGCATGTTGTGGAAAACGACCTCGCAAATCGAACTTTTGCCGCCACTGACCATCTGTTAGTATTTTATTATGTCCTCTGTGCTTCTTCTGGCAGCTTGTGATCCGCCCTTGATCTCAGTGTTACTCTGGATCTGCTCGGGTCGAACCATCGAGGGTCCCTGAAGCTTTGCGAAGCAGGGCTTTACGGGGTCCGCGGCAGCACCTCAACTGCCAAAGGCAGGCCACAATCCAAAATACTTACCGTCGCAGACCCATGAGCAAGATCATCGGAAGGTCGTGCGCCGTGGCCACCAGCGATGTCTCCATATTATGAAAGTCCATTGTTCAAGGCTCCGTCTGTCTCGTCTCTTTCACCAGCGAGCTGTTCTCGACACTGGTGGGCTATCGGGCGCTCAAACTGCGGCAGTGATACCAATTAACAGAGATGGATGACCTCTTCCAAAATAAATAGAGCAAGACAAACTTCCAAAAAACTTAGTCGGAAGGCCTTCTGGATCTATCTTCTGGTCCGTCTCGACCACTATCAGATCTCTTGTTAGCTTCACCAAGGGTGGTAGCCGCCGTCGCGGCTACTGGAGTTGAATTCTCGACCCCTGAGAAATATCCATGCCAGTTGTTCTCCCCACAGCATAGCAGTGGAGACTGTCAAGTTTGAATTCGATCCCAGCGAGAGAGGCAGCGGGATCTGGGTCAGAACCGGAGCCGCTGGGTCTGCCTCGAGACAGGCCCACCCACCAAGTTCGAAAAGTGCGGCTCTATGCGTAGCCTTCGTCCCTGCATTGGTGATCATGAAAAAATATTGAATGTTATCTTATCTATAACTTTATCTGGGGGTGAGGAGATATGAGTCAGAACCCGTTTGACCAGAAGAAAAAGGCCATTCTAGAGCAAATAGAGTCTACTGACGAAAGCCATCCCGATGCTTCTCCGAAGGGCACGCTGGACGTGCTGCTGCTGCCTCTAATAGATCTGATCAATGGCCATGCCGACTACGTAACTACTTCTTCGTGCTCAGGTCGAGTGAGCGTGTTTCTCGAGGGTCGAAAGACTGCTGCCGAGCTTGGTGGCAAAGGCGATGGAGGCAAATGGCTGTTTATTACTCATGATCCGGAGGAATTGAAATCTACCGATTGGTGGTCAAAAGTGACCGACTATCGTGAAGAGGATGTATCCACAGTTGATGCTCAGACCGGTCTAAGGAATCCTACTATCAGTAATTCTGCTAAAGAGTCGCCAATATACGATGGCCAGAGATATGTGTTATACAAATTCGAAGCCATGATCCTACATGTCAAGTGCCGTGACAGAGCCAGTGCTTCTTCTCTGTATACCGCTGCCATGAGCTGCGGGTTCCGAGAGAGCGGTATCGGCTCTAACGACCTCGTTGGGATCCGGATCTCGCTACGACTGGACGTACCCATTGCTTATCTAAAAGATGACGGCACAATCTCACCTCTGGTTCCCCGCCAATACATCGACCATCTCCAGGCTATCTCGCTCGACCTGTTCGACAAAAACACCGCCAAAATCAACCTCCTGCATGACACTGTGGCTGCCATGATACAAACGCAGACCAACAACACAACATCGCACAAAGAAACGAAAGAACAACGTCGCGAACGCAAACGTGAAGAGGGTCTACGGATTCAAGCTCTTGCCCGTACACAGACTCCTAGCATATAATAATACACTTGCATTTCCCAGAGTGTGTGCCTCCGGCGGCTGGGGCGCTGCCCCAGACCCCGCTGCTCTTCTCGCTGCGCTCGAATCGGTACGCTCAAGGCACAAGGAACTCTGGAAAGCGGAGTATAATGGGTCTGAGGTGGAGCTCCATTCGCCGAAGGGAGAGGAGAGGTGAAGTCATTTCTGAGACTGGCTCAGGGGTAGAGTGATCGTAGCCGCGTGATGTGGAGCCCTTGCCCTGGTGATGTCAGTGAAAAATGCGAATGGTGAAGCAGCGGCTGTGAGAAAACAGAGTCATTGAAAAGCACCTGATAGTTGATTGTTCAAGAAATGTCAGAGGAAATTGTTAAGAAGACTGAGGAGTTGAAGATCGAGAGTGGTGCCAGTGCTGATGCTGGTACTGGCTCTACCTCCACTCCTTCTGGTGAGGTTGTTCTAGGCGCTGATGGTAAGCCATTGAGTAAGAGTGCTTTGAAGAAGCTTGAGAAGGAGAGAGCTAAGGAAGAGAAGAAGAGACAAATTGCTGAGCGTCTCGCCGCTGAGAAGGCTGCCCGCGAGGCTAGTGAAGTTGACTATTCTAAGGAATTTTATGGCAAACAACCATTGAACCAATCGGGCGAAAAGACTGGCGAGCAAAGAGTCCAAATCAACAAGATTGATAAAACTTGGGCCGGCAAAGAGGTTATTTTCAGAGCCAGAGTACACAATTCTCGTATGCAGAGCAGCAAAATGTGTTTTATGTCGTTGCGTCAACAAGATGCCCTTATTCAAGCTTTGTTAGTGGTTGATTCTGACACCATTTCCAAGCAAATGGTCAAATGGGCTGGTTCCGTCAACCTCGAATCAATTGTTGTTGTATACGGAAAGGTCGAGGCTTCTCCTGAAGAAATAAGTTCTGCTACCGTCAAGGACGCAGAAATCAAAATCACCAAGATTTTCACAATTGCTGAAACTCCTGCTCAATTGCCTATTCTTATTGAAGATGCTAGTAGATCTGAAGCTGAGGCTAAAGAAGTCGGGTTACCATATGTCAATCTTGACACCCGTCTTGATGCTCGTGTTATCGATTTAAGAACTGCTACTAATCAAGCTATTTTCAAGATCTCTTCAGGTGTTTGTGAACTCTTCCGAGAGTTTCTCTCTAAAAAAGGATTCGTTGAGATCCATACTCCAAAGATCATCCCTGCTGCTTCAGAAGGCGGTGCCAATGTTTTCAAGGTCAACTACTTCAAAGGCGAAGCATTCCTTGCTCAATCACCTCAATTATACAAGCAGATGCTAATTGCAGCTGATTTTGAAAAAGTGTTTGAGATTGCTCCTGTCTTCAGAGCTGAGAACTCTAACACACACCGTCATATGACCGAATTTGTTGGTCTCGATCTGGAAATGGCCTTCGAAGAGCACTACGACGAGGTTATTGATGTCTTGGTTGAGATGTTCATGTTTATTTTCACCGAACTCAAGACCCGTTATTCCAAGGAGATAGCTCTTGTCCGTAAACAGTACCCTGTTGAGGAGTTCAAGCTGCCCAAGGACGGTAAGATGGTTCGCCTACACTTCAAGGAAGGTATCCAACTTCTTCGTGAAGTCGGTGGAGTCGAAGTTCCCGACTTGGAAGACTTATCTACCGAACATGAAAAACTGCTCGGCAAGATTGTCCGCGAAAAATACGACACTGATTTCTACATCCTCGACAAATTCCCATTGGCAGTGCGACCCTTCTACACTATGCCCGATGCCACTGATTCTAACTACTCCAACTCTTACGATTTCTTCATGAGAGGAGAAGAGATCCTGTCTGGAGCCCAGCGTATCCACGATGCCAACTTCCTCAAGACCCGCATGGCCGCCCACGAAGTCGACTCCAACACCGTCAAGGACTACGTCGACGCCTTCTCCTACGGAGCCCCACCACACGCCGGTGGTGGTATCGGTCTCGAACGTGTCGTCATGTTCTTCCTGGACCTCAAAAACATCCGTCGCGCATCCCTCTTCCCTCGTGACCCCAGACGTGTCAGACCATAGAGCTAGCTTAAAGTAATCTAACGAAACGAACACTTCTCGCTGCGACCTGCCTCCGGCGGCTGGGGCTCTGCCCCAGACCCCGTGGCTCCTCTCGCTTCGCTCGAGTCGAAACGCCTCAAAGTAAAACACTGGTAACATCCAGAGCGAGAGGGGGCTCGACGTATCGACTCGAGCGAAGCGAGAGGAGCCACGGGGTCTGGGGCGAAGCCCCAGCCGCCGGAGGCAATTAGGAGAGCGGAGCTCTATCTGGCCAAGGAGCAAAGGGGTGGTGCTATCGTATTATATTAAATAGGCTACTAATTTATGGCGGGCGATCTATCTATCTGTGCAGTCAGATGGCTACTAGGGAGGTATAATAATACAGAGTAGTAAATATATTATTATCATGTATGGTTCATAGCAGACGTGCTGTGTCGATGGTGTGGGGAGAAGCTGGTGCGGTCACTTACCGCCGTGGCTTTGGTTTCTTTTGCTTGTCTGTTGGGGTGGTTTGATCGCCCTTCGCTTGTTAACTTATCGCCAACCAGACGTCCATGCGCCCACCGTCGGTTGTGTCAACGCTGTCTCTACGACGTTAAACGAGCAATTAAGCGAGCACCGTGCTTTTATTATGTGGATAGTACATGATTGTTGCTGCTGCTGCCGGATGTCTGTTGAGACATGCACCAGTAGACCGCAATTAATTAGACTATTATAAAGGTATTATTATTCGCATTTATCGAGATTGGCGACAGACGGGGTCCGATCTGGTCGGCGACCGCACCGAAAATACGCGTGATTCACACAGACTATCAACCACTAAAGGATAGGCCGTAATACCTGCTCCTTCCAGATCTATATGCCCACTATGTTTCCGGTTTCATGATCGCAGCTCTTTTTTTTTCATTTAACTAATTGTCTGAAGATCGTCTTCTTTTTGTTGACAACTAACTGCACATGCAGTCTGGCTGCTCTGTTAATCATCGAAAGAAGAGAGGGGGCTGTTGCGATCGCGTCGTGTTTGGAGGAGGGCATGCCTCCGGCGGCTGGGGCTTCGCCCCAGACCCCGTGGCTCGCTTCGCTCGTTTCTCGCGGGGTCCCTGTTATGGAGAGCTGAGCTGAGATGGTCGTTGTGTCTGTCTGTCAGCTTGTACAGCCAGAATAGTATTCTTACATTTAATCTACATTAAATAAAAGCAGCGACGATCGGGACTAGCTGGCTGATATTCAGATCTGCTCAGATCTGTACAGAGCATACGCATACGTCTTGACCCGTTACCCGTTCGCGAAGCGAAGCGAGCACAACGGGGCCTGGGGCAGCGCCCCAGCCGCCGGAGGCAAGCCCTCCTCCAGCTCATACTCCTCAGACCGTACTTTATCGTATCCACTTCGCTTTCAGCCGGATATGGTAGGGCATATGCGTGGGCCAGTTGCTGCGTCCGCCTGGTTCCGATCTGGTCGGCCTGAGTTAGGGGCCAGGAGTTCGCTAGTGCCAGGGCCAGGGGAAAAGGGTCCAAGTGCGCTGAACTGGCTAGCTCCATTGTGTGAACTGTTCTACCTGTAAGGGGCCCCCCCCTGGTTCCAGATGTTGGGTGATCGGTTGGTAGGTTACCTAAGAATCTGCCTGAAACAAGCGCCAGAATGGACATGAAACTGGCAGTTCCCAGTTCGCCTGCTCAATTTCGCCGGCTTGCCTTCCTTGGCATTGCTGTTTGTTTGCTGACGGGCCCGACTTCGAGCGCTGGGTTCCAACCTTTCCGCTATTCGTTCTGGCTATGCCATGCGCATGGGCCCACCTACTTCGGCTCCTGCACATAGTGAGTAAAGCGAGAGAGAGATAAGTATGTAGAAGCACGTAAGCAGGCCCAACGTATAAGCACGCGCAGGGAAGCAAAGGCAGAAGCAGAAGCAGAAGCTCAGCCGAAGGACGGACTTGGCCAGACGTACGTACGTACTCCGTTCATTTAGCTACGCTCTGCCGTACAACCCAGTTGCCCGCCTGTGCCGGCCTCTGCAGCTGGAACCGCTGAGGTGCTGACATTGTTGCCCTTTTCACTCCTGCTGCTGCTAGGGCTGCGCTGCTCCCTGCTCCTGTCCCACCCTACTCCTGAGTCGCTGCATGCGGTCGAATCTCGTACTGCTGTAATGCCCCATTATAGTCCTTTACATGCAAAATCATATTATAGGAGATAGTTTCCAGCGGACCTAAATCCGTCGTCTTTTATCATCAACGGCATCAGCAAGTTTTGATCTTTACACAAAAATATTGCTCTGAATTAATAAAAAATTCAAGGGAAACCTATACCACGACAATAACAAAGCGCTGTTTATTTATTAGTTACTAGCTATAAACCTAGAAGACCTGAGAATCGCTGTGGTTAATTGGTTTTGCAGCAGTCGGCTGATTGATTGAGCTTGTACATAATTTAGCATTGTCAACATCAACGGCACCAATCATCAAATCCATCTTCAATTACTGGGTTGCAGAGTGTGGTATTGTTCCTGAAGTTTGAACTCGTCTCCTGCTATTGGTTTTTCTGGTGCTTTTGTCTGTCATTATTGCTATTGTTGTTAGTGACTGTCGTTTGTTTGATTCAACATCATCATATTCATCCACTGTTACCGTAACATCGTATCTTTCCATTTGGAACCCGATTTCTTTATTGTTTCTGCTGGTCTATGATAAGGGTGTCTGATTTTGCTTCTCGATCTGGTAATTTGTTGGTTATTTTGAATGCTTGATTATCTTTTGGTCTTCTTCGTCTGCTGTGTTAGTTTCATCGATCAGACATTTGACTTTTAACAGAACTGAGTTGAACTCAGCTGGAATCCCTGAATCGAACTTTGATATTATCTGAACCTGAACTACAGTCAAGTTATCGCAAGTAATACCTCGATTAACAATGGAAAAGTTCAATCTCGATTTCAGACCCGATTTCAAGCGCGATGTGAAATCCGATTTCAAGCCAGATTTTAAAATTGCAGAGAAGCAGTCCCCTCCGATATCGGCTCAATTTGTGCAGTCCCCATCGTCCCACGCTCATCTTAATAGATCATCTTCATCGAGCCCATCGTCAACAGTGTCATCCAATGCTGACCAGCATTCAAATAACTCCAATTCAAGCTCCAACCGTCTGGTCAGAGTCATCGACACTGTAATCGCTCTATACCCATATCAATCTGACAAACCTTTTTCACTGTCGTTTAAAAAAGGCGATAGTATTCATGTTATTTCAAAATTACCCTCTGGTTGGTGGGAAGGTGTAACTCCATCTGGTAGTCAGGGCTGGTTCCCATCAAACTATACTCAGGTGGTTGCTGGAGCTCAGCCAAATCAGTTATTATTTGACTCTCGACCTTCGATTACTTCACACACCTCGTCAGACTCTATGGATCCTTTGGCTCCAGTGGGGCTGGCTGATGATGATCCATGGGCATCTAATCTTTCCTCATCGACAACCAGTGCTCACAGTAGCTCAATCAGTTATGCGAGGTCAAACAGTATCGGTGCAATGACCGGCTCAGGTATTCCTCTTACCACAACTCTTAGTAGCGGGAGTGGGATCTATACAGGCAGTCGTAAAGGCTCTGTTACCAGTTACGAATCGAGCATCACGGAAGAGCTCACCCACAATGCATCTGCTATTGATAATGGGTTCACTGCTACAAAGTCCACAAATGCGCCCTGTGACTCTTACACACGAGTCAATACTACCAACGAATCGTATAATTACCCACCGTCCTTTTGGCTCCCGCAGATTAATAATTCTGGAAAACTCATTTTCATGAACGCCGGCAGGTTGCACGTATCCGGCCAGGTGCCTTGGGAAAAAGTCGACGTCAACTCACTTGACAAAGAAGTGATATACCCAACCTCGGTTACTGTTCCTCAGGACCTGATTCAGGCGCCTCGCGTTCCAACATCCATTTCGGAAGGAAACAGGCTCTTTGAAAAATCAGTAGATCCTTATGCTGATCTGGTAAGTGTTTATCGCTGTTTGCCTCCTGCTGCTGGGGCTACGCCCCAGACCCCATGGCTCCTCTCGCTTCGCTCGAGTCGTGATGTAGGAGTGGTCTAATTTTTTTATTTTGTTTGTTTGATACTAACGTTTACAGAGTCGTAAATCACGGGGTGACAGCTCGGTGTCCATGGATTATACCTCGATCAGTCTCGAAACAAGTTTGATGACCTTACAGGAGTTTAGTGACGAGGATTTCGAGTCAACCTGGGCTGAAATAATCAACAAACTAGAGCTAAGTGCAACTAAATTGGAGAGTCATGTTTCCCCTGATGAGGAATATGAATTCGTAACTGACTTCGCCGACCTTGCTGGTATTATTCAAAAGATCGCTTTGTATGTTGGTGTTCCACCTGGAGCTTTCCCTAGCAGTAGTACTGAATTCGCTGGCATATCTTTAGCGTTTAGAAGAATGATCAACACTCTTAGTCGTATAAGTATCGCACATGGTATTGGATCTATGATCCGTCACCAGTCGGTAGGAAGCATAGAAGAGCCTGATCAGGCTGCCGATGTCAGTAAGCTTAAAATCGCTATTCGGCAACTTGTTACTTATGCGAAAGACCTGATATTTCAGACGAGAAGCAAGATTCAAGAAGAACAGCATCTTAATGAAAACTTTACAGCCACTAATGACGCAACGGAGAATGAACTGCCTGAAGATTTGGAAATCCCTCTTAGCAAATTTGATGTCAAATACTTCGTAGACGGATTATGGACAAATATCGTAGTGAATAGGTCTGGCCAGTTAGTGCCACAGGATTCATCGATTCCTGGTAGCTTGACGCTATTAGAACAGAAATTTGCCTCTTCTGGCTCGTCAGATTCACGGGAGAGATCCAATCGACTTCGTATGCCATTAGAGACATACAATACTTCACTGGCGGTTGACTCTGAAGTTATTTCGGTCTTAGAGATGAGAATCAGAACGGTCAAGAATATCTTGAATCAGTTCGTGAAGCTCTCAAATACGCCGTCTACAACCAAGAGCCTTGATGTCACTCAAGATCGTCGTAAGATTCTGGGCTCGTCGCTCCAGGCTTTAATCAATGTTTCCAAGGTCATTGTTAATATTATTGAGTCAATTGACTTGACAGCATTCTACGCCTGTAGAGCCTCGGTTGCTGAGTCGCATTCCTCCATGACACGATTGTTTTCATTTTTGGAGGCTAAGCAAGCCATCTACGACGCTTTAGCTGAATTGGAGGTGGTAAGAAACCAAAACGAGGCCGGCGATAGCAGTTTTATTGCCGCCTTGGCAGAAAAATTCGAAAAATCTAAATTGGAGGAGATATACTTCTCTTATGAACAAACTAATGAACAACAAATTAAAGAAAAGGTATTTAAGTTGGATTCTGTATTGGGAAGTGTGGTGGAAAGCGCCAAAAACTTGTCGACAGAGCTGACTAGTATTGTAGCCGTTGATTCCCGGCTTATGGATACAACTGGAACCTCTTCATTTCCAAGAGAGTTGGCAGCGGCCGCGGCTGCTGCCGCTGCCGTGGCTGTGTCTTCTACAGCTGGTGGTAATTCGAATGGTGCTATGAGTCCCAGGTCAACTTATTCTTCAAGACGAAAGGAATCTGCTGTGGATAGTTTTAGTATCGGTAGTCACTCACTTCGTGAAGATGGTCCATGGTTCCTTCAACTAGAACATGGCGAGGAAATTGTTTATGACAAAAAGGGCTCATCTATTCGAGGAGGTTCTCAGAGGGCATTGGTTGAACAGCTGACATTGCACAGTAGATTGAACTCTGAGTTCAATGTTGCTATGTTGTTGACGTTCCAGAGTTTTATGGATGCTACTGGCTTATTTGAGCAGCTGGTTGAACGGTTCTTGATTCAACCTCCTGAGGGACTGACTTCTGAAGAGTTCTCATTATGGGCCGAAAAGAAACAACGTCCCACTCGGCTTCGTGTTGTAAATATTCTCAAGACTTGGTTGGAGAACTACTGGTTTGAAGACGATAGTGAGGATCTTACTTCAGAGGCAAGGAGCTCATTGTTCGAATCCATGCTGAAATTCGCAGAACAACTCAAAGCACAGAAGTTCCCAGGTGGTGCCTCTTTGTATAATATTGTGGAAAAGAGAATGAATGATAAAGAACCCTCTTTTAAGCGAATGATTGTCACTACTACCACGCAACCACCTCCTCCCATCCTACCTCGTAACTTGAAAAAGTTCAAGCTTACTGAGATTGATCCAGTTGAAATGGCTCGTCAACTATCAGTAAGAGAATTCAAACTTCTAGTAGTAATTACTAGTCACGAATGTTTACTTCGTGGCTGTGGTGGTCTAGGTAAATCTTCAACATCTGGTGGCCGTAAGATTGGTGAGTTCATCCGTAATTCCAATTGTCTTACGAACTGGGTAGCTTATGCCATTCTGAGACACTCGGAAGCAAAGAGAAGAGCATCCACCATTCGATACTTCATCCACGTTGCAGAAGCTTGTAGAGCACTGAATAACTTCTCGTCCATGACTGCAATTATTTCTGCGCTTTATTCGTCTACCATCCATCGTATGAAAAAGACTTGGGACTATGTGTCGAGCAAAAACACTTCAAAACTCGAAAACATGAATCGGCTTATGAATTCATCAAGAAATTTTAACGAATACCGTGATTTGCTCAATCTTGTACCTCCCCCTGCAGTACCTTTTTTCGGTGTCTACCTGACTGATCTGACTTTTGTTGAAGACGGTAATCCCGACTTCCTCGATAGCGACCATAAGATTGTCAATTTCGCCAAAAGACAAAAGACAGCAACTATTATTGAAAACATACGACAGTTCCAAATCGTCCCTTATAATTTTGAAGAGCTGGCAGATGTACAAATGTTTTTGGATAGAGGTTTCGAAGACGCTCCTCCCATTGAAGAGCAGTATGACACTTCACTGAATTTCGAACCTCGAGAAAAGCCGGGTACCGATAAGGTAGCCAAGTTGTTTGAAGAAAACGGCATCTTGTGATGATCCCGTTTAGTATACTACGTAGGATGCATATTTATTTAATGATATTTACAATTCAACTATAAGAGAGCACGAAGCACAGCACAGTAATGATAATAATAGTAGGTACTAACAGTACGGGAAATAAATAGTAGAGAGAAACAATAATAATAGTAACGGTTGATCAGTAACGAATTCCCAGTGGATCATAATTTTACGCACGAAAATGTGCGGTCGTTTTAAATATTCTCAATGGTTTTGAAACTCGATCATATTTTTCCATAGAATGGGCGCTTGCAAAGGGGACACAAGGCCACTCTGCCCTGGAGCCTTTGGCTCGAAACCCACTTCGAAATACAAGCAGAATGAAATCCATGGTCACAGGGCAATGTCGTAATTGCACTTTGCTTCGGAACGTAGTTCTCAAGGCAAATGTTACATTGATCACTATTTGCCCAGGGGTGATGAGTTTCATGTGGATGTGTCAATATGATGGATTTCAGAATGAACCCCTTGTCGGAGCCGTTATAAATATATGAGGTCTGACAACAATCTTTACCACTACTCCAAATCTGGGTAGGCAATTCCTCTATCACTTTTTTTCGTGTTCTTTTTTCTATCATAACTTTACACTTACGAGTAATAGGTCTGGCAACTCTGTAGCAGACATATACTGGTGCGGTAAGGACGTAGATTATAATAATGGATGTTCTCATTCTTACTATTCCAAAATTAGTTGATTTTGCAGACAGTTAAAAGTGTTTTTCAGTCTACATCATGGTTCTATCTCTAGTTATGTGTATATTTCCTGACAGCTGCAGCGAAGGGCAAGTGTATGCAATGCTTAATTACCTGGTATGTACTATTATTACCGCACTCTCCCAAATTGAGAGAACAAGTGCGTAGATCCATGTGACAGGTGAAACGGCGGCAGCGTTGACATCATCCCATGCTGAACAGGCTGTTCGAGAAACTCGGCAGAGCTTCTATACATGTACGCTTATAACTAGATCTTTTCAATAACCGTTAAGCTCGAGCACACAAACAAAGCAGCATCACGGCACGCTGTCTGAATAAAACTTCATAACAATTGCACTGATTTCAATTATATTCAATTATGCTAATAAAAAACATTAGACTATATGCAAAGAGACAAAAATGGGAGGTGTTTGGCAGAACCACTGTTGCTGACTACAAAGAAGGGAAAGACCCTCATAGCCAAGACTATAAATAGATGTATGATTATGATTATTAAAACGGTTTACCGATTGATGTATCCGGGGTAAGAGCGGAAACAGGAATGAGAGTTGTTTACCACGGTGAATATTCTGGAGTCGATGGATAGTGTAAGGTGATTCTCACAGCAAATGAGTGTGCTGTTTTAGGGACTCTTTTCTGATATCACTCTTGCATACAGGACATGTGATTACTGGGTTTATTTTCTCAGTTATGATCTGCTGAGCTATCCACCGGACAGCACAGTTTGTATGGAACTGGTGGCCACATGGTAACGTCATGACCTTAGTTTTGCCATCAACATATTCATCTAGACAAATACTACATTGAGAACTTCCCCAGCTGTGGCTTGAATGTACCTCTGTAGGAGTAGGTTCTGAATGATATATTTCTACTGGTAGAGACTTTAGTAACTTCTTGTTCTCACGCCGGTCCTTCCATTCAACACTTTGTAGATAGAATAGATGAAATGGAGCTGCTAAAACAGCTATTGGGTATAAAACAATAATGGCAAACATATTTACTGCCTCTAGTTTTATATCATTTGTAGCAGGTCGACTCCTAGATATAGGTCTGTCGGATGTCATCGGATCAGCAGCAACAGTTGCTGATCGGCAGGGAACTAGCCTGGGCATTCTGACAGCCGGCGGCAGGTGTAGTGAGGCAACCGGATAGTCCGAGTGTGGGAGCCAAAAGGGCTATAAAAATCCAAAAAAGAAGAGGTTAAAATAGAAAAAACAGAAATAGTTCGCTGACAAATCTCCTTGTATAAAAAACGCTGGTAAATGCTGTTTTTTGTCCTCGTTATATAGGTTCTCGTATCTAAAGACACTACGATGGTTAGCTATTTCCCCTGAAACGGATTAGGTAATAAGATGCGCGCATCACAAAAATCAATGGTAGAGAAGGCATAAGAGAGGTTGCGCAAACAACCTAGAACCCGGAGCAGCGAATAGGCATTCAGGTATTTCCAATCATCTGCTATGTAAGAATGAAAGAAAAGAAAGAATCTGATTAAGCTTTTATCAATTAGAGTTCTGCAAATGAGATGGATATTGGGGATGACATAATGGCATAGATCATAACATTTAATATTATTAGAGTTCTGATAAGCAGTCGATAGTTGAGTTAGTCAGTCAGGTTCGAGACTGATTGGTGAAGCTCTTAATATTTTGGTTTCGTTCTAACTAGCGCCTGTTACCGTTACCTTTATTTTGGAGATAGGTTACTAGATAGAGTAATGAGCCCGGACTGAAGCTTGAGCCTGGGCGCCACAAGCATGAGTCTGGACTAGGCGACCAGTGGCCACCACCAACCTGAGTATAACAAAAGTAAGCAAGACTGGTATAAAGGTCTTAGAGATATTGCATTGTTTAGATTGGGGCGTTTTTAGGACTATGAGCAACGTGGGATATGAAGCTCTTTACGGGTATGCTGCTTACACACCAAGCACAGATCTACTCTTGGTACGGTGCCTAGATCAGGGATTCGTTCTTGGCCAGCACAATACAATCCCATGCGACGTCACCAGCGGTAATAGTGAGACAGGAGACAATCACGAATGCATCAATACGATATCCATGCGACGGCACTGGCATTATCTGAAACAGATATTATATAGAATATAAATAGAGTTCAGTATTAAACGTAACTAATCCTTGGCATAATCATCAATGAATTCCACTAGATATAGCATCTGATCGTTCTTCCCAAACTGTTTTACCAGAACAGCTGCAGACAGATTTGAGGTTCTCCCAAATCCCAGCACTGCGGGCAATGACGCCAACTAACGAATCGGGATAGTTGGCACTTCGCGACTTGCTTACAGTTAAGCCTCGTCCAATAATATCTGAAATGGAGATATCTTTCGTGAATACTGCGTGTCCTGAAAAACCTTGTGATTGATTTGCTAGGAAGGAGTCTGAAGTAGACAATTGCTCGGATACATCAATCTCACCCAATTCGACGAATTGGGGGCCGGTAGTAAGAGGACCCTCTGATAAATCTCCACTGACTCTAACAGAAGGGTAGTATTTACCTTTTGGCAGACCATTGAGGGTGACATCAAACAGGGCTCTAGTGGGTGAAACACCCACAATTCTCGCTAGTCCTTTAACAGGGTTTTTAGTATCCTCAAATGATTCTAGAATGCAAACTGCAGCAGAATTGGGTTCTCCAGTACCACGAACAATGGCATCTTTACCAATGCTTTGCATAGCACTAACAACTGAAGAGGGAGCAGTGTTTCCATAGACAGTAACCAATTGTTTGTTCAAGTCACATTGGATACTCTGCACACCATCTAGAGAATTTAAAGCCTCTGACACTGAGGATACACATGAGTCGCAGTGTAATGGTACAGCATAGATAGCCTAGACCGTTAGTATCATTGTACTAGTCAAAGGTTCCAAGAGAAAAGATTGACATACTGTAAAGTTGTCAGCAGAAGGCATTTTGAATGTTTATATATGTGTATGCTTAGTCTTCTGACAAATAATCAGGTCTAGCCTAGTATATATCGCAGGAAATAAAGTGGATCTCGCACAGACGACAATTCTAAAGATAGACAGCTTATATACTAGCTCTCCACCGACGTTAGCTGACAAATCTGGGGGACTGACGTGATCCGGGAACCGGTCTCCCATTTAATTGCAGCCGTGTTATCTGATTAGGTTGGTGTTTTGAATAGGGTTGGGGATTGGATAGCCACAATGGCTTCCTGCCTGTTCGCGAACTAGAGCTACGTAGATACGTACCAGTAAAGTGAAGATTATCAAGATACCCCTGAGGTAATACTGAAACAGTCAGGTGTTTGTAATTATTTGTGGCGGTATTAGGACTTGATGTTTCAGTCATTTGGCAAGGTCACAGCCAAACTGACGGAGCAGGCAGCCTCGGCTGCGAATAGTCTTGCCAACTCACCCAGACTGAGTGTCCAGGAGCAGCGGCAGCAGGAACAAGACCACTCCATCAAATTATTGCAAAAGAATGCCAATCTGCTCCACACAGAAACTCCTGAGCCCTCGTCTTTAGAGATTGACGGATCTGGCGCTGGTACGCCTGTAATGAGTGGTGATGCAAGATCTGGGACCCCAGCTCCCACATCAGCATCGCCTGAGCCCACGGTGCCTGAGTCAACCTTGGCCTCTACGCCAGCACCAGGAGAACCTTCAGAAGAATCAAAGCTTGCAGAAAGTACTGCAAAGGAAAATAACACCAACGGTGAAATCCCTAAGGCATCAAGCACTCTGACCAATGGTGGAGGCGCAACGCCAGAAGGTGACCATGATACCATAGGATCTGATAACGGTCAAGAACTACCTAAGGAGATTACTCAAAAACTGAAAAAGTTTGCCAAATATGAAGAAAAGTATCCATGTAAGTTGCAGCCCTAATGTAGCCTCTCTATATGGGAGAGATGAGGATCTAACTCGAATATAGTACTTCTTAAAGCATATCGATTGGAGAAGAAAAAAGCAGAACTGGTTAAAACGTTTGAAAAAGTATTAGAAGAGAACACGCCATGTAGGACAATTTCAGAAACCGAGGCGTTGGTGGCTTATTTGCAGAACCTTTCCCAGACCAAAGACATGCAAAATGGCGAGATAAGACGCTTGACCAGTGAAAAGTCAAAAGCTGACCAGGAGATCAAGGAATTGAAATTAGCCTTTGAGAAAGCTACCAAAGAAATACTGGGGTTCAGGGCCAAAGAAGAGGGCCAGAAAAAGGTGCTGAAAGAGTCTGAGAGCCTGAAAGCAGATTTGCAAATACTTGAAGCTAAGCAAGCTGAGAAAGACCGGCTGCTGAAAGAACAGGAGGAGAAGCTTAATGGGTTGGACAAGATCAGCACAGACCTCAAGACTAAGGAGGAAGAAATCTTGAGACTGAAAGAGGAAAATGAGAAGCAAGCTCTTGCCGCTGGAGATGAACGAGAAAAAGAAATTGAACAGCTCAAAGATGAGAATGAGAAACATATTTCTGCATTGAAACAGAAAGAGGAGCAAATCACTCAGCTTAATGATGATCAATCTAAGGCGACCACTGCACTGGCAAAGGAAAAAGACGATGAGATCTTGAAACTAGCGGAGGTCCATAAGAAGGAGATTTCCGAGCTGTCAGCAAAATTAAAGGAAGCAGAAACAGCGGCAGCTCTTGTAGCTGCCAATGTTGCTGAAACTGGTCCTCCAACAATTTCTACCCCAGGAACTATTTCGACACCGACTTCTACTCCTTCTAAAAAGAAAAATAAGAAGAAGAAAGGAACTGCTGTAACTGCATCTCCTGATGATAGCCCCTCTCCTTCCCTGACTGATTTATCAACACTTCGAGCAGAGATCCGTGCTAAAGACGAACATATTGAATCGCTTAATGGAATGCTCAAAGAGGTCGGACAAGAGTTGGTCACTGCTAAAGAAGGAGATAGTGAAATAACGCAAAAGCTGAAGAGCGAGAATCAAGAAATGAAATCAGAGCTGGACAGATATCAATCTGAATCTGCAAAACTAACGCAAGAGCTGGGAGAACTACGTGACGAACGCAAAGAACTTAAATTGTGCGTGGATAAGATAACTGCTGATTCTGAGAATACTATAAAACAGATTCAAGGTAAACTCGATGCGGCCGAAAAATTGGCGGTTTCTCGTTTAGATGATATGAACAATACGAAGGCTGCTTACGAATCTCAAATAAAAGAACTTGAAGCAGTACAAGAATCCAGTACCGCTTCTGTAGAGAAGCTGAAATCTGAAATCTCTATACTTTCGTCAAATATTCTGGAGAAAGAGAAGCAGATTGAAGAGTTGCAAACCAAAACAAAATCCCTTGAAACTACAAACTTAAAGCTTAATACCGAATATGCAGCGTTGAAGAAGCAACAATCAGCGGACATAGAAAATCTTCAAAAGACAAATACAGACGCACGAAGCAAATTTCAAAGAGAAATCGCAGCTCTGAAGACTTCAAAACTATCGTTTGAGAAAGATCACTCGAAGCTTTTGTCAGAAGTTTCAGAAGCCAAGAGCAGATTGAGTGCTGCTGAGACAGAACAGTCCACGGCTATATCCAATCTACAGGCTCTACAAAGAGAGGCAGATGAATTGAAACAGATAGTTGATGAGTCATCACGAAAAGCAGATGGTTTGCAGGAGGAATTGTCAGATATTCGAAAGCATCTTCAAGATAGAACGAGAGAAGCTCAAACGTTAACAAATCTACGAAATGAATCCGAGAGTAACTACCAAACAAAAGTTAACGAATTGGAAGCGAAAGTTAGAGCATTAACTGACCAGAGAGATGAGATTGAAAATGACCTGCTTACTATGCAGAACCGTAGAACACGAGAACTGGATGAGTTAAGAACACAGAATAGTGATCTGAAGCGACAAGTACACATGTTTGAGGAAGACAAAAGTCGACATGAAAAAGAGATCAAGGATATTCGTAAGATGCGGGATCGCATACAGGAGGAACTCGGTTCCACTAAGGAAGAGCTAGCATCCATAAGGAAAGAGTCCGAAAACTCACGTACTCAATTGAAAGCTGTAGAAGCCCGTGCTATTGAATTCGAGAAATCAGCTAGCTTGCTTAAAAGAGCAGCTGAAGAATCACAAGAAAAGAACGAACTCTTGCAAAAGAACTATCGCGTACTCACTGGTGACTTAGAGACGATGCGAAAAGAGAACATTGAGCTAAGGACTAGCTCTCATGATAGTATACGTTCTCGGCAATCTAGTATTGTCAGCACTAATGGGCATGATAATGATAGAGAGCGTAACGAAAGAGTATATACGAAGAACGTTCTTCTCAATTATGTCGATAAAAAGGATCAACGGTCTGCTATGCTAGGTTCATTGGCAACCTTTTTGGAAATGAGTGACTCTGAGAAACAACGCTTTGCGTTTGCTTTCCGTTAGTTCTAAGGATGCATTATATGATAGTCTAATTTATTTTTGCTACATATGTTATAAATAGAGAAGTATTTTTCAGTCATTGTACCATGGTCCGTTCACACAGTCTGCAACTGTCATTTGCTTCGAATGAATTAGCCTAGAGACTTCGATGCCCACATTCACCGTCTTTATCGTCGAATCATGCTCTAAAATCAGTGCTCCTGGCGTCTCTGCTTGCCACTGCCGTACTTCTTGATATACTTCGTTTTCGGTCTTCGACCTGTCGTTTACCCTCCAGTCAAACGTGTCTTTATCCCAGAATACTGCCACCAAGCCAAATTGCCTAGTGATAGTTCTCACACGATCATCAATGGCTCCGTAAGGTGGTCTGAAATATCTAGGTATCACTCCTGCAGTGGCATTTATGGCCCATATTGACCACTGAATTTGAGCTGCAATATCCTCATTGGAGAGCCCCGGAAGGTTGGCATGACTCCAGGTATGAGAAGCAAGTAAATGTCCTTCTTGATGCTGTAATCTTACCGTCTCAGGAAATCTTACAACGTTTATGCCTTGAGTAAAAAAAGTCGTTTTAATCGGCAATTGGTCTAGTAGCTTTGGCGTGCTAGGACTTGGCCCATCGTCAAACGTCTGAGACATTACTGGACATGTGACGATATCATCTGGAGCCACACATCTGTAACACTCAAATGAGCAATGACTCCTTTCGACATTGCTACAATCTCCTAACGCTCGCTTAGGAATTTTTGGCACCACGGACAAATCAATGTCGTCCAGTGGGATATAAGGCGCGTTTTCATCGGGCCATTTGGCTAACCCTGTAATACTTTGTAGCCAGTTTGGGAAAGGTTGTTTAAATTGCGCATATATTTTTATTCCCCGATCATGGCCCGTTACTCCACCTACGCCGAGGTCTTGGCGAACTGGTCCGGAGTAGTCGGCTAATGTACGGTCTAAGTGGCTTGGCTTAGACCCCGTGCCATATGCCAATGAGTTTCCGGGACTGTGAT
Source organism: Sugiyamaella xylanicola (nom. inval.) (assembly GCA_001939105.2). NCBI lineage: Eukaryota > Fungi > Ascomycota > Dipodascomycetes > Dipodascales > Trichomonascaceae > Sugiyamaella > Sugiyamaella xylanicola (nom. inval.). The sequence goes on from MQSX02000002.1 coordinate 475,885, forward strand.
TTTGGATATTCTCTTTCAACCTCCCTGGGGATATTGGGAGGTTGATATATTTAGCAGAGTGGTCAATGTTACGAGGTGATGAAAGTGACAGTGGATTTAATGACTTGATTTCATCAGTACTTTTCGCTACAGAAATCGTTGCCAGAACTATAAGTGCCAACAAGAATAGTATCATATCGACCCATGGATGGGGTAAAACGGCATGCGCCAATTGGTATTTTTTGGATGACACTGAAACTATAATATATTATGATTTATAGAATATTATGGATATTGTAAAACAGTCGAAGATAAATTGTATATGTTTATACAATCTTGATACCATAGAACGGGCAAAAGATCGTCGCAGGTTTCACATGTAAGGTTAGATAAAATACCCCTGAATAATAATGTCTGTAAAGGACTGGAAGACTAATTGGAATCAAGTGGAGCAGTAGGCAATTAGCCAAACTTTAATACAACCTTACTGAGCTTTAACAGAAACTTAATTTAATCTCACTTTAGCCGCTGGTTAGAACTTCTTTTCCTCTTATCCACTTGGAAAATATTGAAAATGACTCAGAGCGAAAATATCATAAAACCTATTACAGAGAAAACACCCAAATCTCTTGAAGATTTGCCAGATATCGTTCTTGGAGCCGGTGTTTTCAACTACCAATATACAGACAACCCCCATGGCCTATCCGCTGAAGATGTTTTGAGGAGCGCCTTTGATTTGGGTATTAGAGCCTTGGACACATCAGCCTATTATGGCCCTTCGGAAGAGATTGTTGGTAAAGCTCTGAAGAATATGAGTCAGGAGTATCCGAGAGATACGTATTTGATCTGTACGAAAGCGGGTCGTGTATCTGAAAACCAGTTTGATTATTCTGCATCAGGTATTAGAGATTCTGTTTTGAGAAGCTTGCGGAGATTAAACACTTCGTATTTAGATGTGCTGTATATTCATGATGTGGAGTTTGTAGAGACTGAAAAGTGCCTGGAAGCGATCAATGAAGCATTCTTATTGAAGGAAGAAGGCTACGTGAAAAACGTAGGCATCTCTGGTTATCCACTAGACTTTTTATTGTATCTTGCAGTATCTGCCAAAAAACTAGGCCATGGGCCATTAGATGCTATTCTCAGCTATTCCAACTTCTGTCTTCAAAATACTCTCTTGGAAGATTACGTTTCAAGATTCAAGAGCGAGGCTGGAGTTCGCTGTATTCTTAATGCCTCTCCTTTAAGCATGTCGTTACTTCGGTCTGTTCCTCCTCATGCCTTCCATCCAGCCTCTCCCGAATTGCGCAAAGCAGTACTCGAGGCATCAGCATATACCGCAAAACATGAAGTTGATATCTCTGACCTAGCAGTTAGGTTTGCATATACACACTGGACTCATGGTCCAACAGTTTTTGGTCTACAAACTGTGGCCGAAGTTGAGACTGCGGTAAAACAATATTGGAACGCGAAAACGGCGCCGCAGTCCAAAAAAGATGAGATTCTTATAGAAGGAGTTCGAGGAATTCTTGGAGACACTCTGAACCAGACCTGGTCATCTGGTATTAATCATCCAGATATGGCGTTATAAGGCCCATCTAACTCGAGTATGAGAGTTCAGTAACATTTAAAACTGGGTACATCGTTGACCGATAGAAAGATAGATGCTTTATAAAGTTTATTCTCTAGTGTAAATATAGTAAAATAATAATACTAACAATACTAATAAAAAATAGAATATGAAAAATATAATAAAGGATAGAAAAACGGTCTGATGTATAATCTTACCAGCAGAAAGACCATCTAACTGTCATTATTCTAGCGGCTAGTCCAGTCTGGATTCCTTGACATGTTTTGTTAGGTTTTCGATTTCACTGTCTTTTTCAGTCACTGATATTGTTAGTTATTGTACCTCTCTCGATGGCGGTTGAAGATACTTACATCTGATGCTTAAGTCGGCAATTTTCTTTTTTAGCGCCTCGTTCTCCTTACGTAAAGAATGGATAACGCTAGAGTCGTCAATGACGGAACCAAAACTAGGACGTGAGCCACGACGGTGGGTAGCGGCAGTGGCAACTGATCCAGTTGTAGCAGCAGAAGGGGCATGCTGATCTTCTGCGTCAGAGACGGAATAAATAGATCGAATCGAAGGGTTTCGCGTCATAGAAGAAGACGAAGAGGTCGATTGAGACCTGCTGCGGCTTCTTTCTGTTTTGAGATGAGTAATCTCTCTTTGAAGCTTATTGACTATGGCTTCTTGCTCTTTTTCGAGCGCATCATAGATCTCCACACTAGACATTGGACCTGTAAACTTTGCGGGACCCTGGCCAGCCAGTGTTGTAGAAAGTCCGTTTCCTGAGGTGCCAGAAATACTGGGTCTATTGTTCAAACTCGCCTGACGTCCACGCGGTTCGTGGCTACCAAGAATAGGAGTTGGCGGGGCTGGTGTATGGATGTTGCTGCTGTTGGAGTAAATAGAGCTGGACGATGATTGTCTGCTGTGTCGTCCAGGGGTTGCAATTGGGGGTGGTCCGGTTGATGCCGCACTTAAAGAGGTTGGAGAGATGGAGTTGGACAGTGCTGAAGTAGTAACAGGAATATTTTCAAACTGAAAACTTGGCTGAGAACGAGGAGACGTGGCCTGAAACTCAATTGAATCCTTCATCCCTACCATTAGTGTCAATGCAAAATACAGGTGTATGTGGCACCTGGAAATATAAATATTTTTTAACCTCGAAAATCTTCAATGGTTAAATAGAGTTGAATGATGTGTTGAATTCTTTGACGACGGAAGAACGGAGAGACCTTTTCGATACCACTAAATGAGCCGAGCACAGCAATAGATACGATAAAGTCCAAGTAAACGAATTCCTGACACTATTAATAGAAAGCCAATTACTAGTAATGTCGCCACTAAAAATCCTAGAATTTCACGTAGCGCACGTCCTTCTTAAGTCCGGATGTACTGGTGCCAATTCAGGAGTTGATGCCAAGTTGAGTTACTCAACAAAATCCCTATGCCCTAAAAATTCTATGGCCAAAACCTAGCGCTTCAAGTCTTATCTGTGTCTTTTATAACAGGGCGAGATGAAATATCAAGAATTAGCGTGCCCGTGGCGCAGATGGCTTAGCAAGATGCGCGAATATTACTCACGTTGTTTTCACAATTGATACACTAGTTCGGAAGCCGTTATAACTTACATTATCAGCCAAGTGACCCTAGCCGTATATTTTGGAGCTGCCCTTAAGAGAATAAATAGCTAGTTTTCAATACAATCTATTGTAATACAGTGCCACCGATGCTTGATGATAATGAGCCCAGGATCATTAGTTACAGCAGTGATTCAATTGATCAAACATGTTCTTAAAGGTACTTGATGAACAAAAATAAAAGTTAAAAAGAGGGCCGAGCAGGGAATTGAACCCTGGACCACTCGCAGATGTGTTTTGCCCTGATATGTATCAGATGCGAGCCCAAAGCGAGTATCATACTACTAGACCACACGGCCGAATTGGTGAAAAAAAATTCCTGCGGCTCACTATGAGCTTCAGAAAGAAAAACCGGGAAATATAGTCATAGCGCCGCACAGGTCAGGTTCTGGGTGTAACATGGCATAGTAGGGCCCAGACCGAACTACCGGGAAAATGTTTTTGATAGAAAACCAGATTATACGATCAATCAGATATCTATTTACTAGATAATATCGAGATGTTTGATACTGTACTTCTTAATCAGTACGGCCGAGTAGTTTCCAAAACGAGCGAGTGCCAATGGGTCTTGTCTCTCTCTACCAGGTTCTATGAGCTATGAGACGTGATCATCAATACATTTAATAGCAATTCGGAATCATGCAAGCCATATAATTATATTCGTAAAGCAAAAAAAACAGATTCATAATTATCCTAACAAAATCCAGGTCCCATAGAGAGGCATCAATTTAACTATAAACGAACTAATTAAACGGTCTTCATGACCTCATTTCCTTCCTCCATTAGGTCGAGGCGACTATACAAATAATCCCTTATAGGTATAATACCCTGCTCAATTTTGTCAGTCAGATATGTTTCGACTTCACCAAACAGTTTTTGGCGAGCCAGCTCAATGACGATGCAGATTAAAAACACAACACATGGTGCAAGCAAAGAATAAATGTAAAAATCAGAGCGTCCAACGTGTTCAGGAGCGTTGACCCAATGTGGCCATATGAGCCATCTCAAAAATCTGTTCTCACCAATCAAGTATACTCCAAGAGATGCACCGGCAATATGGTTGACGATTGAGTTATGAAACTCGAGCCTTCCAAGGGCCAAAAAAGTAAAGACAGCTATTATCACTGCTAATGGGGAGTAATCATGTGTCATGAGCATATAAGGGCCCCCATAGCCCTCAAGCCAGGTGTATTGTTTGGTCGAAAAATGATATATAGTTCCGATATTAAAGAAGAGAAGTGCGGATAGAATGATAAATAACGTTTGGGTAGGAACCTTAGCATATACATGTCGGTATAATCTCAAGTACGATCCTAGCAGGAACAGAAACATGAACCAAAATACTGGACTAAATGCATAAACATAGAAGTATGCAAAAATCGACATGGTGACAAACATGACAGTAAGCGTGCCGACATACTCTTGATGGGTTAGACTAGTCGCAATCTTACTCAAGACGGGCGATAGTAAGACAGTGATAATGTGTAAAGTAACTAGCCAGTACCCGTAGCATAAAACTGGGAACAAACTTTCGAAAAAATCGTGGGATTGCATCTCGTCATAACGTTCGTATAACATATATGCGAAAATGGCCCACGAATAAGTGGCAGTTCGGAGCCACACGCGGATAACTGAGGCAGATGAAACAGTTCTTCCAGCAAGAAAATATCCAGTGATTATCATAAATAAGTTGATTCCCACCTTTCCACCACTAGAAAGCACACCAATATAAGTATTTTCTAAAGATTGGTCTTTTTCTTCGAATGGCCATGGCGACTGAGCCCCAAAATTGTGATAGAGAATAAGAAGCATTGAGAAGCTTCTCAAGAGTTCATAATTTGTTAGTCGAGCCATTGCAACTAGACTTTGCGACGCTGACACGAACAGTAGTGGGGGATGGTAATGTGTCGAATGTGAATAAGAAAAGGAGAAAACGCTCGACATTTAAGCAGTTCTAGTTTATTATAGGTGATGTGCATTTGGCTGCACGGAGAATGATCCCTGCAACTGTCTAATCCCTGTCAATGCAGCACGCATATCCGAATGGGAAAATCAAGCATGGCCATGCACAGACATGCACAAAAAACTAACACTAGTAATATTTGGGAACTAGATCTCTCAAGTATGCATGTATATGTGTTGGTTTCAACGGCCTGTTGACTCGTAATTATATTTCAGAAAAACTAACACCGCAATAATATTCTTTATAAAATACAACTACTGGGTGATGATGGGTCACCTAACTATGGCGAGTGAGCGATTGTCAGCATGAGAGTGGAATGGATAAACGAACATGGTAACAAAATTTCACATGCTCACCAGACGGAGGGTACGACATCACAATGGTAAACATCTGCTGAGTTTAGCATTGTTCACACCACTCATAGCAATATATATGAGATACCAACCCAGTGTTACGCATCTACCATCCAGAATATCTCGTAGGAGGACTATTGGATTTCACTAGCTGTGCGGCACCCTGATCATGCCCTTGATTTTAGCCACCCACTGTCGGCTCTATGTTCGTCGATAAATAATATCATATCATGTACGACTCAGAAATAAGAGATTTCATGTCCATAATACCTACCGGCTTTCAGGAGGCATACTACGTTATCTGTCGGCAAAAAACTGGAGACTTCGGGTGCATCCATCACCCTTACCCACAGAGTTTATTGACAAAGAGTCCTGCGAGTGAATAGGCTACCAAGGTAAACAAACAACAATTTAAAACGAAGAACATTCTATTTTGAACCTATTAGTCTGAAGAGCTTGGAATCAGAAGGACTTTTCCTAAAGAGGAATCACGGGTACTGGTTTTGTAGTGTTTTTGGAATCAGAGGTAACAGCCGCTACAGCAGCACAGCAGCAGCAGCAGCTAGACATCGAGCATGTCTAGTGGTGGAGATTTGGGTCTCCAATCTCTACCAGATTCAAATGGTACTTCTTCAGGCTCTAGGGGTGGCCGTGGTGCAAGCTCTAGTTCGGCAAATCATAGCGCACCGACTACGCCTCAAAAGTCGAGGTCTCGGGATGGATCTTCTTCAACAAGAGGTGGGACGCCAAAGGGTCAGCTTTCTCGGCAGGTAACGCCTACTAGATCCGCACCAGCAAGTGGGTCTAGTGGTGGACTAGTATCTGGTGCTGGTGGCTATAGACTAGAACCACGGCCATATCCAGTATGGGCGGCCATGGAGATTATTGAAAAAAACCGTTCCGGGGAACCGACGACATCCAGGAAATCATCATCTAGCTCGCATCGAGCTCTTGGTTTAGGAATAAATAGAGGGATTCCAGATAAACCAGTATTCCGCATGCAAAGGCCAATATCTGAAGTAGATGAACAGGAGCCAGCATTGCTAACAGACGGCTATCATTCAGAACAAAACAACCAAGCAGAGTCGTCGAAAGCTCCATATCTCAAAGCACAAGCACAAGCACAATCAAAACATGTGATAGATAGTGACATGTCTCCGGAGGCCGGAATCTCGGATGGACGTTTCAATGGGACAACGGGTGTGAGTCCAGGACAAATAGACGAAGAAAGCGAGTTCCGCGAAATTGAACCTGTTCCTTATCGACGACCAGGTGTATCATACACTGAAGAGCCTCAATTTGCATTCCCAGCTCGATCTGTACCTAACAGAGCGACGCTGAACAGCATACATCCCGAGCCTCCAACAGCTGCTAACAATGGTCGTTGGCATTCACTGGCAGTACTGGTAGCGCGGCCCGAATTCTACGAGTCTCAGGGCATTATAGATGAAGAAGGTCTTAGTAAACAAAGTGACCTTGATAAGTTATGGGAAGCACATGTTGAAGAAGAACGAAAACTGCGTATCCAGAAGATGCGCAGAGCCCGAAAATCACGGTTCGCCCGCTTGAGGCATCCTTTCCGTAAAAACAGAGACGCTGCAGATACAAACTCCAACCATTCTGGCAAAGACGAAGAACCGCTTTCACTCTCATCAGCACGCTATCTTGTTTCTCACGAGTCAAGACAGAAGTACAAGCCAAGATTGAGGAAGATATTCATCAACAACCCATTCATCCCATTAACATTACGAGCAACAATATTTATTTTATCTGTTATAGCCCTGGCAGTTTCAAGTTCTATTTATAAACGGTCTCATGACGCACAACCAACACGAATTAATCAGCAACCTTCAACAATTATGGCCATTGTTGTACAAACAACAGCATTGGTGTACATTGTATACATCACGTACGATGAGTATTCCAGCAAACCGCTGGGATTAAGAGACGCGAGAGCGAAGATGAGACTCATTATGCTCGATCTTTTGTTTATCATTTTCTCCGCTGCTAATCTCTCACTCACATTTAATACCCTATATGACAGAACTTGGGTCTGTCAAGATTTCACCTTCTCTAGCTCAACGGTAACTATATTTCTTCCCTATATTTCCAAAATCTGTGACCTACAAAAGGTACTGGCATCGTTTTTGTTCATGGTTCTTGTCATGTGGGTTCTCACTTTCACAGTCAGCATATTCCGACTCGTAGAACGGGTCGCTCAATAATTTATTAATGTTTTATTACTGCTATATAACTGCTCTCGGGTGGATGTTATGAGAGTGGCAAGCCTACCTCCAGCGGCTAGGGCTCTGCCCCAGGCCCTGCTGCTCGCTTCACTCGTTTCTAGAGTCGAGCGAAGCGAGAGGAGAAGCCAGAAGCCAGACTCCAGAGTATAGTATAGTGCCCCTTCGTGGTGGCCACAGCGTGACCCGGATAAACGGTGCATATCCTTATATAGAGAAACCCTGAATTGCCCTAACATAACTGTAGGTGCGTATTGCTGGTTCCGATCATTCACATTACTCAGTCGCTTGACTGTTGATTTGACTTGTCCTCATTTTCAATTCTGCCACACAAAGCTTTTACGAGTCTATATTGTTGCAAAGGAAGAGAAACATGGTCGCTACTAGAAGATCGGCTGCTGCCGCCGCTGCTGCCGCACAAGCTAATTCTGGGCCAACCCCTATCAATGGACGAACGTCAGCAACTGCCAAGATACTCGAGCTACCTCGGGCTGATGATTTGCCAGCAACGTATGTATAGACCTTGAATGAAGAGTGAAATAACTAGGTAAACAGTTTACTAACTAGACATGTTAGCTGGAGATATATAGAAGATGGTGTGAACAAGATTTTGGCTCAAGATCTCACCAGCGGAATCAGTACATCTATGGTAAGTACGAGAATTTCCTACCGAGGCATCAATTGATGCTTTTTGCGATGAGATATCGTAGCTTTCTTAAATAATGTCTTGTGAATTCTATTGAAGAAGCAATTACTAACAAAAGTTCCAGTACATGAGTATTTACACGTAAGTCAGGAATCTATCGAGGGATACAACAGTGGCGCCCTAGGGCTTTCTTTGTTTACAGTCTGTTGAATTATATCAGATTTGGTAATCGAATTGTTGCAAATTATGCTTACAACATAGGAATGTTGTACACATAATTGACGTGAAACATTATGCTGTACAATAATGTCCTGTATTAAGAGTTACACGATAGGATACTAACTTTCTAGCGCTATTCACAATTTTTGTGTTTCTCACAACCAACAGTCTAGCCAAACTAGACTATTCTCGTCAACTGCCACTAGAGGTGGCGCTCAACTACTCGGTGAGGATCTTTACAAAAACCTGGAAAACTACTTAGAACAACACCTCACCAATTTATATAACCAATGCAGTACCTATCATGACGAAGCGTTGATCCAGTTTTACAACGCTTCGTGGGATAGGTATACGACAGGAGCGCGATACTTGAACCATATATTTGATTATGTTAATCGACACTGGGTCAAACGAGAGAGAGAGGACGGCAGAACAAATGTTTACGATGTTAACACTTTATGCTTGATTCGATGGAAAAAGCATTTGTTTGATCCTATTCAATCCGAGTTGATCCCCGCCTTATTAATCCTGATAGAACGACAAAGAAATGGCGAAGATATCTCTAGCAGCATCTTGAAACAAGTTATTCAATCTTTTGTTTCACTTGGTCTGGATGAACAGAATACCAAGAGAACGAACTTGACTGTTTACCAAGACTTTTTCGAATCAGAATTCTTACGTAACACAAGGGATTATTACTCGAACGAATCAAAGGAATTTTTGGCACACAATGGAGTTGTGGAATACATTAAAAAGGCCGACAACCGTCTCAATGAAGAATATCAACGCGTAAAAATGTACTTACACCCGTTCACTGAAGATAGGTTGATGAAAGTTTGTGAGGAAGTATTGATTAGCGACCATGCTACCGTCATACAGAATGAGTTCCAAGTTCTATTGACAGAAGATCGCCAGGAAGACTTCCATACTTTGTATACATTATTAATTAGAATCCAGGACGGCTTGGTACCAATCCAAGAAGCTTTGGAGGTGCACGTCAAAAAAGAGGGAATGGAAATTATACAAAAGCTACAATCACAAACAACCAGTGGCCCCATTGACCCTAAGGCATATGTGGACGGTCTTCTAGTTGTTCATCTTAAGTACAGCAAGATTGTGTCCGAATCCTTTGAAAACAACAGTGACCTCGTAAAGGCTTTTGATAACGGCTGTAGAGCTTTCATCAACAACAATATCATTGCTAAGCCAACCCAACAACTGGATAGAGATTCAAAAACTCCAGAATTATTGGCGAAATATGCTGATTCCCTGTTAAAAAAATCGTCTAAGAATACAGGAGAAGCTGATATTGACGCCAGCCTCAATGGAATCATGAAAATATTCCAATATCTAGACGAAAAGGACGCGTTTGAGAAGTTCTATTCCCGTCTGTTGTCTAAACGTCTTGTAAACAATTCATCTACATCTGAGGATGCAGAAACTAGTATGGTTGCTAAACTCAAAGAGGCTTGTGGTTATGAATACACAAATAAACTGCAACGGATGTTCCAAGACATGAAAACCTCTGCTGATCTCCAAAATCAATTTAGAAATACGCTGGAGAAAAAAGATGTGGATTTCACTGCATACGTACTAGCACAAAGTATTTGGCCGTTACCTGACCTAAAGCCTACTTTTGAACTTCCTAAGCAACTGGTAGGAACTTTTGATAGATTTCAGAACTTTTATGGAACCAAACATAGTGGACGTAAACTCATGTGGTTATGGAATTTCTGTAAAGGAGAGATTCGAGCCAATTATCCCAAGACTTCTAAAACCGGATATACTTTCCAAGTATCTATATTCCAAATTGCAATTTTGCTTGCTTTCAATGATACTGATAACCTCACCTTCCAGCAATTGAAAGAAATCACTGGTCTTTCAAAGGAGTACTTAGGGAACTCACTGCACTTTCTGTTGAAAGCTAAAGTTCTTCTTCAAGTTCCCGAAGACAAAGAAATCTCAGATGAAGCGAATATTTTCGCGTATAACGCTAATTTTAAGTCAAAGAAAGTTCGTATCAATCTCAATTTACCATTGAAAACCGAGCAGAAACAAGATACTGAAGATACTCAGAAAAAGATTCATGACGACCGCCACTTATACCTCCAAGCAACCATAGTTCGTGTGATGAAGGCTCGTAAAGAGTTGACTCATGTAAATCTCGTCCAGGAAACTCTTGAACAGACAAAGAGATTCAAGCCCCGTGTGCCAGATATCAAAAAGACAATCGATACTCTTATTGAGAGAGAATATTTACAAAGAGTAGTCAAGTCTAACAACACTACCTCCTACCAGTATCTAGCTTGAAGTCTTGTATGCTGTGCTGCCTTATCACTATTTATATTAATATAAGACAAAACAAGTGTTTCTAAAAAATGCATTAATAAATAATTAATAAATAAGTCATACTCTATGTTACAAGGATATCTTCATGAGAGTCGACTGCTAGTCTACTCATGACAGTATTGAGAGCAGTAACCCAGAGATCACGATCGTGTCGGGATCTTGCCATAAACACCATTGAGGTTCCTCCTACACCGAGACGATTAACGGTCTTGATCGAAAGCTTTTTATCTTTGCGACTCGTTGGGGCGTAGCTTTTCTTACCAAACCATAAAACAAAACATCGTAGCGACTCTTCTTCGGCAGACTTCCAACCATCAGCATATGCTCGTGGAAGCGCGTGCCTGCCTGGGTTATCCTTATCAAACGTGTTCTCACGGTTAAGCAAATCCGACGAGGTTACAGGGCCAGAGTAGACATAGCACTCAGATAGAGAAACACTTTGAACACGGTAGTTATTAACTCGCGTATAGGTGCTTTTTAGATGTTCAGTCAAACAGTATCCTCCATCCGTCCAATGTACAGAAGACGGCGAAGGCAAGTACAAAATTAGATCCGTCAGAGTTAGTACCACATAATATTTACGGAAGGTTGAGAATTTTGTCGGTTTCTGAAATAAGATACCGTTCATGTATAAACTTCTGCTGCAGGCAATTCCAGCGATGTTATATGTTAAAGGGTCTGCCACGCCTCTATCGGTTTCCCATTTTGCAGCAGCTTCCCCAACAAAAGCTTCTGCATCTTCATCGATATGCAATATTTCAAGATTCTGTTGCCGTATAGCATTTGTCCTAACCATCTCTTCCCTTCGTCTGTGTTTCCAATATATCATTAGGTCGTGTAGTTGCTTGAGCCACATATTACGGGTTTGCAAATCATGTACCTGAAACCGCAGCACAGTTTGAGACTTGAAGACCAATATGACCTTATCATCATCTTCAGGCCGAATATCTCTCAATTCAACCAAATCAATGAATCCATCGGATCGGGAGATAGATGCAATTCGTCTCTTCATTTCAAACTGGGCTATCAAGTCGTACTTGTCGAATTCCTCCACCGTTTTGATATGATTCAGCCATTCAATACGGCCATGTACATCAGTTTTATACGGGGCGACTTCGCAAATCAACGGAATTTCACGAGTATCACTCCCGACATAGGGAGGTAAAGCTTTTACTGGCAGCGAGTAGAAAAGCAAGTGATCATGCGTGTGAAAGTATGACCTATTTAACAGCTTTTGTTTACGAACCTCTCCTTTCCAGGTAGTCAGCCTAGTAACAAATCCTTCAATTGGAAAAGGCTCTGCTAATGGAGTAGAACTTCCTCTAATCATAATTGGCAGGGAAAAAGGTACTTTTGGCCGTAATTCGAGTTCGTGGTGAGTCTTCATCATAGCCCAGCTTGATTGCATTTGAGAACCGCGTAAATCAAACATCCACTCCAAACGATCATAACGTCTCCATACCAAGCCTGCTTTTACGATTCCTCGCCAATTCTGATCCAGCTGCTTTTTAATCGGATCTACCTGGTACATGGCATCGAGGCACTTTTCAACGATATAAGATCCCAACCAGCTGGGATGAGAAGAGTGCTTCATCATATGTCGCAACGAAACAAGCTGCGTCTGGTCTTCGAACCTTCTAATGGCCCCTATATCTTGAAATGGCACTTCCACCTCTATTGAAACCCCTAGATCTGGTACTCGCACTTTAATCAAACTATCGGCACAAATTCCCACAATACTAGCCAGGAACGACAGCCAATTTAAAGCCGATGCGTCCGATCTAGCGCGTAGTATATAAATCATACTATCCTTTTTCTTATTCAATTCGCCCAGTGGGGTTCTGGTCCACAGTACTATAGACTTGTCCAAAGAAGAATACAAATTGACCTCACAACTTCGTCCCACTGCTACCGACAGGTCAGGTTTATCGCTTTTTCGCTTGTGTTCGCGATCATTGTTGTCAATTTTAGAGATCTGTCTTGATTTATAAAATTGCAAGTCAATGGGAGACTCGCTGCTGTCGCTTTTACGGGCAACAACAACGTATTCCCTCCATCTCTGAACAAGTCTCGTATCTATTTGTTCCATTTCATTGAAATCAGAAGGGATTCTTCTATCCTCTGGGGCTGCCTTCACTAACACGAGAAGTTTTTCAATCATGACAACCTCACCAACTCTTTTTCGTTTGAGCAATTTATCAGTACTAACCATGAACGAGTGCTTATGCTTCTGATAACGTTGTTTCACTTTTCTTCCAGCATTGCCAGGTTTTTTCTTTGCTTTTTGGATAGTGCTTGAAAATTTAGAAGCAGGTTCGCCGGGTGAAGACTTCTTTCTTGACTTGGTCTTGTTTTTATCTTGACCTGACTCTGTTCGCTTCTTTTTCATCGTTGCAATATCTCGCTCTAAAATATCGGCCAAATACGATTTAGCATTGGCGCTAGCAGTTGGACTCTTGGTTGTTGATGTGACTGCTGTTGAAGCAACTGGAACGGGTGCTGAAGTAGAGGGCTGGGAAGGCTTGTTTGGCTTGATCGTGGACGTGGAAGAATCGTCCGTGGACTCATGTGATTCGATGGATTCAGTCCCATTTAATAGCGAAGACTCGTTCTGAGGTGGGAAGTAAGAACTGTTATAGGAAACCTCAGAGCCAGATCTATCTATACTACCAACAGACTCTCGAGCTGTGAAATATGACTGCATTGATCCCATTGTAGAAACAGATGAATCCAAGGCCGTAAAAAAGGGGGTTGGGTTCGACTGTGAATTTGAGTCAGACGATCTGTTCATTGAAGCGGGTTGAATGGGCTCGAATGCTTTTGAATGGGATAGCGACAAATCCAGTTGACTAGTGCGGGGTGATGTGTCGCCTAACAGGTGACTCGTGGAGCGTGGGGAAGGGGAAGTTCTGGAGTCACCATCACTAATAATCCCAGCGGGCCCATTTTTGTAAGAGGAAAGAGGAGAATCAGCTTGAGACGCGGGTTCTTGATGGGAGCGTGAATGTAATGACGTATCAGAGGATGAGAACTGAGAGCTCGGATTATATGGATACTCGTCACTGATAGCTGGCATAGTATGGAGCGTAGATGTAGCACCCTCGGTAGTTAAGTAACGTGAAAGTAAAAGATCGTCTGTGTTGTCTGGATGTGGGTAGGAGCTTTCTTCATATTCGTCTGGCATTTCCTCAGGTTCTGGCTCCTCAGCTTCAAGGACATTTTCAGCTAACTGAGTATTATCAGAACTAACATAACGCTCGGGAGCTGATTCAGACTGACGTTCGGGAACAAGCCCAAGTTCGTCAGTGTTCACCCATACATCATCATTATTATCCTCTAGTTCTTCTAATGTATCTGAGTCCTGAGTAGTCCTGGGAGCAATGATCAAGTCATCAATTGCACGTATAACACCTTCAGGACCGGCAATCACTGGAGCACTCGAACTGCGACTATGACCAGGGCTTGGCGCTCCATCGAGAACATTACCATTATCATGTCCAGCAGCCATCTCATTGGCAGCAGCCGCTACGGCAGCATTTGTAACCTCAGCAACATCCTTGTTAGCAGCAACTTGATTTCCAGTATCGGTCCATAAACGAGAATATACTTTTGGAAACAGTGTCTTCATCTTGCCCCAAGAGCCATATGTTTTCTTATTTGCCATCAACCATTCCATTGGAACAGGACCTACAAATATAATTCGAGTCTCCTGGTCTATTTGAGATGGAACCTCATTGTATAGCCTAAGCGCAGTATAAGAAGACTTACGAATGATTTTGGGATCATTATCAGCCAGAGGATTCTCCTCAAGACCAGAGGATGGCACACCTAATGAATTGGCTCCTGGCATTACGAGACATGCTTGCTACTCAGAATGCTAGTTATCATTTACTCTCCCTAACGCCTACCTGGTACGGCTAAAGAGTCGAGATAAAGACCACTAGATCGCACGTAGTAAACAAACAACAGGATCAAAAGGAGCGACTAGGTTTCCCCCAATTTTTCCTAATCGAAATTAAATATGGTAAGCGGTTTTATCAGTGCTAGTTCAATTGCATCTATGATATGGCCCCCATATACCAAAGTTACGGCGCGTGCCCCATTGTCACCGACAATGGCTCTGGGCCAAACCTTGGTCGCTCGCGAAGCGAGCACAACCAGGTCTGGGCGGGGTCCCAGCTAGATTGATTACAAATAGAACTGTAGCAAATAAGTTAGCTGTAGTCTTGTAACTATATAAGGAGGGTGTTTCGTTCAGGTTTTCATCGTAAACTCGGTTTCCTGATAACTCGTTTTTCCTCCATTAATACGATATTGAAAGAAGTAAACCCGCTATAATAATGTCTATCAACAACGCTGATTCTATTGTAGATCCCTCTACATCTCAACATAATGCACCCACAAGGGGTATGGATTTTAGTTGGAGACGGTCTCTGTCTCGGAGTCGCTGTCCTTCTCAGCGCCAGGGAGAGACTGGACAGACTCGAGCTTGTAGTTGTCCAACAAGAGAGCGAAGACGACTAGAGGGACACACAAACAAGTACCGGCAATGAGGATGAGCTTCTGGACATGCTGGTAGGCCTCGACAACGGCCATACGCTCCGGTGTTCCCCAAGGGTAGCTGATGATGAAGGTGAAAGGGCTACCGTAGGCTTCTTTGACGAGGGTCAAGTTCGTGAGTCTCTTCTCGATTTGCTGGGGCAAGATCTGGGTCCAGATAGCACCGGAAACAGAGCCACCAAAGGCACTGCCGATGTTATAACTGGCCAAATACAAAGAGGTCATGATAGCCATATGCTCGTGCTTGACACTGGCTTGGATCATGACTTGGACGGGATAAGTGAAGAGACCAGCACCAAAACCAAGAAGACACATACTTCCAACGATACCAGATTTAGAGCTGGTACCACCTCTGTAGTGGATGAGCAAACCCATAGAGAGCAACCACATACATGTACCAAAGACAATGAATCCCTTCAAGTATTTGAGACGGGCAACAATCAGACCAAGAATAGTACCAGTGATCACGGAAACAAAAGAGTACAAAGAAGTGATTCTGTTCGCACTGGTAGTAGACTGGTTAACAGCGACAACAAGAAGTGTGTACATATAGTCACCTTGCATGTACCAGACAAAGTTGATGAGAACGGCAATACCAACCGCAGAGTAAACAGTTCTATTTCTCAAGTGCTTCATAGGAACGAGAGGAATAGGAGCAAATCTGAGCTCCCAAATAACACAAACGGGGATGCAGCAGAATCCAACAACAAGAGGAGCAATGATCTTGGCCTTCTTCCATTCTTCTTTAACACCACCGGCAATGGTAAAGGGAACCAAAATGAGGGCAAAAACAGCAATAAGAAGAATAACGCCAACAACGTCCAATTGCCAGAAAATATGCTTCATGAAACCGACGAAACCAAGACGCTGGAAATCAGTTTCTTCAGCCTTGATAGTGTCCATTTGACCAGACTTATGGGCTCTATATCTCATGTGAACCAAACAGACCAACAAGGGAATGGCAGCAACTGGGAAAATAATGGCCCACATACCAATACCCCAGGACCATCGCAATCCCATGGCACCAGTGATGTTACCACTAATCCAAGCGTTGATGATAAATGGCAAAGCAGGTACAAAGGAAGCGACCAGACGCCAATTCAAGAACGAGAAATCCGCAACAATCAATTCCATGACCAAAACAGACCCGGTGTAGCCAACTTGGTAAAGAATAGCACCACCAGCGAATCTAGGGACATCATATGCTTGGGACTCGATGATAGTTCCGACTACATAAAACAAGATAGCAGCAATGAAAAGCTCCAAACGACCGAAAACATCAGTGAGTCTAGCAAAAACCAGCTGAGCAGCGGCACCTATTACATTTCTGATAACATTTACAGAGGACAAAAGAGAGTGCTGGGCATAAGAAGAAGTAGCAGTAGCTTGGTACACATGACGCATATTTCCATCCAAACCATAAGCATACGAAACAAGAAAAATCGAAAAGAAGACAAAAATCTTACCTACGAGTTTGTACTGAGAAGAGTAGATTTCGACTTTACGCACGCCAATCGACTTTTTTTTATCAAGACCTTGCTCGTACCCCTCATAAGGAGGCTGGAAAGACACAGGTCCGTCCCTGGACTTTTCTTCAACTGAATCTGAAACCATTGGTAAAAAATAAATTATATAGAGAAGTGTTAGGCAACTTTCACTACTTTCACGATTCAGTGTAGCCTTTATCTATTTTTTGTCTTTTTACCGGAGAAAAAAAACGTTCATCTGTGGCCATTATATAAGGAAACCCAGGAGATTATCAGATTGAAAATCTGATAAAAAATATGATCATATACAGACATAACGGTGTATATCATATTTCTTTATCATCGAATTTGGTTTCCAGAACTCGTTGCCGGAAACATGCCAAGGCTATAGAAGGAAGAACCAATCCAAAATTCACTCACACTGTAGCGACAGAATCGATTAAAACAGCGAGGATAATCAATCGGTTATTCCGGTCATCGACCAGCGAATCAATCTATCAATCAACCGCATTCGCGGGGGCATTATTTACAAGCGAGGATAATCAATCGGTTAATCCGGTCATCGATCAATCAACTGCATTTGCTGAGGGCTAAATTTACAAGCGAGGATAATCAATCGGTTAATCCGGTCATCGACCAGCGAATCAATCTATCAATCAACCGCATTTGCTGTGGGCTAAATTTACAAGGCATTTATCTACTTGTTCGACGACGGAAGCGACTCTGGCAGAGCGAGAGAGTTCACATCAGCTCATACGACGGCAGCGATGGGAAGAAGTTTCTGCAAAAATCTGACAGCGGGTGTCAGATGAGATTCAAGTAAACGCATGTTCTAGAGCAGACGCCTTTTTTTCATGTACTGTATACCGGCCTCAGTGAAATTCTACGTCACCAAATCGAAGCCAGGCAGAACTGTTCGTAGGATTTTGAAGTTTGCACATATGCAAGGTGTTTTGCATCAAGGCTGTCAGGATCGACAACCCCAAGACATGAATAGATGTTGGCATATACTGCCGAAAGAAGAAATATTCTAATTTTTATCTTGATAATCTTGCTCCTTGCAATTATCAGATCGATCTACAGCATCGGATATTTATTTTCACTTTTCTCTTCAGTGCCAGAGTCAAAAGTGATTAAATATTTCTGCAAAAATCATTTGTGGCTGCAGTTCCAACAATGGCGCTGCAGTTCATATGTACCGCATAAGTCTTAAACCGGGCTTCTTGGGCTGAGTGAAGCCATAGTGGGCATCCTGAGCACATCACCACGTATTCTGGTATCTGCTGGCGAAGAACCAGTCGGAAAGGTGGCCTGACCCTACACGAAACAAGCCCAACTCGACAATATTAATCCGAACTTGAATCCTACCACATATCTAGGAACAACTCAAAAGCTCACGTCTGCAACGCTTTGTTTGTAACCCAGTATTGTGTGGGTCTTGCCCGATTCCGACGCACCCATCGAGAATAGTAAAGCATCGTAGTGGCAATTTATAACTGTCTGAACCAATGGAAACACTGCCGTTTTGTAAACATCAGCCTGGCCACAACTTCCTTGAAATTCCATTAAAGCTAAAAGCTTCCCTTGCTTTGTATCTACTATTTTTTGGAGGGTCAACATGCACTTGAGGAGAGCCTTGTATCAGAGAGAGGAAATGATCCTGGCTGTGGTTCGCAGGCCCTGGCTTTAATCGTAGGTATACAGGGAGGCATTTCCCACTATCTTCCATATCAACTGTTCTGTGATTGACGTTCATTGCTAATACATCCTGTAGAAGTACAGTTTGTCGTTCCTTTTGTTATGATGTTCCCTCTTTCGGACTAATGTTTCTCAGACGGTTGTAAACGTTGAAATGTAGAGCGATATCTACACGAGCACCAGTGTTGTTGTTAGATACTATTATAACAGGTTACTTTTTTCAATATCGAATTAATGGAGGAGGGAACGAGTTCTCAGGAACCCGGGCTTATAGATCAAAATACAGACGCCCTATATAGCTAATCTAACTCGTCTGAGAGAAGGGGACTTGTCCCACTGAAAGCTTATATTTGGCTCACTAAGCCTCGTGAAGAACCTTCACAAATTTCTTCCATGAAGCGAAAGTGTTAATGAGGAATCGTCACACACACGCTTGTTTTGCGTGTCCAATACCGGTCTAGGAGATTGCTTCTTGCAGACTGCTTCCTAGCATAATATTTTACGTACGCCTACACGGAGACGGGGGTATCAAGTATATCGTGTACACTGTGTACAGGACTGCAAATATATGCATGGGTAGGGAACCCGCGATTAAGATCAAGGACCCTGCTGTTTTTCATTAAATACATCAGGGGCTCCCTCAGCCCAAGACAGCCTCCGGCGGCTGGGGCTCTGCCCCTGCCTCCGTTGCTCCTCTCGCTACGCTTGAGTCTTCGCGTCATGGTCCAACGAGGCTCTTGCGGAGAAAGAGCTACGTGGTCTGGGCAGTCCCGGCTCGGAGACAGTTCTGGCCCTTAGATAGAGAGGTGCCAGGGGAAGACGGGAGTATAGTATAGCTAACTGAGGGAACTTTTGAGGCTAGTATAGCTAACTGACGGAACTTTTGAGGCTACTCTTAAGGCCATCAGGCAGACATGTAGTCGCCTCAGTAAGTTAAATATCAAGGGTTAATGCATTTTTATATAACACCAATTCGTATCGTTTATTAGTCTGTTTTGCTTTTCGTACACATACATAATAACTGCCGACTCCTCATCCTGTTGAGATGAAATGTTTAAACAGAGTCAGTCAAAAGCTTGTTGAGACGAGCAATCTTGGACGAGACGCTCAAGTCAACAGTACGGTCACCAATTTCAACAACAAGACCTCCCAAAATGTCGGACTTGACTTCGTTGGTGATACGCAATTTCTTGCCCTCACCAACAAATTCAGATTGGGAAATAGCGGCCTTAAGACGGCCAAGGATCTTGTCGTCAAGAGGACTAGCTGAAGTGACAGTAGCATCAACAAATCCTTGGTGTGCGTTTGAGAGAACCTCGAATTTGGCAATGACTTCAGGGAGAAGAGCAAGACGGTTGTTAGATGCCAAAACAGAGAGGAAGTTGCTGACAGTCTTGTCCAAACCAGCAGTTTGGGAAATAGCCTCGACAACAGTGTTCTTGTCAGATGCAGATAGAGCAGGGTTGGCGATAATAGTAGCGAGCTTAGCGTCTTCAGAAATCAATGACTTTAAAGAGCTAAGACCCTTTTCAGTGGCTTCAATTGTGGAGTCCTTAGCGGAGGCAGTGTAGAGAGCAGAGGCATAAGAACCGTCAATTCCGAACAATTGAACTGGAGGGGTAGCCGAAGCCTTGGTAGCATAGGTACGGGCAATGGCGCGAAGAGCCGAAGGTTGACGAAGAGCTCTAGTAAACATTTTCGGTTGGTGTCCTTTATACTTTGGTTGATATACTAATCGATTGGCTCCAAATATGAAAAAGAAAGACCAGAACTGATGTTACAACTGAGGTATGTATAGTACTGCTACTTTCACTTCACCACTGTAATATACTGTCAATTGAATTTCAAAAAGTTCTCGTTGACGTTGAACCGACAAATCACAGCTCGTTCCTCCCAACGGCTGTGTAACCCTTAACCCCGGTTACAGCATTTCCACCTTGAATATCAATAGCCGTTCCAGTCGCGTTACAAGCATTACCCTAATACAACTCTACTCGGATGTGCAGATCAAACTGAAATTTGAAATTTTCAGACTGTGGTTCGTTATCAAAGGTATAGCATCTGCTCCGACTCAGTCCCAAACTCCCGAATCGTTCATTTATTGGGGTTAGAACGAAGACTGTGGGGCCTGTTTGTTCAACTAAAGGTCCAATTCAGATAGATTAACGATAGTTTTGAACTTTGCATCAGCTGACAGCAGACTAGCAGAAAAGCATATTCTGGATAGTAACAACCAAAGCCACTTTGAATCAGGGGATTGGATTGAATCGAATTGTAAATAGTACTTGGCATATCACAACTAGGACTCGAAATAACATCGAATAGTGAATCTTGAACTTTTGGTCATATATTAGCATCACCCTCCATATAATCGACACAGTCATCATCATGTCAATGCGTTTGTTTGGTTTTGCGAGGCGAAGCCTAGCAACGGCTTCCAAGCAACAAGTAGGCGGGATTCGATTTTCCAGCAGTGCTCCAAGCCCGTCGTCTCCTGAAGATGGTGCTGAAAATGGGACCGCTCAGCCAGAAGGATCAAAGAGAAAATCCACCAGATCAGAATTCGCCGACACAGCACAATCTAGTCGATTGCAAGATGAGTTAAACAAACTGGAAATCGTTCCTTTTGGTCAACGATCAAATTTGACTGAGCTAGAAGAACAGGATAATGAGATGAAACGACAGCTAAAGTTGTTTAAGACTGCAGTCAAAATGAAGTCTCCTAAACCTATCTCACCCAGTTTAAGATGGTACAAATGGCCCATCTATCCATATTTGCACAAAGGCAAGCCTGTAAAAGAATTAACGGTATCAAGGAAGAAGCACAGTGGACGTAATCACCACGGTTTAATCACAGTTCGTCACCAAGGTGGTGGTGCTAAGCGAAGAATCCGTCTGATTGACTTCTTCAGATTAGATAGTGGTGTACACGAAGTTGTGCGAATCGAATACGATCCTAATAGAAGTTCACACATCGCACTTGTCAAGAATGAAGAAACCTCTGCATTGTCATATATTATATCGTGTGTAGGATTGCGAGCGGGGGATAAGGTGGAATCATTCCGTAACGGCATCCCTCAGCGTATCATCGATAAAATGGGCGGTGAAAACGACCCAGGTATTCTAGCTACCCATATCGCAAAAAAAGGCAACTGTATGCCTCTAAGCATGATTCCTCTTGGAAGCATTATTCACAACATCGGTGTTTCAAAGATCGGTCCTGGTAAGCTATGTCGTGCTGCTGGTACTTACGGACGTCTTCACGAAAAGCTGGCTGATAAGAAGAAGGCCGTTATCAGACTCCAGAGTGGAGAATATCGATATGTAGCATTGGATGCCTGTGCCACACTCGGTATGGTGAGCAACCCCGATCACCAGCACAGATCCTTTGGTAAGGCCGGAAGATCCCGTCACTTCGGTATCCGTCCTCGAGTGCGTGGTGTAGCTATGAACAAGGTAGACCATCCTCTCGGTGGTGGTAGAGGTAAATCCAAGGGTAATAAAGTACCCCAGTCGCCATGGGGCACGCCTTCTAAGAGTGGTTACAAGACCCGCAGGGGCAAAAACATCAACCACAACAAGATCCGTGACCGTCCCAGAGGCAAAAATAAATAGTCCCTTCCCCCAAATACAGCCTGTAAATAAATCCGTCATTAACTTGCCTCTGTTTTAATTCGAGACCTCCAATGCCTCCGGCGGCTGGGGCTCCGCCCCAAACCCCGTGGGCTCGCTGCGCTCGAGCTTCGTTTTGCGTGCTATGGTGAGCTTCTATGCATGAACAGAGTGAGAACCGAAGGCATTTCTCCACTGTCAGGAGCTCTGCCCCAGATCCAGTGGTTGGCTTTGTTCGCTGGATAGGTACATCTACAGTTTTATAAATATATATTATATTAGACATCGGACTTGACGGGGACATTACGCAAATCAGGGAAGTGGCTTGCCGTGCTTGTGGACATAAGGAATTTATACCAGTCACCCAGGTTGAGGGTGTTCGGCACGGTTGCCATGTCTTCGGGAGGTGAGTTGAAGTTTTCATAGAAGACGTCACCGAAAGACTCGTGCGAAGCAAAGAGAGCATCTGGCAGCATGTTGGCGCCTCTATCAGACGTCATTTCAGGTGACGACTGCTGGCCAATGCTGTTTGATCTCACACTCTCAGGGAACAGTTGTGATGGTTGGAAATTTTCGAAGAACACAGGATTAGGAGGGGTGTTGGTAACAAGGAACAGTTCAGATGGCAAATCCATATTGGAAGGTACTGATTGTCCAAGGTGCGTAGCTTGATAGTTGGGTTGCTGCATTGGGGTCATACCAGGTACTTGAGCAGGTCTCTGTGGTTGTGGCTGAGGTTGGTTACCACGAACAAATGAGATATTTGGACTGGATACCTCGGGTACCTTACTTGGGTCGTACTCCTCTTCATACTGTCTCTTCAATGGGGTTGATCCTGGTCTCGACGGGTCGGCAGTGGGCAGACCCGTATCAGTACCACTGGGGCCAGGCGAGTTGGCAGCAGAGGGGTTTTCAGTTCCTTCTTCTGAGCTCGTAGCAGCAGCAAGACGTTTAGCTGACAAGATAATCTTCTGTCTTAGCATAGGATCGCTATTAAGATAACGAGCCATCTTGCAGATTTGGTCTGCTGTATCCCAAACTTGGCCGAGAATCTCAAGAATTCCATGACATGATTCAACGCCTCGTTTAGCACTATCCACTACCGACTTAGAAGGAGATTCCATTTGGTAGATAAGAATGATCATGGCTGAGAACAAAGAATATACCATGAAAGCAGGGCAGAAGGGCAGCTCGTTGAATGACTTGAGGTTCTCTGCAATTCTTACAATCATATGCGCTGCTTGGAATGCGATACCCCAAGATGGATATGAAGGCACCTTCGATCCATTTGCATTTGGCGTTCTTCGATACAGAATATTTGATCTATGCACAAGACATAGAACTGTATAGTATTGCGAATGTAGCAGAGCCTTGAAAAAATCATGGCTACGTTTATCCTTAAGTGAATATTTCAACTCTGGGGGTAGGTTGTTCATCCATGCTGCCATTGCCATGTCACATTGATTAACATTTGGTACCTTGTTCTGTCGGCGGGAACTCTCTGCGCCAATCGAGTATTGTTCACGAATGGTGAGTCCCATGATCTCTGAGAGCTTAACATGTGCAATGAAATACAAGGCATGTTCGCGGTTGATTGGATATGGGGATGGTTTATCAGGCTCGCTCTCATCGAAATCTTCCAGCTCAATCATGGGAACGTCTGAATCATCCAAGTTTATCATAACAGGTCGTCCCATCGCGCAGGCAGTGGATCTATCTCTTGCAAACAACGACCACCAAATACGTTTGCACATTCTCTTCTCAATATCAGGAACATTGGACTTTTCAACACTTCTATGTAATCCAATACTTTGTGCAATTGTAAGAGACACTCTCGTCCAAAAGTAGACATTATCAGTGACATAGTCTGGACCGGCCAAAAACCATGCCATGAGCAGCGTACTTTGAACAATAGCAATTCGGTCGGTTTCATAATTGGCGTCAAACAGTGCCTTTGCCCGCTTGTAAAAGGTGGCAGTTGCTAATTTGGATGATCCTGACTCGTCCATGAGAGCTGGGTTTTGGCATACTCTCGAACCTGCAACCAGTACAGCTTGTCTGAGTAAAAGCGATGGCGGGTTAGCCGGGTCGTTATACTGTCTCATGAACTGAGTTCTGTTAATGATAGGAATCAAAGGATGGATCTTTTCGAAATAACTCTCGACGAGATCATCACATAGCTCTTGGGCGGGCAACAAGAAAGCACCTTTGATTTTCAGAATCTCAATCTCTTCCCTATCCATTTGCTGGACTCTAGAATTACTCGCTCCAGCTGCTGCTGCAGCAGCAAAGTAGAACGCCTCTGAATCTGGGATGTTGTCGAAAATCAAATTTACATGTGAAGTTGAACCCAGATATGACATCTTGCCTGGTTGTCGAAGGTTTTGGTCCAAAAACTGTTTCCAGTTGTCTTTACCTGACAAAATCGACTTCGTAAACCCGCTTTTGCCGTCGCCTGCTACATCCTTTAACTCTTCAGAAATGGCTGATCTCGCAGACACTTTCGAATTGGGTGTCAGTTTTCCTCTGGCAAACGCAGTTTGCGCTTTCAATCCAGCCGCTATTCCGCTAATATCAGGAGTGACTTGTTCGCTCTCATCGGTCTTTTGCTTTTTTGCCGCGCTACGACGGGGTTAGATCTTGCCTCCGGCGGCCCTGTTTGTGCTCGCTTCGCGAGCTGTGTTATTGACTTACCGTTGACCTTTCTTCATTCGCATCGCTGGGATTCTGCACTCACAGCCAAAAGCTGCACAGTTGGTACAGGGCATGTGTACCGTCACATCGCATCGCACTTTACGGGCGTGGCATCTATAG
The DNA here is from genome assembly GCA_001939105.2 of Sugiyamaella xylanicola (nom. inval.). Classification (NCBI taxonomy): domain Eukaryota; kingdom Fungi; phylum Ascomycota; class Dipodascomycetes; order Dipodascales; family Trichomonascaceae; genus Sugiyamaella; species Sugiyamaella xylanicola (nom. inval.). The sequence goes on from MQSX02000002.1 coordinate 501,018, forward strand.
TTCGGTTAGTATTGGTTCGTTCAGTCGTGTAACTTTTTATCAAAGTAAGGATGGGCCACAAGGCCTACATTCTCATAGCTGGGTAGGAACTGTATAGGAACAAGCGGCCTGTGACGCCTGGAACGGCGGTGACTGAGACTTACATTTCACAAGCTCTGGCAGCACGGGATTTGGCTCTACGAAAACTGCTCTTGCCTTTCGGGTCCCCGTCATCTTCTTTATCTGGCGATACAGACGAATTTGCATTACCAGGGGTTCCCGATTCGACCTTCACGGTTACAGAAGATCCGTTGGCCGGAGTGCTGGTACTGCTATCAGAATCGCCCGTGGAAGCCGGAAGAGCGGTGCCTGTGGAGGGAGGTGCTGAACTCTCTGCGCTAGCAGGTGCTTTTGATACCATTGCAAAAAAAAAAAAAAGACTGTAATCAAATTAATCCAAAAAAAAAAATATGATGTTTTGCTTCTGACTCTTTCTGTTCGAACTGTTGTAGAGGCAGACGTCAGCAGAAAAAGTTGAATTCCTGAGTGTTGCAGCTTTATCTCGTATTATGTAATATCGACAATACACGCAAAACAGTATCAACTTCTATAATCAAGCAGATAGATGTCTGGTCGTCGTAATTGTAAGAATGGTTTTCACCTTTTGTCTGTTGTTGACGTGTGACAGCTGGTGAAGTGAAATGCCAACTATTGGCACTTCAGATTCGCTATTTTGCTTCGTTTGCTCTCGTTTTTTCTGTTAAAGTGAACAGTCAGTTCCGGGCGTATGATTCGTTTCTGGATGACACTTTCCTCTCGTTTTTTTGATCTTTCGTTCTCTATTGTATAATAACAGTGTCGTTACCTCAGGACCTTCTAGAAGTACAATATCCAGTAGTGAGCACTAACAAAAAATAAGTAGAAAACCAAAAAAATGCTCAGTGCTCTTGTAAATACAAATCTAAACTCCCTCGTGGTGCTCAGATGCCCACAATTTACTGTTTTATTATTCTCAAGCGTAAAAGCTAAGGGATAATTCGGAGGCTGACTATAAATGTGAAAAAGAAGCAAAAAGACAGCAGAGGAAAAAGAAACTGAAATTAAGTAGTCCAAAGTACTCTGCACTATTCGGAAGGATACATGATTTTCCCCAGGTCCAAGTGGGGTAGTTCAGATTAGTCTTAGCAGACCTTTAGCAATGCGTGGATTGCCATTCGGAGTCGGCTTTTAATCACTGGCTGTACTTGTTTTGGGTTGTAGCAGAAGAAAAATCATCTCTTTCCGGTGCGATTGGCGGGGCCAGGCCTAACCCTAAAAGATTGTAATTTCTTGACACTGTTGGGCTAGGAACTTCGCTAAGATTGGCGACAGGCGGTCCCGCTTGAGGAGGGAGCGTCAATGAAAGCTTTTGGAACGTAGGGGGGGGGGTGCCAGAGGAAGAGGAGGGGAAACCGCTCAGGTAGGATGAAGAGGGAGGGGAAGACCGCACAGGTTCAAAGAGGAAATTGAATGGGTCGAAAGGGAATGAGCGAGTAGGGGATGTTTAATGGGAGGTTTGTCAGGGGTAAGATGTTACTGTGCACATTCAGGTTGTGTTGGTTTGTTTACTTGTTCTTACAAACGACAGCTTAAGCAATATTGTTGGTTTAACTAGCTAGCTACGAGAGGTTGGATTAGTAGTCATATTAAGGTATGTAATAGGCCTTGAGGCTGTTGTGCCGTTTCATATTGCTTTGCTTATCCAGGCGCTCTTCATCCCACACCACCCAGTAGGATCTGAATCACAGTATCCGCGAGTCTCAGCAAATGCTTCAACCAATGCCCTTACGCGGATATCAGCTGCAGGTCTCTTCTGCAGTAAGCAGCTGATGATGGTCGTTTAATAGGCTTGCGTGACAATGTCGCAGAGTCAGCAAGAGAGGAGAGGGTTTATTCGGCAATCGAGACCAGACTGAGACTACATCTCAGACATTCTTGTCCATCTGCTGGGCACTGGACACACTACACCACACTAGCGGCAGCGGGGCAGCAGCAGCAGACGCAGCAGTAGCAGAGGCAGCAGTAGCAGAGGCAGCAGTAGCAGAGGCAGCAGTAGCAGAAGCAGCAGTAGCAGAAGCAGCAGCAACAAGCAGCACCTGTGCTGGCGTAGTATCTGCACCTCTACCGTTTCCTGTTTTGGTTCTACCAGCATCAATACATATCTTATATCTACCGGAACACCGCTGGAACGGCGTCCTCTTACTGGTCCCACCAAGCACGACTACCGAACCACAACTGAGCTGAGCTCCCATCAGCTGTTCTCATTGACTACGCGCAGCCAACATGCTGATCTAAACTATAAGTTTACGGGATATCTAAATTACTCTCTCTGCCAAGAGATGGTTGTGCAGTTTAATCTTCTTGATCATCACGTTGGCATCGATAGAGCCACATCTACCTGATGTGTCAGGCGTCCGAGAAAACGTTCTACCGCGACTTGGATCGGCGCTAGCCATCGTTGTATACGCCTCCAGGGTCCAGTAAGAACTGCACAACAGAGAAGCGGTAGGAGCAACCGTACGGGCGGAAGGCTGCCAGCCGAATGAAACAAGTCGCCCCAGGCGGCGTTGCTCCCGGCAATCCAAGTCCGCCTGGATTCCTTCTCCCTATGATCCTTGAACGAGGAAGAAAACAGCCAGCATATTTACTGGCTGATAGTGATGGCTGATAGCGATGGCACTTAAAAAGAAAATTATTGGTCTGGCGAGCAAGTTCAAAGCACCACAATGCAAGATCTCACTGCCCAGTTGAAGCTGCTATGCAGAAAGTGGGGCACGCGCCTCATAACGAGCTGTTGGATTTCCCGGGGCGCATTGTGTTGTTCGTCTGGATGCTATCGAGGCTTCTAAATATATCTACAGGTTAGCGCCAACGTCTGCCATGGTCGCCTGGATCAGATCTTGCCCACCGTCCCACCTTTGACGATTGGAACAGACGCCTAGGCTTACTTAATCGGACTCTATTGGCTCTCTCGAATGTCTGTTGCTGCTGCTGCTGCTGCTGCCACTACTACTGCCGCTACTGCTGCCGCTACTGCTGCCGCTACTGCTGCCGCTACTACTGATGCTGGCGCAGTCATTGTGCCGTGTCGTGATAACCAGTTTCAGGGTCTGATTACCTCCTCAGCATGGCCTGACTTGCATCTGGATTACAGTATACGGCTCTGTCGTTATTGGCCCGCGTTTCGGTTATTACTAGGCCTCCGTGGTCTCCGTATTGCTTAAAATGCAAATGCGCCATGCCTTAATTGTTAATCTAAAACTAGGTTATCGCTCAATGTGCGGGGTAAACTTTAAACACCGGAAAAAATCGGTTGCCGTCCTAGCTACATCGTAATCCCAGCTATTCTACATCGGTCCTAGCTATTCACCTATTCACCTCACCTTCTATTGTCTGTCTGAACAACTCGATCCGGGTATTTAGACTCGCTAGAGCGCGCCAACTACCTCAGCCGCAGGAAATCCGCCCCCGCCCGTCTCGAGCGGAGTCAGAGGAGCCTTGGGGGGCAAACGAGCGCCACTCCAGGGTTGACAAGCACCACCCCAGGGTTGACAGATGCAATCAGTGGAGGGGAAACTTTAAACTCGAGTTGGTGTTTTCGTGCCTGGCTGCCTCCGGCGGCTGGGGCTGCGCCCCAGACCCCGTGGCTCCTCTCGCTCCGCTCGAGTCGGTGCGTGCGGTCGCTGGAACATTTGTAGCGATAGGCGGCCTGTGTTTTTCCGTTCGCGGTTGGTAGAATTGTCGATAGTAAGAGCTGAGAACTACTCGAGAGAGCTCTGACAATGGTATGTTCCTAGTGGGGCGAGATGCGTTGGGCCCCACCAACTACCCCGCACAGTCCGATATGCTGAGAGAGGTGATCAGTAGTTGCTTTGAGGCGGAGTAGCAGGGTCTAGAACGTATCTTGCATAGAGATTGCCAAATTGTTAGTAATAGGTTTATTAAGGCCAACTCTATGGTCCTTAGTTTAATATCTCGTTATAGCTCGAAGCGACGTTCAGCAAGCTGGTATGAGTGACAGCGATTTTCCTTCGAACGGCAAGTTAAAGGCTGCCCTGTTTGTCTGTTACGGCTGTTTTGTCGTCAGGTCATCAGGTCCTCAGGTCCTCAGACTCGTAACTCCTTATGCTAATCCGTCGAAACGCCTGATAGATCTTCACCTTCGAACAGAGCCTGAGGAGATGGCAATTTCAAATAGGCTGGATTAGCGTCTTGCTCAACAATTCCAGGCTATTATGACCGAATACACCCGGCTTCTTATCGCTCGAGCTCTGTACCCCGCTTGCTTTATCGGTCCCTCGATTGTCCATTGATCTACTAAGCCGACTCGGAGATGATGTCAGGCAGAACGTCCCTGCATCATTCTGAATATTGGTTTTATCGTTTGTCAATTTATCAATTTGAGTGTTTCGATATAAATATTACAGCCGTGCGGCGTACTGAAAATAAGCCGCTAATCTACATCTATCTCCGCATCTGGCAATTTACAGTTGAATATTATCCAGTTATCCATATCTGAATTTATTTATTTATTTGCATTGTCTGGTTTCTTATTTGATGAGGGTTTACCTTTCAACTGTAAAGCTTAATTTGTAGTACAAAAGTCGACAGTGTCACAAATATGGGCTTGGATCAAACAAAGGTGCTTCTCATAGCATCTGTTTCCACCGCTTTGACATTGGCTTCACTTTGGTATTGCGATGTATTGAGTGTGGAAGTCAAGTTGCCCAATAAAAAGAAATCCATAAGACCATTTACCGGATTTGTAGCGCCAAAAGGCTTAGAGGAGCTAATTGGTAATACGCCTATGATCAGAATCAATTCTCTAAGTGACGCTACAGGCTGCGAGATCTATGGCAAAATGGAAGTACAAAATCCTGGTGGAAGTGCTAAAGACAGAGTAGCATTAGCAATTATTGAAGAAGCTGAAGCTAAGGGTATTATTGTTCCACATTCGGGAGATATGATTTTTGAGGGAACATCCGGATCTACTGGTATATCTCTAGCAATGCTTTGTAGGGCCAAAGGCTATATAGCCCATATTGTGGTTCCTGATGATACCTCGCAAGAAAAGATAGATTTGTTAGAGAATTTGGGTGCCGTGGTTCACAAGGTACGGCCGGCAGGTATTGCTGACCCGAAGCAATATGTAAATTATGCCAAAGCGGCTGCAATGGCCATAAATGATAACCCAGATAATACTCATAGAGCCCTTTTTGCCGACCAATTCGAAAACGAGGCAAACTGGAGGACGCATTATGACCACACTGGTCCTGAAATATATTCACAAATCTGTCAAGTGCTACCAGAAGGCAAAAGATTGGATGCTTTTATCACTGGTGCGGGTACCGGAGGCACCATTTCTGGGGTATCCAAATATCTTAAAGAAAAGCTACCCGAGCTTAAAGTCGTCATTTCTGATCCTCCTGGAAGCGGGTTTTATAACAAGGTCAAATATGGCGTGATGTTCGATGCTAAAGAAAAAGAAGGTACGCGAAGGCGTCACCAGGTGGACACTGTTGTAGAAGGTATTGGACTGAATAGAATAACAAAAAACTTTTCTGCGGGTTCCGAATACATTGACGACGCTATAAGAGTCAAGGATGAAGAGTCTGTTCGAATGGCAAAGTATCTTGTAGATAATGACGGGTTGTTTGTTGGAAGTTCTTCTGCAGTCAATTGCGTAGCGGTTTATAAGTATGCTAAGCTCTTGGGACCAGGGCATACAATAGTAACTATCTTGTGTGACTCGGGATCACGACACCTGTCCAAATTTTGGAAGTTAGCCAAAGAATCAGCACCTATCAAGAATCTTTCTGAATTGTAGATATCCTTCGGCTCATGTGTCGTGTTTTGCATAGGTTATAGAATGAGGCATTCAGGTACCTCCCTATTTATTCAATAAATAAAATAAATAAACAAAACATTCTAGATATGATATCACGTTCAATGTAATAGTCGTACTTTCTGGATCAATCTGTCGAGTATCTCTCTCTCTTCATATTCATTCAGATGGTGTGTTTTCGATCGCTTGTTTCCTACCGGAGAAATTGGCGTGTCAATTGGCCTTTTAAAGCTGTCGCTGCGATTGATTGAGAAATTATTTGTTGGTTTAATATTGCGGACAGAATCCAGTTCGATGTCACTATCGTCAGACTCAATTGTTCCCTGGATACCAGTGTTTTGAGCGGAAGTGCCGTTTTCTTTTACGCTGCAACTAGTAGTAACATCATCGCACTCATCAGGGCAAGAGCTTGTTGAGACTTCGAAACCAGTGGATGAAGTTGACTTTGGTCCATTGGTCAGCTCTTGCTGTGGCACCATAACAGGCGGGCTGAACTTTTCAAACTGAGTCAGTGGCTTGATGTTTGGTATATCATTTATGGTGGTCTGCCAGTCTTGTATCCTCCGAATGGCCGGGGCGGCATCCGTATTGGCACTTGGAGGAATAAAAGGATTTTGCGAACTTGAACCAGGTTTTGTATTTCCAGGTACTGTTTTCTCAACATTAGATGCATTTGACGGTTTACCAATGGGAAGAAATGGATCCTCTTCATCTGATGACTCTGAGTCCACTCGATGGGGCTCTTGCTTCTTCTGTTGTAAAAGAGCGAGGACTTCTTCATCCCCTTCAGAGTCTGTTTCAAGCAATGCTTCAAGATCTTGGCTAGATTCCCTCTGTTGTGAAGATGGGGTGGATTGTTGAACCTCTGGATCATCATGTACAATCCGTTGCTCTGGAGTGTCTTGTGCAGCCTCAAGTTCTATACAGGTGTTATCGCGGCTTAACTTAGGTTCCAGTAGCGTATTATCTACCACCGTCACCTGAGAAGGGTCGTGGCTTATACTTGTTGAGCCATCTATGGAAGATCCCTCCGGCTCGTCTGCTACAGAAAAGCTTTGTTGTTGTGAACCATCTACGAAAAGAATATCCGTAGGTACTGAATTAGCTACAGATCCCTGTTCCGCCGGTTCGACGTCTGACACTTCTGAAGATCGTGGTAAATTAGAGGTTTTTGAAAACCGGGTGCCGCCGAAGAGCACCTGGTCGGCTATTCTATAAACATATGAGGTTTTCCATGCATCTGGCCATCTGTGTTGTGATGTACCCGTCAACTCGCCATCATTTGGAAATTCCGATTCCGAGGATTCTACATCGGCTTCCTTAGTTTTCTGCAGATCTTTATCCGTAGGGAGTGAGGTGTCTATCGCGGAAGATACAAAGGCTGTAGTTCCAGAATACGGTTCATCCGTAGAGATGTTCTGAACATGTTCATCGCTATCTCGCTCAGAGCCTAAATCGATGGCCAAGAATTCTGATTCTACCGCTATTCGAATGGAACCTGACGGGCTTTTCACTCGTGTCTCATCATCTACATTATCCGAATCTCTACTATCGAATATTTGCGAGGCAAGTTCTACTAATCCTTTTGATTTAATGGTCTCAGACATCATTATACACAGGCACTGGTCAGCCTTGAATACAGGAGTTGCAACAGTTTCTTTAGCAAGTTCTGGCTTATCACGGTTGACAACATGAGGGGCGTATGACTCCGACTTTTTCAAATGAACTAAGTGCGATTCTTTAACGTAAATCATTTCGCTTATATGGATTTGGACGTAATTGTAAACTGAGTCTTTATTGATGGGTTCGCCTGAAAACAGTTGATACTGCTTACAGGCTTGATTGAGCAAAATACAATAAAACTTATTGGTTCCATCGCTTAATCTCGTGAGAATATACCCCGGATTTCCATTCTCACGCAAGTTGTCTGTGAAAATATCTAGAATTTGGCATATATAAATTCTTTCGTCGCTGGACCTTTTATATCCTTGCCCTTTACGTAGCTGTTGTTCATCATCATACTTTTTCCCAATGAATGGCGATAAAAGTGATGCCATAATTGGCCAGAATCATCTGATAAGCTCCTTTTATACAAATCTCTAATAATGTATAAATGCGTATATCTCACTTTGTTATTGAGATATCGATAGGAAGATCATATCAACATGAGTTCAAAATGCGGCAGTTACATATTTTGGTGGATATGCAGGTTCAAGAAAAGGATCTGGTAGACCCGCTGCAGGTTCAGAAACAATCCTGTTTAAAATAATAGACCATAGCTGTTTTTATATTGGAAATGTCTCGTCCGAGATTTGGATCGAGGCCCTATAGCTCTCCTCCAGTTAATGGAAAGAGTAGATCAAGTCCTGCTCCTAGCTCCACAACTTCTGTGTCTGAATTCTATCCCATGACCACAGATGAGCAACTGCGGACAATATTTATTGGCAATCTACCAAACGGTATCCCAGATGATCGTGTCATTTCACTTTTAGAAATGGTATCTGGCTTTCAGCATTTTCTTCGCATTACGAATGCTAGTGGCAAACCGTTAAGTTTTGGATTTGCCAGATTTGGGAGTCCTCCAGCTGTGAAGGTCGCTATGGAAGTTCTTCCAAATGTACAATACACAGGAAACGACGGAACGATATTCAACTTAAAAGTGTCTGTTGAGTCAAATACACTGAACTGGCTGGCAATCAAAGCCTCTCATATGACAATTCAATCTCACCAGGGAACATCTAAAGAAGATTTATTACTGAAGATGAAGTTCGTAATCTCCAAATGGCAGAAAATAGCACTTGATTCTAAAAATGAAGAAAATGCAGAAGATTCTATAAACGATGGAGATTTAATTGAGTTTCTGAATCGATCAATCAGGGGCAGCCAGAGCCAAGAATTTGCCTCGAGTGTGAGCCCTGCTGAGGCTGATGTACTACGGAAAGAGATTAAGGATTTCAGAGAGCAGGCGTTGAAAGTAGAAAAGGCAAGAATTTTAGGGATGGAAGAATATGAAAGAAAAAAGCAGGCTGAGTTAGAGGAAAAGTCTGCTAAACTTCTTCAAGGGGGTATAGAAAAGAGTATTGCGGGGTCGGCGATTTCGAGCACAGATATGGATCCTTTAATGACTGAATTCGAGCTCTATGAACCTTCCGATGAAGAGATAGAACTTGGAGATGAACAAAACTACGAGGAAAGGGATTTACAACTGGAGAGAAAGAGATTTGAGAAGTTACACGAGGGTCGTGAACATCTATATAAAAAGCGATATGACCGGTGGGTTAATCGTGAGCATGCACACTTGGCCGCTGTAAAACGTGAGAAGGAACGTGAATCGACACTTGGAGAAAGACTCAAGACCGCCCACGAAGCTGCTCTTGCAGAATACGCATCATTCTCAGAAAATGATTCGGAAAACACATATCGATACCAATACTACTCTGACCCAGCCCAGTGGTCCAAAGAAAGAGCCTCATATCGTCGTAGAGAAATTGAGCGAGATGATAACGATATCGAAAACGAAAAGAGGGAAAATGAGGCCCTACCAGAAACTGCGATACGAACTGGCGCGACTAACAAGAAGATCTCGCTTTCTTTATCATCTGCTAAGGACCGAAGCCAAGTGGAACGTCCAGCACAACAACCAGTTAAAGAAATTCAAGACGTCAAAGATGATACCATTAACCATTATGCTCAGCTTGAAAAAGAGATTGAGGAAAAGGAAGACATTTTCGAGTGGAATATTCACTGGGATGGTCTATCAGATCACATTCTTTCAAATGTCTTGCGTCCGTTGATAGAAAATCAAATTCTGGAGTATCTGGGCATTCAAGAAGAAGATCTGGTGACTTTTGTAATTACGCATCTTCGTGATCACAAGTCTGCTCATGACTTGGTGACTGAGCTGGAAATGACATTAGACGAAGATGCCCTAATATTTACAAAGACTCTATGGAAGCAGTTGGTATTGGAGACGGAAAGGGAGCACTTAAAAGGGAAATAGAACGCTTGCCTTCAGACTCGTATATATGTCAATATACTTGGTATTCATTACTATTGTACATATGGTATATAATTTAATCTATATACTATTAATCATCAATTTCTAAGTCAATTGCATCAGGGTTTTCTACTGTAGCAGAGTCAGCAACTTCTGGATTTAAGGGTTGAAGTGTCTCAGATGCAACAAATCCAATGGGTGCATTGGCCTGTTTCTCTAGCTGAGACATAGCACTATCTTTAACTTGTGATGCCAGATAATCTGCATCAGTATTGAATCGAGCAACCACTGATCTCCTAATTCGCAACATTTCCTTATACGTCTCCTCTGATCCATACCTGACTTCAAATTGATCCCATGCTGACCAAAAGTCTTTACTTGTCCTTGGGTCATTGAACTGACTCAAGAATCCATATAATACACGTACTCGGTCTATTTCACCAAGTTTCTCCTCAACCTTAATGAACTCTTGGCCAATGATATTTGCATCACGGTCATTGAGATTATCGATAGCGGTTTGGAAAATAGGCCGAGTACCAGGAAGGCCGAAATTTTCGCCTACTCTAGCAATATAAAACCTGTAAGTCTCGAGCTTGTCTTTGTTGTCGACAGCCTTGGTTGCCCGGTCGTATATTTTTACGGCATTGCTAACGAGTCCTCGTTCTTCTTCGAGCTTCCCGTATAATAAATATAATGGCTTGCAAAGATTCGATGGACAGTTTTCTAAAGCTTGCTCGAAAAGATCCCTTAGTCTCTCAATCCCCAACCTTCTTTTGATTGCTTTTTGCAAATAAATATTCCAGATCTCGAATGAGATTGGATAAGCGAACATTTCTATTCCTCTTTCGTAAACCTTGAATGCCTCCTCGAAATAATTATTCTCTTCTAACAGATTAGCATAATTGACAATTGTCAATGTAGTCCCGATCTTTAGTTCGAATATACGATCATATATTGGCTTCACTTCATCTAAAGAGCCTATGCTTTCAACCAAATCTACGTAAAAAGACCATAGCTTCATACTCTTATGTAGGCGTTCCTGCGGTGATAAACTTTCATCGAAATAGTCTATCTTTGAGTTCTTAGGACCACTAGTGGCCGTCTCCATAACTTTTATAGCCTGATCGAGATTTTCAGCTCTCAGCTCCATTTCGGCCCACTCTATCCATATATCACACAATTCATTCACCGACTTGTATGGAACTTTGGTAGCTTTGTCAAAAATTATACGAGCAGTGGATAAGTCGCCAGCTGACTCGTATAGTTTAGCGTAGTTAGCCCACAATTGGTACAACTTCCCTGTTGCTTTTTTCGGCACTATTGTCTCTATTGCCTTTTCGTAAGTTTGTACAACTTGATCCATTGAGTTTCCCCATAAACCAGCTAGCTTCTCCCATTCCACTACATTATTAGGATTTTGTTGAAGCAAGACATTATTTATCATAAATGGTCTGCGGTCCATCAGCTGTTCGAAAGATTCCATTAGCCTGTCAAGATCTTCATCATCCTCACTTTCTTCTTCCATAAGTTTGCTTATTAGCGACTCTTCAAACTCACAATAGCTATCAAATATCTGCGAAAAGTCTCTTACTGTTGTAACTTCTTCCAAACCTTGTTCAAATACATCCCGCGCTTTTTCAAAATTTCTAGAGTTTATCCAGTAGGTTGCAAGTTGAACGCAAAGCTTACCTTTTTGGTCTGGATATTTTTTCATGCCGCTTTTAATAACTCTCTCGACGTAGGTGCTATCTGGTCTCCAACCTTCATGGTTGCCTACAAGGATATCCGCCAGCTCTTCCCATAGTTGATGTCGACTCTTACCATTAACCGAGAGATAATTCGGATTATTTAATAGCTCAGCCAATAACTGAGAAGCTTTTTCATAGTATCCCATATCCACTAAATACTCAATACAGTGTTCTGTTTCATCTGGAAAAAATGAGATATACCTGAGCCAAATGGTACTCGCCATTAGAGGAGCTACATGTTGATGACGCTTGGCAAACTGGATGTACAGTGGCCAAATTCGGTGGTGTTGAGTCACAGGTAATGCCCTCAAGGCATTGTCGAAGGTATGCCTGGTATGAGTTATGCTATGAGGTTTCCAACGAAGCAAATATTCCAAGTAGTCTTGCCATAACCTTGGCATCTTGTTTAATAGAGTGAGGCCTTTAACATACAGCCTATCGACTTTGTCAATCTCCTCCTTTAGTTGCCATAACGAATTCTCATCAAGCTCTTTTTGTGATAGAATCCATACGTGAGTTTTGGCAACGTACTCCACCCTAATATCTAGATACATTTTCCAGAGTTTATAAGATCGCTTGAGAACGTCACAAGCACGCTCAAACACCAACACTCTCTTTGATATTGGACCATCGGCTGTAAACTCTAAATACCTTAGCCAGGGAGCAAGCTCACCTGGGTATTTGAGTACCTCCTGCTCGTAGGGGATATCATCATCCTGTATCAAGGACAATTCCCAGGACATTTCTGGTATATGTCTTGAGATCAGAAGTTGGAAGTGGTGAAGTTGAAATATGATTAGCGCATATTTCTTTGCTCGCCAACATATCGCTTTAGCGGGAGACAAATATCACCGGTTTTAAAAGCTGTCATAAATTGTTTTAAAATCCTCCTTTGAGTTGATTATCAATAACCAATTCTTAGTTTCTAACTTCTTTGAAGTATTTCGTTTGGTTCAAACATTAGGGCCGGGAAAATTATGTGAGATGGAGGTTCTATCTCAACTTAGCACACTGTGTTAGCTGAGAAGTACAGATAGTCAACAACATAGTGCAAACTTCCAGGAACTAAAGTATAATGATGATTCTAGATGCTTTATTTCATCTCAATTTTCTATAGTGTTGACCAGATTAGTCAAATTCATCACGGCTTCACTGTTGCTCATCGCTTCTGTATATTGATTATGTGCTGAAGATTTAGTTAATATATACTATTTCCTTTCAACGGAAAACTAGCTCTCATGCCAGAACCTAAATTAAATTTAATCCAAAGACACACTTAAAGTAAGAAAAGTCAGCTAGATGACTAACCAGTCGACCCCGAGCCAAAGTAGCGCAAACGGGCGGACAATGATACAGATGATCGCCATTACCCCTGATTTCACTTGATTAGATAAGAATGGCGCCGTGCCTGATGCCGTTTGTGTATGTCTAGTGGCTGGTCGCTTCTAGGACTCCGATCAGGATACAACGAGCCCTACATTGTGTTCGGACTTCACAGCATCTTTATACTTAACAAATGACAAAGGATTATTCAGAAGCTTTCATAGAGGCTATTTATGACAACCCTACTGTTTACCATTGGTGCAGGTATACTTCAGATTTCTTAACTCATCACGGTTTCGAATATCTTCCAGAAAGAGATACCTGGGACGATAAAATCAAGCGAGGCGGCAGCTATTATACAACTCGCAATGGCTCCTCTATCGTTGCCTTCAAGATTGGTTCCAAATGGCAGCTAGGAGAAAATGGAGTTGGCATTGTTGGGTGTCATATCGACGCCCTTACCGCCAAACTAAAGCCTGTATCTAAGAAAGACTTCAAAGATGGATATCGTCAATTGGGTGTGGCTCCTTACTCTGGAGGCATGTCAAGCGTTTGGTGGGATCGCGATCTCAGTATTGGTGGCAGGGTGATTACTAAATTAGAAGATGAATCGTTTTCTTCAAAACTTGTTCACATCGAGCACCCAATTGCAAAAATTCCAACCTTGGCAGAACATTTCGGGAAAGCGTCCGAGGGCCCTTTTAATAAAGAGACACAAATGACACCAATTATTGGTCAAGAATCCGCTGATGAAGAAGATATCACTGAGGATGAAAAGAGCTCACCGATTTATGGCCGACATGATATAAAGCTACTCCGATCAATTGCAACAGCGGCGGGGGTTAATGTCAAGGATATTTATCAGTTGGAGTTGGAATTGTTTGACTCTCAGCGGGGAGCTCTGGGTGGTCTTGATAAGGAATTCATGTTCTGTCCTAGGCTCGACGATAAGCTATGCTCCTTTGGTGCCGTTCAAGCTCTAGTTGAGACTGCGACTCCTGCTGATGCTATTAACTGTGTTGCCCTTTTCGACAATGAGGAGATAGGCTCGCTATTGAGACAAGGAGCGAAGGGTGGTCTTTTTCAGCATGCTATCCAGCGTGTTTTCCATCAGCTGGGTGATCTTGATGATGACTACTTACGTCAAACATATGCTAATTCGTTCTTTATCTCTTCCGACGTGACCCATGCTGTCAATCCAAACTTTAGCGACTCTTATCTCAAAGATCACAAGCCGAAACTGAATACTGGATTAGTTGTTAAAATCGACCCTAACGGCCATACTACTAGTGATGGTATTTCTACAGCATTTATAGAGGAAGTAGCCCGGAGAACGGGAAACAAACTCCAATACTTCCACATCCGAAATGATGGCGTGTCTGGTGGCACCATTGGTCCTATGTTTTCCTCTGCAACTGGGATCCGGGCTGTTGATGCAGGTATTCCCCAGCTGTCTATGCACTCTATTCGTGCCACGACCGGTTCGAGGGACCTAGAACTTGGTGTTAAAATGTACAGCGGATTTTTCAGTACCTGGACCGCTGTGGACACTGACTTTCGTAAAGGCGATATATAATTGTTATGCTAAGAATTATTTACACAGACAGATTCGACACCAAGGTATTTGATTTAAGGTGTTGCGGGCGATTGCCTAGAGAGGGCGAGCACGAGTCGGAATGCTTATGCTTTCGCAGCCTCTAAAGCAAGAAGATCTGGAGAAGGCAGTAGTGGCCTGCTCGCCTAACGCAAAGAAAGATAAGTCTATCGTTCCTCTTCTAAAGATTTAAACGATGGCACAGATGCTGGAAATGCATTAAATTATGACGATGCTATTAGATAAATGATAAATAAATAAATAAAATAGTATATATCGTGAACGATATATCAATGCAGATCAGGTCTCCATCCATCGTTCCCTCCCTGTTAAATCCAGTTCATTCGTATTATGAACTTCACGAACAGATGGCAATGCATTAACAGGCTTGAGACGAATCAGTTTCATTCGTGGATAGATATTCGCCTTTACAAACCCTTGACTGATTAAGCTCACCGCTATGCTTTCGATAAATTGAAAATCGTCCGTCGCCGATTCGGGAGGAAATAGTGGTCCCATGGAAATGCTTACAGCGGCCAAAAAATCCTGAAAAGATACAATTGAAGCCGCTTTGGCATCATTGTTAGTTATCTCCTGCTTAATTCCTACCAATCGCCAGAGAATCATCCGATAGAGAATAATTGGGGATCGTGACTTTAAAAGCAATAAAATACGATGGTGGTAGAAAAAAGCTTCGTTGTCCATTAGGTGGCTCATGAACTGGCGATAGTTGGCTTTCTTGATACTGTGGACTAAGGGCCAATAAATAGACTGGAGGTTATATGCTTGCAGGAGCTCATATCGAGGCAGTTGACCCAACAGCATAGCAGGGGGTATAAGATACAACAGAATCAGACGTTTGTTGGGACTTGAACTATGGCAATTCTTAAAAGACCAAACCAGGTGTTTATACGCGTGCGACAGCTGATTTTTATTCATGTAAAATCGTCCCAACCAGTATCGATATTCCACCCGCTGGGCCCTACTGTAGACAGAGAACTTGATATTGGCCGTATGAATATTGGAAAATACACTAGCACAGTTGGCTGGTTGATCGAGCTTGAAATATAATCGACATAGAACGGTAGCAACAAAGATTATCACGGTCTTCTTTGTCAATGGCTCGCCAATAGATTTTTCACCTCTGATTGAGTTGAAGATTTTCAGTAGCAAGCTGGCCACAAAAGAGGTACGAATCATCTCAAATTTGGAGTCCTGCGAATCTAACGACAGCGCTTGTGGTACAACCGACTTGGTAGTTGCATAAACAGTGGCTTCAAGAATTGCTCCACGAGTGTTTGAGAAGGCAGTCTGCAAATCAGATAGAAACTGGCCATAGGAAAAGAATGATTCAGCCATATTAGAAGGGTCAATATCACGGCAGAATCTTAGATAGCTTTTTGTGAGCTCTACAAAGCCTGGCCAGTCGCCATCATGCAAATCAACACCATCGACTTTTTGGTCGATGTCGATAATATTGTCCAAGATATCATTTTGGAGGGATGATACCTGTGGATTTTGAATGTCAATGCTGAAAAGTTCCCCTAATAAGTTCGATGAGTCTTTTGAAGGAGTATCGATAATTGATATTTCCTTGACCCGTGTAAGCCACAAATCAACCGACATTTTCAAATAGTCTTCTTATACCAACTAGACTGGTTGGTTCGACGTTGAGGTTGATTGCATCATGAAACGCTCTGCGCAGAAGATGCCCCCTGAGCAGTGCCGCGCGGCCCATAAACCTTCATGATGGAAGAAGGAACAGTACACAACTAACCACAAACCATCGAAAGCTGGTCGAAGGATGTCAGAGATTAACAGCTCTCGACGTGTTCTGAAAGCTAATGGCAATGATGAGGGGGTGAAAACTCCAGGATCGGTTCAAGATGCTGTTAAGTTGCTTCGACAGCAGCCGTCCGCCAAAGCCTCTTCACCGTCTCCCCAGCCTCAGACGGCAGTTGACAAGTTGAAAATTGTCATTCGCATGCTACCACCTGATATTAAGGAGAAAAAGGTACTAGATTTAATTTCTCCTTGGATTAATACTGACACATGTCAATATATCTACTTTAGCGAAGGACACGTAAGCAGAAAGGGTACCAAGGATCCTATTCCTTCTTGTGCCTATGCAGGCTTCAAGAATAGCGTTGTGCTGAAAAAGTTTGTTACTGAATTCCGTACACTTGATATCCAAGGTAAATTCCCCGAATTTGGAGCAGATGTGGCTATAGAATATGCCCCCTATCAGAAGGGGCTGAGACCGTCTAAACCCGATCCATTAGCAGGGACTATTGAAGAAGATCCTGTTTATAAGTCCTTTATACAGAGGCTATCTGATCCAACTGCTGTCCAGGTGCCCCTAATACCTGAAGAACAGCCTAAAAAAGAACCCAAAAATAAAGGGAAAGGAAGATCTGAGTCCAAAGCTGCTGGACCTAGCTCAAAAGCGGAGAAAAACAAACGTCGTAATGAGATTAAGGAAACTAAGGAAACTAAGGAAACTGCCCAGACCAATGACGCCCATGCCCGATCAAATACATCCATTGCAGGCCCCTCTTCTGTTGCGGCTGGTCAATCCTCTTCGTCAAGGCCTTTACCTGTAGGTCCTGCTGCGACCACAGGTACTAAGGTCGCTGATGATAAGAGAACTCAGACTCCCTCTAGCGAGTCTAAAGGCAAACGGACACGAACTAAAGCTGGTGCTAGTATTAACGGAGGGAATATTGTAGATAATTCTTTGCAAGGTGGAATTAGAGACTCAACAGAGTCATCCAAGTCTAAGCCGGCAAAGAAAGCACCAAGATCGAAAGGTGTTGTCAGTGCCTCTGCCACAGGCGAAAACGAAACGAATGGATCAAAACCACGACCAAGGGTCCGAACTAAAAAGGACAAAGAAAACACATCCACCAATAGCGACTCCGTCACTTCTGCCTCCCAACAGTCACATCCAGTTACTGCTTCAGCATCGGAAGGTGTGGAGAATACCAAAGGAAAAGCTCCACGCAGACCAAACAAGCCGAAAGACTCTAGCCGAGCCAACAGTCCCGACGCTGGCGGTAGTAGAAGTGCTGCTGAATCGATACCTGCAAATACGGGCGCTGAAGGTTCCCAGCCAGCGAAACCTAAACGTATACATCCTCCAAGAAGACCGGCTAGAGATAATACTGTTGAAGGAGATAAGGCCAAAACTCGCCCTCCACGTAGTAAAAGAGAGCCACGAGCTCCCAATCCCCAATCACAACCATCGCAGCCTCAACCCTCAACTAGCCAGTAATCAGCTTTTATTTATTTAACTACACTCTTCTAGACCTGATTTAAACTAGTAGTATTCGTACCAATATATCATTGTCGGTATTTTATATCTCAGTTTCAATATTTTATTATTCGTCAGAGAAGAAAACCTCGCTTTATTATGAATTACTGTAAACAGCAAAAATTAACCTTGCATGCATAACAACACTAGTCCTATCTAAAAGGCTCGGCGGTGATCACATGTCGGAAAACCCGTCCAGGCTATAATAAATTTAATAGAATTTTCAAAACTATACAACAATCTAAAGTTTAATATAATAAGCTAAACTTTTCTAAAAGGCAAACTCCTCACCTGTGTAAGTCAAAAACTTACCAGTATCCTCGGTCTTCAAGGCATCAATAACCTTAAGTTGAGAAGTAGCGCTCTCATCGGGAGAAATTCCTAAAGAGTCGAAGAACTCAGCAAACTGAGGGGACTCGGCAACAACTTTAGCCTTGGCTGCTTGACCCATATCAGACATAACAACACCTGGGTGGAGGGAAATAACAGTGAAGTTATCAGCTTTAGTCTCGAAACTAATTTCCTTCATAGAATAATTCAAAGCCGCCTTTGACTGGCCATATGCCGAAGAACTAAGTCCAGCATAAGCCGAGATGGAACCAGCAATAGAAGAAATAAAAACAACTTGGCGAGTCTCACGAGCCTTGAGCAGGTCGAAGAAAGCTTGGAAGAGCTTAATGGGTCCTAAGACATTGATTTGGTAATGATCCAACCATGTATGCTCAGGAGCGTCGGCAACAGTAGTAAATGAAACAGGATCAGAAATAGCAGCGTTGGCAATTAGAACATCAATTCCACTGCTGATCTTGGAGACTTGTTGAGCCAAGAGCTTAGCATCGTCCTTGCCAGAAGCGTCATATTTAACAACATGGACATTGGACTTAGCCTTCGCCAGGTCGTTGAGATCCTTGGCACTTTCAGGCTGACGAGCTGTGGCAAACACAACAGTGTTGGGTCTTTCCGCAAGAATCTTAACGAATGACAAGCCGATACCCCTGTTGGCACCAGTGATAAGATAGACTTTAGATTCAGCAACCATTGTTAATTGAGGTGAAGAAATGAAGAAATTGTTATGAGAGTAGAATGAATTGAGAGTAGAGATGTTTATTTGTGATGAACAATTGTATCAGAAAGGACGTTCAATGATCCCTTTATATACTTTTTCAAATAAAATTATAGAAAGCTTCGACTGACATACAATGAAAACGGGGTTAACCAAACATACCCAAACAGGAAATCATTACATAAGTCCATAGTAGCTTAACACCACGGATATACATAATATCCCTGCACCTCTATTGATAGCAAAGATTGTTACTAGATTGAATGAGGTGGTGTAGCGTTTAGAGCAATTCAATGTGGCAGGATCGAAGCGAGAGACCGTTGCACTACTTACTAATCGATCTGGTTTGTAATCAAGCAGGGGTGCATGAAGATCTGCACAGGCACCTTCGATGCCTCATTTTTTGGCGGACATAGCTTATATCCGAAGAAACATGTCAACCGTCTAACAAGAAAGGCAATAAAACAGGATTCCTTCTACAACCTTGTCAATTGTTTGCCACTCATGTTCTAATAATGGAAGGGTCGGATGCTAGCTGGGGTGTCACAGCCTCCGGCAGCGGGTCCACTGTGAGATCCGTGCCGGGCCCCACTGCTCGTCTCGCCACACTCGAGCCCTATCGTCGAAGGTTGCAGAAGTATTCTGCGAAGAGCAGCTACTGGGATTCACTTCACTCTAGCTGGCTAGTCTTGTCATTCTCCGAGAGAAAGCGTAGAAACCGGGAAGGTTCTATTATGCGGCGTGTGCGGCTGGGAATCCGCCGCACAGTATTCCATCACCACCATCACAACAAACTGACGGCTATCGGTTTGATGCAGCCCAGAGTGAAGGAAGAGACTGATAAATCAGCATCAACAAGCCAGACGGCCTTGGAAGGCATACTATACTGAGATTGTTTTTTATTACTTTTGCATTGAACTTTTGTTTTTGGATTAACAATACCAGATTCTACCCATTTGCATTGCTAGAACCAGTTGCTCCAATCGGCGTCAGTAGACTTTCATATTCAGATAACAGTAGGAACACATCCCCAACATGCCAGAGCGAGGTCCTGATACATGGTTGGCCGAGCTGATCAAATGTCGGCATCTTCCCGAGAACGACATGAAACAGTTATGTGAAATGGTCAAAGAGTTATTAATGGAAGGTAGGTTGTCGAGCAACTAGCAATCGGCTATCAGTGACCCTGTAGACGAACGAGTCAAGCGAAGCGAGACGAGCTACGGGGTCTGGGGCGAAGCCCCAGCAGCTGGAGGTAAAGACAAAACTAACAACTATAGAATCAAATATTCAGCCAGTGCAATCTCCAGTGACGGTATGTGGAGATATCCACGGCCAGTTTCATGATTTGCTAGAACTGTTTCGAGTGAGTGGGGGTTTGCCCGACGATGTGAACTATATATTTTTGGGAGATTTTGTCGACAGAGGGTACTTTTCTTTAGAAACGTTTACTCTGTTAATGTGTTTGAAGGCGTTATATCCTAATCGGTTAACTCTTGTTCGGGGTAACCATGAGAGTCGACAGATTACCCAGGTATATGGTTTTTACGAGGAATGTTTATCGAAATATGGTAGCACCACCGTCTGGAAATACTGCTGTCAGGTCTTTGATTTCCTGACGTTAGCTGCGATTATTGATGGACGTATCTTATGTGTTCACGGAGGTCTAAGTCCAGAAATTCGCATGCTCGATCAGATCCGAGTGTTATCACGAGCCCAAGAGATTCCTCATGAGGGTGGGTTCTGTGATCTGGTTTGGAGTGATCCAGATGATGTCGAGACATGGGCCGTGTCTCCTCGTGGAGCTGGATGGATTTTTGGCGCCAATGTCGCTAGAGAGTTCAATCATGTAAATGGACTCAATCTCATAGCACGGGCCCACCAGCTCGTGATGGAAGGATTCAAATACCATTTTAAAGACAAAGACGTGGTTACAGTGTGGTCGGCGCCCAACTACTGTTATAGGTGCGGCAATGTTGCCAGTGTCATGAAGGTCGAAGACGATTTAGTGCCCAAATTTACGATATTTAACGCTGTTCCAGACGACGCCATAAAAATGAGGCTTGCTCCTCAAAAAACCCAACGAAGCGAATATTTCCTTTAATGTAATTACACGACATAATACTAATACTAATAACATTAGACGTCCTTGAATGTACCTTGGTACTGGGGCTTTGTCCTAACCATTTCAGGGCCTTGGCTCTCGGCGGCTTGCTTTCTGCCCCAGATCCCACAGCTCCCTCCACTCTTCGCCTGGATCGATAGATGCTGGTGTATCAGTCATACAGGGGATGGTATGGGTCGAGCGAAGCGAGCTACGGGGTCTGGGGCAAAGCCCCAGCCGCCGGAGGCACAGTCGACAACAAGAACTGGTGAATAGAGAGTAATATATGATATATAATAGATCAGAGGGCATGGATATCAGAGGGCATTTACTGTTGGGACCTAACTATGGCAGAGCATAAGCAAAGGCTATTTTGATAGCGAAGCGAGTCTTTAGACTCTGTATAATAGCAGTATTGCCACTGGCAGAATTGACCTCTCTATTTTGCGCTGAAAGAGCAATAAAGTAATTAGAGTTTATGTGGTTCTGCTGGATCATAGCACAGCTTTCTACATATATTAACATTCCTCCCAACTGCATTTCGGGAGATACGCCTCCTATTCCTAATCTGCTGCACCTCGCAACGTTCGTCGCTCCTATATTTGTTTTGTTTTGATACTGACTGCCGGACGTTAACCGATCCAATTAGCACCTTTTAAATTTATTATTCTGGGGTTAAACTATCACAGACATCAGGCATCAATTACTTTCACGTTCAAACTGCAATAAAGATAATATTTTGAATATTGATTAAACACGAGTGTTGTTCTCTAGCCCCGCAGTATATATTCCTCGCACTTCATTCTCAGCTCAGGATACATTCCTACCGTTCATTGATATCATAAGGGTGTCTTTTGAAGTTATTTATTAGTTGTTAGATCGCTCTTCAACGAACTATTTATACTGATTGGTATTTATCAGGTTGATCACACAATTCACAATGGGTTCTGCTTTCTCGCCGCTGCAGTGGTTTCGAAATATCTACTCGTATCTTTTATCGCTCTTCTGGGCTACTGAGGTAGGTACTTTAGTATATTGATATATTGGTCCAAGACAAACATGACCTGGCGTGCTTTTTATGTTCGTTACTAACAGTTTCAAATAGCTCGACATAACCCTTTTAGGACTTCAGAATGCCGGCAAAACCTCGTTATTGAAGGTTCTTGTGGTAAGTAGTGAATCAAACTTCCACTGTATTTGAAACTATCTCATTCTACGGTACTAACACGCTAATTAGGGAGAGGACTTCACAGCAGAGTGAGTATGGAATGGTCCAGAATGGTGTTTCTACTGCCAAAGACGGCACTCACTGGCTCATACCAGAATATTAGACTAACATCTGCAGCTCTATTCCGACAGTGGGGTTTGCCATGAAAAGGATAAAAGTTGGAAGCGTGACATTGAAATGGTAAGTCGCATTGGAGGACGTGAACCAATAGACCCAAATTGATTATCCTGTGATAAACTAACTGATGGATCAGCTGGGATTTGGGTGGCCAACCAAGATTCAGGTCCATGTGGGAGAGATATTGTAAAGGTGTCAGTGCTATAATGTAAGTAAATTCACACGAAAGCGGTGGTGTGTATGAATTCGACATGAAATAAGAGCTAACGTTGAGTAAGATTTGTGCTAGATGCCGCTGACGAGTCGACTCTGGAGGCTGCCCAGACAGAGCTACATAATCTAGTATCACGAGAGTCTCTAGAAGGCATTCCATTGCTCGTACTAGGTAATAAAAATGATCTGCCAGAGGCACTCACAGTAGATCAGATCATCGACAAGTTGGATTTAAAGGCTATTAAAGACAGACAGGTTTCTTGCTATTCTATATCGGTCAAGGAAGCCAACAATCTGAATTCGGTGCTTAGTTGGCTAATTGCTAAGTCAAAATAATAAAAACAGCGAAGCGATAAGACTAAACTTCTACTTGATACCATTAATACTTCAACTTGCGAGGACGAAGTGCTCTAGCATATATTTGAATGACAACTATGCGCAGCTTTTCACTGATATATATTTCTATACACTTATGACTAACGAATAAACATTGCATCATCAATCTAACCCCAGTCTAAAGTTCAGCGGTATTGCAATTTGGTATGAGTTCAAATGGGTGAGGCAGGGTCGCCACCTTTTGATTACTCAACATCCACTCCAAATTATAACCGCGAATGGATAGGACTCTTGCCCTGGCTCAGGCCCCCAAATATCTGCTCGAAGTTGGTCTTAACAAATTGTTTGCGTTGGTCAGGAGAAAAAGAATTTCTGGCATATTTCTGGCGCTCAACAGCCAGTCCTCTTTGATACCTTCTGAGAACAAATCCTTTCATTGCCTCAAAGGTTTCTACTGGTTGCTCAAAGGGAACTAAATGGCCAGTATTAGGCATATCTATAAGTGTAGCAAAGCGAAGTGCACCTCGAATAGCGTCTGACCCTCCTTTGTAGCCTTTAGTAGGGAATATATGCAGAACCTCGCAGTCAAGAGAAGCAAGAACTCTCAGACTATCTCTATACACGGTCTGGCCGCTCATATAGACCGAAACTTGAGCCCAACGTGGCGTTTTCATAATCACCGATCCGTCTGGTTGATGAACTGCCGAGGCGTCAATATAATCTTTCTGACAACGAGGATGAAATTGGGATGACAGACCCACCTTCGTCATATAGTTAAGATATTCTTCATTATCCCTGAAAGTGTCTAGAGCCCTCCTTTCATAAAGCTTTCCAAATTTCTGGCCGAGGATCTTTGTGCTCTTTATTGGGTCCATCTCCTCCTTATATCCTTGAGGATCTATGGTGACGACCGAATCATAGAGACCAGGCTCATAGAAAGCAGAATATAAGCCCTGCATACCGCCCATAGAATGGCCAATGAGAATTGTGGTGCCAACAAGACCCTCTTCTTTAACAATCTTATTGGTATCTCGAGAAGCGTCCTCCCAGCTATTTTCAAAGCTGATACTATCAGCATTGGCGAGATATGAGTCTCCATGGGCAACATAATCAACGGCAATCACCTTGCCTAGTCTAGGTCCCAGATCTGGATCATTGAAAAATAGCTCAATTGTATAATTCCAAAGCTCTTTACACATTTGAGCACCATGACAGAAAACTAGGTTAAGCGCTTCCTCAGGATTCTTCTTTTCCTCGCTCTTGAATGCAGTGAAAACATTGTAAGCTATCCTTAAACGAGCATTTGGGTACAAAACCGCTCGAGAGTGACCTCTGGGGTAATTTGCGAGGCCATATTTCAGGTTTCTCTTGATCCCATTGCCAATAGTAAGCTTGAGGACCGGATCAGTAGTCATTCTCTAGTTTATTATTAAGTTCGCTTCTGAAAGTAAATAACAAATCGTTGAGATCTTACTTCAAGGCTCGAGCTAGCCTCGTAAATGTGGGGTTGCGGACATAATTGACGACGGCTTAAATATATCCGATTAACCGACCAAGGACCCCTTATACGAGTTTCTGATCGCAGCGCAATTGGTATTAGAGATTTGTGTCTTAGTATAGAAATACGAATCTCAGGAGATAAATAGATTAGCCGCTGAATATTTGTCTTCACGGAACAGATACCGACTAAAGTTCGGCTAGTTGCCGAGCCCTCGGCACGCAGAGGTAGTTCATGTAAGATAAGATTAAGATAACATTATGTACATTTTGATCTGCAAAAGATCTGATTTCTATACTTCTGCCCCCGGCGGCTGGGGCGAAGCCCCAGACCCCGCTGCTCCTCTCGCTTCGCTCGAGTCGGCCCGTTTTCGATCACTCCAACTCTGCTAGTTTATCATCCCATAGAACAATACGATCCAGCTCTTGTAGGTATTGTGTGGGTTCGAGAGAGTTGCTGAGGGAGAGAATTCCATTGATGTCTGGAAACTCTGGAAATGAAAAAGATAACTTGCCTTCATCTTCAAAAGCAGCAGACCGTACGTTCAATGGAGTATGCGAGTCGCGGGCTGCTTCGAGGCGGTCCATGAACTGCTTGGCCAGATTGTCTTCAGATGACGGACCTGGCGACCACCTTTTAGACCCTTCCTTGAGAGCAGATATTAAAGTGTCGAACTCTCCTTTCAGTGGGGCATTAAAAAACTCTGAATGCGCTAGGAGAGCCCTAGCAGCGATAAATATACACAGACATAATTGAGGAGCAACAATATTTTCCGTGTAGAACAAGAACTTCTTAGCAATAGTGGCAATTTCAGAAGCTGCGGTTAGACATGTTTCAGCTGCTATGGAGCTGAGTATCTGAATTCGTTCATCCGGAGTTGCGTAGGCAAGATTCTGATGTAACAGAATCACACTGGCATTATGTGTAATATGTGCTAGCGTCAAGTTTTGATCCATCCATCCATTGGAACGAACACGAGATACCTGCCATTTTTCCGGAAGTGAAGCCTTCCATCGAACGAGCATGCTATCAAGCTCTTGAAATACATTAAACCACCGAGTGAAGCCGTCGTCACTAGATGAAAAATCTACAGATTCCCTCCTTAGGAAATTAACTATGCGATCCAGTAATTCGGTCGCCTCTACCTGGTATGCATAACCACCCAAAGCGGTCGTGTCTTCTACTGGATCGTGCGCGTTTTGAGAAATATTGAAATAAGGTGTTTTGCCATCATACTCGTCACGCCATAAAGCACCTTCTACGGGCAATCTTCGCTTTATATCTGAGCTTGTGAGACTTGTATTCCAACCCGTAGCTGCAGAACAGAACCGATCCATAAGAAATATGCTCCAAAATATCCGTCTTCTAGTTTCAGTTTCTGTCCAGTTAACTGGCGCAGTTAAGAATCCAACTCTATTTAACAGTTTGTTCGTCGTCTTATCTTCTTCTTCAACTGTAAGCCCTAATTGCTCTACAATCCTAGTAGCGCTGGCCACTACAGACCAACTTCGAGGGCCCTGCCCACTGTTTAAAGTATCAAATGCCAGAATAACACTTGCCTGAAGGGTTTCGACCGAGAATCTGTCGATACACGTTAACAGAACTGAATCTCTACAGCGTTTGTAATAATATGACTTCAGGTCACGATCAATGGACGAAAACCGCACTGTCGTCGCAGTAACTGCCTGAAGAATTACTGGTGACGGGCGTCTCTCTCGATCATTGGATTCCATAGCCTCTTTAAACGTCCGCATGTGCAGTATTGGGATCCATGGATGAATAATCTCAAAATACAGATTACAGATGTTCTTCAGAACGTCAAAAGGAGGTAGTATCGATGAGCCAGCATGGCTTGCTGTGGTGCTTAACTTCCGTTTCTTACTCCCATTAGTAGACATGACCTCGGCAGACTCTGGCTCAACCGTCAGCTCGCTCTTAATATCATCTAAATAATTATCTAGCGAGCCAGTTTGATTTACACCTCTATTGACTAGGTGTTTTGATATTAAGAGTGACTGGCCCAACACTATAGACTCAAGTCTTTGCATTCGGTTGTTCAGCTCCTCGATATACCCATTCTTGGGCCCGCGACGCCTGGCTTCTTCAAATATACACAGAGCGCCGCTCGCAGCACACCCATCACATGGCTCCGTCCTTGAACATTTGCGCTTCTTCTGTCTACAGTTATTACAGGCAGTCGTGTATAACGTAGCTTCTGGGCTGTTCTCAGACATTACGTCGCTCTCTAACATGGTCAGGTCTTACTTCACTGCACAGCTTTATGCGGGGAAGCCCTTCCGCGCGCGCACGCGTGAATGGGCCATGAAAGCGTGGGGGCCAACGTCAGTCTACAATAATATTGTTTTTATACTTCTTGTTACAAAGAAATGTGCCTCCGGCGGCTGGGGCTGCGCCCCAGACCCCGTAGCTCGCTTCACTCGTCATTTGGCGGGTGGGCCAGAAGCGGGTGATATATGGGACCCGAGCGACACGAGCTACGGGGCCTGGGGAGAGCCCATGGTACGGGTTGCCACAGGTGTGGATACACAATTACAAGAGCTCCTGGTGTAATTAGCAATATATAGTGACTGTATTTATTGACTAGCTAAATTCATATCCAGCAGTCTGTTACCGACTTCTAAGAAGTAATAGTCGGCGTAAACTAAGCCAGAGTCATAGATTCTATGATGTGCAGTTGGGTTGTTATTGACGGTAGAGTGATCAAGAATGACAACACTTTCGGGTGTTGTTGCAGCGTGCGACATTGTGAAGTCAAGGATAGTGTCTACTTGGGACTTGTACTTCAGGTCGTTTCTAAGTTGGCAGATCAGAAGAAGTCCTGAACATGCGATCATTGCAGCTGAGATGTCAAGAAGATATGGCTTAGGGGCATCGAAATCCCAGAGGACAGCGCCATTTTCGACTCTCGAAAGAAAGTAATCTGCCAACTTTTCAGCAAACTCAAGGTATTTTGGATCCTTGGTGTACTTGTATACTGTTGCATATCCGTATAATGCCCATGCTTGACCGCGGCTCCAGCAACTTTCGTCACTATATCCTTGGCAGGTAAGGCCAATTTTTCTGGTGCCCGTCTTCGTATCGTAGACGATAAGATGGTAAGATGAATTGTCCTCTCTAAAATGATTTTTCATAGTCGTATCAGCATGCTTAGTTGCGTGCTCGGCATAAGTAGCATCTCCAGAAATGATTGTTGCAGCATATAGCAGGTCCAGGTTCATCATGTTGTCAATAATAACCAGATAATCAGAATCTGGGTTATCAAAATTGTAACGTTTTGAGGAAGTTGTAGTCCAGCTACGGAAAGCCCCCACAGTATCGCTCCATCTAGTCATTAATGACTTAGCTGCTTGGACAATGATATCACCAGCTTTCTTATTCCCATTCAGCTGATAGTCTCTCCAAAATGCAGGCATGATAAGAAATCCGATATCATGAGTATCTGTATTAAACTGGTGGGGCTCTAGTCTGCTCTTCCAATCATCGGCTAGTTTTGACAACTCATTGCTATCTAGCTCAGCTGCTTTTTCAATTGTAAGGCGCTCTTTAACAGCCCACAAGCTACCAGGAAAGAATCCTGATGTCCACCACTCAAAAGGTTCATAGATGTATTCGCCAGTATTCCCTGTAGGTGTGCAATGGGGAAATCCGCCTTCAATCGTTGGCTTCAATTTAGCGACTTTAATGATTTTCTTAAGATGTGCGACATCAAGAATCTCGTTATATAGGGATATGGGGCTGGAGTATGTCATGTTAGCGTATAATTTTAGGCGACTAGTAAATCACACATGAGCTGGATCATACTGTAGTATACTAACTTGGTCATATTGTGATTTAAATACGTTATCTGAATGTGATTGATTCATTGAGAGTGGATACTGATCGCAGCGGCCAAACTTCCGGTCCGCTGGTACTGCTGCGACGATCTCAGGAACCGGCCCTGCCTATACTCCGCACCCCCACGTCTTAAACTGCGGGGTTGACAGATTCAGGGGTAATTGCAACTTGCAACCCTGTGACGCGCGCTTGCTAGCCCCGCCAACTATTATATTTTCTAGTTCGATTGTAATCCATTATCTGAAGATTGGTGGTTCCTAACTAAATTCAAGATATATTCATGCTGATTAATGTTTCTGATTCTCAGTAGCAGGAGTGTCTTATCTCGCTCATCCTCGCTTGCGCAGGCTTATCCCGCCTTTTTCTGCTTTTCTGTCACTAAATAATATAGTCCAATTGTATTTACTAATATATTTCGTTACTCAAAATCAATTTAGAACCATTTCCTGCTATCTTTTATACAGATTCTACATGGTCAATGGCTTCCATCTTCTCAGTTAGACCTGCAGAATTAGCAATGGCCCTTCTGGCGCCTACTTCTCCAAAGACCTCTGCAATATCTTCAAGATCTTTGCCCGCGGTTTCTGGGAATAAAAAGTAGACGACACATATTTGGAGAGCCAGCTGACATATCCACACAATATAATATCGCCAGCCAATGGCCGCCATGGCCACTGGATTTACGTAATTGTTAAACGTGCTAGCAATATTAGTTGAAAACTGGTATAGCATACTTCCAGTAGCTCGCTGGTTATAAGGGCAGATTTCCATAATATATGGGATTGCAATAGGAGCTGCAATGTGGTATGCTATTTGGTAGAGGAAAATCATTGCCACAACACCACTAGCTAGAGAGCGTTTAGCGAAATGAAATCTCTGATTCTCAGCCGACAGAACTGTGAAAACAATGTAAATAAAGAGCATACAGACGTATCCAGTTAGGAACAGTCTTCGTCTCCGGTATGCGCTGGCGACTATAGCAGATATGACATCGGCAACTAATGATACGGTGGTCAGACCAATATTAATTTTCAGTTGTGTCAAAGAATCTTTAATTCCAATAGAATTAAGAATAATAGTCAAATAGTAGGAGATAATGGCATTTCCAGATAATTGTTGAAATGCGGGAACTACAAAGGCAAGGAACAGACGATGGCGCATGGCCTTAGTCTTAAACCAGACCAGATAGTTTTTAATAGACAACACATTATCCTGCTCGAGCTCAAGAGCAGCGGTAATCTCGGCCATTTGGTATTTAACAACAGGGTGCTCACTATCTCCTCCAGCATGGAATTTTGTGAAGAAGGCTCTTGCTTCGTCTACTTTCCCCTTACTGATCAAATACCTGGGGCTCTCTGGTCCAAAATAGACAAGGATCATTTGGAGTAATGGGAAGAACCCTTGGAGTAAAGATGGAATTCTCCAACTCCAGTTACTGGTTTTGAGGTCTGATCTATAAGGTCCCCAAGTCACGAGAGCAGCAACAAAAGAACCAAAGGGCCAACTGGCCAACAACAGAGCCGAAACTGTAGGCCTTTGGGTAGGATAAGCACATTCAGCCAGCAGCGGTCCAGCAGCAGTAGATGCCCAGCAACCACCTACACCTAATAAAATCCTAGCTCCAATAAACATAGAGAAGTTTTGGGCAGCTCCTTGTAAAATAGCTCCGATAACAATAATCCAACTACCTAGGACAATAGTATAACGTCTTCCAATAGAATCAGTCAATATACTGGCAAAAGGAACTCCAACAAGGAGTCCGATTGTAACACCATTACTCATAGTACCTAGCTTGCCACCGGTAGGATGGTTAAAAAAATGCTGCCAAGGCACGAGACTTTGTAGACCGTTCATCATACTGCCATCAAATCCAGATACAACCTGAGATAGAATAGCACCCGTTAAGAGTAGATTTAATTTCAAAATATGAGGGTAAAAGACCCAGAACCGCTCCAGTTTAGGTGTCACATCGAGAAGAGTCTTTTCTTCTTGGACAAGGTCAAGAACCTCTTTAGTGTCACTCATGATGATAAATGATAGTATGATATGCAAAGACCAACCAGTAGACTGGAACACAGCATGTTTTTAAATAAAATTAAAGACGATCGAATGTTGTAGTATTCATTACTTCCCCACACACTCATGTCTGAAAGAATCATCGAGTCCGCAAGTTCCTCCGTGCATCTAAGTGCCAAGACCAACGGAATTTAATATGGAGATGATCTTCCATCGGCTAAGGCTTAACGCTTCAAAGTTTAATGGGCAAGTTAAAGTTTAAGAACGGTTCCCCACACATGATCTCCCCCACGCGCCTTTGGGTTGACCCTTCAGCAGTGGCCCGAGAGTTTGTGCGATATGAAAAAGAGATCTGGTTCATAGCAGGTAAAAGGCATCTTCAGATCAGAAGTCTGTGAAGCTCGTACCATACTAACTGTCTATCCTAAGGGCCGTAAGATGTAACTATAGCCCCCCCACATCAGAGGCTATTACCCAGGTTACTCTACAAAGTTAGTGAAAGGCTTTCTTCGAACTGTGATGCTTATAGCTTAATATCTATTCTATCTAGGCATTTCTGCCACTTTTAGTGTCAACACACGGTGAGTGAAACTGTTGGACCCTGCATGGAGTTGGTGTGCTACGGTCGATCAGAACTGAATAAAGCGACAGATCACATTTAGCTAACAGATAGATAGATATTTCGCTGAAGACATGTCGCTTTGATATTCAACCATCATCATAACTGTTTTGTGTCGTATTTCAATTGAAATGATCAAGCAAAGGAGGCGTTAGTATACGTGCAAGTAAACATCAGCCGTGCGCATGCCCTCCGCAAAATTTAGACATGCCAATCTGGGGTGAAAATTCACATGCCATGCTTCATCATACCAGCACATCAAAATGAATCTTTTACTTCCTATATTGGTGTTCGCACTGCCTCGATTCATCTGGTCTGTCATTACTAGAACCATTCCATATGGTCCTCCTTTTGAATTGACGAATAAGAATATTACCTTTCTCATTTCCCACCCTGATGACGAAGTTATGTTCTTTGGCCCCTCGTTGGCCCTGTTGACCATCCCCGAATTCAACAATACTGTCTCAATTGTATCGTTATCTTCAGGAAATTCAGAAGGTCTTGGAGCCACTAGAAAAGTAGAATTAGCAAGAAGTGCTTGGTATTTCGCAATCCCCCCTTCACGTCTCTTTGTCGTTGATGATGAAATTAATTTCCCCGACTCTATGGACAATGAATGGAACCCAAAACTGATTTCCGAAGTCCTGGGCGATATTCCCGCTATTGGAGGCTCTAATGCTATTATTACCTTTGATGAGGAAGGTGTATCAGCCCACCCAAATCATGTTGCTGCTAGTAAAGGTGCTTCTCTGTATGTTAAAGAGCACAATGACGTTGGTCTCTGGAAGCTGGAAACTGTGTCCATCTTCCGTAAATATTTGATGTTCTTTGATGCATTCATTAGTTACTATGCTGTTCCTTGGGCACGAAAGATCCATGAACAAATCTATGATAGTGACTTTGCGGCCAAGTACGATCTACTCAAACATATCCCAGAGCCATCAGATGAAGCCGTTCGTACCTCAATTATCTCGAGACAAGTTCAGTTCACCCAGGCCAAGTCAGCTATGGTCAAAGCCCATGAATCGCAAATGAAATGGTACAGACATGGCTGGGTTATTTTCTCACGTTATATGATTGTTAACGATCTTGTAAAGGAAAACTAGTTTAGATATTCTTTGTTCATAGTTATTTGTCATTCCAATTAGTGGAGGCATTTCTCGTTTACATAATATGCTCATAAATCATACATTATTCAGCTTAACATCAATTTATATAGTGTCGAGTCTGGTACCCTGAGTTTTAGTTACATTAGAATCAAGGGATTCTGTTTCAAGGAATGTGGTGGTTTCATCATACTCATGCTTTTGCGTTTCATGCGTTGCGGGTGTGACATTAGAAGTCGAGTCTACACCCCTTTCCGCTATTAGTTTTTGGATCACGCTGGATGTGTTGATATATTTGAGCACGTTCTCACGAACCTGATCAAATTCTCCAAGCGCTTCTGACCAATCATTCACAAGACTAATGGCCATATCCACCTCTCCTTGTCGTGCGATTCCTTTGGCTGCCTTTTGAAGATTGCGTCGAGCAATCTCCAATCGATGCGGATTTCCAGATTTCAAGATATCAGGAATATCAGCCACAAGATCCTCGAATCTATCATTCGAATCGAAGTATCTACCTCTGAGACGATACATTTCATCAGTTGGAGTTACACCATATTGCTCGGTCATAATTGACCATACATTTTCAAATGTATCTGGAGCTGTGAATGCTCCCTCAATAGGTCTCTGAGTAATAAATGCCCAGTTGAGTATTGTTGACCACAGCTGAATAGCCTTTCCACCACGTCCTCCATCACTTATATCAACTTTGTATTGTTTCTGAAGCCTGTTCATAAGCTTCAATGCTTCGGTAACTCTACCATTCATGCAAAACCCATCAACCACTGCTTGTAGAGTAGAAATAGTTGGATATAGCAGCGATTGCTTGTGTGGCCTTAGTATCTTTTTTCTCTTTAATCTTGATCTTGCTATTAGGTTGGGATTCGTGGTAACATACCATATAGACCAAATAATTGACCGTACATCTGCTAGATCTCCCTTTTGACAGAGATACAATAGTACAAGTTCATAAGTACGTGCGTTCGGATGGATATTATTTTCGAGCATCTGTCCAAGAAGTCGTACAGCGTCATTTACAGCTAATGGTGTCTCATCTGCAGTGAACATACGGAATTCATTACGCTTTACGTTCATTCCTGACCATTGTCTCCAGAACTTGGGGTAGGCATTACAGGTCGCCATAATATACTTGTTCCATAGGTGTACATCTTGTAAAGAAGTGGGAAGCTCTTTCTGTACTTGCTCTTTCCAAATCTTTTCAATACTTTCATAATCATGAGCTTTGAATGCACAGTCAATCAAATGAGAGAAATCTTGGGCGCTCAGTTGGTGGCCCGAGTCTTTAATAGCTGCAGCAATTTCTTGAGCCAAAGGCCAATACTGGCTTGCTTTTATGCTACCTACCGGGATTAATGCTAGTAACTGACTACACTGAGTTGCAGTGAAATGCTTTAAACCGTGTTTATCTTCCTCGAGTAAATTCTGGAAAGTGTGTAATGCTGAATTTAAATCCCTCGAGGCAATAAACTGACCAAGTCTTTCGACATTTGGTGAATGCGATACTGATGGAATTATAGATGATCCCAGTTTATGTTGCCCTTGAGCTTCTCCTGAATTTCGGTGAAAGCTATCTATATAGCTGGCTAACCGGTTGTCCCCTTTGATTTCTGACCTATTAGAGAGCAGAGAAGTGTCTAAGAGTCCGCTTGTCAGCTCTTCCATATCAAATGCTTGTCTATAGGGTTGTCCCTTTATAGGCCCACTTCTCGCTACAGCTTGTGAGGTCGACATCAGTTTTATTCCATTCTGCAAAAATCCCCTTCTCAGGACTGCCGAACGAATCGGTGAGCATCCCGCAACTGCACTAGCAGCACTGGCATTATTACACCTCGTGATCATATTTCTAATATGTGCTTATCCAAATAAGCCTCTGAAGTATCTCCCTAATCACTTTCGCCAATCGGTTTCATCAGCAACTATTATAAAGATGCTGTTGAACCTGATTCAGCTACCGAGTTCTTCATCTTCAAGAACATCTGAAATTTTCTGTGACATATATATATGGGTAAGGGTTGAGTGATATCTATCGAGATGGATCCAGAGGCCAATTTCACAACTATTATATTAGCTCGACTAGTGTCCGCCTCTGGCGGCTGGGGCTCCGGTCTAGACTCGTGGCTCACTTCGCTTGTAAGCCTATGGCCCACGGTTAAAGTGCTTGCAGTGTGCCTCGGATGCGAAGCCACAATTTCTGAGACTGCAGAACCCCACCGCTGGAGGTACTATGCTCCTTGCACTGAGACCATGGCATTTGTTTTATTCACAGACAACTGGCTACTTGTTCAGTGTTCAAAGTCATCTTTACCACGGTCATTGGTCGCTCTTTCACTTCAATTTTGAGTACCTCACGCTAGACTCCAGGTGTAATGGGTCTGGGCGAAGTCCAGTCGCCGGAGGCGTAGCGGAGATGCCTCGGAGGCACTCGCAAAGCATTAAATACTAGGACAGAACGATTTGATATAGAATCAGTTCCCTTTAAACGAAGAGTTATTAATTTTAATAATATTTTATTTTTGACTATTTATTCTATCAATATTATCTTTTTCAACAAAGTCCAATCTCTATAATTATGAACCGAAACCTTTTAATAAGACTAAAAACAAATAAAAACAAACAGAAAATGCTTTGTGTCGTTAATTAGATTTAGAATTCGTCATCAGAGGAGACATAAGCATCACCGAGCTCCTTCTTCTTCTTCATTCTCTCCTTCTTCTTCTTTCTCAACTCAGCAGCAGACAGCTTCTTAGCCTTCTTCTTGGCCTCAATCTTGTTACCGAAAGCATCGAATTTGTCTTCTTCATCGTCCTTTTGATCAAGACGAGGACCAGAACCTTGACCGGCAACCCAGTTGTGGCCGGAAGGAGTCATCTTACCGTCCAAAACGGCCCAGACTTCTTCAGTCAAGTTCTTGGTGAATTCAGCAGAGTGTGTAATGATAACAACACCACCTTGGAATTCCTTGATAGCCTTGGACAAAGCACCGAGAGAGTCTCTGTCAAGATAATTGGTAGGTTCGTCAAGAACGATCAAGTGAGGACGTTGCCAAGTACAAGCAGCCAAGACAAGCTTGACCTTTTGACCACCGGAAAGACCACGGATACGAGAGTGAGAAACGAGTTCGGCTTCAAGACCCAACATGGCACAGTGGGATTCAATCTCCTTACGGGTAAGAGGACGGAATTGACCAGAAGCAAGAGCCTCCTTCATATCGACTTCAGCAACAAGCTTGGAGTGAGTCTCGATAAGCTCAGAACGAGGAATCCAGGCGTTATCAACAGAACCCATAGCAATCCATCTCTCGTTCTTCATGCCGATGTTCTCACCGAGGTAGAAAGAACATTCATACTCGTAAGAGTTCTTGAACTTTCTTCTGGCAAGGACTTCGTGGACACGTCTAGGAGTACCCTCGATCTTGTAAATCTTGTTCATGGACTCCTCATCAGACTCAGAAATTTGTCTGTTGGCACGGTCCATGGTCTCTCTGTCTTCACCAGTTTGGAAACGCCATTGGATATATTCAGAAGGAGTCTTGTCAAGGTGGTTATCGATGTGTGCGAAAGCGTGTTGCTTAATGTAAGCGATACGACAGTTCTCGTGGACATAGACATCACCAGAGGTAGGGAGAAGCTCACCAGTCAAGACGTTGATAAGAGTAGACTTACCAGCACCATTGGGACCAATGACGGCAATACGAGAGGAAAGAGAACATTGGAAGTTAATGTCTCTGATTTGGGGCTTGGAGGTACCAGGGTATTGGAAGGACATGTTGGAGACCTTGACAATAGCCTTTTGCTTAGTCTTAACACCCTCAAGATAACCAGGCTCAGGGAACTGGAACTCAAGGTCAGAAGCACCGAGCTCGTAGTAGGACTTGGCGGCAGGAACCTTCTTGACGAATTCAGAAAGGTTACCCTTGTACTTTCTAAGCTTGTATCTCTCGTAGTGGATGATGTATTGACAGACCTTGTCCAAGAAACCAGAGTCGTGGGAGACAATGATAGAAGTGATGTTACAGGTGGTCAAGTAGTTGATCAACCAAGCAACGTTGACGGTATCCAAGTGATTGGTGGGTTCATCAAGCAACAAGATATCAGCGTTACGGAGAACGGCAGTGGCAAGAGCCAACTTCATCTTCCAACCACCAGAAAGAGAGGTGATGGGCATTTCAGTCATACCATTAACGAAACCGAACTCAACCAAAGTCTTGGAAACAGTCTCCTTGGAACCAATTTCCTCACCGGCAGTGGCGATAACGTAGTCAACAACGTTGGTATCAGCGTGAGTACCATCGATATCGTGCTCGACGTAGACGGTCTTACATTCTTCTTGAGTGGGGAAACCCTCGACTTGACCGTTGGCAATAGCTCTCATAAGAGTAGACTTACCAGCACCGTTAGGACCACAGAGACCATATCGGCGGGCACGCTTAAGACGGAGTTGGGTACGGTTAAGCAAGATCTTGGCACCATAAGCAAGAGAGAACTCACAGTTACACAAGTCCTCACCTTCATCATCCTCCTCATCGAAAGCAGGGCCACCGGGAATGTTGGCAACAGACTTCTTACGGAGCTCCTCAATAAGAGAACGAGCTTCACCGTCGTGAAGGAAGACAACAAGGAAGGGACGAAGAGTCTCAGCCCAGTCACCTTCGTTGATGAGACGCTCATCAATAAGGTCACCAGCAATGGAGGCAGCATACTCAATGATAACGTCAAATCTCTTCTCGACCTTCTTGTCCTTGAGCAAGTCCTTGATGATAGCCAAGTTGACGTTGGTGTCACCGGCAGTGGAAATCTCAGGGATCTTGTCATCATCACCGATCTCACCAACACGCTTCAAGGTGTTGATGGCACGGAGAGTAACATCACGAGCCTCAGGATCGGCAATGTTGCTGTAGTTTTGCTTCAAAGCAGGGTAGAGCTTGGACAAGAAAGGAGCAACAACTTGTGGGTCGTCGACCAACTTACACATGTTATCAGCAATGACAGCAGCTTTACGCTTGATAGCAGTATCACGCTCAGCCAAACCACGGGACAAAAGAGGAACCATGATAGAAAGAGTGGCAGTGGTGACCTCAGAAACGAAAGTGGTGGCACCAAGCAAGTGAACGGTCTCAGGAACTTCAGTGGGCTTAGCAATACAAGCAATAAGAGCAGGAATGAAGTTGATGATATCCTTGTTATCAATAGTCTCAGTAGACTTGGTAATGGTAGCAGTAGCAGCCTTCTTGACTTCAGGCTTGGTATCCCACATGGCCTCAGACAAAACAGGGATCAACTCAGGCATACGAAGAGCAATTTGATCACGAGCAGAGTCAACGAGGATAGAGAGAGCCTCTAAAGCAGCAACCTTCTCAGTCCACTTGTTAGAGTTGGCAATAGAGTTGGTCAAGTGAGGCAACAAAGCCTTGACAGCGTGAGGAGTGACATTCTTAGCCAACTCCTTGATAGCCAAAGAAGCGGCATCACGAACCTCAGTGTTCTTGTCACCAGACTTCTCCAAAACATCAGTAGCCAAAGAAACCAAGAGAGGCTCAACAGAAGGAGCCAATTCCTTGGAAGCGGCAATAGAACCATAAGCCTCGATACCATTCAACTTGGCACGGGCATCCTTCTTGTTATTGACAGCACTCTTTAAGTCAGCGAAGAACTTCTCTGGCAAATCGTGCTCCTCAATAGGACCGTTGATGAAAGAGGCAACGTCATGAGCGACGGACTTTCTCTCGTCAACTGAATCAGCAACAACAAGCTTAGCAAAGAGCTCGTTGAGGACCTTGATGGACTCTCCTTTCTCAGCAGCAGCGGCCATCTTTTTTTTTTGAATTTTTTTTAAAGGTTGAAAAATAAATAAATAAAAAAAAGTGGATGAAGAGAGAAGAAAAAAAAAAAAAAAATTTAAAACTACGAGAAGAAGCTTACTTATATCCAAAATTTTTCCCAAACCACACAGTACATGCTACTCTAAAAAAAATTCCATCTCATGCGGCTTACCAAAAAATTTTCCACAAGCCCCTACCCTGCCCGATAGGAGGGTCCCAATAAGATTAGGAGGTGCATTATTGGACGGTTGGGGCAGGTGGGGCAATATACCGCGAAAATATTTAGCATCAGATCAGACAGGGGCCAACGGAGGACCAAGGGTCAATAGCGTGGGACATATGTGGCAACAGCGTTGGTTCTAGCGACAGCTAGCAACCGAATAATGGCATGGCACATCACTGCCGGCAGGGGCCGACAAATCCACTAGTGGCAGAACTAAATTCTTCTCGAGCCGCTTTCATTTGAGTCTATTAAGCTTTCTCATTGAACTTCTCCTACCTTGCCTGCTCCCCTTGATGTCCCCTTTCGCGCTGGAGGGGTGTTGAAACGTACGCTGTCAACTACCAACAGAGGTACGATAAGCAGACACACGGCGGTAACTCTATCGCAGCGCGAGCGAGAGCCAGCAGATTTCAGGTAATATGCAACGTGGATGGCATGGCTCCGTGGTCTTCTTGATGAGGAGCCCTTATCCACACTTCTACAGATTGTTGCTGGTTTCTTTTATGTTCCACGTAATGGAGCAGCGTAACCCGGGCAGTTTCTAGAAAAAATTGTCCATAGCAACCCAGCAACAGACTTCTCGTCTGCCCCACCGTTAAGATAACCTGATACCTCAGGCCGTGTTTCAGGTACCGACAGCTGTAATAGATGCATATATTGTAATCTAAAGCCACACGACAGGAGATTAAAAAAGTAATATCTTGCTAAATTAGTAGCCAAAATTAGCATCACTAGGAGCGCCTAGATAATCATTAAAATTATTTAACAACGCAAAATTCGGCTGGCGATGATCATCAACTATAATTTCCCAACGGGCGCAATTGCCCCACCAGCGGTCACTAGACCCAATCCGTCTCGAAAAATGTTCCAACAAACGTTACCTCCGAAACCCGGGCTACCGTACCACGGCCACTATAGCAAGCCTGACTTTTGAGTTCGTTACGAACCGAAATGTTACCATCACTGACTACGGGTGTCATTCTTGTGTGCCAGTAAATGTGGTCGTGCTCAAGGGTTAGCTTATCTTACTTCATCAAAAAGAATGTCTCCATGCGAGATAAGCCGAGGATAAAACGGCGCATATCGGGCGGAGCTGCATAGAAGCATCGAGCATCGACCGCTCATGCAGGGAAGAACAAAGACGTGCAGAGAATAAACGATTGTAGTTTCTCTTTTCGGCCCAAATGCCAAGTGAAAGGCATCATCCTTCCAACGCCCGGGAGTTCTTAGTTGGATGAGGTGGGGTGGTCGTCATGATTTCCACCAGGGCTAAGCCCCAAGTCCGATGTCCGCTCCTGCTTCGCTCGAATCGAGAGCTTGTGTTCGTTGCGAGTCTCCTAGGAGGGAGCGAAACAAACCATTTACTCATTCCTTCTCTCCTAGTTAAGATATATACAGTGGCTCATCTCATCATCTGCTCCAGCCTCCGGCGGCTGGGGCGCTGCCCCAGACCCCGTTGCTCCTCTCGCTGCGCTCGAGTCGTTTCCTGTACATTTCCAATAATCTCCTGCGAAGCAGGAGCCACGGGGTCTGGGGCAGAG
The DNA here is from genome assembly GCA_001939105.2 of Sugiyamaella xylanicola (nom. inval.). Taxonomy (NCBI): domain Eukaryota; kingdom Fungi; phylum Ascomycota; class Dipodascomycetes; order Dipodascales; family Trichomonascaceae; genus Sugiyamaella; species Sugiyamaella xylanicola (nom. inval.). The sequence continues at coordinate 540,614 of MQSX02000002.1, forward strand.
TCCCAGCCGCCGGAGGCACACATCCACCCGTTCTAGTGGCTCTCGTTCCAGCCAAGAACTCGACTCAGTTGGTAAATCACCAGCCGCGATGGCGGCAAGCAGCCTTAGTCGGGCAGGTTCTTGGGCAGAATACACCAATTGATATCGCACAAAAAGCCCGGAGGGGATATATTTTATTATCCTTTTATTGTTTGCTCCATAGAATAACACAGTCCATATAAAACTGGCCAAACAGATATATTTTAAACATTGGGCTTGTTCTGACATAGCATTTTTATATGTCATCATCTCTCTCTGCTCACAAATTGGTTGCATGGTGTAACGGTTATCACATCAGATTTTGACGCAAGGGAGTTACTGCCTGTTGAAATCTTCTGGGAACCCCGGTTCGACTCCGGGTGCGACCTTCTTTTCTTCTCTTTCTTTTTGCATCAGATCTAATCGATATAAACCAGACAATGTTGAATTTAAATTTTCTAATTTTAATATATGCAAGGTGAGCCTAATACTGATAAGCTGCTAATGTTCGAGGCGCTCATCCACCCCACTAATATCGTCTATAGCAACATGCATTATGACTCGTTCTATATAATATATAACCGCAATCTCGTTGCAATACTAGAACTTTTACACACAGTAATTGGCTTCTGGAAATGCTCAAGGGACATTGTTTGTGTGAAAAAGTACAATATCAGTACAATGGCGAGCTAGACTTGACTGTCATTTGCCATTGTGATAGATGTAAAAGGGCTAATGGCACGTTTTTTGCTTTGAACGCACCGTTTGACATGGCTAAGTTTAACATTAGCCAGGGTCAAGATCTCCTCAAAGGATTCCAGTCCTCAGAATTTAAAAAGCGTTACTTCTGTACTAATTGCGGCAGTCCAATTTATAGCCACGATTCGCGAAACCCTTCTGTGGGTCGCTTAAGACTAGGCACTGTTGTGGAAGGACATATCCCAAAACCAAGCTTCCAGATCTATGGCACTTGGAAATCAAACTTGTATGATAACATGGATAAGATTGTCTGCTATGCCGATGTTGCACAAGGGGATGCTATCTAAACGCCTTTCGGGCTCGCATTTAACCACAGAATGGTCCTTTCACCGACTTCATAATTTTTATATTTTCTAATCAGATCACATTCTTCGTATTATATTTATCTTGCCACTGTAGTGACTCTCCTTCGACAAGAGCCAATTGGTCTCAATTGGCGACGTGAGCTTCGGGGTCTGGGGCAGCGCCCCAGCCGCCGGAGGCTGTTTGAACTACCCGAAGATAACTGATGATAGTGATGACAGATATTTAATTAACAAAACTCCTATAGTCGTAAAATGAAACAGCTATAAACAAACAAAGGCAAACAATATGGATATAGAAAAGCCGAGAAGAAAGCTGAACAGAAACAAAACATAACAGATAGCACCAGTCTGTGATGTGCAGGCTGTACTGGCAAAGTATTATTTTAATGCACAAGAACGCAACAGGGATATGAAAATATACAAAACAAATGATAATTACAGTGATTTGGAAAAGGCTTGGGTCGTATCACTGGTACAGTTATATTGGTCAGGTCTCTTCTTCAATTGACTAGGTCATTAGTGATGGCGTAATCGGTGGTTGTTTTCCGGCACGTTTACGTCTTTCTATTAAGGTTGCCCCCTCTAGGTGAAGCTCAAATAATCCACCAGTTGCCAATGGGCCATGGTGATGTTGCTGATTATGCGGTTTTCGTGATGATCTAGGGACTGCGTGGCTGGCCTTGGCCTTTGAAGAAGTAGTTGAAATAGGAACTGCTTTACTTACAGACACTCGTTGCAATTTCTGCTCAACACCATCTAACGAAGGGTCGTTATTATATGGTTGTTCCACATCCATTGTATATTCGTTGTGTGTAACAACTCCTCGGGTATCGCTTTCTTCTTCTTCCTCTTCTTCCTCCAATAAATTGTCTTGGAATCTACCCTTCCATCGGTTGTTTCGAGCATTTTCTTCTTCCATTCGATGGACTGCGTTAGATACGTCAAATACCTCCTTAAGAGTGGCTACAACTGGAGTGGGGAACTCTTTAGTCGATGCAGAAGCTGCTTGAGATCGCTCGGGAACGGCATTAATCATAGTAATATCAGTTGTAGCAGTACCCACACTGCTATTAGATGCAGTGAACTTGATTTCAGGAATAACACCAAGGGTATTACCAGCCGATCCAACAATTCCAGTGCTGGCAGTAGCGGCAGCGGCCACCTCAGCAGCCGAAGCCTTCCGAGAGGTAGCTCCGGTGATCCATGGATGCTGCAAGAACTGGTCAATAGTATACCGAGAATCAGGATCAACAGTCAATAAATGGCTAACAAGATCTTTGGCGCCAGCGCTTATCTCGTCCCACCATGGGCTGAGAAACGTATATTGGCCCTTTGCGACTTTTTCAGTCAGTACTTCGATGCTTTCGTCGTAAAATGGTGGGAATCCACAAAGAACTGTATATAGCACACATCCAAGAGCCCACATATCAACGCTTTTAGAATACCTCTCATCCTTCACGATTTCTGGTGCAGTGTATCCAACTGTTCCACAAGGAGTCATTGTCTTAGAATCCCAAATGATCTTGGACAGACCGAAATCAGCCAACTTGATGACACCAATACCACCAGCACCGACTCCAGGGATAAATTGTCCCTCGTCTTCCTTGGCTTCATCTTCACCTTTACGAATGGTCTTAGTTTTGGATGGGATGAAGTCTACAGGATAAAACAGCAGGTTCTCAGGCTTAATATCTCGGTGAACTACACCAGCCACCTCATGCAAATATCGAACAGCTTCGGCCACCTGGACAATCACATGGCGCGATAAGTCTTCAGAAAAATACGTCAATCTTACAATCTGGTGGAACAATTCACCACCAGGGATCAGTTCTAAGACAATGAAGTAATGGTCTCTAGTTTCTTTAAAATCAATAAGCTCTACCACATTCTTGTGATTGAGCTGTCTCATAATAGCCACTTCTTTTAAAATAGTTGAATGCTGTTTCCGTTAGAGAGATGATGTGAGAAAATCGCATCATCTACTGACACAGCCGGTGCCTCATTTCCCAACTCCCACTGTTAAACACACTTTCTAGCGGAATCTCAGCGGGACACAAGAAAAGAAAGACAACCAGCCGTCCAGAGAAACGACTCGAGCGCAGCGAGAGGAGCTACGGGGTCTGGGGCAGAGCCCCAGCCGCCGGAGGCAACAGCCCCCCGCCCGCCATGGTTCTTTTGTCCCTCACCTGAGTAGAAATGTCGGCGCGTTTCGCAGCTCGGCCCAAATGGCGGTCTTTCTAAAACGGTATGAGCAACTGAACACCAAAAAACGGGAAGGGGGCTGACAGCGCAGAAAGGTCATCGCGGCCACGGTTCCAGTCGTAGTGATTTCACAACGAGAAGACGGGTGGCCGCCGCTTGCCTGGCGCCAATCAGCAGTGCTGAACATACCTGATTAGTACTCAGTTCCTGTTTATGAATAATCTTGACGGCAACATAGGTCTTATTTGTGCGGTCGTATGCTTTATAGACGACGGAAAAGGCACCGTCGCCCATTTTCTCTATCAGATCAAACCGCTCGAGCCCTGGATAGCGGTGGATTTTAGATCGCTCTTCGTTCTCTTCAGCAATTATTTGCTTGACAGCGTTATCATAGGCCTCTTTGCGTTGGTGATGCTGGACTTGTGTGTGTTGTGACGTTTGAGCCAGATTTGGTTCTGACACTGATCCTCGTGAATCATAGCCATGGGCCAACGAACTACCGCCCCCAGCACCACCATTGATGCCTCCAGCTAAAGCTCCAGCCTGTGCTCCCGGCACACCAGCAATACCAACTCCAGCCGAAGGATCCAGCAGTGGTTGCTGGCCTATAGAGCCTTCAGGACTAGCATAAGCTGCTGCCTGTTTACCATGGCGAATGAAATTCCTCAAGTTCTAGATAGTTAGTTTAGGATCGTCTATAAAACCCTCTCGCGGTCAACCCTGGTGTCCCACTCATTTTACAGATTATTCTTGACTAAGCAAACCAAAAACCGGGAAAGTGAGGTCGATGGATAGCACAGTGTAGAGTAGTAGCAAATGAACCAGCTACAATACCATTCAGACCGGAACCTCCGTCACTTCTTACCTCGAACACAGCCATTTTGTGCTACTTCAAACAAAGGAACCAAATGTAGGGAGCAGACAGAAAGAGATCGTGATCACCTGTTCGAATTATAGGCAAACAAAGTTATTCTCGTGAGAAAAAAAATTCAAACAGAATCTATCTTTTCAGAAGCAGACCACAGTCGAGTTTTACCAGTGTTCAGACTAGTAAAGGCTGTCCGATAATTTGTTGCTTGTTGCGGTACTTGTTGTTGCTGCTGCTGATGATGCTCCTGCTGATGCTGCGCTGCTGCTGCTGCTATTACTACTAACCAGTGCTGGCTCGGCCGCTGTTACTACTGCTATTGTCGATGAAATTAACAATGCGTGGGTGCGTGCATATGTAAATATAAGCAGAGATTGACAAGGACGATTGCTAGGTTGGTAACCTCGTTACAGTATGTAAGCCACTTTCGAGGGAGAATGATGATGCTATGTGATGTGATGTGACGCGGGCTCTGTTTTTGGCTTGGGGCGGCGGCGGTTACGGGTTATAGCAACTGGCTGGCCGGCGCTTGGGTTTCAATTGAGAGTTTGAAGAGAAGTTTAAACAGTGTTCAGCGCCTAACGGTTCCGAATAGGCTGATAGATAGCGGTCTTCCTGCTAGAATCTAGTAATATCTGCTACTTTCGGATGTGGGTTTTTGATATGGTTCTTTGATACGGAATAGTTTCTAGATAGCACTGATCTTGACCAAGTTAGACTGGTTTCGGTAGTCCCTTGCTTACAGATGGCTTCTTTGTTTACGGAATACAGAATTGTTCAAGGACTTTAGAGACGGTCGCACTGGGGCTTGTGTTTATTATTTGTAAAGGGTAGAATGTGCCAGTCTAATAATTTGCCAGCTGGGAAAACGTTATATAGCCTAGCATATGTGTGTGCATCTGAAGCGTAATCAGTAGACAAGACAAACGTGCTGCAGAAAGCACCTGAGGATGTGGCGTGGCGCGAGGGGAATGTTCGCCGCAAAGTTGGGATTCCTGTGCCTGAACTGCTCTGCTGTACGTCACAGAATGTACGGATCAGAGGCAGGAGAAGTAGAATCAGGCCCCTTGCACCGAAGAGGACTGGGTGCATGAGTTTGCCTCCGGCGGCTGGGGCTTCGCCCCAGACCCCGTGGCTCCTCTCGCTCCGCTCGAGTCGAACGGTGAGGGCTGTGAGAGCTTTGCTTGGGTCGGGATACCGAGACCATGAGACAATGAGACAATGAGACAATGAGACGATGAGACAATGAATAGGGCAGGCGACGAAGCGCGAGGAGAAAAAATCAGCTGCTCTGCATATCTGAGAATAAATATGAGACAGCAGACTCTACAGCACGGGGTTGATCCCCATCAACAGCAATGGGTTTAGTCAATCTGGAGTACAGAATGGAGTACAGAAAAGGGGGAGGGATTGATGCAGTATCGCAGATGAAACATGCAAGCTAACCTAGCTTACTCGAGCGACACCCAGCCTGTCAGGCCACCGCTAATCGTATTCAGCGTAGAGGTAGTCTCTTGCCTGAAACTCGACACAGAGACACTTGGGAAACCATTGTTGTCCTTAGCCTCGCGCGATCATTTTGTGCCTTCTCTAGGTACTATATCTGAAGGGGAGCCCAGCTTGCGAGAAGCGAAAGGTAATCAGATAATTTAACCTTAACTGGCATCTGCAAGATGACGAGGCAGATAACGGTCGGTTGACGTCATCGACAACGGGCTATGACGTCGGAAAGCGGACCGACGCCGGAAGGGACAGATTCGAAGCACAGCATTTACCCTTGCTCTCATACTTGGCACGGCCGATTCACGGCCTCTCTGAAGTCCTACTCAGCTTGTACAATGCCTCCGGCGGCTGGGGCTTCGCCCCAGACCCCGTGGCTCCTGCTGCGCAGGAGTTCACTGGGACCGTAGACGCAACGACTCGAGCGTAGCGAGAGAGCAGCGGGGTCTGGGGCGCAGCCCCAGCCGCCGGAGGCAGGACCCACAGATGATAATTGGAGAGTAGTATTTCGACAGTGATTAGGCTCGCTCGACTAAATGCCTATTTGGGTTAGGCGATTGTCTCAAAAGACCCTTGCATGTCGTCGTGGACCCTGGGTACACCCCATCCCTGCAAGCTAGCGGGGCCTCTTGAATCACTTTACTCCTTACGGTGAGAAGGAAGTAGCGAAGGAGAAGAAGATATCTATGTCATCGGTGCAGATAGTCTGGCTGTCTGACAATTGCTGAAAGATAGATCTACATAGCGCACATGATGCAGACGAACTTTATCGACCGCTGTGCAGTGCAATACGGCACTTCACCACTGCTTGAAATACATATTCCGAAGGTTGGACAGTGGCTTTCGGCTAGCCTCTTGTTATTTTACGAGTGATGCGTGTAATAATCCATCTATTGTTCCTGGCTTCAGTGTGGGCCCTCAATGTTCCTGGGTCTTCACCAAGGGACTACTCTGAAGGAGAGGAGGTGTCTCTACTTACTGACAACGTCCGAACGACCTGGTACCGTTGGGGGCGTGAGTTCGATTACTATGGCAAAGAATTGCGGCTTTGCAAACCTGAGGCCGGCATAGAGCGATATGAGGGTGACCTTGGTTCATTACTATCAGGTCAGCGTTTGTCTAATACTCCATTCGAATTAAATATGTTGCGTGACATCGACTGTGCCTCTCTTTGCACCAGCCACTATCCCAAAAATGCTGTGCGTTTTATGGCTGGCATGGCTCAGCAACTCTCGTATTCTTGGAACATTGACGGTTTGCCGGTTGCATACAAGGACAAGCCGAAAGTCAAGGATAATGAAGATGACGAAGATGACGATGAAGATATTTATGACAATGTCTTTAATCGTGGCAATAGGTATAACTCGTATCATGGTGCTGGTGTGCCGATGGGGCGTATGGAATTCAAAGATGACGAGCCTCCTACTACTTTGTTTTATAACCATTTTGATTTTACCGTGGATTACCATGAACATGCTCCAGGAAAATTCAGAGTTGTAGGCTCGTCGGTAACTCCCGATTCTAGAAATTATACTAGCAAAGAAAATGCTGATAAATGTGTTAGTACAGGATCACTGAATTTCAATCAGAATTACGGCTATTCCCGTTCGCGTACCCCGCCGCCGATATCTAGTTCAGATGTTACTTATACATATTCTGTCAAGTGGGTCAAATCTGACGTCAAGTGGGCTTCACGATGGGACAAGTATCTTGAGCTAGAAGGAACAAGAATTCATTGGGAACCACTTATTGCCCTAATCATTGTCTCGTTTGTAATTTGTGCCCTTGTCAGTAGAGTAGCTTTTTATTTTGTCCAAAAAGAAATCGCCAATATTCGTCTGGCTGAATCAAATCCAAACCTCACTACCTCAGGTTTGAAGTCTCTAAAAGACGCCTCTCTTAGAGCACCAAAAAATACTTTATTATTGAGTGTACTGGTTGGAAATGGGTGTCATTTGTTTTTTTTGGCCTTTTTGACTATAATATTTGCGGCACTAGGATTACTATCGCCTGAAAAGCGCGGTTCTCTAGCATCAACGGCGGTATATGTCTATGCCTTCTCCTCAATTATTGCTGGCTTAACATCTGCCTACTGTTTTCGAACTTTTAAAGGAGAAGACCTCTCTCAAGATGAGGAAGAAGAAACCATTATCAAGACCGACTTGACTCTCTGGTCCACCTTATTCTTGTTGACGCCGACGCTTCTTCCTGGATTGGTGTTTGCCACTTTTCTATTACTAAACTTATTAATCGTCCTCAGAGGTTCACCTGGTGCTGTGCCTTTTAGTGCTATTCTAAAATTAGCAGGACTGTGGTTTTTTGTATCAATTCCGCTGTCCTTCCTTGGAAGTTTCATTGCCAAAAAGAGGTCGTTCCGAGGTTATACTGAATTAGCGTATAGGCCAAGATCTCAGCTTCCTGATATCCCTGAGCTACCGTTTTTGTTGAAACCAATCAGACGAATCTTTATTGCTGGTTTATTGCCATTTGGTGCTATTTTATTTGAATTAATTTGGATGTCGAAATCCTTGTGGCTTAATAAGGTTTATTTGATGTTTGGATTCCTGATGGCTACTTATTCTATACTGGTGATTAGCTCTGTGGTTATTACTGTAGGCACTGTGTATTTAATGCTGCTTGCAGGCGATTACCGATGGCAGTGGTCCAGTTTCGCACTCTCAGGGTCCCCTGGTATCTATTTATTCATACAATCGCTCTTGGCCCTATTCTTCCGACATTCCTATGGCGGGCTGACTGCCATCATTCTGTTCGTCTCTTATAGCTTTCTCACCGCTGCAGCTGTTTCCCTCATTACGGGAAGTATCGGATTCCTAAGTTCCTGGGCTTTTGTCCATTATATCTACACTTCGGTCAGGATTGATTAAGTACCATGAATAGTCGGACAGTGTCTTTATTTGTATATTTACTCATTAGAAGCTAGTTTATATAAATACAGGTTTAATTATCGTATTCTCATGTCATTTATTCATTTTGGTATTGTTGACCTTACTAGCGAATCGCAGTGAACTTAGTGACTCGTTTACATGCGGTTCCAAAGGCGAAACATTTACAAACATCAGAGTTTTAGAAGTGCCACTCAGTGAATACTGTAAGAGGTACGTGAGTTTGGAGTTCCGATACGGTATGTGGGATTTATCCTCGCTTCCTAATGCACAAATAACGTCTCCAAGATAGCTTAAACTCTTGTTAATAGCTTGGGTTTCTTTGAGTCTAATGCCAGTCGCTTGTGAATGAGTCAACCGTTCTGAACCAGCCAGATCAATAAGGTTAAGCGTACCCTCACACCTCTGTCCGGTCCTAGAATTTTTACCTGTAATACGAAGAATGAAAACACTATGAGAACGTGACGACCTTTCATTTGCCGCTGTGGCTGCGACTGACCTATTACTAGCGGCCTGTCTTAAAACTGAATACACAGTAGAACGAGACTCTAGTGCGACGCTTGTAATGTTGATAATTGAGGTTTTTTGAAGTTTCGGATCGTGGCGAATCTCAAGCTTACTGTCGTCGGTACTACCCAGTAGATCTCTCATCGTCTCGTTATATATTTCCAAAAACTCACCAGTGATCTCATATGTCCATCCGCGCTCCTTCAATGCTTCTGCCGTTTCAAATATCTTAGTAACTGCCTTGGGAATCATGCCGTTGTTTCCTGACATCGTGTATGTTTTACCTGATCCAGTCTGACCATATGCAAAGATGCAAACGTTATATCCATCTAATGCGCTCTGGACTAACTCGGAGACTTCTTCAAAGACGTCTTCGTTGGACGAGGAAGGTGGGAATACTTTATCAAAGGCAAAAGGATGGATTTTTGTCGTCACTGTGCCTACTGCTGACTCCGAACTCGGCCCGCATACCAGTAGCTGTTGTCCTTCCAAATCTCCGTCCGGAAATGTTATCTTTGCTACAGTTTGATTATCTTGCTCTGACTTTAGAGGTGGTCTGACCCTGCAAAATACTCGGATATTTCCTTTGAGTTCCTGAATCTGATTATGTAGCTTTCGGCGCACAGTTTCTTCTTTTATTAGTTTCTCCTTTGCAACGTCCCTCTCTTTTTCTGCTACATCTCGTCGGTCTTCAGCTGACTTCAGACGAGCTGTCAGTTCATAAATAGTTGATTGATGTGAATGTTCGAGGGTCTGATGGTTTTGTGAGGAGGCAAGAGCTTCTGCTAGCATTACTTTGGTTGATTCTAACTCTCGAGCCTGAAGGGATAATTGAACTGCGCTGCTCTCCAACTGCTTTTTCTGAGATTCGTTCTGAGCGAAAAGCTCTTGTTTCTCTTGATTGTAGAGTCGTTCTTTTTCGCTCAATGCTTCTTGAAGTGCTTCGATTGACTTAGAATACTCCTGTTTAAGTTGATCGATTGTTTCCTTTAGCAACTTTGAAGACTCGACTTTTACTTGGGACAATTCGTTCCGTTGGTTCTCCATATCAAAGACGAGTTTTTGGTTTTGATTTTCATACTCATGCTTCAGTCGCTCCACTTCGTGGAGAAGTCTCTGGTCTGCTGCCATCTGTTCCAGCTGCTTTTCATGGTCAAGTTGCTGGCGCAGTGATTGGAATTGCTCCTGGTACACCGATTGCTGCTGGGATAATAGGTCCTGAGATCTTTGGCGTTCCATCTCAACCCTTTCTGAGATTGCGTCGTTGCACTCTTTCTGTAATTGAACTATCTTCAGATGGCATGTGTCTTTTATTGAGTGCAGTTCGCTTTGAAGAGAGTTTATTAGCTGGTCTTTTTCTCGGCGAATAGAATCTTCTCTCTCCATAGCTTTTTCATGAAAAGATTTTACTCTGTCTTCCAACTTATCTCGTTCAAATTTCCATTTAGCTTCATCCGTCCTTAAGCGTGCTATTTCTGTTTGAAGATGCGTTTCTGTTTTATCCTGCCGTGGTTCTATTGAGGGGATAGCAGATATATGGCTCTGAGGAGCAAGCTCTTTTATAGATCTTCCTTGAATTGGGACATTTCTAGACATCGTATACCCAGACCGCTTAACTGAGTATGATTTTGGAGGTGGTATTTCCGCATTTTGTCTCTCTTGGAGAACATTGCGACCACTGTTTGGAATGGAGGTCTTCACCGTCGGTTTGTGAACAGCAGTCGGTCGCGGTAAACGCGTTCCTGTTATGCCAGAGTTAGTCCGTGGAGGAATATTCTCCAAAGATTGTAGCTCCATTTCATCAGTATTCATTAGGGTATTAGCGTTTTATTAAAATGTTATTGACAACCCCTTCTGCTTGTCATTTCTCGAACCGATTTGTTTGTTTACATGTCGTTGTTGATCGACATTGACACGGCTTTAGAAACTAACTCAACGCGACGAACCTCTATCAATCTTCCTTCTAATGGGGACGACTGATTTTGCAGAACGCCTAGTCGACAAAACTATTACAGTAAAATGCTACTGATAGCTCTTGGCGGATGTTTTTCCAGCTACAATCCGTATTGTCTGTCTATATTGTGATTTAACCTCCCAGGTTCTACCTGGAGTTCTTCATGCAGGGTTCAATCACACATGTAACCCTAACCGTTCAGGTGAGGTGATCGTCGAATTTTTATTTTTCAATGCAGGAAATCAACGCTGAAATTTAGAAGCTAGACGTTATTGCCTATTTATTATTTATTTATTACACAACACTGTCAAAAATGGCTAAAGAAATGACTGGGACACAGAAAGGCAAATCAAAGGGCAGTATCAGAGTGCAGAAAAAAGCAGATGAGGCACCTACTCAATTAAAAAGAAAGAGAGAAGACGACGATGATGTAGAGAAAAGCAGTGAAAACGAAAGCGACAATAAGCATGATGAAAGTAGTGAATACGATAGTGAAGCCGACAGTGATGAGCTAAATGATGAATTTAGTGAAGCGGAAGATGATAGTAGCGAACAGGAAGATGATGAATTTGAATCAGAAGACGATACTGTCTCGCACAAAACCAAACTAGAGGCTAAGAAAGAGAAGGAACAGCAGTCATTCGCAAAGGCGATGTCAGCTATTCTTCAATCTAAAGTGAAAGCCCACGACAGAGAAAATCCAATTCTTGTGAGGTCCAAAAAGACCGCAAAGGAAATTGAAACATCAAGATTAGACGCTAAAGCCCGCCGAGCGCTAGCAGCGGAGAAAAAACAGGTACAGGATAAGGACCGAGTTCGTAATCTTCTCGAAATAAGGTCTGAGGAAGATGGCGTGGAAGCTCAAACGGTTCAGCAGCTTTTGGAGAATGAGAAGAAGCTACGGAAAATTGCCCAGCGTGGAGTAGTCCGCCTATTCAATGCCGTTCTTGCATCTCAAACTGTGGCCACTACGGCCTCAAACTCTGGAGAGAAGATTCTTGGCTTGACTAAAAAAGAGGAGCAGATCACAGAAATGTCTAAAGACACTTTCTTAGATCTGATTAGATCTGGTGGAAAGAAATAATTTGCATTATAGCTTGTGTTGTATTGGATCCCTGATGGGTCGCAATGCTCTCAGTTCGGCCGAGATACAATACAGTTTATTCTCTGAGGGATTATACAAGCCTGGTTAATATTTCCTCAGAACGAAATGATGATTGAACTCAGAGATACCTGTGAAGATATAAAAATTGAATATAATCATCTATAATATAATATGTACATGGCTATTTACTGGAAATCACGGGCCTGTAGATTTCTGGTCATAGCAGGAAGGGCGACCCGAACCCCATCGAGATCTTTGGTCATTTTAATTTGACAGCCAAGTCTTGATGTCTCTGTCAGTCCAAAAGCAAGATCAAGCATATCGTTCTCATCGTCGTCAGGTTCTTCCATTTTATCATAATAGTCTGGATCCACAATAACGTGGCAAGTAGAACATGCGCAGGAACCACCACAAGCTCCTTCCATATCAAGATTGTTGGCCTGGGCAATATCAAGAAGATTATCACCTTCCGCGACTTCGACTTCGATTTGCTCGCCCTCTTTATTGATGAATGTTACATGGAGTTCCTCTCCAGGTTTTGGTTTATGTACATGACCATGTCGAGCAATGGCTGAACTGTGGAAAAGTTTTGGCAAATAGGATTTGTCACCAGGGACTGTGGACCACGACGTTCTAGGTCTAGCTAATCCATGTAGTATAGTCCCAGATCCAACAGATTTATAATTAGAAGCTATTATACCACTTCTCAAACCTGAGCGACCAGCTAGGCTAGATATTAACCTCAGAGTCATATTTAGCAGTCCTGCTCGGTAGATTAATGAAGAAGAGAAGGGATCCACAACTGAGAAAGAATGAGATGCTTGAAAATATTAATTACAGCTCTCCAATCAGTTGTATTACAACTTTACGGTTGCAGTGAAGCACTCGAAAGTCGTGAATAAATGCAACGACAATTACTTCTGGGTAACGTCTACTCCTGTAAATTCTGGCAAAGAGGCGAAGATGTTCGGATCGAACTCCGGATTTATTTTGCCGCACATTTCTTCAAAATTTCATGGGTACGGCTGCTAGATTATAAATGCAAGACTGTACAGGATAAGGTAGATAACGATAATGCGGGGACGATCACAGGTCTGATTCAAGCGACCACACTGTCAATAACAGATGAGCTCTTCGGAACAGATAAACGATTATTTCAGATAGGAGATAAGGGAGGAAGGTTCAGGCTAGTTTATTTGAAGCGTCTATTGGTGTCAAGAGGATTATCGACTTTGTAAAGAATCTTTACGGCCAGTTTGTTTGTTAATATACAAGTGTATGAGCCGTGTTTTACCAGTCTCAAATGTCCTTGTTGTCACGGTTGTGTAAAGAACACGGCACTTAAAGATGGGTTGATACTATATTCTTTGAAGGATAGGTTGAGTTCTTTGTGTACCACTCTCTTGGTCGAGCCTCTTCTGCTTGGTCGGCACGCCACTAGGCTGGATAGAGATCTGGGACTACATGAACCATTTTTATTAAGCAGATTCGGACCCATCGCTAGGTATTCTCAATATGTCGCATATGTATTCGGTATAAATCACGTTTAACTGTTATATAAGGTTCTTAGATCATCAGAGGGAGTGCTGGCGAGGTGATAGTGGTTGCAACTACCACTGCACTGGATAAAACTGCTTCGGCTGCTGATACTGCCGATGTCACAGATGGGATTGCAGATGTTGTTTTAGCTGAGCTGATAAGAGGATCGTTGGATGTTGATGGACTGGAAATGGTAGTTCTCGGTTTTCTGCTTCGAGTGGCCATAGGCAATACCTCCTTTCTCTGTAAAATTTGAGTGGCTCGTTTGTACAATCTGACAAATGTCAAATTAATTCTACTTCGTCGTGACATCAAACTGGGCTGTGCAGCAGGGATATTATCGACAGTAGGACAATTAGCTTTATTTCGGCTGATTCTTCTAAAGATCCGACGGCGTTCGTTCAGTAGGAATGATCCTTTTGAGGCCGAAGATTTCTCAGGCAAGGCAGCATGGCCATCAAGTTCAGTTGGGTCAGGAAGCAGTCCTTTTTGACTTATAGATTTTTCCTTCTCAAGACTTTTATTTTCTTTATTATTTTTCTCACCATCAACGATTTGTTCGTGTTTCTCTCCGCTGATCTCTTTTCCTTCTTTTTTGGATGGAGTTCTCCTACTGATCCACAAAAACCTCCAATTTCGCGTGACTTTCTTGTTGGAGGTATTAGTTCCATCTTCTGGTAGTGTCTTTCCGGCCTTCTCGTTAATGTAATTTGGAGTTTCCACCTTGTCAGGTTCGTCATCATGCTCTTCGCTCTCAATATTCTGCTTTTCTGAGGGTGACTTCCCAAAATCCTTATCTACTTCATTTTGATCTTTGCCAGAGTCGTGTGTAGTTTTTTTAGAGTCTGCTTCTTCTTCTTCTTCTCTGAGGATAAACGGAGAGCGGTTAGGTGCCGGTGATCTCGAGTCAAAATTATCTGGTTCCGCAAATAGGCTCTTCTGATCCATCAAATTTCCAAGTCTGTCGAGTGAAATGTTAAACGGTGTCATTGCAAAATCCGCGATATCCTGTCTGTATTGAGGGGAGTCGTTTATTTCATTCTGTTGTACATCCTTCTGTTCATTTTCGGGAGTGTCACTTGTCATATCTTCCTTGTTTTCAATTCCCATGTTAATACCATTAGATTCCCGTATGATTAAGTCAGAGCTATTCTTTGAATTGCCAGCTTCTTTGTGAAGTTCTGAATGGCTAAAATTTTCCGTCTGTTTTACTCTAGCTGGCGCAGATCCGGTTTTGATATTCACACCCGTCCCAGAATCAGGTTCTTTAGCCACTATGTTCGAACTTGTGGACGACCTCCAGTACATTGGAGGTTTCTCCATCTTTGTTGAACAATCTTTGAGGATCGAATATTCCCGTAGAATCATGCCTCTACTTTTCCCCATATATCAAAATTTAATATAGAAGAAAAGCGATTGATCAACTCTATTATGGAGTCTTTAAGGATTTTATAACTACAAATTTCACATAAGTTTTATACATCCATAACTAGTTAAATAGCATAAAAATCGTCCTGTAATTGGGACAACTCTATCATAAAAGGCCAAAATGGTAAAACAGAGAATAGCAACCATCATCCATGATAGACCAATAAATATATTCTGGATCCTATAGCAGATTTGATCTATTGTTGACACCGCTTGAAACAGTGGAATTGGCTTCCATTCTTAGTTTTCTTTCGTGTTCCGATTCAGGGGGCAGTGAAAAGATCTGTTTTAGTTTTGAAAGTTTTCCGTTATGGCTAGATGGAGACGACATCAATGTATCGCCAGTCATAATCGAGGATACCTCGACAGAAGACTCTTGATTGTCTTTATACTGAGCTGATGATTTGGTCATTTCTAGTATTGTGTTTTGTGTTTTGATTAACAGGATAACTAGTCCAGAAGCCCGATATTTATATTGTCAACTGAAAATATACTGCCCAAGTTAAATGTTCCATCTGCTGCCGATCAATATGTTAAATTTCTTTTTATGCGAAAAATCCGGAGATCGAAAGGCAAAGCGAACGACAAGCAAAATTTGTCAATATGGTAGTCAGAGAATTCAGTGCGGGCTCAAATTGTGCTGCTGTCTATTACTTTACTTGAAATTCGCCAGTGAGAATTAGTAGTATTTTTGCCTAGGTTGAAAAAGGGGTTCCTTTTGATCTGTTCAAGTTCCATCGGAATCCGATCTCTGCAGAGCCTGATATATCGTTCACGAGTCATGCATGCATGAGCGTATATTGAGTCTGTGAGTAATCACGTATCAGAATAGCATAAACCAGGCTCAAACAAGGAGGCGCTCTGGCAAACAGATCTTAAGGTCCGTCGAGGCTTTTAGGAAACGCTCATAGCTACAGTACACATACGATCCAGACGATAAAAGCCGATTAGGATCTGCGCTGGACCCAGCCGTAGTGTCATATGTTCTGTTAAAGTTTATGATTTCTAGGCTCACACAAAGTTTTACGTATAAGGAAAATAGTTCCAAATATCAAGTATTTTATTAGTAACATTACATTCTAATCACCCTATCCACACCGTGGGTCATCTCTTCTTGATGAGTTATGATAATAATGGTCATATCCCTGACTGTACGGTGATATTTGATCATCTGCTTGATAATATCGACTGATTCTCCATCCAAGGCCGACGTGCATTCGTCTAGGATCAGGATCTTGGGATTTTTCAGCAAAGCTCGGGCTATCCCTAATCGTTGTAATTGTCCACCGGATAAGAGTGACCCTGAAGTATTTGAACTGCCAATCTTTGTGTCATATCTATCATGTAGATTCATAATAAAATCATCCAGTCCAGATTCTCGACATGCTTGTCTCATCATGTCTATTTGTTGTCTTTCAGGCATGTTGTGGTCTTTCATTCCGTAGCTCAAGTTCTCAGCGACTGTTCCTTCAAAAAATGAAAGCGGCATCTGATTGACTATAGCAATTTTCTTTCGAAGGGATTTTGTACTGAATTCGTTGATATCTATTCCATCGATACGGATAGAACCCTTTTGAGCGGTGTAAAGTTTAGCAATCAATCCTGCAAGGGTTGACTTTCCACAGCCTGATGGGCCTGTGATTGCTACCACTTCATTGCTATCGATGCTTAGATTGAAATTGTGTAGAACTAGTCTTCTGCCGCCACTTTCTACACCCTCTTCGCATGTCGATGCTATCGGTGAATATTTGAATTCAACATTCTCAAAGCTGATTCTTCCTTCTGTGACATCATAATGTGCTTTGTGTTTTTCCGATGAGTTTGATCTCTTAATCAAATCTAAGATGTCTCGACAAGTTTCGAACCCGTTACTGAGGATGGGTAATGTTCCCACTGTTTGTTCAAGCGTGACTAAAGAAAATATTAGAAGAGTGAACACCATCATCATCTGCTGCACAGAGTACTTGGTATCAGATATCAGTTTCATCCCATAGTATAGAATAACTGCTTGAGCAATATACATGAAAATCTGGTTAACACCAAAGCCTAGTCCGATAAAAACAGCCCGTCGGAAGGCAATTCCTTTCAGCTTTGTTTCTCTCCTCTCTGCCTCCTCTTTAAAGTAATTTTCCAACGAGAGTAATTTGACTGATTTGATTCCTGCTACAACTTCATCTATGAGTGAGATTACAGCCGTGGTTTCTTTTCGATACAACGATTCCCATTTAGTTACAATGCTTTTATACCAAGCAGATGAGAGATAGAAACACGGAATACAAGACAATCCCACTAGACTAAGCTGCCACCCGCAGATCATTGACCAAACTATAGCGAAAAGTCCTAAGACAACGCAACTGATAACGCTACTTGTAAATCGAGAAATTATTAGTCTGACTGATTCAGAATCGTTCATCAATATAGATGTTAAGGAGGATGCAGTATCTGTGTTGAATTCCAGTATCTCTCTGTCTAGTATGTTTCTTAGGGATTTCACTCGTACGTATTTGAGCCATTTCTCTGATGCAACGTCGAGCGCTGTCTTTCCATAAGTAGTAAGACCATCCGCCACAGCAATAGCTACCACTATTAGTGTCCACCTGGTCAGGTTGTCCCATGATGATCCTATTTGGTTTCGAGATATGATCCCGTTGAGAAGATTAGAAAACGCATATGAGAAAATAGGGTTGGTTATAGCATTGACTACTGATGAGAGTATACCGATTCCCAGCATAGCTTTGTTAGGCACGCTATTGATAAGCATTGTAAGTAGTCTTGTTGTTGGAACTTTTTTCTTTTTGTTCCATTCTT
This sequence comes from Sugiyamaella xylanicola (nom. inval.), assembly GCA_001939105.2. Classification (NCBI taxonomy): domain Eukaryota; kingdom Fungi; phylum Ascomycota; class Dipodascomycetes; order Dipodascales; family Trichomonascaceae; genus Sugiyamaella; species Sugiyamaella xylanicola (nom. inval.). The sequence goes on from MQSX02000002.1 coordinate 558,510, forward strand.
CAACTTGGGAGTCAACATATTCATCTTCAGTGACAAACTTTTCGAAGGGGCTTGTTAAGGATTTTCTGTTTTGCTTTAAATTGGCCTCGACCTGTGAGAAATGACCATTTGACACGCTAGAAATTTCGCTATTAGTTGAGGCGTCAACTGCTTCTGGTATCTGTGAAATTCTAGTTGACGGAGTAGACAACTCGGATAGGAGCTTAAGCTTCGAAGAATGCTCTTCTAGATTTTTCCTAAGACCGTGTTCAACTATCTTCCCGCTCTCCATTATATAAAGATAGTCTTCAGGATTAATTTGTGCTAACTCGTGGGTTATAATTATTGTCGTCTTGTCGGCACGAAATTTCCTTATTTCCTCTAAACATTTTGATCTCATTTTAGTATCTAGTGCACTAAAAGATTCGTCAAAAATCATTACTGGAGAGTTCCTCAACCTTGCCCTGGCGAGCGAAATTCTCTGCTTTTGACCACCGCTAAGCTTGTTACCTTGTAGACCTACATTTGTCTCCCAACCTTGATCCAACTCTTCTACAAAATCTGAAACAAGGAATTGATCACAAGCCTGACGGATGTTATGCTTTTTTGTAGCACGATTTCCTGCCATTCGAATGTTTTCCTCTATGTCTACGTCGAATAGAATACTTTGCTGTTCAACAACGAATATATTATCTGATAGCCATCGAGGACTAAGCGTATCAAACACTAGGCCATCGACGAAAATTGTTCCAGATGCTATATCGTACTGTTTTAAAAGGATGTGGCCTAGAGTAGACTTCCCGCATCCCGACCTGCCAACAATAAATGAGAGCTGCCCCGCCTTAATATTCAAATTAAACTGGTCGAGAATTATTTCTTTCCTAGTAGGATATTTGAAGCTTACCTGCTTTAGTTAGAATTTCCGATAATGTTTTGCTGAGCTCATATTTACCTACATTTTTGAATATAATATCACCGGAAGCTGGTGAAGGATATAACCCAATTTTTCGTTTAAAGTTGTGAGTAGCATCGACCCCCGGATCAATAGACTCCAGTAATCTGGCCGCTGCAACATTTCCTTTCTGAAGAAACATGAACTGAGATGTCAGTGCTCTAAAACTCTGAGCTACAGACATACAACACCAGAAAACTATAATTACCGTTCCAGAATCAATTTTTCCAGTTTTGATTAGTTTATTTCCATAATAAAACGACTGGGCGAACATTACGAGGACAATTGTTTTGACAAGGCTTTCTTGGAAGTTCAGATAACTATACACCTTTATGGAGGCTGAACACGCTAAATCGAGGCAATACACAAACTTTTGTAGTTCTAACCGCTCTTTTTGAAACACTTTGACAGTTGTAATTGCAGAGATCGCCCAGTGCATACTATCAGAAGCAGAACTAATCGCCTCTTTTGAACTGATTAGATGCTTTCTCACAGGGATACTAGTAATAATTCCTAACAAAAAGATTATAGGCAAGCCTGCTAGCGATACTAGCGTCAAGCTCCAAGAGTGAAAAAACGATAAGCCTAGAGACGCTATTGTCGTAGTAAGACCGAGAACCACGAAAGGCATTGCAACAGAAACTCCAATCCTGAACTCTTCAATATCCCTGTGGCAAGCTGTCAATTCTCCCATTAATTGGTTGCTTTTATCAAACCATGCCAACTCGTGATATATGACCGAAGTGAAGAGCATTTTCCTGGCACGGTATACCTGCCTATCACCAAATATACTCCACAAGGTTATCATTGCCCATGTAAGAAGAACCATGGCAATTCCAAGGGATAATATTCCGGAAATTGAGCTAATTACCTGGCTCATAAATGAGGATCTGCTAATGGAGCCAGCCGAATACATCGACAACGAATTTAAAATCTGTCCCAGCAAAATAGTGAGAGCAGGAGTAGTCAAAGCACCAGCTATAGTGACAAATAGGGCGGGTATTATTATCACTAAGTCGGTAATTTTGAAGAACTTGAAATAATTAATATAGCCTGGTTTTGTAGGCTGGTCAGAAAACATTGGCCTGCCATAGCGGGGGAGTTCCAATCCCAGGCCCGACTTCCTTCTAGAGTGTTTGCTAAACATATGTTCATCAAGTTTAAACACGAATTTATGAAATTTCGTAAACTGACAAATTTGAAGTTATATATCCAATGAAGACGAAAGGTTCTGACGACGACCTTTTGAGATTTTATGTCCTGGCTGAAACAGTTCTATTATACTCTGATAAAGGAAATTATATACGTCGATCTATGCAAGATAGTTTGTTATCTTTTGACGGCCGAAAACATTCTTGACTATCGGAGATAAAGTGGTGTTCCGGCGATGGTCCAAAACCTAGGTTACAATAAACATTAACAGGAAATCAGGCTAAATGAAATTGTTAGTAGCGAGTTGTATCGTAAGGAAGTTAACGGGCTGGCGATGGACCTCGAAGGATCATAATAGCTGCTCTCATCGACCGAGATATCCCATACATAGAGATAAACCGTCAATTGTTATTTACATGTAGGCAAATAGGAGTAGACACAAAATACATGTAGGTGCGATAAATCAGCATATTACCGCACCCCAACATTCGAACATTCAGGTACAGGTTGTTCAAGCCTCACACCTGCATGCTGACAGGTTATGTAGCATGTGAAAGTATGACAACTATATAGGGGTAGATGCTTGCTCGAGAAATCCACCTTGTCAATTCCTTCGGGCTATATTTCAAAAGAATTCAATAGAAACCAAACAATGGCAGATATCATTCTAGACCTTGTATCCAAGGTGGATTACACCAAAGCCTCTCTTCAATGTAGGTTTCTACTCAGTGAAATGTTCATGTCTCTAAAACTAACCGCTTATATTTAGTCTCTTTGGCCACTATCGCTTTCAACCCAATATTTTGGAATATTGCCGCGAGAGCAGAATACAACACTCATGTTATCACAAAATTGGCCTTTGGAAATAGAAAACTTGGATGCTACCTGCTTGCAATTACTATTTTCTCGCTCGGTATATATCGCGATCACGTTTATCAAGAAGCCCTCCTAGAGCAGCCAATAAGCTCAGTCCTGGACCAACCTGTTTTCAAGGCTCTTGGTGCCACTTCGTTTGCTATTGGAAGTATACTGGTTGTTAGTTCCATGTGGGCCCTGGGGGTGACTGGCACCTATTTGGGAGACTACTTCGGCATTCTCATGGACGAGAGAGTCACTGGATTCCCATTCAATGTCACAGATAATCCAATGTACTATGGAAGTTTCTTGTCATTCTTAGGCTCAGGTCTTTGGTTCGCTCGTCCTGCTGGAATTGCTGTTTCTGTATTTGTTCTGTTCATGTACCTGATTGCATTAAGATTTGAAGAGCCTTTCACAGCTGAGATCTATGCTAAAAGAGAGAGAGAGAGAGCTAAGAAAGCTAAATAAAAAGCATTATGTATAGATGTGCTCACTCAAGGTAGTACATAAGTGTCTGTAGAAAGTGTCGGTAACTCGGTTAGCCGCTCTGAGATCATTCCTCAGCTGTCGTCGTGACTTTTTAGTCAGTAATCTAATTCTATCATATATTTCGTAAATTCGTTATTGTAGACATTAATATAATCAAAGATCATCAGATGCTAGGCTACCATCCAAATCTCTCCGCATAGTAGTACACATTCGACATTCCCTGGCCTCGTAAGTTGGCAACAGCATTACGCACTTCTCTAAGCAGTGGATCAGGACCGCATGCGGCAACCCAGCAATGGTCTTCTGGGCTAGATCCCTCGCTGTTCTTGTTAATGTAATCCAGAATAAGCTGGTTAATATCGGGGCGACCTTTTTCTCTAGTAGCCCAAATGTCCATTTGAGTGTGGTCAACTATACTTTCGTCACGCTCATTCAGCCATTCAGAAAATGACCTATGTGGCAATACCCAGAGGAAATTTATATCAAATTTGCCTGGTGATACTAGTCCCTGCTGTATTTGAGCTTCTATCAAACTGTTGGCCATATGAAATTCTTGATACAATGGATATGTAAATGCTACGCCTGCGCCACCTGCTACAAGTATCAGCTTTGTATTCTGCTTCGGTGGTGCAGATGTACTGGGCATTTCAGGAGGATGAACACCGTAGGGTCCATGTAGAATACACCATTGATACAAAGGTTCATCTTCCTGTAAGCCATGTTTGGCTTCAGCCAGCTCTAACAAGCGTCTTGAGAATCCGTCTCGGGCCCGAATAATTAGTCGCAAGTTCTTTGAGCGCTTCATTGTTGATGCTATCGTATAAGGATGAGACTCAAAAGTTCCACATCCAATAACTGTAATATAAATATGTTGACCAGTAGTCCAAGCAAATGGACGACCGAAAAAGCCTCCAATTCCATCTTTTGGACCAGGTGAAAATGGAACATCCAGTATAACAGTCTCGCCACTTGCAGGGCGAATCATGCATTTCATTATTCGATAGTCAGATAACACCCTGGTTACTCTATCATATACCACAGAGATTCCAGCCGCTAGTGCGTATGGACGGGCTGTGGGGTAGTGTAGATACACAGCAGGGATTGATATTAAAAATCCCACAATGTGCACAATGTAGAAAAGCTCATAAAAAGATTCCCGTACTCTCAGACTAGATGTGAATCCAATTGCAAGAAAGGCCGCGCCGGCAATGATGCCTGCAACTGACCACAAATGCGTGCATAAATAATCAAACCTGAAGTAAAATGCAAAAATGATCAAGTGCGGAATCACGAGGATAAAGCAGATTGCTCCAGCGAGTCTATGAAATACATTCACCTGCTCATAAGACCATCCAGTCAGAAAAGACAAAGGGCTATGTTTTGCGCCAAGTATATACATCACTGGGATATTTATAGTGGCGAGTAGGCCGAGTCGAAATGCAAATATGATCCAAAATCTGACCTGATATAGAGCGAAGAATATCGTAGTCAATTCGTAAACAATAAGCGTGATTGTCACACCATAGTTCTCCATTCCCTTTCCACTAGGTTGAAACATCAAGAAAGCAACTACTTTGCAGTAGATCTTCCAGAACCGAGATGGCCTTCTGCCGCTTAAGAGTGGGTCTGTCTCCCTCGCTGAGCTCACCGGATTCACTGACGCTGTTGCATCGACTGAGACTACATCTTCTCCGTTATGGATTGGTATTCTAGACCTGTTTTTTCTATTCTTGAGATACCATGAGAGCTTTGTCGACCAGTGAACAACTACTACCAATAAAAACGTGGCCAGTAGAATATACTCGTAGTAGACTAGTAGTCTTCGGCCCTTGTATATTTCGGCAATCAATTCCTCCCTAAAAGGACCTTCAAAAGGCGAATCGTATCTGAATGGACTCTCTTCTGATGGCTCCCGCTCCTGTTCGTGCCCTTGCTGAGCAGTAATGCTGAACGTAGGAGGGAGTGATGGAGATGAAGCCAACATTACGGAAGCCTGACTGTCACAAGAACCCAATCGTCAGTTTATTACCACAGTTTTCGCGTTTGCAACAGTGTTTCGTCTGCTTTATAAGAGTACATTAAGTAAGGTTCTCTTACACGTGTATTTGCGCACTCATGAATAAGAACAGTACTCATTCTATGCCAGGGACACAATTTAGCTGTTTTCGGGATTATCAAAAAAATCTTATCTGATCTCTGGGTCTGGCAGGGATCTGCAGTGACGTACTAACGCGCGCCGCCAAGACTAGCTGAAACTGGAAAAATAGGAGGGGAGTCGCGGAGCCCACCGGCAGTCGTTACCGAGTTTCGGACAGTGAATTGAGAAGAATGAGCAGGTAAACTGTCTTGTTGACGGTCCGCAATCCGGTAAGAGCCTATTTCATAATACTACAGTAAAAATTGCGGATAAGCAATGCTTCCTAAAAATATAGCCACGGATAAGCAATGCTTCCTAATAATATAGCCACGGATGAGCGATGCTTCCTAATAATAGAGCCGTGAGCCGGCCGAACAAGTAACGCCATGCCATACATATGATTAGGCTAATCGATATAGATATATAGCAGCTCGCGGAACGAAACTAACTTTATAATCTCGCTCTTCTTCGTGACATCGGGCCCATCTAATCTGAAACAAGTTAAACGTATCCGCGCGGCTACATGTCAACATGTATTATGAGGTGTCGAAGAGACGTGAAGTAGGGTGTAAGATATATAGGAGGAGTCTGGCTATACAATGTCTATTAGTTTGGAACTACTAGCTAACAAGGACGACTCTGGAAACGGTGCTAGCTCGGATAATGCCATTCCTCAGCTGATTACCAATATTCTCTCCAGTTCATACAATGATCCGTCTCTGCGGCAGGCATTATCTGTCTTGGACACCAAATTGGCTGAAAATACGGCGGAGAACCGCCGTCACTTACGGTCAGATATAGAGACCTCAATTCTTAAGTCTGGTGGAGCGATACTTAAGGATTTCACAAAACTGCATCAAAAATTAAGTAGCCTGGGTGAATCAATACAAGATCTTAACAGTCAATATTACCACATGGAGCAGTTGGTGAACCAGGCGACGAAAGATACCTTTCAGATTCAAAAACAATCGGAGGAGTTACGGAAAAACGAAGAAACGATTGTTCTGAAAAAACGTCTATTGGATGCATATGAAAATAATTTTGTCCTCACAGATCAAGAATTAGATACTCTAAACAACGGCTTGCTTGGTACTGATAACGACGACATTGAACAATTCTTTCAAGTTTTGGAGAAAATCAGCCATATTTACAATGACTGCCAAGTTTTATTATCTGCTGATGATACGTCCCAAACAGGGATGGAGATAATGGGTCAGATGTCATCGTATCTCGATAAAGGTTATGAAAAGATTCTAATAGCGGTCGAGAATGAGTTTAAGAAGATGGTTTCAGGACAGTATTTACAAATCAGTAAATCATTAAGAAGATACCTAAACATTCTTTCGAAAGAGCGCCCCAACCTATTTGACAGTGCCCTAAACGGTCTTGTTGACACAAGACAAAAGAATCTAAGCAACGAATTCGTCAAGGCGTTGACTGTCGAAACTCCAACGTCTAAACCCATTGATTTTTATGCCTATGATATTCTTCGTTATGTTGGAGATATAATGGCTTCAGTACACTCGTCAATAGTTGGTGAACAAGAGTTATTCGAAACTCTATTGTTGGATGATATTGAAACTTTACGATCAAAAATTGACAAGGCAACAACGTCTCTTGTCAAGCCGTTGAGACTAAGGATTGAGCAGGTAATTTCGACTGAAGATAGCCTTGTTAGCATATACAAAGTGGGAAATGTCCTGGACTTTTATCACTCTATATTTTTAAAGACATTTGGAAACGACTCTTCTGCTATTATGATGGCAATTTCACGTCTAGAAGAGGCATGTGCTCGACAATTCAATCAATGTCTACAGAACAAAATAGCCTCCCAGAGGGATAGCTTAGGTAGCATTTCAAGAAATGCTTCAACTTCTTTCCACGATCTCCAACCTCCAGAGTTCTTCAGTGATGCTTTAGCCGATGCGAAAGCAATCCTGTCGTCATATGAAGCTAGCATCAATTTCACGTCACCGCCTTCTGACGAATTCAGGCAGATACTACATGATCTTATTGAACCATATCTTGAACTTTGTAACCGTGTTTCGGAAAATCTTCCATCAATAGACTCGGAAATATTCCTCATAAACTGTTTTGATGCGACTAAATCTACTCTTTCACTCTTCCCATTTGTCCAGTATAAAATCGACCAAATAGAGAGTCGTACAAACGAGCTGGCCGAAGTCCTTGAAGACTGTCAATACTACAAGTTTCTCTCATCATCGGGCATAAGCTCTATTTTAAAGCCCGATAAATCTTTAGACAGAGAAAAAATGACCGATAATGCTCTAACTATCCAGGAAGTTGCCGCCTCTCTGGACAACTTCCTGCCTGCTGCCAATATGGAGTCTAGTGTCTTGCTTCATCGACTATCATCACCTCGTCTATCCTCGTCAATAACACTTCGAGCATCGCAAAGATTTGTTGAAATGTTTCAACAAATAAAACAAACTGTCGAAAACATATATGAGTCCGACCAGGCAGCGACTCTTCTACCCCGGTCCGTTTCGGAAGTTAAAACTCTTTTAGCTTTAGAATAGAAATTTGCATTTACCTAACCAATTTTATAAAAGAGTATTTATTTTAGATGAGCACTGCCAGCTGCCCAGGATTTTCCGCTTGTGGGAGACTATATCGTAAGCTGTTAAGCGATATGCAGGGCCCCAGCAGCGGTGCACGATAAATACACGGCTGAGATTGCGTACAGTTCTTAGTAATGCCGTCGTCGAGATACGGGCAAGATAGACTAAACGAGATTCATTGTCTATATACGTTCCCTTACATATTTATTGCACGAACCCTTCCTGGTCTCGCAGAAAGTATTTATAGACGACGTCTCCCGTGAGAAAAGCAATTTGAACATACATAAACTGAAGAACTGAGTTGCATAATCGATGGGAAAACCGAGAGTAAGTGAGGGCACTATTCGTCAACCACTTTGAATATCTCGAGACTAACTTTTTGTTATAGCTCATAATTATAGTTCGCCATGGCGAATCAGAAGCGAACCAGGACAAATCCGTCAATAGGGTAGTTGCAAATCATAAAGTAGCTCTGACAGACAGGGGACACCAACAGGCTGTGGTAGCTGGCGAGAGGTTAGCGTCTTGTATTCAGGATAATGAACGAGTAGCATTTTTCACATCACCATATAAAAGAGCGAGGCAGACGACGGAAGGAATCTCTTCGGTTCTGAAAAAACGCGGAATAGACTTTGAAGTTCACGAAGAACCCCGTATGAGAGAACAAGATTTCGGTAATTTTCAGGGAGACTCGGAAGAGATGCAGAGGATTTGGACTGCTAGAGCAAGATATGGACACTTTTTTTTCCGGATTCCAAATGGAGAGTCTGCCGCTGATGTATATGACCGATGTGCTGGATTCAATGAGTCACTGTTTCGCCAATTCAATCAGCCTCATTTCCCAGAAATCTTGGTATTGGTATCACATGGAATATGGGCACGAGTATTTCTTATGAAGTGGTATGGATGGTCGTATGAGAAATTCGAGTCACTACGTAATATCCGCCATTGTCAATTTTTGAAGATGGACTTGTGTCCTATCGAGAAGAGATATAATTTATTGACTCGGTTACGGACATGGGACGACAGTGATGAAGAGGATGTTCGTGAAACTAGTGATGGAGGTGAGATAGAAGAGCTCGAGCTGGCCTCGAACAACAGTATATCTTTGAATGATATCAAGAAAATCGCCGCTAAAGAAAAACAAATCATGGAGGAATATAAGGCTGCTAGAGTAGATTCTCCCAGCCCGTCCTATCATCAAGACGGACAAGAAAAAAGAATCGACCAGCATTAAGTCTACGGTTTTATCATTACATTTAGAATAATCAAAGCTATCTATAGAGTAGTTTATGGTGAAACTATCAAGTCAATTAATAAATAAAATACACAAATACAAATGCAATATAAGTATTCATGGCATTCAAAGTATGTTTAAAGCGCACTATTTTTGAATTCAGCAACATATCATATTACCACTTTTGTTTTAAGCGACAATCCGCTGGGGAATTTTCCCTCGACCATATCCATCTTTAGAATAATAGTCCATTGGGTAAGCCTTGTCCCACGGCTGGTCTTTTTCGAGACTGACCATAGCTTCATACGGGGTTAATAAGGGGCGAGGGAATGCATACCCCCAATCAATTGATAATCGGGGACATGCTACCTGGATCCAACAATCAACATCATCAAACTGCGCTAATTTACCTGGGAAAATCTCAGAGAGTAATACCAATACAGTCTCGATATTCTTTTCTTTGAATCCCTTCTCAATGAGATCCAAAGTCCCCATATTACCTTGGCGGCCAAGAGCACCAAGAATAATCCCAACTTTTTTGGCATTTTTAGCTTCTTTAATAGCCGCTCTCCTAATGGAATGCATTTCGTCATGATCAAACGTCTCCGATGTGAATTCACGGTTATATGGATCATACTTGTAAGCAGGGATTTCTGGATTGTGGATCATAGCGCTCTCCAGATGGAATCTACCATCTCCAATATAAACAATAGCATCTATATCTTTTGACGAAAGGCGCGCAGAAGTACAACCCAATACCTCACCCTTGGACAATGGCATTGCTTGCGGAGTAGAAGTGACAATCTGATGTTCAGTTATTAAGTCATCGTGGATAGCATGCAAGGTAGGATTAAACTGAATCGTTCCAACAAGAGCCAGCCGACTTGAGGGAGCAAAATTCTTGCCAAGGGTGGCTATTAAATGCACTTTATCAATGTCGATAGTAACGAAGACATATAAAACTTTTATTCTCGTAACATCTACGGGCACTAAACAAGAGTGCGCATAGTGAACCAGAAAGTCACAATTCAATGATAGAGCAGTGAAATCATCAATGCAGCAGGCACCATAGGTGACATCACCCATAATCACAGTCTCTACACCACAAAACTGTTCAAGAATGTCGGAGATGATGCAGGAATATAGTAGCAAACCTTCAGGTAGTTGCAAGGCCACTCTCTTTGCATTAGATTTTCTAATATGCCAAACGGTCTTATGGATTTCAAAGTTGTAGTTTTTCGGTAGAATTTTAATGGCTTCGTTCAGTTCTTCATCATTCAAGATATCATCAGGGATTCTGTTCAGAGTTCTTACTGTTGATCGTTTGGACTGTGTCAGTGATCCACCAATATCTTCAATATTACTAGCGCCACTTTTCTCATTAGTAGCACTAGCCTTTTTTCTACCAACAAATCTTCTTTTGGGAGCAGCCGCTGATACTGCTTCACCTGTCTGGTCACTCATTATGAATATTGTGAAGCTGACAAAACAAATTAAATGTCAACTATGTACATGAAATATTTATCTCTTGAGATCAGAGTTACCCTAACCTCTATCATGAATTTTTGATCGCTATAATGCAGATAAACGGGCTTGATAATTTTGAAATCCATATCAATATTGATTTATTTTTTTTTTGCTTCTGCTCTTCACTAGACAGAACTATTGTAGTACAGTCTTTGTTTGCTCTGCAGATGAAGCCTCAATCGTGAAAGATCTGACCCTCTTCTCCGCAAGCAGCTACCTACTTGAGACCCATATTCTTTGGATATGATTACTCCTCAATTCTCCGTTGATCAGGATGATGAATTTGTCTTTGTGAAAATAAAAGCACCTTATATCAAGGCTCAAAATATTGAGTTTGTTGTGGACGAAAATGTTTTCATCTTTTCGCTCCACCCCTATTATCTTCGACTAAGATTCCCCGGTAAACTTGTAGATGACGATGATAGATCAAACGCAAACTATGATTTGGCCAGCTCAATGGTATCAGTTAAACTACCTAAAGAAGTGAAAGGTGAGCATTTTGAAGATTTAGATATGGTAACGAAATTATTAGCAAGGAGAAACGAAGAGACAATCCAGACCAAGAAGCCATTGATTATCGAGATGGACCAAGAGGCCCAAGACTCTGGGCTCAGCGAAGACAGAGCGCTTGAGGAACTGTCGAGAAATGATGATGCTGATCTGAGTGAAAAAAATAAAAACACAAAACTCAGTTCCTTGGGTGAAGACTACGATTGGGAAATTGAGCAAGAAATTCCAAAGCCATTGAAGGAGTCAGAAAATGAGCCTGGTATGGAGTTGATTAACAAATACGGTTTTGATAATGCATACTCGGGAGTCATGTCTATATCGATCATGAATGGGAACGATATCAACGACTTGTCCGACCCAGACAAACTATCATCTCTTGAGAGGACAAACGAACGAACTGAATTGGAAAATGAAAAATTTGATGCAGATTACTATCTGTCTGATCTGTTTGACAATCCTATGATTGCTGATATTATTGAATGGAAGGATGATGCCAATGATAGCCTTACAAGCCAGGAAAGTGATAGGCTCGCCCGTTTGTCGAACAAATCGTATATACTCGATTCACCGAAACAAACATATCTTGGACTCATTTCTCTTCTTTTTGGCAGCTGCTATGATAAGAGAGTAAATATGGGTGATAGTACTGTTGAATCTGCGTGGACCGTAGGGAAACTATCCCCTCTTTTGAGTTGTCTTGACTCTAACTTCACTACTGTCAAGAGCTTGGCAATAGCATGTACTAGGAGATCTCTCTGTTATCCCCTATACAGATCATGGGAACTTTCTCTCGCTATTTGGAACGATGTCTACCAGGTGCTGAAACGAGGGAAACGGGCAGTTCTTAAGGAACTTACGCGTTTGGTCCTTATGTTCGACATTGATATTTACAACGTTTACAATCAGATTTTCTTAGAAGATTATTGTGTCTGGATCCAGTACAGCCCGGAAAACGTTATTCGAAGCTTGGCCCATGAGATCCATAGGGTCTGCATTACAAAAGATGAAACGGGATTTGACCTCTCAGAGTATGAAGAAGCTGCGAAGGAAGCACTTGCCGATCAAGAAACGGATCAGATTGAGTAGTTCTCTGCTATATCCTGATTATCCTACATATTTATTATTGTTCTTCATAAATTGCAGCTGTTCGGCTTTGTATTTTTATTTATTCGTTGATGCTGATGCGTAAATTGATGCTTCAGGTTCCTGTACTTTTCTAATAGATGCTCAATGTCTTCCACGATTCTCTTGTCTTTTCTGATATATGCTTTTGCTTGCTTTTGAGTGAGATGGCGTTATTTCAATGGCTGTGAGTATACACCCCGTCTTAACATAGCAATTTTGATTTGATTTTTGCGGTGGGGTTTGGGTTATTTCGCTTGAGTCTGGACGCTTTACCAGGCCGGCTTTCCAGCCTAGCAGATTACGGTTGGTTTCAATTGAGGGTGTTTTTATCTGTCAAGGCATTCGCTTTTCATTGTCTTTTCTCCACTTTTCCTGTACCCTCTTCGAAGGTCCAAATATAGCTAGTTTTCTGCTTCTCATTGCTTTGGCGTTGCTTCTAGATAGTCGACACCACCGTGATTTTAAAAAGGAAAGCCGAATCGAAGACTTTTTAAAAAATACCTGATATTCTGTATTCATCAATCGAGTCTCTCAACTTTCTGAGATTGCCATAATATTGGGCGTATAGTCTAGTTGGTTATGGCGCTCGCTTAGCATGCGAGAGGTCTCCGGTTCAATTCCGGATTCGTCCATTTTTTTCTCATACATTTTTCTTTTTTGCCTACCCAATTTAGATAATCAACAATCCTCTGACTTAAGCTCAGCTGGACTATAACATAAGGTTGCTATAACCATGAGTTTTAATTATATTCTTATACATATACCAGGGTCAATGCTGTTACGATCTATTAATCTGTGCAGCTTATTTAGATATTCCAACGCATAGGCCAGTTACAACTGTTTTTGATAGATTTTAAGCTGGCTCTTGCTCGAATTGGTTCGATCTTATAAATAGGGACTGCAGGTATTTTTTAATCCAAGCACAAATATAAAACAGATACAGAAAAATTAAAAAACTAAAAACTACAGCACCTTCTGTTCACGCCTGGTCTCCCACGGCATTACTGATCAAGGCTCTCAGAGGCTTGAATATGATTGATCGGACGGGAAATCTTATTTTACTCTGGATATGGCCGTAGCTGTCAGGTTTTTCAGTTTCACCCCTATCATATGAAGAGTAACAGATCATTGTTACTATAAAAAACACGGAAAATCTAATATAAAGAGAAGAATAGACCCACAATACCTTGGATCAAGATAATGTTTCTAACCATGAAAATGAGGACGATTATTAGGAGCAAAGGAACCCCAGGTAGAAGGAAAATCAAGGAACAGAAAGTCCTCTGCCACGCCAAGCCATAATAATGCCCCCCTGCTTCAAACGACGAGCATATCCGATAACAGCCAAAAGATAGAGTCCATACCAATGAAATTGTAATCCTTTGAGACCGCTGAGGTCTTCGGATTCTAGTAGTCGGATGGTAGAGGGGCTCATGAAGATCGCCAGCAAGACAACAACCATAGATTCAGCTATTTCCTCAGATAGTATCTAGTCTATCTTTCGTCACAGGGTCAAAAAATACTATTGAGCCATCAAATCCTGCCAAAAAAGAAACGCACCCGAGATGAGGGTCGAACTCACAATCTTCAGATTCCAACTGTTTTCAGCATAGAAGTCTAACGCGTTAACCAATTGCGCTACTCGGGCTTGTGTTGTCCCAGCTGTTGGCCCGTTTACTGACCAATGAGAACCAATAAACAGGCCATATGCCTCCCAAGCATCAATTCTTAGAGCTGTTCTCAGCAAAGGTCATATCAGCTTATAGGGCAAAGGAATCTTCCATATATCACAGTAGCATGTGGAGTTTCCATTAGCGGATGGAGATCTGCACTTAAGACAACAATAAAACCTAACCCATATCATTTTCATATACAAATATAATGCTTATACACGGGGCAGCGACATAGCCTCCATTCGTAATAATAACAGAGAAAATACGTTGGTTACACCCACGCAGCCGGAGCACTAACTCTAGCCATCATCGAGACTGAAATTTGTTTGCGAAGTTGGACCGATTTTTCCGAGAAGCAAAGTGTTTCAAGTGTCTGGTGATAATACTGCTGTGATCCTGGCATTCCGCTTAGATTGGTTTTGTTTTTCAGCCTGAACTTCGTAGGAAAACGTAAGCATACGTACAGTCATCTCGATCGTGTACGATTATAGCTACTGATAAATCCTGGTTCAGAAATTTCCTTGGAACATTCGGAGTTGAAAATATTCGCCAGATTTTGTTTCTGACTGAATGATAGGAATATCTATAAACCACTTTTAAAAAAAGAAGGTTTTAAAATTTGTGTCTGAAGACGACTGATTGCATTTCGTTAGCGTTGCATCTTTTACTTGACTGATTTCACTCTCGCTTAGTCGACTATCATTCGATAATATAATCATCAGGTTCGAGTAAGAAACAGAATTTACATTTGAAATATCCATACAATCAATCCATTATTCAACTAGTCCAGCTAGCTCTTTATTCTTGAACTCAATATGGACTCCGATACTGATTCTATCGAAAGACCCCCCGCCGAGACAAAACAAAAGTCTCGAAGACCTCCAAATACAGCATTTAGGCAACAGCGTCTTAAAGCATGGCAACCTATATTAACTCCTAAAACAGTGCTGCCATTGTTTTTTTGTATTGCTATTATTTTTGCTCCTATCGGCGGACTGCTACTGTATGCGAGCAATCAGGTTCAAGAAGTAATCATTGACTATAGTTATTGCTCTCAGCAGGCCCCTACAGACAATTTCGCAACTATTCCCGACAAGTTTGTTTCCTCGCAGACCTTCAGTGGTGGTAAACAGCCTTCCAATCCACCTCAATGGAAACTACAAATCAACCACAACGATAGCATTGGGGCGGACAATGCTACGTGTTTTCTAAGATTTAATGTACCTACTGAAATGGGTAGTCCTGTTTTTATGTTCTACAGACTGACCAACTTTTTCCAAAACCATCGTCGTTATGTACAATCTTTTAACGAGGATCAGTTAAATGGAAAGGCTGTGACAAACAGCTCGTTGAAAAGCCCAGATGATTGTAAGCCCTTGACTCTTGCTCCTGATGGAAGGCCCTATTATCCATGTGGTTTGATTGCTAACTCCTGGTTCAATGACTCTTTCTCTTCTCCTGTTCTTCTCAATGCTCCTGGATCGAATAGTGATAATGAAACATATTTCATGACTGATCAGGGTATTGCTTGGTCCACTGACCGTAACAGATTCAAGAAGTCTCAATACAAGAATGAAGAAGTCGTTCCACCTCCCAATTGGATCAAACGTTTCCCCCATGGGTATAATGACGAGACCCCTATCCCGGATATCTCCAAGATGGAGTCTTTCCAGAACTGGATGAGAACAGCTGGTTTGCCTACATTTTCTAAGCTTGCTCTTCGTAATGATACGACGCCGCTTGGAACTGGTACTTATCAAGTTGCTATTGGCCTCAATTTTGAAGTCCTTGAATACAATGGATCGAAATCGCTTGTATTGTCAACTCGTACTGTTATTGGTGGCCGCAATCCATTCCTGGGTATTGCATACCTTTGCGTTGCAGGACTCTGTTTCGTGCTTGGAATATTGTTCCTTATCAAGCACCTCATCAAACCCCGTAAACTGGGTGACCACTCTTATCTTTCGTGGAATCAGGAACCTGCTACTACTGGTCAAGCCTCTGGAGCGGATCAGGGTAGTCTTCAACAAAGAAGACATATTTAAATAGTCTAGTTTATGCAATTTATCGTTTATATAGTCTCTGCTGCTGAGAGATTTTTAGTATCGGGGGAGTCGAATTTCGTCGAGACCTGAACTACAAAGTTTACCAGGGTTCTGTGGATAGTTTACTGGACCCATTTACTAGCCATACGAGAATCCATCTATGTCATATGGTAACTTATACTTTTGTTCTATTCTATTCTGGTCCTAAGAAGTGTGCGACCTAACTTCTAGCCCTAAATATCTTTTTATTAGTTAATGGTATGATAATTAAACCTGTTAAATATGAAGCATAACAAAAAGGAACAGGAAGCTGGCTAGACGGTCTCCACAAGGTTTAGCTCAGCGAGACCAGCTCTTGTTACTTGTGTTCTTTTGGACGAACTGCTCATGCGAAGAGAGTAAAGGGGCAGCGAGGCGACTCAGTTGCTGTACTTCGAAGATGATACCGATAGGTAATATCACTCAGAGTACTGTTTATTAAACGAGAAGAACGAGTGACATAGCGAAGGAATCGCACTATCCATCAATGGTGTGGGGGATTATATATTACCCCTGAAGTGCCTGCAATCGGAATACAATCCTCGGTCCATTCTAGGAATGTACAATGGCAGATCATATGCACTATATATACGTATTCCTCGTTTGGCAATCGTCGTATTCCTCGCGAGCCGCGTGTCCTAATTAGGATGAAATTTCGACCCCTAAATCGTCAGTGTTTAACTACAAATAGGCACGCTTGAATCAGGCATTTCTATTTTCTGATCCACAGAAACGAAGAATCCGAACTCAACTTCGAGATATATTTTTTGTTTTTATCAGTTCACAGTTTGGATTTTTAAACTTGTTCAACACTTAGTTACAGTATTAACAAATCAAACGAAAATGTCCACTGCTAAACTTGCTCCTAAAGATTTCAAGGCTGATGCTGAATTCGCCAAAGCCATGCATGGTTCTGGTGAACGTGGTGGCTTTGGAGCTGTTCTTTCTAAGAACCGTGATGCTCAACAAGCTGCTGTTGATGGATACTTCAAGCATTGGGATAACAAGGGCCCCAAGGAAGAGACTGAGGAAGATAAACAAGCCCGTTTGGACGATTACTCCAGTTTAACTAAGCACTATTACAATTTGGTCACTGATTTCTACGAGTATGGTTGGGGTTCTTCCTTCCACTTTTCAAGATACTATCCTGGTGAGGCTTTCAAGCAAGCTACTGCTCGTCACGAACACTACTTGGCTCTGAAAATGGGGATCAACGAGAATATGAAGGTTCTTGATGTTGGCTGCGGTGTTGGTGGCCCCGCTAGGGAAATCCATCGTTTCACAGGTGCTGAAGTTGTTGGTTTAAATAACAATGACTACCAGATTTCTCGTGGTAACGCTTATGCTAAGAAGTTTGGCCTTGAAAACAAACTCTCTTTTGTCAAGGGCGATTTCATGCAAATGGACTTCGAGGACAACAGCTTCGACGCTGTTTATGCTATTGAAGCTACTGTCCACGCTCCTGATTTGGCTGGTGTATATGGTGAGATCTACCGTGTTTTAAAGCCCGGTGGAACTTTTGGTGTTTACGAATGGGTTTTGACTGACAACTACGATGAGACCAATTCTCGTCACCGTGAGATTGCCTATGGCATTGAGATTGGTGACGGCATTCCCAAGATGTTCAAATCCGAAGTTGCTGAAGCTGCGTTGAAGAAGGTGGGTTTTGAAATCGTCCACCAACAGGATATGGCTGATGTCGGTGATAAGATTCCTTGGTATTACCCTCTCACTGGTGACTGGAAATATATCCAAACCTTGGGTGATTTCTTCACTTTCTGTCGTACCTCTAAGTTTGGTCGTCTGTTCACCATGGAGGCTACTGGTCTATTAGAAAAGGTCGGTGTTGCTCCAAAGGGATCCAAAAAAGTTACTATTGCCCTCGAAGAGGCTGCTGTCCACCTTGTCAACGGTGCCAAGGAGGGTCTCTTCACTCCTATGATGCTTTACGTCTGCAAGAAGCCAGAATAAATGCATGATATATATGTACACTACTAATACTTATACTAATGCGATAATGATACCTGCAGTACAGCCTATTATATCTGTCGACGGTGCTCATCGGCCTCCGGTGGCTGGGGCTGCCACAGACTCTGTTGCTCCTGTTCGGCAGGAGACTGGACGGGCCGTCGACGTCCCGACTCGAGCGTAGCGAGAGGAGCCACGGTGTCTGGGGCAGCGCCCCAGCCGCCGGAGGCATCTCTTAAAGCCGGGCAGGTAGGATACTTGGTTGACCGGCACGCCTCGGGTTCAGGCATTATTGATCTCCACAGTCCTTGCTATAAGCTGGGGGTTTCCTAGTAATAGTGGGATTAATTGAGAAGAAGAGACTCCGAAGAAACTTCTCTGGTTGCATCCTCTTTCTTTTTCTTTTCTTTCACTAAGGACATGGGATCTCGGCAACGATGCTCCCGCCAAGTGGAATGCATGTGGTTTTGGCAGCTGTCAAAGGCGATCAACCTAAATTATCATCTCATGCGCACTTCGGAAAAATGCCCATGATAACCAGAATGTGTCTATATCTACCAGCTCTACGCTATACTCTCGTGTTGATTCTGTAGCCCTTTTTCACTCGTTAGGTGGGTGTCATTGGCTTTACATAAATTCCATGATCATTCATCTGTGTTGTCGTCAAAGTCACACACACTCCCGACAGCTCATCAGCAATGCAGATTCACCTTGGACGGTCTTCTGGTTCATCGTTCACCCTTGCCAAGAGTCTGCTGACAATAAACATGCCATTTAAGCAATAATCAGATAAAAGCTGGAGAAAGGAGTCTGTGATGCGCTGCTACATTGTAGATCTCTGCATGGCAGGTTACATTTTACGTTGGTCCTGCACAATATTCAATTAAGAGGCTTTGACATTTCACACAAGGGCTTAAATGATTGTGATTCTGGAGAGGTTGCGTTATCTAAATTATAAAGTTCCTTATTGCATCGCCCAACCGCTGTTATGAGGCCCTTAGCAGCTCTACTACACACCTGCAGGTGGTGCATGATCGACAGTTACAATGTGCAGAGACGAGGTCATAACCTGATCTGCCCATGCAAAATGGCTTTCACAATGTGACATGAAGCATTTCAAGGTACAAGACGGAGACCTCCGGCAGGAAGATGTAGCTTTCGCCAAAACTACGACCGGGGCTTGATGTAACAGTTTTTCCGAAGATAGTTGGCGGGTGGGCGAAATGAAATGCTATATATATGAAGCTAACCACCAGCTTCGTTGGCATTCAGAGTCCATCAAAAATACAAACAATCTCAAAAAGTTGATAATAAAATATGACGGAAATACTTAACAGTCCGTCATCGTTTAAAGAGCATCATAGTGATGACGATAGTTCGTCCAATGCCCACCCATCTGGGCCCTCATCGCCACCTTTATCAAGCTACCTGTTGGTATCGGTACTGTGCGTTTTCGCTGCCATGGGTGGTTTTATCTTCGGTTATGATACTGGTACTATTTCAGGATATGTTAATATGCCAGTTTTCTTAGAGCATTTGGGCAGCACAAACGAAGAGGGCCTGCATTACCTGTCTAAAGTCCGTTCGGGTCTACTAATTGGTATCTTTTCGATCGGTGCATGCATCGGAGGTATCTTTCTGTCACGTCTAGCTGATATGTATGGTAGGAAAGTAGGCATCTGGGTTGCAACAGTCATATATATTGTTGGCGTTCTGATTCAGGTCACAACCTACGATGCCTGGTATCAGTTCTTAATTGGCCGTCTTATTGGCGGTGTAGGTGTTGGCACCTTGGCAGTCTTGGCACCCATGTTCCAATCTGAAGTAGCCCCCCAGGAAATTCGAGGCACATTGGTTGCATCGTACCAACTAATGATTACCCTAGGAATATTCATCGGGTATATCGTGTGTTACGCCACCAGTACAAGACCAAATGCCAATTCATACCGCATCCCACTCTCCCTGGGATTCGTTTGGTCGGTGATCCTTATTGTAGGGCTTATCTTTTTGCCAGAATCTCCTCGTTATTTGATAACCAAGAATAAGAATGAAGAAGCTCAAAAGGTCATGTGCTGGATTAACAGACGTGATCCTAGTGACCCTTTTATTTCTGAGACTGTCGCAAATATTGCTGCTGCAATTGAACATGAACAAAGAGCTGGCAAAGCGAAATGGACTGAAGTTATCACTGGTAAACCTAGAGTTGGCTATAGATTAATGGTAGGAATTGTTGTTCTTATCTTGAATCAATTAGTGGGTGCAAACTATTTCTTCTATTACGGAACTACAATCTTTAATGGAATTGGCATCAACAACTCCTTCCTGACTTCCATTATCCTAGGTGCAGTTAATTTTGGCTCGACATTCTTTGGCCTTTATTTTGTAGAAAGATTCGGTAGACGTAATGTGTTGTTATATGGAGCAGGGGGTATGTTTGTTTTTTTCATCATTTATGCATCCATGGGGGCCAAGGCACTTTACCCAAATGGCTCAGACAATGAAGCGAATGTACAAGTTGGAAAGGCCATGATCTTTGTCACCTGCGGTTACATCTTCTGTTTCGCTACTACCTTTGCACCTTGTGGCTACGTCCTTGTCAGTGAACTATTTCCCATCAGAACTAGATCTAAGGGTATGTCGCTGGGACTTGGCGCCAACTGGCTTGCCAATTTTCTTATTTCCTTCTTCACTCCTTTTATTACCGGGGCGATCCATTTTTATTATGGATTTGTTTTCGCCGGTTGCAATTTGTTTGCCATTTTCTTCGTCTACTTTTTTGTACATGAAACTAAAGGCCTGAGTTTGGAGCAAATAGACCAGTTGTTTATCTCTAAAGTTAAACCATGGAATTCTCCTCACTGGGTCCCTCCTACTCTTGTTGATTCCGACACATTCAGTGATAATCCAAATTTCAAAAGCACTGTATAGTCTTGAAATGTAATCAAAATCTAAACTATCTGGCATATATAGCGTATAAATAATGAAGCTGACATCTATATAATGTGAGTGATCCGCATGAACGGGAAAGCCCACGGTAGTATTAAAAGTGAGATTCTCAGTGGCTCCAGCTGCTGGGGACCGTCCCCAGCCCCGTTACTCTTATCGCTTCGCTCGAAACTCGATACAGCAGGCCTTAGCAACCCTTGTGATAAGGATTATAAGACTTTAATACTCATTAGAGCCAGTTTGAGAGAATAGTATCATTAGCATCCTGCCCTCATACTATAGTGTCCTCTTGCATAACAAAGCATATATGGTACGAATTAAGGAAGCGTATTTCGTCTTTCTGCTTAAAATATCAAATTTTTACTCCACATTAATCTTCCAATAGCAAGAATCTAACTACTGAACGGCAAACGTTATCAATGGCCTCAATTTCACAAAACCTCTCTCCCCCGACTATTACCCCAGATCCCCCTTAATCCACTGCGGAACGACTGTGTCTGCAATGCAAGCCGCTATCCGACCAACCGTACAACGTTTAAAACCCACTTACCTCTACCCGTCGATCATGCGGTCAAAGTCGGTCGTTGGTCATCTCCGAAATCGGTTGTAAACGACCTGTTCAGGAATAATCGTCCCGGAATATTTTCTTAACGTCAGACCCTATATACTGGCTGACCCATTACTGGCTGATCCCATCGAACAAGTTGATATACTGCCATTCAGCTTCTGCTTGTTATTGATTCTTAAGAGCTCACGAATTAATTATTTCATGTCTGATTAGGATTAGAGTACATTCACCTACAGACTTTTGGGAATCTTTTATTACGTAGATTACGAGAAGTGCATAACTCTAATCTTACCGATCGGTCTAACGGTTCAAACATTGATCCTGTGAATTACGGGCATTGTACAGTAACAGAATTATTTTGTTTTCGTGCTCTTGCTCGCTACTTCTAATTCATGAGAGAATAGTCAACCGAATAGTTAGAGGGGAAATATTATTATTTGTCGATTGTATCGACTTTCGTGGTGACTAATTTCTGAAAAATGGCTCTAGAAACCATAGCTGCCTCGGTACTGGGTGCTGTTGGCAGTAAATTAGTGTTCTATCCTCTGGATACGATACGAACGCTTCAACAAACATCTACAAACTTCAGCTATTTCTTGCCAATACGATCGTATTTTCGCGGTCTTGGAGCGTCTCTCTCGTTAAGTGCACCGGCTTTTACAGTATACATGGTAGCATACCGAGAAACGAAGCGCGAGCTAGCACCATATTTGGGTGAAGCAGCTCTTGCAAATTATATTGTCAGCGGAGCCGTCTCGCAATTGACCAGTAGTTTTATATGGACTCCCATGGAGGTTTTAAAGGCTCGTATGCAGATTCACCAAGGGCCGTCTATTAGCACATTCAACTTAGCATCAAGCATATACCGGACAGATGGAGTCAAAGGGTTTTTCAGAGGATATTGGATGGGTGTAGCAGTATTTCTACCCCACTCAGTGGTATGGTGGACAACTTACGAATATGCGAAAGAGTTACTAAGCACAGATAATGAAACACTGAAAACAATCGACTATGGCATTGCATCCGCAGCAGCAAGTTCTTCAGCTGCTGTGGCATCCAACTTCCTGGACGTTATCAAGACAAGACAGCAAGTTGCAGTATCGGAGGAAATTGCTCGTATCCGGCCAGACGACCGTCTAGGCGTCTTTAAAGTTGCAGGCAACTTGATAAAGGAAGTGGGATTTTTCCGGGCTTTCTTTAAGGGACTACATATCAGACTCCTACACTCACTGCCGTCGAGTGCCCTAGCCATGATGATTGTCGAAACTATCAACCCTGACCGTCTGAGAGCTGCTGGCGCAGCTAAATTCACAAATGAAGACCGACTGGCAGCGGCCACATTGGAAGAAATTGAGGCATAATAACTAATCGCATATAATACTAATAGACATTGCATTTTCAGCTATCAGTAGTCTTCTATTGAGGAATGAGGTCTCGGACCAAGTCTCAAGGGCCTGTTTTAGACCGAAAAGATTCTCTGGCCAGAATAATGAAGCTAGCATGGATGCATTAGTGGAGTGAGCTCCCTAACTCATTCTCACAAGCTGTGCCGGCAGCAGCGAGCTCGCATTGGGTGATAAAAGTAACGTGTATTATATATCTAAAGCTTGGGTGTGGTATTCAAAGCACCGCTGTCGTTGAGAGGACCTTCTTTATACATGGCCTCAATTTCAGCCTTGAAGAGCTTGACGGCAGCAGGTCTCTTAATCTTGAGAGTGGGAGTCAATGTGTCATTCTCAGCAGTGAGGGGCTCAAAGCGAAGAAGTACATTCTTGATCTTTTCAAAACCTTGGAGGAGATTGCCAGTGGAGCCATTGAGAGCCTTGATGAAGGCAGCCTTCACAGCTGGAACGTCATATGTAGCTGCCAGGGCAGTCAAATCTGTAGGGCGGATGTGCTTGTGCAAGACCTTGTTGACTAGAGCAGCATAACTATCGGGGTTGACACCAGCAATGGAAACAAGATATGATTCAGTTGAATCTCCGTGAACGAAGATCTGAGTAATGAGAGATGAGTTGGCAAGATAAATATTCTCAATCTTTTCAGCAGCCACGTACTCACCTTGAGAGAGCTTGAAGAAGTTCTTGACACGATCAATAATGAAAATACGACCAAGCTTATCTACAGTTCCAACATCACCAGTGTGGAACCAACCATCCTCATCGTAAGCTTCCAAAGTCTTCTCGTTGTTTTTGTAGTAACCAGTGAACATTTGAGGTCCTCTAAGCATGATTTCACCACGAGGGAATGGCTTATCATTCGAAGTGTAGCCGAGGTCAGGAACGTCTCTGAAACGAAGCTCAGTAGTAGCAGCAATTGCACCACAAGAACCGGCAAGGGCTTCAGCAGGTTGAGAAACTGAAATACCAGACATGGACTCAGTCAAACCATAACCTTGTAACAATTCAGCAGCAAGAGCAACCTTGAGAAACTCAACGGTAGACTTTGAAAGTGGGGCAGAGCCACTGACAAGACTGTGGAGATTGTCGAAACCGAGCTTCTTTCTAATCTTACGAGACCAAACAAAGTCCCAAATAGGATGGTTTGGACTACCAGTGGCATACAAATGGGCCAGTTTGGCATCGTACGCTTTACGAGACAAAGCACCAGCAAGACCAGGAGCCTCGATGGTGCCAGCTCTAAGAGCGGCAGCAACACGATTCAAAACACGAGGAACCATATTAACATTAGTTGGCTTCAAAACCAAGATATCTTCAAAGATTTCAGTGACCGGGCCGTGAGGGTAGGCTTGACGATGTCCCAGAGACATGATAATGCACATTGAAATTCTTTCGTAAATATGGGCTAATGGTAAGAATGAATAAATGGTTGCCAGTTCGCCATTTTCGAAACTTTTGCCAAGACTGGCTCTGCCCATAGCAATGGCAGCAACAACATTGCCATGAGTGAGAATAGCACCCTTGGGGTTACCAGTAGTACCAGAAGTGAAGTTAATAGCATAGGTATCTTCAGGTTGGGGTGGTCTATCAGCGATAGGGAAGTCGGAACCTAACTTCTCAATCTCATCTAACGAATAAAGAGCCACACCTTGATCCTGAGCCCACACGTTCAAAAGTTCTCTCTTGGATTGGCCAGCAGGTTCAAACTGACCGGGAGTGGTTTCAAACGAATTGGTAGACACAACGACCTTTACATGGGGCAACTTCTTTTTGAGACTCAAAATCTTAGGAACATTAGCAAGCGAACAAACGACAATAGGAGACTCACACAA
Source organism: Sugiyamaella xylanicola (nom. inval.) (assembly GCA_001939105.2). Lineage (NCBI taxonomy): Eukaryota > Fungi > Ascomycota > Dipodascomycetes > Dipodascales > Trichomonascaceae > Sugiyamaella > Sugiyamaella xylanicola (nom. inval.). Next base: position 583,529 of record MQSX02000002.1, read on the forward strand.
GTTCAAAATGTACTCAGAGGTGTTGGGGCCTAGAGTATCATACAAACAGACAGTGGGCAAGCTTTGGGTCTGACAGGCCAAATCAGTAAGGATCCAATTGACACAGTTGGGTGCATAAACAGAAACAATGTATTTCTTATCAGCAGGATCAAATCCAGTGGCCTTTCTGACAGCATGAACTATACCAGCAGCAATCTTGGTTCGACGCTTGGCAGTCTCTTCGAAAGTAAGGAACTTGTAGTTACCCCATTTTTTCTGCTTTTGATCGTATTCACGATCAGCAATACAATCACGCTTAGGATAAGTAGTAGCAACGGCTAGGAAGGCGTCATAAAAGGTTCTCACTGATGGATGGTAGCCGGAAATGATCTTCTTGGGAGAGAGCTGATTTCTATAAAACTCGGAATAACCTGGTTGCTTGGTACCAGGAATAGGTACAGCCTGGGGCTTGCCACTCTCAGCATGCGAACTGAGAGAAGTATCGAAAAGTGAAGTATTCTCGTTCACTCCGTCAGGAAGAACGAAATTGTACTTCCAAATTCTTCGAAGAACCTCGTCAGTGAATCCGTTTTCGTTGGTCATATTGGAAATAATTGGAAACCAAAGTACTACAAAAATTCAATATCGACCTTGAACTGATGTACAAAACCTTGCCAAGTTGCAAACTTATATACTAAATGAACAAGGATTCGAAGAAAACGAGTGTAATACTCTGCTTACGGCGGGGATTAGCCTATTTATGGGGTAGTGGGGTAGGCCTAACGTTTTTCAAACCCCTCTTCCCATGAGGGGCAGTATGCATACGTTGTTACTGTAGGCTGCCGCCGTATAACAGACGGCAGGCTCGGGAGCCCTGCCTCAGGCTCCTCTCCGCCGGAGAAGCTCTAGAATTATCGCCACGATATTTATCCCGGCATGTTATCTGGAACACTAGAGTAATGCTGCCCCCCCCTAGCCGGAAGGGAGAGAATCTCACAAAACCCCTCCATGGTTCGGACTAACCTGTCGCCTGGAACGAACCGAGGGGCAGCATATCTTCGGCTGTACCTGTTCCGTAGCTCATTTAGCCGATCACTCGGGTCTCGTTTCGGCGGGGCGACAATATTCCGCTCACATGGCTTGCGGGGTCCCGCTTCAGTTCCCAGATAAGATAAGAAAATACCCCTGAGTCTACAACCGTGTTCATCCGTTGGGTTTCACTTCCGCCTCCGGCGGCTGGGGCTCTGCCCCAGACCCCGTGGCTCCTCTCGCTTCGCTCGAGTCGAGTGCGGAGTGAGGGCCAAGTAGAGTCGCAGTCAACCTCTTGGCTGTGAGCTGTCATCCTCTGGTTGGCTAAGTATTTCCGTCTAAAGTGGAATTTGTGGGCCTCATGGGCAAGCTTTGCAAACTTTATACTAGTGATTAAATCAGATTAAGTCTGTGTGATCATTTCTGGATGCACAGCTGCGCATTACAGAATACCAGCGGCTTGTTCCAGGCAGGAAGCTTAATAAAACAATGTTTCTCTTTCGTATAGATCAGAAACACCGCGATAATATACTATGCGAGGGTGGGCAGATGGCTATTACTGATGGCTGGCATGGCCGCATTCGTAGTGTATTGTATGCTTGATACTGGCTCGCTATTCATCATGAGTCCAGAACTGCAATGGATATATGCCTAGATGTTCTGCAATTATTGGCGAGTCTACCAAACGCTAGTAATTGTTCTGACCCTATAGTCCCTTATTTTCTAATCCCTGGATGAGCTCTACTCACACAGAACTTTCTTGGTAGCAGTTTAGTGTATTACAATTTATAAATATATTGAAGCGTTAATTTCTCTCACGAAGAGCAGTTGTAACTAACGATACTTTGTTGGTGGGCGACATTATCACTTAAGCTTTGTTAGCTTCATAGGCAGCCTTTGCATTTTCATATCGAATCTTATCCTCAGAAGCCTTTTCCAAATATGGTGCCTTTTCAGCATCGCTCAGCTTGTTCCACTTCTCGCCAAGGACTCTTCCAGTCTCTCCAAAGGTGATTCCTGGGTGTTCACTAATAACATCATCACGGTTTTCTTTGACAAAGAACATATAAGCAGAGGAGGCCCGCTTAGGAGCATTGGGGTCCTTCTTCTTACGCTTGACTTTACCATCATCAGACTTGGCCCTGGAGTGGGCATTGGCAATAAGATTAGGTACTCGGAAGGCAACAACAGGCGACGTTCGTGCCAATGGACGAATGGTGGGAAGTGCAACAGCACGACGCACTAATTGACTGAGCATGGTTGGAGATGGTTGTTTGTATTTCGTAAATGAAAGTATATGACAACAGCAACGAAAGTGAGGATGGCTTACCGTGTTTTATATTAATGCTGATTGCGACGAGTAATGTTGTTGTTTAGTGGGGGGTTAGGCAAAGAGTATGTGGCTGAAACGCGTTGTCATGCGATCAATGACTTTCAGACATTCCTGTTGCCTTGATTGGAAAAGATCTTCTTCTCTGTTGCCTGTATATTCTGCTGTCTGTGCTGTGCATCAACGCAGACCCTGCGTCCATACTGCTCAGATATCCATATCCCTGCGGAGCAAGATACTCAGCTCGTGATACAACATCCAGCTTAGAAGGTAGAGTTCAAGATCAGGGAAAATCCATGCAACTCCTTACTGACAGAGTACTCTTCACACATAAATATACTGCTTATCCTAACTATATATTATTATTATATATAACACTTAGCACATATGGCCCTGCCACATAACTACTCGAATTTCTGTCCAACCAATTCTTCGCTGATTGTCCAGAGTTTAAAAGCATCGTTGGCTTGCTTGGCATGGTTTTTACAGCTTTCCTCATGGATTTCTCCGTCCTCAAGATAAGCCCCGGACTGAGACGCAATTGAGGGATTGAAAGCAGCAGCTAGAGTGGTAGCACCGCCTTGAGTAACATTCTTCAATTTGACATTCTTCATATCCTCATCGAAATCGTCTGTTCCCCAATAATCCTTTGGAATTCCAAGTTTATTGATGTCCTGTCCAGCGTCCATGTGACGGGCCAGATTGGTTTCCATAATGGCACCAGGATGGATACTGAAGACAACTAAGCCGTGACTCTTGTTGTACCTCTTGTTAAGCTCTCTAGAGAATAAAATATTGGCAGTCTTGGACTGACCATAGGCATGGTATTTGTCATATTTGGTCCCGTCAGAAAACCCAATATCACCGAAAATAATTGGAGCAAGAGCATGCCCCATACTACTAACATTAACAATTCTGGGGTGAGAAGTGGCCAAGATCTTTTTGAGAATAAGGTTGGTAAACAAAAAGTGACCAAGATGGTTGGTACCAAATTGCATTTCGAAACCATCCTCCGTTTTAGCATAAGGAGAAGCCATAACACCTGCATTATTGATAAGAATATCAATGTTCTCAGAGTAGGTGTTGACTTCTTCAGCAGCCTTGTGTACAGACTTAAAAGAAGAGAGGTCCAAAATAAGGCCACGGACGTTGGCTTCGGGAGCCTGCTTTTTGATATTGGCGATAGTCTCATCCAGCTTAGATTGACTACGACCAGTAATAATGACAAGCTTTGCCCCGTGAGCTGCAACAATACGAGCATTGTCAGCACCAATCCCACCCCATGTCGCACCAGTTATGAGCACAACTTTGCCCTTAATCTCAGAAGCAAAGGCCCCAGCCACTTCTTCGGAAGTAGTTTTCTCGTTGAAAGTCATTGCGCTCGAACCCTGTAGAATGTTAGATGTCGTTTATAGTTGTGATGAGTTGAAATTTGACTATAGTATTGCAACGGGATATCAGGTATGATTATTGCTTTATATAGTTTTTGGCTCCAGGATTCTGTCGGATATTAGATCCCAGATTCCCCCCTGAATTTCCGTTTTAGGCGACAATCCCCCATGCACCGAAGTAAACTCTGGATGCTGCATATTTGTTCCATCGCGGAAACAGTAGTAGAAGGAGCAAGATCTGCGATGGCCGCGCAGAGCTAACAGTAGACAGGGTCATAAGTTCAAGAGAATCCACGACAAAATGGATTCGAATTCATTGTTAAGAGAAATGAAATATGGCATTCGCTTAAGAGCAGCCCGTGCTACCCGCTATTGCTCCAACTCTATCTTGTTTTATGATCCAACCTTAAAAACATCTCTCAAACTATATATTTCATGAATGCCGATGCATATGCGGCTTATTACCGAGTGTAGGCCCTGAATCAGTATAATCCGCCCTGATCACACACAGGTACTATCTCCGAATCTTTAATAATATTAATAACAATGCCCGTAGACATTAGAGCTAACTCCTATCCCCGATAAAATGGCAGTAGAAATTAAGGTAGCTCCGGAGTTCATTTCATGAATTAATAACATAACAAATACTAACGCTTTAATAATACATATCAACTTTGATTCACTTTAAGCCCATAGAAACTCAAGCCTATGCCAACCCCTAAGAGGCACTTCTTCAGGTTCTGGGTTGTTCTCAATCTCAAGGAATAAAGACTTGAGATCAGTGTCCTCAGCTTTAACCCATTTACTCTTTTTATAAAGCTTCCAGAACAAAGAAAACCCGAGAAACAGTGGAATAGACACATAGGCACTGACGAATTGGGAAGTGCTCCAGGAGATGAAAATGGTAAAACCACCAATTAACAACAGAATTAGAGATCCAATGCCGGAGATTATTCCCAGGTATCTGCCTCCTTTAAAGTGATAAGGCAGTTCATGTCGAGAGTAGCCTTGAGCATCAAGGGCCTTATTTAGTTTAAAATGGATAGAAGCGATAAGGATCCATTGAATAAGAATGATAGACGAGGTCACATTAACCAAATATCCAAATACCTTTGCCGAAGAGCTGCTAAGACTCATATATGATAGAGGAAGGAATAGTCCAGTAACAATCAGACCCACCCATGGTAGCCCTCTTTTGTTTGTTCTCAAAAAGATTTTGGGAGCTTGATTGTTTGCAGCCAGCGAAAACAAAATACGGGATCCTTGGACCAAGGAGCCGCTAGCAGCTGACCAAGCAGAGCACAGAACCATGGCATTAACAATGCTAGGCAAAACCTTGATACCGGCCAATTTCATGGCGACAACAAAGGGCGATCCAGATGCGTTTCCAGCACCATTTGAAATATCAGGATTATCGTATGGGACAATTAATGAAACGATGAAGAGAGCAAGCATATAAAAGGTTAGAACTCGGGCAAGGATACGCTTTGCTGCCTTGGGGATGTTTCGTCTGGGGTTTTGAGTCTCACCTGCTAGCAGAGCAACGGTCTGCAGGCCACCAAATGAATAGACCGCACCATTCATAACGCTGAAAAATCCGATAGTTCTTCCAGCAGCTCCAGTTTTCATAAATTCGGCCCATACACCGGGATGTTTCCAATAATGGAATCCAAGTCGAGGCTGTCCTTTGACACCACCCAAATCTATAATCAATCCGGTGAGGATGAGTCCTAAAATGAGAAGGATTTTTAAACAAGCAAAGAAAAACTCGATTTCTCCATAGAGACGAATAGACCAACTATTAGCAAGAATAGCAAGAACAATAAAAACTGTCAGCCATATTGCTGGACTCAAATCAGACCAATAACTAACCACTACTGATGCGGCAACAAATTCACTTGGAATTACAGCCCACCAGAATTGCAGGTAGCCAAAAGCAAATCCAAAAGCAGGATCCACGAAATGTTCAAGCTGTCGGATAGTAGATCCAGTAGTAGGCATAAATGCACTGACTTCGGCAACGGCAATCTGATTGAATCCGACAATTGTGCCAACGAGCAAATAGGCAAGAAGCATCCCCAGCGGACCAGCCGACTGAAGAGCACCGCCACTATAAAGAAAAAGACCTGTACCAATTACTCCTACAAGAGCAATCATCTGAATATGGCGCTGCTGGAGGCCTTTGGTGAGTCTGATCTTGTCTTCTCTGAAGACCTTGACAGAGACAACCTCATCAGAGACACTATCATTGACAGTGACTGAGACATTTTTCTCGTTTCCGTAGTCTTCGACACCCATAATGGCAATTATTTGTGTATTAGCAGCTGATGGATCTGAAGTTTAAAACAAATATAATGGAGAAAAGAGTTCATATTTAAACTTCAGGATAATTGACGATGAGGAAGAAAAATAGGCAAGAGTCAAGGACATCGTGTCGAGAATCGGAGATATCCATTAGCATACGGATACGATCGTCACCGTTGAGATAAAAGCTCCAGCCAGCTTGAATTTACCCAATAATAACCTGCTACCAATAGAACCAGCGATTATATTAACCAGTTCCACTGCATTGTTCCTATTGTTTATAGGGGTGAAGGATAGCCACCAATCTCACCTATTTAGTGTATATGCATGATAATGAGCATCAGATAGAGTCAATCTTGCAGATGTTGCGACATACTAGCACTCCTGTCAGATCACCTAACAAGTAGGTAAGCATGCCGAAGTGGCCAGTTCAAGCCGTGGTAGAGAGGGTCCTATCGGACATTAGCCCAAATGGGAAGGTAAAAGTAGGAGAATCTTTACCTATCTGTTTAGCTGATGTAGACTGAGATGAGAGACATAAGGTTCGATATATTTGGCAAGAATTAGGTAATTCTAAACGAGCCGAGTGGGGTATTGGGTTGTCGAAGTGTGCTCGTGTCGGGCATCGAGCACATTGGCTCTGACTCTCGCTTCTTCTGCCTTGATTGAGTAGAAAGAGTATGGCGACAAAGTGGGGTTACAAGACAACTGTGAGAATAACCGACCGTCGCCAACATCATGTGCATGTAGTAGTAAACGAGTAATCACGAGTTCTTAGCAATTATATTTCCATTTACATCCTAGTGAAATTACAATTGCCAAATACTAGAAATACTAATATGTTATCTCCTACCTCTCATGAATTGTTTCAAGCCCATTTTCAAAAGCTTGGCTTCATAGCATGCCTATCTTATCGCCCTGCATATCGATGGAGCTAGTAGTCACCTCAAATTAAGGGCTAGGGTTATCAATTTACAGTTGGGAGTTAAAGAGCAAAACAACACAGATTGCACACTAGAAACAAATTACCAAATTAGGAAATAAAGAGTCACTAAAACTATAGTTAGATATTACCCAAAGAAGCAATAATGTTGGTAGACAGCCAAACTCACAAAGGGCAGCAGGAGCATCACACATATCATTCGACATCTTCCACAAGTTTTGAATCTACCATCGACTTACAGACGACCAACAGTAAAATAAATCAAAATGGGAAAAGGAAAGCCTAGAGGATTGAACTCCGCCAGAAAGTTGAGAACCACCCGTCGTGACAACAGATGGGCTGATCTTTCTTACAAGAAGCGTTTGCTCGGAACTGCTTTCAAGTCTTCTCCTTTCGGAGGTTCTTCTCACGCTAAGGGAATTGTGCTTGAAAAGATTGGTGTTGAAGCTAAGCAACCCAACTCTGCTATCAGAAAGTGTGTCAGAGTTCAACTCATCAAGAACGGTAAGAAGGTCACTGCTTTCGTCCCCAATGATGGTTGTTTGAACTTTGTTGATGAGAACGACGAAGTTTTGTTGGCTGGTTTCGGTCGTAAGGGTAAGGCTAAGGGTGATATTCCCGGTGTCCGTTTCAAGGTTGTCAAGGTCTCTGGTGTCTCTTTACTCGCTCTCTGGAAGGAGAAGAAGGAGAAGCCTCGTTCTTAAGCAATCAACAAAAAAACGAAAAAGTCTATGGCTCTCAAATGCAAAAATAAGCCCTATCATGTCAAGCATTGGGATCTGGTCAACTACATCATAAACTTATTTAAAACTTCATTTGTCAGGTTTGGTCTTTGATTGAGTGGTATCTTTGTTTGTTGTTTGTTTGTCATGCTATATTAATTAGTAAAATTGTGAATTTGTTTTTTGGATTTGTATATCTATCCCTCTACCTATATATAAGGAAATGAACTCTTAAATAGGCATGAAATGTCATCTCTTGTATTGGTCTTGCCTCGGGCAGCACAATGTTTCTCCTTTGGAGTTAACAAACTTGTTTTTACGATTTGTAGAATATGTCAGATCTGTCTGACTTTGCTGAGGTTAGTAGGTGGTTAATTGAATACTTTGTCTGGTAAATGCAGTACCACAGGTCAGACAGGTTGTCATTCAATTCCGTTCTGTATCTACTAAATATGGTACTCTGTAAACTTTCACTCAAGGCTTGTTCTGGCTCTATACTGTTATTCGCCCAAACCTATATAAAAGCCCAGTGGGAATGCATCCTGTAGGTCTCAAAAGCGCTGGCTATTAGACAGAACATGGTGGGCAAGATTGGCCACAAAATAAACGTCTCTGCGACAAACATGCAAGCGGTAACATAAATTTCTCATTAAAACACATGTGAGAACCGCAAATAATAAGATTTTAATTTTTGACTGTGAGAGCCGACCTGAAGTCCCTGGCTTTATGAAATCAGGAATCTTTCGCTTACGGTCAACAGGTAATTCGCGGGGATGATCACATGACTTTGATGCGGCGTGGCGCCTCACAATTATTCACAACAAATGTTTGTGTATCCAAATATTTATTTACTTGAGTTTGACCTGCCGGCCGAGATCAGGACTTGCCAGAAGTTAAAAGTTGTCCTAGACCGACAGTGGGTTTTGTTTCGAGAGGAAAGTTTATAGACTCGCACCCAAGGGTGATTCCGTTGTCTCAGATTCCCACTGATTTCCACTGATTTATATCCAACTCTTGTATAATACTTACCACGGCTTCGAGAAGCAAGTCACGACTATAATTTATTCGTTTCAGTCAACGACTACAAGAAATTATTGCGATCTATAGATACACAACAAATACTGGAATAGCCGAAGCAAAATAATCTTCAGTTCAACATTGCCATGGGTAAAAGTCATAGAGGCGATGGTTCAAATCGAACCCAAGCTGAAGTTTATCGCCGAGATGGAGCTCTGCGTAAGGGTACTCTAAATGGAGTCCGTGCGACCGTGAATTCCACTCATCCATACAATCGTCAAGCGCAGCATAAAACACGTCATGGTGATCGATCTGACCGGGCAAATGAGACTGTAGTCGATAGTGCTGGAAATAAACGGATTCTATCTCTAGCGTCAATTAGTAATACTATAGGAAAAGTGTTTGGTGATTTCTGGTCCTTTGGTAAAACTCAGAAGCCGGCTCCATCATCTCGAAGTCAACACCGGTCCCCTCAAGTGCAAAAAATCTCCACTCCACATTATATTGGCGAGTCACCGTAAGTTTGCTATTACAGCTTTACCCAGCAATCTACATGAAAGAAGCTAACTATATAGAATACGTCCTCTAAATTGGAAGAATGCGGGTCCTCCGACAACCTTTGATATTGGTGGTAACACTTCTACAATGCTCTCCTCAGGAATCACTATGAAGCCAAGGAAGAAATATGCACCTATAATAGTCGATCCAGTACAGTGGAAATCGTCAAACCCTGTTTCAATAGTAGAAGCATATAGGCAAGCTCTTTCAAGAAGAACCAATAATTTTACAGCTCCACTAGACAATAACGAGCCCATAATTCTAGACTTGGATGAGCAAAAAAGGGTTGAAGATGATAGAGAAGAGGGTGAATATGCGGGTCCAGAAGAGGGCATGGAAACAGAATATGTCGACATCGAGCCAGAACACAAGCAGGAGGGGGTGGAATTCAGCGATAAGCCTGTTTTGGGCCACAAGCGAAAGTTATCTGATATAAGCTTGGATGGTCCCAGTAATGCCAAACGTGAAAAAGTAGAATCAGCAGAAGATCAGGATGATATTAGCATTGATAGCTTAGACGATCAAATTGAGCAAAAGGCAGAGATTCCACAAATCCAGTTCAAGGCAAAACCCGTGATCGATTTGAAAGATATACCTGCCGAAAGGATTAGAAGGCCAGGTTATTTCAGTGCTGATTTTGAGATTAGCGACGATGACGACGAAGGAGAGGAGCAGAGACAACAAGAAAGAGAAAATAGGATTATTACGCCTAAAACGACTTTAAGCTCTAATGTGACACCGTTCTCCAAACGTGAAAGCAAAGGAGTACTGCTGAAAAGACAATTTGAGGAGGATCCAGATGTCGTTGCTCGAAGGAAAGAACTCGAATTACAGGCACAGAAAAAGATTTTGAGCGAGGGCGAAATCAAGAACAAGACAGATACAGGTATACCTGAAGTTGACCCTGTGAAATCAAATACTTTGGAAACGCCATTGATGAATGGTACGGTCTCAGATACGAAAGGTGTTTTTGAGAAAAAGGAAGATTCTGTAGGTGATAAGCAGCCACTGTTATCATTTAAGACTTCTGATGCTTTGAAACAACCTACGCCCATGGCTCTTAGCGGATTCACTGAAAATCGTAAACCCGCGGCTAGCGAATCCAATGGAAATATTAGTCCGTTTTCATTTACCAAAGACGCCCCAAGTAAGGCAGAGAAAGCACCAGAGGCAGCAACCCCGTTTTCGTTTGGAGCCAAGAAACCAAGTGAGTCTAAGCCTGCTCCATTTTCTTTCGGACTCACGAACGGGCTGAGTAAAGAGTCCAAGGAAGATAGCACGAGTACTCCGACATCTTTATTTGGCAGTAAGCCAACAACCTTAAGCTCGGGGTTGGCCTTTGGATCTGATAAGCCTGTGGAAAAAGAATCTGGCACTAGTAAACCTTCGCTATTCACATTCAAACCTGTAGAGGATAACGGATCGAGCTCTGTACCAGCGGCGACGCCAAGTAGCTTATTTGGCTCTACCAAACGTAAAGCTGAAGATGAGAAGGAAGAGGGGTCTCAAACAAAACCCACGTCTGCATCGCCGTTCACATTCAGTACAGAGCCGCAGTCAGCAAAACCAGAGGAGCCCAAGTCACTATTCTCAAATGGCTCTATTATTAGTACTACGACTGCTTCTACTGAGCCAGCTAAACAGGGTGGTCCTTTTGGAGGGTCGTCTGGAGAGGCTGGCAAATCGGCGTCTCCAAGCCCATTTTCATTCGCACCGAAATCATCAGAAGCTGCATTTTCTAACGCGCCTTCGGGAGACAACTCACAATTTAATTCAAAGGAACCATCACCAGCACCTTTCTCATTTGGTTTGTCAAAACCTTCAGAGCAAACGACATCGAATGCCACTCCTGGCACTGAAAGTAAGACCACTGAGCCACCTGCGATTTCTCTCTCTGCAACTGAAGACAAGACCAAGTCAATTTCTAGTCCATTTGGCGTATTTGGTTCCTCCACAAAACCCCTAGAATCGACCAATTCTTTATTTGGGCAGCCAGCTGGTTCGAAAAGTGCTTCCACCGACACAGTGGCTACCCATTCCCCCACTACGCTTACATTCGGTTTAAAAGCGCCTGAAGGTACATCGACCACTACCTCGCTTGGTACGACCCCCGCGACTGGTCCTCTAGCGGCGGCAACTTCAGATACAGGAAAGGCACCGACCTCACTTTTCGGTACAGCCACGTCCTCTGCCTCTGCGACAGTCCCTTCATCATCACCATTCACATTTGGAAAACCAACAGACTCTACTACCGCTTCAGTAGGTGCTACCGTTGAGAAACCATCGCCATTCACATTTGGAAAACCAACAGATACCACTCCTTCAGCAGGCGCTTCTGTCGAGAAACCATCCCCATTCGCATTCGGTAAGCCAGCTGGATCTACTAGTTCACCTACAACAGCCCCATTGACATCGATAGATGGTAGTGCATCACCTTTCACGTTCGGCAAGCCAGCAGAGTCTGCCACGACAACTACTACTGCTGCAGTTACTAATCCCTCCACTGTCACTGCTACCAACTCACCATTTGCATTCGGTAAGCCAGCTGCAGAGACTGAGAAGACCGCACCTACTCCTTTCAGCTTTGGACAAGCCCCAGCATCTACACCGCCGCCCATGGCCAACAATGCTATTGCTACCACTGGCGGTCCCTCAAACGGGTTTTCATTTGGGGCCAGCAAGCCCGAGACCAGTACAGCATCATCGACATTCAGCTTTGGTACAAATACATCAGCCTCTACTCAGCCTACCAATGGCTTTGGCACTCCCAATACGAATTCCCCATTTGCATTTGGAAACGGAGGATCCGCCAATTTCGGTACCCAGCCTAGTCAACAGCCAGTAACCACGGCACCAGCAGCCCCAGCAGGGTTGAACTTCAGCGCCACTCCGTCATTCAATTTTGGAGCCACTGCCCCTGTGGCTCAAAATGGATTTGCATTCGGTGCCAGTTCAGGTGCTGGAGCTCCTTCCACTAGCTTTGGAGCTAATGGTGCCGCCCCCGGAGGTGGATTTTCGTTTGGCGCATCCTCAGCTGCACTTCAAGCGAATCCTAATGCTGCCACTGGTTCGATGTTTTCCTCTGGGCTGTCTAACAATACAATGGCATCCCACTCTCCGGTTACTGGACGTAAACTTGCACCAATGAGAGCTAGAAGGACGTATACCAAGCGATAGACATGCATTGTATCTTTTATTTATAATCATCTCGTTCTATAACTGTATTCTATTTTACTATTATTTACTTGGCTTGATATTAGTTACTCTAAGTGGTAGGCCCATTTAATAAATATGCTCTGCAGCCGTACAAGGGACGGTTGGCCTAATACGGATCGGCATGCAGCACTCCTTTTCTTATCTTTAGAAATGGGGGCAAAGAGGCGCAACGAGGCGAAAACGGCCTGCCGTCCAACTGTTGTTACCTTTAACTTTCTCGCTAAAAAATTAATTCGGGTTACTGTGGCTGGCCTCGATTTCTCTAGTCCCATTCTCTTCTACACTCCTCTATTATCGTTGTGCTTTCACTCTCTCCATTGTTTGTGGTAGATTCTTTCAATTAGCAGATTATGTTTGGCAGAAGTGATGGTACTGAATGGCGATATCCTAGCGGTCGCTTCTTGACAAGAGGACCAAAAAATCTCATTGTCTTTGGCTGCTTATCCCTCATATGTTATGTGATAGCTACTATCCTAATAACTGTAGTCACATGCCCAAAAAAGCCATCCCCGACCAATCCTTGTAAGCGAAAGGAATCTCCCTTTGGTTACGCATTGCTGGGCCTGGGAGCAATTTTTACAATATTATTCGGGTTTCAGGTATACATCAATGCCTTCGGAGATCGGTATTCAGCGGCCGAGATGCAGTCTGGATATTATGAAGACGATGTAGAGTATACGCATGTTTACAACTCGGAGCAGGCCCTTGATTCTGATCTGGAGGAAGATGAATGCGTGTAGTTGAATGAATCAATAATCTCATGCACGCCGATATATAACAGCTTAAGAGTTAAAACTTAACTGTTTAGTTGTTGGTTTCTATGGTGCTATTACTATGAAGCCATTTCCCAACCTGATCGCATTTGCATATAACGAACTGACTGAAAGAATAAGACGCTGTTCTATTCTGGAAGCCATTATTTAAATGATATTAATAAATAATAATCTATCGAAGAGTTGTTTGTGACAACATAGAAATTGATGTAAATGGAATCTCGCCATCATCCAGTAGGCTGCGACGATTTAGGATAGAAAAGACTTTTAATGCTCGAATATGGGAGTCCTTGCCACTTTGGTGATTGGTGAGGATAGCAAGGCGGAGAAGGAATAATTTTGTCGGGCTGTGATCTGGATTGTTATTTAAATCAATATGATACCAACCAACGTGTTTATCTATGGTAGCACTTGACACTTCCTGGAGATCATGATATCCAGTACCTGCAGAAACAGCTATTTTCTCAGGAGTGTACGATTCATCCAAATTATAGTCCACATAAATACTCAAACGTTCCACAGAAACCCGTTTGGAAAAATGAAGGTCGATATAGTGTGGCTGAGGTCCATCGCTTTGCCAAAAGAGATTCGGGTCGTCGTCTTGTAGTGCTTCGATTCCAAAGCCCGGTTTATGTGAAGACAGCTTCCACGAAGCTAATCGACCTATATCTGTGAGACCCTGTGCATCCATTTCTTTTAGTTCATTGTTATACATGGCTTGCTCGTAGATTTCTCCATCATCGTCGAGTGCAACCTCATCTTCATCCTCTCCTTCTAAAAGCTCATCTTCCTTGTCGTCCGTGGAAACATACTCAAAATCCCCATCCTGCTCAGCAGTACGAGTTGGATCTCTCAGATCATTATCATTAAATTGTTCTTGGTCAATTCCTTCTCCTAAGATTTCCTCTTCGGATATTTCCTGCGGAGTCGCCATTTCATCTATTGATCTAAAATGTAAACAAAACTTGACTAGCATATCATTCTACTGCAGCAATATGCAGGGCTCGCTCGACATGTGACTTTTCGAAATCCAGGGGTATTTCGAAACGTTACAAAAGTAAACAAACATGTCAGTTTATTAAAACATCCTTATAGTAGCTATGAATGTTCCTCATGATTTTGAAATATATACATCCAGAGCACTAGCTGAGTTCTAATATTCAGAATAATAAGAATGAATTTGCAGAGATTGTGGCCCTCGAATTTACTTGTTAGATTTTCGACTAAGTCGAACCACTTGTCAACTCCTATATAAATGTGGCAGTGCTGAGGTATTGAACTTCTACTGTCTACAGATGGAACTTAAACCTAATGACCTTTGGATGTGACGACAATATTCTAACGCCCGCTGCCATTATTCTTGTAGCAGCCAAATTGCATTATCAGGTCCTTGGAGTAAAATAGCGGCAGCTAACACATTATCTGGTAATAAATATAGAAGAGCCTTCTAAAAAACATACATTCGGCTCAATCGACTCGAGCTGATATATGATATGGTTTTCAAAGTTCAAAGGTGCTCTCAAGCAGCGCGATTCATCGTCTACTAGTCGTAAACATTCCTTTATCGAGTACAGCCGCAGGAGCCCCGACGTCAGAAAGCTGCAACTAGGGGGTTCGTTTTGTGTATATCACCTAATGTACCGTAAACAAATACAGGGGGGACTAATTACACATAGAATATACGCTGGAAGAGAATCGGTTTGGCCACTGGTATACTACGCGATAATTGATCGAAAATCAGTTACTTCAAACTAATTGAAAGTAATTCATGTCATAGAGTTGGCCCCGGAACTTAATATTGACATCGAAAATCGACTTTGTTTCAGTTTGTTTCGGTTACTGTAATACAGGCATAGACTATAAACCAACTGTGGATGAAATACTGGACCTACTAGAGCCTATTGTTCGATAGTGGCTGTAGTGATTCTTGATTTAATTTGGCTTGAGGAACGGCGTTCTAGCTCTATACATGTGCCTGATTATCCGACATAAAAATGGAAGCAGATTACTCGATCCCAGAGCACTTGCCTGATGATATTAAGGAGAAGTTACTAATCTTAAAGGTGGAACTTGAAGTGAGTTTTATTGTAGAGAGCTGCAAACATATTCCCTGTAAAACATGAATTAACAATGCCAGGATGGAGACATCACAGAAAAGGGTTATGTCAAAAAGAGAGCACTCTTGATTAGCTCGATCGCCGAGTCTGGAAGCGAAAGCCCAGCGTCAGGCTCAACGTCTACAATGGGAATTCAATATTCACCTGTCGGTCAACAAGCTTATGCTGTAAGTAGGGATGATATCAAAATTTAGAACGAGAATCGGATCCAGGGTGTTTCAAGAAGTCGAAAGATCAGCAGAATATGATATCTAGTTTGAAGAGCCTAGTGCTCAAACGTCAATAATCTATTTGAAGATATCACGATTCTGTTAAAGACTGTTACCTTATATAACCCAGATCGACTATGCTGAAAATGCGATGTAGAATAAAACTAACTTGTGCTTAGTCAGAATATGACCAGCCGTTGACAGTTACCAGCTCTTTAGGTGACGACTGGTCCCAGAGGGGTGGCTCGATGTATGAAGAGGATATGGAGCAGAGTCTAGAAGCAACCCCTGAAGTTATTGGAGACGATGGTGAGAGACTGGTAACTACAACATACAGAAGCACCGCTACACCAGCTCAACAACTGGGACTAATCACAGCTGAGCTGAAGGGCGTCAAACTACAGAAGCCACTTGAACCTCGAGAAATTCCCGAGAATGGCGGCTCACGTAGCGATCCCCATAATAAAGCAATTTTAATGTCCAAATTCGATAATCTCCCCTCGATTTTGCGGCACCGAGGCAAATCTATTTCAAGGTTTAGTGCGTTTACGATACTGGATGCGAAAGGAAAGGAAACGTCGACGATATCGTGGGATAAACTGGCATCGAGAGCTGAAAAGGTCGCACAGATGATCAGAGACAAGTCCGGACTGTACAGAGGAGATCGAGTAACGCTTTTTTATCAAGAAAATGAGCTTATCGAATTTGTGGTAGCTTTACTAGGCTGTTTTGTTGCTGGTGTTGTGGCAGTTCCTGTGGCTGCTTCTTCAAGATACCGCGATATAGAATATATCCTTACCAGCACTCAATCCCACTTGGCACTTACAACGGAAGCGTCTCATAAACTTTTACAAAAGACTATTGCCTTAAATAAGTTCCATTGG